>JAYESA010000020.1:43173905-43808905 GCA_036927795.1 Iris macrosiphon
GTATAGTATCATATGATTATTCTGGCACAACACGGGACACTGACTGATATTTCTGGATTTATTTACTTGCGACACGTATATTTCATGTTTCTGGCCTCTATTCTAGAATCACTACTGGCATCACCTACATGCATCACTCATATTTCAGGCTGGACTCATCTTGATTTACGTGTCGGGTCTTGGATTCACTTATATTAGTCGGGGCGAGAAAATACTCGAGTAGACATGTAAACATTTCCATCTGGAATCATCAGGAATCACTTCCTCTGGTCTAATCTGGAATGATAGCATCCGCGCACCCAGTGCGCGGTGAGCCGTACTTACCCCTAGCCGTTTACATGTCGAAACAAGTATTTCAAAGACACTGAGTTCATTCTTTATAGTCTGGACTCACTTGCATTCTTGTTGGTCTCACTTACATATTTCTGGACTTGACTCCCTACATGTATTTCATGCTGGACTCACTACACGTTCATGTACACAGACTTACTCTTAGTTTAGATTCCTTGTATCTTACAGTTATTACTATCTTGTTTCTGATATTCCTGCGTCTTTACCTTTATGCACCAGTGACATATATATATTCCTTGTTCATACTTTATTTCATTCTTCTTGCTACTTGTTATAACTGTTTTATAGTTTTTATCATTTAAATGGAACTGCTGTTAGAGATGTACTTGCTCCAGTCCTGACTGGACATATTTTTCAGAGTATCCGGAGGAGTGGTGTCCGACGTTTTATGGACCTGAGCCTGTGGATGGTGCAGACAGGGACCCTCTAGTTTAGGGGTAATTTTTGGGTTGGTAGTCGGGATCACTAGGACCTTGTTGTTTTTATTAGCTTTTAGCACCGGATTTGTCTCCGGTTTTGGATTGAGACCTTGTTTGTATATTATTTTGGATGATGTATTATTATTATTATTGATGTTGTGGTGGTTTTAGTAGTTGTTGTTGGTTAGACTTTATAGTTGTTGGTCTTCTTTGTTATCTTATCGTGCTTAGATTCGTGATTGAGTACTTGATTATCATTATGATGTTGCTCCTCCGTTTGGAGTTGAGATCTTGACAAGTTTATATATTGATTGCGTGAGATTGTATCTAGATAGTTGACCTAGACTGCGTTCTACCGCCGATGCTGCGGCGTAGGCTGGACGTACCCACGACTCATGCCCGATTTTTTCGGGCACGGGTCGTGACACATTTTTGGTGGCGGCCCCATGCAGGTCTCGATTCACAATTAGTGCGATCTCGTGGTGGTACAGTAATTTAGTTGTACTGCTGCGAGCCTACTATAGGATCTAGGATCTAGGATCTAGGATGAGAGTGTACTCAATCACGACTAGGAACAATTCCAATCAAATTATTCTGAAATTGTTTCTTTTGAAATATTACTGTCCTTCTTTGATGATATTAGGATGATACTAGGTTGTGAGGTATACTACCCAACTTATAACAATAACTAATATTGTAATTGCCTTGAAAAAATTCTTCAGAATAACCTGGTCCTTGTAAATAAAGTATAAACTATTATTAGGGAAAGATCTTGGTACTTATTAGGGTATCCTCTTACATTACATAGGTCATGGCCGTCCTAAGTCTTAGTCTTAGTGCAAGTGTCAATAGTAAGAATGGAACAGTTACTGGCCTCAAGAAAAAGGGAATATAACTCGTATCGAGGTGGGGGTACATGTTACACAATTTAAAACTAAAGGATAAGCACCAAGTCTCAATCTACAAGATTAGCTTAAACCATCAAGTTCTAACTACCAATCATATAATTTCAAAATTACAACTATAATCCTAGCAGGCTATATATCCTAATCATGGAATAAAAATATTTGGTCCATAATCAGAGGTATCAGGTGGCACGAGTTAAAAGATGAGGAAAAGAAGAACCTAATTTAGTCGTCGTGTAATTAACGAACGTTAAGGTCGCAGAGGAACAATATATAAAATTAAAATAGGGGCTCTAGATAGCATCATGTTTTCTAAGGGAAAGTGGTATGCTAGTTGCTATGTTCGAGGTATGATCAAGAAAAAGTGTTAATTATATTCCTCTAGGCTTCCTAAGGTGCTGTCTACTAATAATAAGACAATGATCTAAGTTTATAGTTCTCCAATACTATCTAATTATGAAGGTTAGGTTCAGTCCTAATATTCAATCTTGGTTTTCTATTGGTTCCTCAATACTAGAGTCAAACATTATGGTAAAACTTCTGGCTAACTCTAGTAGTATCTATGCTACTCTCAAGTCTTCATAATACATCAAGGGGTAATGGTAAACCAATCTATAGATAAGGAATTCTAGGGTTCACTAGATATTCTAAGCTTAATGGTGTGTTAACACTCTAGTTGTACTCTTAATAGAAAGGTTACGCTACTTATCATCTAACAACAGGGACTTCTATATTCCAGGAGAGACTATACTCAAGAAATTATCAGGGAAGTACAGGAATCAAGCGGGATACAATTATTCGAATAGAATGGACTGGAAGGAGGGCGAATCATAGTCAATTGTGAATGAGATCCTATGCTCTATTCCTAGGTGCAGGCTTGTTCGGTATAATAATATAACCGAGACAATATGCTCTCGACCTGCATGGGCCACCACAAAAATATATCACGCCCCAGTCCCAAAATACATAGGACTAGGACACGTAAGCATGCCAGCCGCATGGATATGGCAACTCCAATATATGGAAACCATAACCCATACATACGTTGTAATATGAATATTAAATCCATAAGTGGTATAAAATGTATCACAAGTCACAGGATACAATCTAAATCTCATCCACAAAAAATTAATATAAATAAATAACCAACATCTATATAACTAGATCTCAATAAGAAGTATCTAAAGATGATTGTTGGATGGAAACAAATCCACTACCAACTCGAATAGAAAAGTACAACACAATAAACGCAATATAATAATACCAGCTAACGACCATGGGGCTCGAAGAGAAGACATCCTTGAAACATATGTAACAATCCAAATCTGCGCTCCTGCGAATACTCAAGAACAGATACACCTGGAAAGGGACCAGGTCCTCAGAGGGACGTAACAAGATACATAGAAGCGAGCCAATTTGAATACAGTAAACATGCATAATAGGTAGAAAATATGTAAGTACGCTGTACAGGACAATCTATATGAATGCAAATGAGGACAACTTTTCAATGTATGGGCAAGGGTAGGCTACTCGATCTAAGCCTCACAACTCACAAACCCGTCTAGAACATCAGAAATCGACATACCTCGGGGGTAGCGACCAGCACGACTCTACAAAAATTGACATACCTCGGGGGTAGCGACCAAAGCGACACACGTCCGTAGTGCGAACTATATACTATGGTTTACCAGAGTGGTTAAAAGCCCATACGCCTAATGATTGTCCTCTCATGATACTAGGTGCCATGTGTGTGTCAACATATCTAATACATAGTAATGACTGAAAGAAAACTACACATGCAAGAATAAATAGAATACAATAAATATATAGGAATATACTAAGCATGCAAAATACTGTAAACAATTTGGTAAGGTATCTTGCCTGGTAGAAAGCTGCAAAGTGTAACATCCAGAAGTCCAACACACAGAATCAAAAGCTATGGCCGCAAAATAAATGTCTCCGGATGCTGAAATAGATATCACCAACGTTCCTAGAATAAGCAAAATAGCTAGAAAGTACTTCCCTTTCGTCCAATTTGAATACAGGGGCAAAACGGTAATTTCGAATAAAATTGGGGTCCACGTGTGGCCCACTTTGTACCGAAAAATGTGCCAAGGGTAACAGTCTCTATATGGGACAAATTATAGGTCAAAAAAACTCTATATGTCAATACGAACCCAACGGTATATTCAAATATGGATTCCGATGGGCCGAACACAATTTTGCCCAAAAAGTCAACCGTGGGGCCCGCAAATTGGCGACTTGGTCAACTGTCTCAGAATTGCATGAAAATTGGATCACAGGACCAGCGCGTTACCACGAGTCCAATGGCGTAAGTTTTGTCGCAATCTGACGAGCGTGTACAAAATGCGTACGACTTTCGCAAAAGTTGTGATACGGAGTTTGTCCGCGGATACGGGCTGATTTCGGCGCGCACAAGCGTCCGAATCAGTTTTCGCAAACTCTCACATGTCCGGTTATGCTGTGCGCACCGTTTGGTACACTTGGTACACGGCAGGGCGGTCCCATTTGGCGGGGCGCGCTCCGTTTCACAACTTATGGAAATCTGAAAAAAAGTGTGTTCGCGGGGTTTTCCAACGAATTTAATTCTGTCTACAGCAGTTAATAATCTAGGGTTATTTAACAGAAATTAAACTAGGTCAAGTGGTCTACGTATACCAAAAAGAATCATCGAATTCGGATCTCGGTGGTGGGAGATACGAATTCGGGAAAATAGGTGATCACCGCAGTTTTCTGCGATCCCAGAAATTGGTCTATTTCTGCCAACTTTTGTCACGCCCCGATCTTCCGCAGGCAAATCGGCCATTCCCGCTAGGTGGGAATCACCTTCGCCAGCTCTCCCGCGGAACGATCGCTTGACCCATCCGGACGTGATGCCGCACGAGCGTGAGCCACGCCCGTGCAAGGCCATGGTCCATTGGCTGGCGGTAAGAGTTCTAAGCCACAGAGTCGCACAGATTTGTCCGAGTGCAGCGGAGTTTATGAACGCATAGGCGATCGGTAACAAGTTTACCGAGTCGACAATATAGCAGAAGCATTTGAAACACAAGTTGAAGTAAAGCAAGCTCTTTATTGATATGAACAAGTGTTACAGGCGGCGTATAGCCGAGATTACAAGTCGCTCAAGCCTCTCTCTCTGAAACAGTAAAAGCGTGCCAAGTGGCTACAATTGTGGAATGATTGTACAGGCGATATTCAGGCAAGTTCCAATATTATGTCTTGTATATGTGCTTCAGTTCCGGACGCACCATTGCTTCGGAGTGATCTCTACGCCTAAGCACGCACGAAGGAGGCATCCGCACCGAACGAGGTTCTCCCGCACCCTGCATACAAACTGGTGGATTATCAGTACATTGAATGCACTGGTGGGGAAGCTACTCGCCCGTTCGACAAATCCAAACACGTAATATAAGGTTCGTGCACTAACTATTAAGTTGTCTTTCTAGTTGCCTTAGGATCAGTTTCATGCAATATTTGAATAGCCTAACTCGTGTGGCAATGCGCCGTGCGCACATGAGAGAAAATACGGCAAGACTTACCATTTAGCCTTCCCTGTCCAAGGCAAACATTGTTAATTCAAGCACGGGCATGTATAAGCATTCAGGGGCATTCATAATGAAAACCAAGGCAATAGCATATGCAACACGAGAGTCATTGAACGGGACAATATTTGGTGTGCTCAATTGTTCTTTGATGCGATGCGATGACTCGCACGTGGATAGCCGCTAAGCGAGGATGACTTATCTATATAAACATGAGTCGCTGGCATAGCCATAAAGGACTAATCCCAGATGAGAATGGAACACAACGAGAGCACACGATGCGCTACGAACTATTTCGCCCGAACACGAGGGATTGCACACGAAGTAGTCCAAGGCCAAGATGGATTACAGCAAAAGTACACGATGCGCTACAAACCATCTCGCCCGCACACGATGGACTAAACATGATGTGGTCCCGGGAGAGTGGAATGCAACGAAAGTACAAGAGGTGCTACAAACCACTCGCCCGAACATGAGGGACCACACGTGAAGTTCCATCCGGATCGGATCGGCCCCAGTGCCCCGGTGACCGTCCGTGGAACTATACCTCGTTTCCGAGTTGTCTGCGACATACACTTTCTTTTGGGTCTTTCAATTATCACGAGATACACGAGAACACGAGAATACGAGTGCACAAGAACACGAGAACACGAGTACACGAGATACTTGGATCTTGTTTTTGTACAATAACTTGCCTTGATGTATTCCCCTGGTTCGGGGCTGCTTGGTGACCTAACGGTCCCGGATACTTGCAGGTTCAATCATGCATGGAATAATTACTTAGTAGTCTTCCGGGGTTTGGATGCAAACAAGGCAACATTCAAGCAGACAAGCATGCGTTTCTAAGGAACATAAGTAAACACGTTGCTCGGGCCCGGAGGTAAACCGAGAGTTAGATCGTTTGGGGACTTGGCATGCGATGGTCTGAATATAAGCAGTATTTCAATTTCTATGTTCTAGCATAGCAATACAAGTTGGGATTATTCTCTTAGCTAGGTGTGTTAGATTCTTATTAGCATGCAGAGGGTGAATCACCTAGCGACTAGCATGAATATTCCAGATTTTATGTGTGCTGGCTAAGCAAAGACAAGTTCACCGTAGCCACCCACCTTAGCGATGATTCGCCTCGGTAGAGCGATACGTCAAGCGAGCCTCTGAAAGCCTAAGCCAAATTTTTGTAGGGACAAGTCTGGATATCCTTTGCTTCTCGTTTGAGGCAAAGCGGGTCGGGACAGTTGCACTTTTGCCGATTGAGTCGGCAGTCCGCTAGAACGGAACGGGGTGTTACAACTTTGGTGCTGTTTTCGCCTATGATTATGCGTTGTTCAAGGTCTACTATCACACAGATAATGGAGAGGGTTAAGTGAGGATCATACCGAAGAAGACGGGGTCGAGTTTGGTTGAGCGAGGTGAAGGAAAACCGCATGGGAACACAGGTACCTCGCTGCGGAAATCTGCAGTATGCGGGGTGCGCGGGATCGCGGTCGTCGGGATTGGTTTGGACGGCCTGGCGCGGTTCTCCGGCTACGGTGGCGGCGCTCCTTAAGTCTAGATGGGAAGAGGAAGAGATTAGGGTGTAGGATTTTAGGATGAAATAGGATATATATATATATATATATATGTATATATATATATATGTATATATATATATATGTATATATAAGAGGAGAGGGGGGGGGTTCGGTCGACCTTTAGGGGGGGTCTGTGCTTTTGGAGTGGCTCACTTTGCTACAAGGGTGGGTTGGATTGCTAAGGGCTGCTTACTCATGGAAGGGCGGGTGTGGGCTGCTTATAAGCAGCGGGTGTAGTCTAATGGTCCACGGGTGGGTAGGTAGGAATAGTAATGGTTTGGTTTGTTTGTTTTTTTTTCTTTTCTAATCTTTTTCCATTTCTTTCTCTTTCTTTTTCCTTTAAATATATATATATATATATATATATATATATATATATATATATATATATATATATATATATATACTCATATAAAAATTCTAGAATTATGTTAATGCACATCATTAAGCTAGCAACTACTCAAGGGGTCTCCTACATGAAATAAATTCGAAAAAAAAATTCTGATGGTCCCATAAATCCCCTAAGTGCACGAACACCTAAAATAAAAATTAATAAAAATATATTTCTCCTAATTAGCCACTAATTACTATAATTAAATTAATAATTAATAATTAAAAACGGTATATACGGTTTCTAGGAATAGGGGTTTTACAGAACCACCATCTGTCGTCTTGTAGGAAGAAAACTACTCCCTATTTGGACACATATGGTAGGAGCATCTAGAATCGAGAATCCAATGGTCACTCATGTTGTCATGTGCCACAGAGAAACAAACTCCGTTATTGTCAGCTTCTGAAGCGCAGTTTGCTTCAACACCTTCTCTTTTTGTCTTATTATATTTTGTCTTGTTCTTCTTCTTTGGATGAGTACACTTATTTGCATAATATCCTTTCTCATTACAGTTGAAGCACTACACATTCTCAATAGGTATCTTGGACTTGGATCTTGACCTTCTGCTGGAAAATGCTCTATCGTTTGTCCTCCCTCTTGCCATCAAACCTTGAGCCTGGTCTCCACCATTTCCGCCATTAGAAGCCAACCTCCGTACCTCATTAGACATAAGTCACTTGTAGCTTCTTCTATGGAAATTGAGTCCTTCCCGTATAGTAATGTTTGAATAAGATTCTCATTGGTATCAGATAAAAAAAAAGGATTATTGCCAAATGATCATCATCTTCATAAATGTCAACATCCTTTAAGTCAGAAACAAATCGATTAAATTTAAAAATATGATCTCGAATTGATGTACCTCCCCCATCATCATTCTGTAGAGCGACTTTAACATATAAAGTCGGTTAGTTAGAGTCTTCGTCATGTAGAGTGATTCTAACTTTAGCCAGAGCCCAATGACGGTTCCATCACAGAGTAGACGATATCTCTTTCAAACATAGGCGAATAGCGGCACATATTTCGAGATCTATGTTATCCCAATCATCATCGGTCATGTCAGCAGGCTTCTTCGACTTTCCACATAAAGCCTTCTTAAGCTTTTTAGATATGAGAATGTCATTCATCTGGCTTTTCCAAAAGCCAAAATAATTTATTCTATTGAACTTCTCAATTTCGTACTTTCCAACCTTGCTTGACGGAGCCATCTCAATAATCTACCCAATTAACATTCTCTGAGACCTCCAAAGCTCTGATACCAATTGTTGGTCGCACAGCAAAAATAGACCCGGGAAAATCAGAGAAACACCTAAGAGAAATTTTACAACCACAAAGATAAGGATTTACGTGGTTCGGCCAAGATGCCTACTTCCACGGACGAGGGTGATTCTATTCCACTATGAACAATAAATATAATTACAATTGCTCTCAACGCTTCTATCCTTTCTCTCAAGAACTCTGTACAAAAAACTCTCTCAAAAACGTTTTTGTTGAACTTATTCAACAATTTTTTTGCTCTCTTATGTCGAACTTATTCAACAATTATTGAGCAAAATTTTAAGATATACTCTTGTGTTGAACTTATTCAACAACTTACATGAGCATCTTGAGATATTCTTGGAGAAATCTTGGCTCTTTTATATAGCATGCCATATGTCTATACATAGAAATCCAACATTATGTAGGAATAGAAATCCAATATTATGTAGGCTTAGAAATCTAATATTATTCTTGTCAAAGATTTGGTCAAAGGTCAAAGTCAATCTTCTTCAAAAGATATGGTCAAATATATCTTTCTTCATATCTCCACATTGTCAAAGATTTGTTCTTCTTAAAAGATATGCTCAAAGATCAAAGTCAATCTTCTTCAAAGTTATGGTCAAATATATTTTTCTTCAACAAACTTAGAAAATAATAAAGCTGCTCAAATAAGAAAGTTATCAAACATGATAATATGCCAAAGCACTATTGTTTCCCAAAAATATAGAAACAAGAGATTGGCTACATGAACCGCTAATTATGGATTCATGTAAATATAGCTCAAAAATTCCAAAATTCTATCCACTAAAATGACAGAAAATATAATTTACTACAAACAAGATATGTAATAAAAAAGCACATTCTCTACCAAAAGACATGGAAATAAGATGTTACATGTGGATCTCCTTATATATTCTTTCGTTACGACTTAAATACTTGTTCATGTTAGAGTATGGAAAGAAATATAATTGAATGGAATGAATTGGGCATTGCACCGTCAAGGGACAAATATAGCATGTCAGTTGGAGGGAGGCATTCCTCCCAGCAGCATGGGACTACATTCCTAGTACTACACTCTCTAAGACACCTCCCTCCACCCCCTCCCCACTCCCTATCTCTCCCCTCTCAAACTCATAAGGATCAACCATAGAGAGTTTGTCCGGTAGGAATGAGTGACTCTAAACTGTATAGGCCTTCGTGAAGAAGTTTGTAATTTACCTTTCAACTTCTAAGAGTCGTATCTTTGTGTTATGATGCCTTATTTACGATTTGTTTCTTCTTCTATTTAATTTAATATGTATGGTTTGATGTCTAGATTCTGACCGTATACCGAGTGTGAGACCTAACTCTACATATGTCCAAAATTATTGTTTTCAACTTCACGAAAGATTCGACCATTGGATCGTTGATCCGTTTCTTCCTTTGCGATCATGTTGAGTTTCTTCATATGCTTGTAAATATTTATAGCAATATATTGTCATCAGATAAATCATTATATCCCGTCTTTGATTTTATAATTAGATCATATAGGGCACAAATGTCAAAATATATGTGTCAAAACTAAAATTCATAAATTGTACCAGACTCATACCACTGAAATCTATAAAGTGACTTACAGATCATCAAAACGAGTTTGTTAACCTTGTGGTTGACCAACTTGTCTCGATTTTTGTGTCATTGGGTCATAACATAAAAACTTTGAGATGTAAACTTGAAATCATATAATTAAATTAATAATTAATAATTAAAAGTATTTAATTAAAGTTAAGATGGACTAGAATAACCTAGACTTAGATAACTTGGCCAATAAACAACCTAGCTAACCTAATCGATAAGCAACCTAGGCCGAGATAATGTACTTAATATGCAAGATACCTAATTTGTCTTGCTTGTGTGGTTTTGGTTGTTTGCGGGCTTTGATGAATATACATGGATCATAGCCTGTGGGTAGTTCACGAATAACATTGGTTCATTCATAGTCAAAATGCTATCGATTTTTTTTTCGTCTAGACAAGTACTTCTATAAGCAATACATTTTAAATTTATTATTATATTTTATCGTAATTAGAATATGAATGCTTATCTTTACCTATATCATGTAGCACACTCACTAGTAAGATACTTGTTAATTTTTTGTGTAACTTTTCTATATAGATATTTTGGTCGTGTTCTTGTCGTGATATATGGAATTTAGGAGAGTATAATCACTAGGCATATGAATCTTCTTCTTGTGACGTTCATGTGTACGTGAGAATGTGTTGTACCCTTGTGACGTTCTTTCAATACATGTATTATACATTCTTGTGACATTCTCTCGTGTTCATGAGAATGTGTTACCCCTACCCCTTGGCATGTCCATGTGTTGAAAGGTGTGATTCCATATACACTTGAGCAAATAGAGTTAGATCTTACTAGTATATCACTATGATATATGTTACTTGTTATGTACCTGTTACCTGTTATACGTCTTTTTTCGTACTTGCTATCAAATGCTCCTTGCCATCATGTTTAGTTCATTACATGCTTTATACTGTACTTGTAATATGTTTAACTTTAATTGTACTTGCTACATTCCTGACTACATCCAAGAAACACACAAGCAACATCCTGGATGATGTCTTATCTCGCTAAATCGAGGATAGCTAAACAAAATAAGTGCAACTAAATACACGAAGCATGGAATAATTAGAAGTGCTGCCATATAAACATTGTTAAGGAGACACACCGTCAAGAACATAGGTCAAAATTCTGTTGATAAAAAACACAATAGTAAGCGCAAGTTCTGCCTAAACTTGAGCATGAAAAAAATTCGACAAAAAAAGAGATTTAGTGACAAAGGATAAGACGATGATGTTCTACAATCCCATTTTGTTGATGAACATAAGGACAAAAAACCTACACAAGGGTCCCCAGAGGAAAACAAGATAATCATGAAACTAATGTGATGAGTACTCCCCTCTGAATCTAACAAAAGTACATTAATCTTGCAAGAGAAATAGGTCTCAACAATCTTTGCAAACTCAAGAAACATTAAAAAGATCTTCAACTTGAGAAAGATCAAATAAAATTAAGTGAATCGAGAATGATTATCAACAAATATGACATAATATCTCTTTCACACCTTTAATATATGATGAGAGGGTTGATATTGTGTCAAATAAAGCAAATGAATCGAGAATGTTTCTTAGGTGGCTTTCATTAGGATCAAGAACAATTAGAGCATCTAAAATATACGAGCTCTTCAAGCTATCTGACACGCTTATAAAAAAATCTGGCTTTCCTAGCTATAAAATGAGAAATACCATTACATTTTTGTGGTATGTGAGTAATAGTAGATACTAAATATGAAGATAGCAAACCCTTAGCCTCTTCAACAAGGTCGATGTTTAGAAATTTTTTTAAGATAAATATGTATTTGTCCACGGTTTACTTACAATTTATCCATCAATTCACCATCTATCCATCTTTTCTAATTTATTTGTAATTTTATTTTGAATACTTGTGCATCTTATTGAATACTATATTATGTCAAGATTTTTAATTTACTTATCAAATTTATGTTTTGACGTAGTTGATTTCTAATTTTATTTTGAGTACTTCTAGATGTCCCTTTTTTTTTATTTTCACATAGGGCCTTCAAATCTAACGAATGAAGTTGATATTCAAAATTAGCACACATGTGTGGTAGATCCTTTTTTTTTTTTTATATGTCATTTCCACCGGCTTAAGAACTAAGTTTTCAAGGAAGATTCAAACCGTGCACATCCCCACGGAAGTCCCCTATCATAACCAATAAGCCACGATCCCACGCAAAAAGCATAGCATATGCTAATGAAGTTTCCCTCAACATTTACCAGTTTCAATCACAAAAATTACTCCATCACGCATAGTCAATTCTTCAAGAACTAGAGGGCATGAAGAATGAAGAATTATGTTATTGATTCACTTATATTTTGTTTCATGGTGTGAAGTGGGTCGGGCCGGGTTGACCCAGTTCATCCGGATTTGACTAAATTTTGATCAAATTTGACTAGGTTATGGCCAAACTATGATCCAAATGTAATTCGAACCCATGATCCAAAATGGATCCGGTCTCGAGGTAGCAAACCCAACCCAAAATTCTTGTTGCATGGGCGGTCATGTGTTGACTAGACATGGGCCAACTCGTCAGGTTTAAATGGGACGGTCCAGGACGGGTTTCGGCCGCCCGACAAAGTTAGCATCTTGAATTTTGTTTCTCCATTTAATGGATGTTATAATGTTTTTAAAATAGTGATTTTATACTCGATATTCATGCCGAGTAGACTGAAGAGGACTTTGTGAAACAGTTACCTAAACAATGATGAGAAGTAGGAGGCTTCATGCACGTTACATAATGATTTAAGAAAACCAATAATTTTCAAAAATATTAATAATAACCAAAGTTTTTATTGACGAATTCTTTTTCTTCCCAGCAAAAATGAAGGGAGGGAGAAACGGTCCATCACATAACTAACCGAAATACAAACTCGGAATAGGAAGGGGGGAAAAAAAAAATGAACGCTGTCCATTTGAAAGGAAGGAGCTCCTAAAACCCCTCCCACCCTTTCATTCCTCCATTTCTACGCACTATAAAACCCCTACCATAGCTCCCTTTCCTATAAGCGGAAGTTCCCGGTTGGCCTCTCTTGGTCTTTCTCATACCCATCACTCTCTTGTATAGCTAGCCAGGACTATTTGATTCATCAGATGTGCTTCACCTAAGCACGTCTACTTCCGACTTCGATTATTCTCTACAAGTTAGAAATTTTCCAATCTGACAGAGGGAGAGTCCGTCGAACTGAGCGAGCCTCGAGGAAGGAAAAGAAGAGAATGGCGTCGTCGTATCGTGCTGCATTTTGCGTGCTAGTCGCGCTCCTCGGCCTCTCCGTCGTGCAGGCCGAGGACCCGTACCTTTTCTTCGAGTGGTACGTCACTTACGGCACCCGCACCCTCCTCGGCGTCCCCCAGAGGGTCATCCTGATCAACAACGCGTTCCCGGGACCCGAGATCAACTGCAGCTCCAACAACAATATCCTCGTCAACGTCTTCAACCAGATCGACGAGCCGTTCCTTTTTACATGGTACATATTCATTTTTTTTTTGTTTTAACTGTTAGGTTGTGAGTCAGTAATGTAAAGATTTTGATTGAATTTTGAAATGCAGGAATGGTGTGCAACAAAGGAAGAACTCGTGGATTGATGGCATGCCCGGGACCAACTGTCCGATCGCCCCGGGGACCAACTACACCTACAAGTTCCAGGTGAAGGACCAGATCGGCAGCTTCTTCTACTTCCCGTCCATCGGCATGCAGAAGGCGGCGGGCGGCTTCGGCCCCATCCGCATCAACAGCCGCCTCCTCATCCCAGTCCCCTTCGCCGACCCGGCCAACGAGATATCGGTCCTGATCAGCGACTGGTACACCAAGTCCCACACCGTGCTCGCCCGCATCCTCGACTCGGGACGCAGCATCAAGCTCCCCGACGGGGTGCTGATCAACGTCAAGGCCAGCAACGAGGGCGAGTGGAACCAGCCGCAGACCGTGCAGGCCGGCCTGACATACCGGTACAGGATCTGCAACACCGGCGTCAAGACGTCCCTCAACTTCCGCATCCAGGGCCACGCCATGAAGCTGGTGGAGATCGACGGCTCGCACACGGTCCAGAACATGTATGACTCCCTCGACGTGCACGTCGGCCAGTGCTACTCCGTGCTCGTCACCGCGGACCAGCCCGCCGGCGAGTACCTGCTGATCGCGTCCACGCGGTTCACCAAGAAGGTGCACACCGCCACATTCCCCTTCCGCTACGCAGGCGCTCCGGAGTCCGCCAAGGCGTCTACGGAGCTCCCGCCCGCGCCCGTCGGCTGGGCCTGGTCGCTCAACCAGTGGAGGTCCTTCCGGTGGAACCTGACCGCCAGCGCCGCCCGGCCCAACCCCCAGGGGTCCTACCACTACGGCTCCATCCCCATCACACGCACCATCAAGCTCCAGAACCGCGCCGGGACCATCAACGGCAAGAAGAGGTACGCGCTCAACGGCATGTCCCACCGCGACGCCGACACCCCCCTCAAGCTGGCGGAGTACTTCGGCATGGCCGACAAGGTGTTCACCTACGACCTCATCAAGGACGATCCCCCCGCCCTCGACGTCCCCATCAGCATGGCCCCCAACG
The DNA here is from genome assembly GCA_036927795.1 of Iris macrosiphon. Lineage (NCBI taxonomy): Eukaryota > Viridiplantae > Streptophyta > Magnoliopsida > Asparagales > Iridaceae > Iris > Iris macrosiphon. Next base: position 43,188,554 of record JAYESA010000020.1, read on the forward strand.
TCATCAGGGCCGAGTTCAGGACCTACATCGAGATCATCCTCGAGAACCCCGAGAAGGCCATCCAGTCCTATCACTTGGATGGCTACTCTTTCTTCGCAGTCGGGTAACTAGTACTAGTAAATTTATACTACAACTTTTTCAAACTTCTGCGGTCTCCGTGTCTCAATATCAATCAATCCATCTATGATGCACTTTGACAGGATGGGACCGGGCAAGTGGTCGCCCGAGTGCAGGGACAAGTACAACGGGCTTGACGCGGTCAGCAGGATCGCGATCCAGGTGTACCCGAAGTCGTGGACCGCGATCATGCTGACGTTCGACAACTCGGGGATGTGGAACCTGAGGTCCAACCACTGGGACAGGTTCTACCTGGGCCAGCAGCTGTACATCAGCGTCGAGTCGCCGGCCAAGTCGCTGAGGGACGAGTACAACATGCCCAACACCACCTTGCTCTGCGGGCTGGTCAAGGGACTACCGATCAAAGCCCTCTACTCCTGAGCTGCGAGCGCGAGGATGACTTGATCGATTCTGATTCATTTCGTTTGTTTTCCACTGTGTACTTCTGATTATTTAATAAGGGATGAACGTAATAAGGGCAACATAAGGGATAGCCATGGTTGTTCCCATACCTCATAACTATTTTTTTTTTCATTCTTCTTTTCTTTTGGTTAAACTCATGTATCGAAGCCTCTCTTGATGTTAAGGAAATTTTCTTCACAGAATTGAAATTTCTCTTCTTTACAAAGTTTGAGAATGTAACTGTGTTTTGTTGTTTGACTTACCATCTTTGCTTTGTTGATCTGCAAGAGTACTATGAGTTGCACCTTAAACATTTTTCAGCTTAGCCGAGAGTAAACGATTAGTGCAGTCCATTACGCTATAAGGAAAATTAGTACAATTGACTAATTTTTCAAGGATAGTATAATTTCTGATGACAGTGTACAGTTAGTTTGTATTTCATGGAGTTGCGAGTTCCATCCATCTTCTTGCTCAAGAAATAGCAGGGGACTTGAAACTTAAGCACATGTTGCAATATCATAATTAAAAAATTATAGTATGTAGAAGGACTTTGGTTCCGTCCCAGTCACGATCCGCATCCGGTGTGAGGGCACGAGTACGTGGGTACATCCAGTCTACGCCGCAGTATCGGCGGTAGAATGCTATCTAGGTCACTAATACTATTTAATCATCTCACACAATAATATATAAAACCTGTCAATGATAATCTCAACTTTATACGGAGGACAAGATGACTATATAATATGATAATCAATACTCAATCACAATAACTATAGTAAGATAATGACACGATATCAAATAGAAGAATAGAAATCACAAGAGTCACAAACTACAACCAATATCTGTAGTGCCTCAAATCCCGATCCGACCGGGATGTGCACTACGTAATTGGGCTTGTGGCTAGTCCGTTTGAGTCATAACTTAGAACTTCGGCATCTTCTTGCCACGGACGAAATGCGATGATCCTTTCCAACTCATGGAAAGGCCTCTATTGAAACGAGTCCAATAGTTTTCGTGTTTGGTTGCTTGGTTTTCTTGATTGCCGCTTTGGGATTTGATTTGGTGTTGCTTTCGATTTGCTTGGTTTTCGCTGCTGGTTTTATCGTTTGGAGCTTTGATTCTTGGGGAGTTCGGCAAGGAAGGATAGGCAAGATTCTAATTGGTGCTCGTGCTGTGCAGGTCCGCGTAACTGACGTTTGATCGTCGCTAGGCGGGAATCTTTGTTTCAGCTACCTTTTCCTTAACCAGTGAGTGGTTTGGACCCTTCTTTCCTACTTCTTCACGCCAACATCTTTAATGTTTCAAACGTTCACTCGATGATGCCCGGTTGGACGCCTAGGAAATCCTTGCCACAATGCATGCCAGCCACTAAGAAAGGAACAGGGGATTTTTGTAGACTAATATTTCTATATGCTTGTACACCTTATAACTGAGTTGTTTATAATGGGGATTGGTTGTTGGTGGTGGCCTAGTGCCTCGGACGGAGTTTGGACCTATGGGATATCAAAATCGGAACACCGCGTTGAGAAAATATGAACTGTTGCATGAGATATATATTGCTGCTTAACTTCTTTAGTTTCAATCGATGCATTGTATGATATATGAATTGTTCATGCATTTGCATGGTCTGGGACAACTTGTGCACAAGGTTTATCATTTCCTCGAAACGGCTTTCCGGGGCACTGGAACCGTATCGATCCGGAGGGAAATATTTGATTCGTGCTCGTCACGATGCATTGCGGGACCTCCAGCAGGGCTTGCTACCCGGGCTGATAGGGCGCGCCGCTAATGCTTGAATATGTCCCTAAGGTGTCGATCACACCAATGACCGCATAGACTAGAACACATGCTAATCTATTGTCTTGTGCAGATGGTAAGTATACTTGTGTTTCGTTGCAGGAAAGGCGTGCATCGGTTGAGTAAGCAATCGATGCACTGGTTGGATTGGCTATTATTTTCATTCCTATCAAAACATGCAACTGATATGAATTGAATTCACTTGCCTCTTTATAGAAGTCATCTTAATGCATGCTCGCCCCTAATAAGCTAGTGTCGATTTAGTCGAGTGGGTTCATCCCGCTCACCAGTACAAGTTGAGTACTGACCCACGTTGTGGGCAACTATTTCAGGCACTCAGACGGTGCAACGCTAGTGGATAGACGAGAGGCGTTAGGAGCACCTCTATTTTGAAGTATAGTTGGAGTCAGATCATTTTGGAGGCTTGGACTTTCAACCTATACAAGGGCGTAATGTATGAACGACGTGGACTATCTGATGGAGCGCGCCCTGCCTTTTGAGTTTATCTTTTGTAATGCAAATCAAGTAGCCGAGAGGCGCATCAATGTAAACTCTATGTAAATTACTCTGAATTATCAATGAAAAAGCATGTTTCTTCCTGCACTGTGTTCAAATCTCTGTGAATGTGTTTTATAAATTGTGTTTCAAAATGGGTTCCTATAACTGCAAGTTCTTGCCTTGCACGAGCGCAACTCCAGGCTCGTACGGCATCACGCCCCAAGCGAGGACGAATCGGTTCCGTAAAGGATCAAGCGAGGACGACCGACCCTTTCGGGATCGGGGTGTGACATATTGGTATCAGAGCCTAGGCTTTACTTCCTCGGGATTTCAAAAGATTATAAAGGAGTTTGATGCGCCTCTCAATTGAGTTGCGTTCGGCGTCCGCTGCATGGGAAGAGTCGCTTATACAATGAGCCCATAGATATAAAATCTATCGTTTTTGGAGTGTTAACAAGCTACTCTCTTTTGTAGCCATGGCTAAGAAGAACACTGCAACTGCCAGCAGTGCTCAACCCATTCAGAGCGATCCAGCAAGCTCTGGAGAATCCGGAGGAGCGGGTTCAACCGGAATGGCGGAACGGCTTATGCACCTCATGGAGGCGCAGCAGCAACAAGCTGTTACCCAACAAGCGCAGTTTGCTTCTCAACAGAAGCAAATGGATACAATGATGCAACTGATTGCATCCCTGGCACCGAGCAACGGGACATCCGCAGCAACGCCTGTCACGCCTCCAGCCGTGGCGGTAGAAGATGAGTCAGAAGAGACTCAGCCTACAGCAAGGAACTCCTGCCGAGCAGCTGAGTTTACAAAAATGCATCCCCCTACGTTCAACGGACGAGCGGAGCCGGACGTGGTTTTGGGGTGGATTGCTAAGCTGGAAGGACTTTTCAACCTGGTTGGCATCCGGGGATCCAAGCGAGTTGCCTGTGCATCGGTTCAGCTGGAACTGCGTGCGCATGATTGGTGGGAGGCAACGAAGCAAGGAATTTACGATGCCAATCCCAACTGCAATATTACTTGGGAAATGTTCAAATCTGCATTCATTGAACAGTATATTCCCCGAGCAGTCCGGCAGCAAAAGGAAGACGACTTCAGCAACCTGGTCCAAGGAAGTCTGTCTGTGGATGATTATGATTCAGTATTTGCTAAGCTAGCAAAGTTTGCTGGGCAATTCTTGCCTAATCAGCAGGCGTGGTGCTATAGATTTCAGAAAGGTTTGAATGACGATTTACGTAGGGACGTCATCAACCAAAGATGCCAAACATATAGGGAATGTTATGAAGCGGCTCTGAACAGCGAACGGATCTTCGGGCGCCCTCTCCCAAAGACCGAGGTGCAAACCCCCCGTGCCAATAACAATAAGCGTCCTCATGAAACGGAAGGGTCTGGAGCACACAAGCGCTCGCACACGTCTGATAATAGGGGCCAATCCCAATCACTGAACTGCAGCCGGTGCGGCAAATCAGGGCATAAAGTGAATGATTGTCGGGTTCAAGGATGTTTTAAATGTGGTCGCCTGGGTCACAAACAGTTTAACTGCAGAGAGGGCAAGCCGAATCAGAATAATGGAAATCAAAACAAAGGGCCTCCAGCAAGTGATGCCAATGCTGTGCCAGTAAATCCACAACGCCAGGGTGCTCAGGGCCGAGTCTATGCATTGACTCGGGATGAGGCATCTGTATCCGACACTGTTGTAACAGGTACTCTACTATACCGAGAATTACCCGCTAGAGTCTTATTCGATTCAGGTGCTACGCATAGTTTCATATCTGCTGATTTTACTGTTGAGCATAAATTAGCTTCTACTGCTTTAAATATGAACCTTTGCGTAAGTACCCCTTCGGGAGTCGATATGCCCGCCCATGCGATCTGTAGGGATGGTTACATTTGCATCGGAGGTAGGAAGCTTTCCTTAGATGTCATTGTACTAGACATCAAGGATTATGATATTATTCTCGGTATGGACTGGTTGGGTGCTTGCCATGCAACAATCGAGTGCGCGGAGAAGCGAGTCGTATTTCGTCTACCCGGCGAGGCAGACTTCTACTATTCGTGCAGCGCTGCACCGAAGACGGCAATGGTGATATCAGCAATTTCGGCTAGGCGTATGTTGCATTCGGGCTGTGAAAGGTACTTAGCTTCTGTTCGAGACACCCGGCGGGAATGTGCAGATGCAGCTCAGGCTGAAGTCATTGCAGATTTTCTCGACGTGTTCCCAGACGAGCTGCCTGGAATGCCTCCTGATCGTGAGATCGAATTCAGCATTGACACTTTTCCGGATTCGCGACCGATATCAAAGGCACCTTATCGCATGGCCCCAGCAGAGCTTAAGGAACTTAAAGTTCAGTTGCAAGACCTGTTGGACCGAGGATACATTCGTCCAAGCGTTTCTCCGTGGGGCGCTCCGGTGCTGTTCGTGAAAAAGAAAGATGGATCCATGCGGCTGTGCATTGACTACCGAGAACTGAATAAAGCGACCGTGCGGAATCAGTACCCTTTGCCAAGAATAGATGACTTATTTGATCAGTTGCAAGGTGCAAGAGTTTTCTCTAAAGTTGATCTCAGGTCAGGGTATCACCAGTTGAAAATCAAATCAGAGGATATTCAAAAATCTGCTTTCAGAACCCGTTACGGACACTATGAGTTCCTCGTGATATCGTTCGGTTTGACGAACGCCTCTGCAGCTTTCATGGATCTGATGAACCGCGTATTTCGGCCGTTTGTGGATAAGTTTGTAGTCGTGTTCATAGATGACATACTAATCTATTCCAAGAACGAGGCGGAGCACAAAGAACACCTGAAGATCGTGCTGCAGACATTACGAGACCATCAGTTGTTCGCTAAGCTCAGCAAGTGTGAGTTCTGGTTGAACAGCGTGGCGTTCCTTGGTCATGTCATCTCGGCCGAAGGCGTCGCCGTAGACCCGAAGAAAATAGAAGCGGTGGTGGACTGGAAGCAACCTACGTCAGCCAGCGAAGTTCGAAGCTTTCTGGGCCTTGCGGGATACTACCGTAGGTTCGTGAAGGACTTCTCTAAACTGGCCTCGCCTATGACTCGCCTTACTCAGAAAGGGATTGCATACGAATGGGGTGATGACTGCGAAGCCAGCTTTCGGGAACTTAAGCGGCGTCTTGTTTCAGCTCCGATCCTTGCACTTCCAGATGGGGTAGAAGAGTTTCAGATATACAGCGACGCTTCAGGACTCGGCTTAGGGTGTGTGCTCATGCAGAGGGACAAGGTAATATCGTACGCCTCCAGGCAACTGAAGCCGCACGAGAAGAACTACCCGACGCATGACTTGGAATTGGCGGCGATTGTATTTGCTTTGAAGTTGTGGAGGCATTATCTTTATGGTGTTGCTTGCAAAATCTTCACAGATCACAAGAGCCTCAAGTATCTTTTTACCCAGCGGAAATTGAACCTCCGGCAGCGGCGTTGGCTAGAACTTATTAAGGACTACGACCTAACGATCGCGTATACTCCGGGCAAGGGAAACGTCGTTGCTGATGCTCTGAGTCGGAAGCACGTGGGCTCGTTATCTATTGACAACCGTTTACTTCGAGATCTTGAGGCGATGGGCATCGAGTTTCGAGTTCGGCATCCAGGAGTGCAGCTGGCACCACTCCATCTTGAACTGGGTTTACGTGGTAGAATCAAATCAGCTCAGGAGGGCGATCAGTTCTTAGCGAAGGTGCGCGGATTGATCTCGGCGGGGAAGACGTCTGACTTTGTGGCAGGCGAAGATGGGGCCTTACAGATGAAAGGGAGGCTATGTGTCCCTAACGACCCAGAACTCCGAAGGGAAATTATGGCAGAAGCACACTACGCGAAGTATTCTTTACATCCGGGGAGCACTAAGATGTACAAGGACTTGCGCGGGACCTTCTGGTGGCACGGTATGAAGCGGGATGTGGCGACCTTTGTGTCACAGTGCATGGCCTGTCAACAGGTGAAAGCTGAGCATCAGAGGCCCGGCGGGGAACTGCAGAACCTCGCTATTCCCGAGTGGAAATGGGACAATATCACTATGGATTTTATTGTGGGATTTCCGAAGACGCCACGGGGGCACGATGCGATTTGGGTCATAGTTGATCGTTTGACCAAATCAGCCCACTTTCTTCCCATAAAAGTTACTTGGAGCGTCGATCGGTTAGCACAAATTTACATAGATGAGATCGTCCGATTACACGGAGTACCTGCCTCAATCGTCTCTGACCGTGACGGACGCTTCTTATCTCGTTTCTGGACTAGTCTACAAGCTGCTTTGGGAACCAAGCTACAGTTCAGTACCGCATACCACCCGCAGACTGATGGACAGACAGAGAGGACAAATCAGATACTCGAAGATATGTTACGGCTGTGTGCTATTGATTTAAAGACTAGTTGGGACACGCATCTTCCTTTGGCAGAATTTGCGTATAACAACAGCTACCAATCAAGCATCCAGATGGCACCGTACGAAGCACTATATGGGCGAAGGTGTCGATCTCCAATCTGTTGGGACGAAGTCGGCGAGCGGCAGGTACTCGGGCCAGAGCTGGTAGAGCAGGCAGTTGAAAAAGTTCGCTTGATTCGGGAAAGACTCCGCACAGCGCAGAGCCGACAGAAAAGTTATGCTGATGCACATAGAAGACCCTTGGAATTCTTGGTCGGGGATCATGTCTTCTTGAAAGTGACGCCGATGCGAGGTGTGATGCGTTTCGGCGTGAAGGGCAAACTGAGTCCCCGGTTTGTCGGCCCCTTTGAGATACTAGAACGAGTTGCAGTTGTGGCATACAGAATAATACTACCTCCCGCCTTGGCAGAAGTGCATGACGTATTCCATGTTTCCCAACTACGGAAGTATGTGCATGACCCAAGTCATGTGGTTAGTTTTGTACAGTTGGAACTGCGCGCGGACTTGTCATACTCAGAAGAACCGGTGCAGATCCTGGATCGTAAGGAAAAAGTACTTCGCAACCGTACGATGTCCTTGGTTCGCGTGCTGTGGCGGAACCATTCAGCTGGGGAATCAACCTGGGAAATGGAATCGGAGATGAAGGAGAAGTACCCTTCATTGTTCATTCAGTCGGAGGTAGGGCCTTGTTCTTAAGTTTCGGGTCGGCCTTGTTCTTAAGTTTCGGGTCAAAACTTTTTCTTAGTGGTATATTATGTAGTGCCTCAAATCCCGATCCGACCGGGATGTGCACTACGTAATTGGGCTTGTGGCTAGTCCGTTTGAGTCATAACTTAGAACTTCGGCATCTTCTTGCCACGGACGAAATGCGATGATCCTTTCCAACTCATGGAAAGGCCTCTATTGAAACGAGTCCAATAGTTTTCGTGTTTGGTTGCTTGGTTTTCTTGATTGCCGCTTTGGGATTTGATTTGGTGTTGCTTTCGATTTGCTTGGTTTTCGCTGCTGGTTTTATCGTTTGGAGCTTTGATTCTTGGGGAGTTCGGCAAGGAAGGATAGGCAAGATTCTAATTGGTGCTCGTGCTGTGCAGGTCCGCGTAACTGACGTTTGATCGTCGCTAGGCGGGAATCTTTGTTTCAGCTACCTTTTCCTTAACCAGTGAGTGGTTTGGACCCTTCTTTCCTACTTCTTCACGCCAACATCTTTAATGTTTCAAACGTTCACTCGATGATGCCCGGTTGGACGCCTAGGAAATCCTTGCCACAATGCATGCCAGCCACTAAGAAAGGAACAGGGGATTTTTGTAGACTAATATTTCTATATGCTTGTACACCTTATAACTGAGTTGTTTATAATGGGGATTGGTTGTTGGTGGTGGCCTAGTGCCTCGGACGGAGTTTGGACCTATGGGATATCAAAATCGGAACACCGCGTTGAGAAAATATGAACTGTTGCATGAGATATATATTGCTGCTTAACTTCTTTAGTTTCAATCGATGCATTGTATGATATATGAATTGTTCATGCATTTGCATGGTCTGGGACAACTTGTGCACAAGGTTTATTATTTCCTCGAAACGGCTTTCCGGGGCACTGGAACCGTATCGATCCGGAGGGAAATATTTGATTCGTGCTCGTCACGATGCATTGCGGGACCTCCAGCAGGGCTTGCTACCCGGGCTGATAGGGCGCGCCGCTAATGCTTGAATATGTCCCTAAGGTGTCGATCACACCAATGACCGCATAGACTAGAACACATGCTAATCTATTGTCTTGTGCAGATGGTAAGTATACTTGTGTTTCGTTGCAGGGAAGGCGTGCATCGGTTGAGTAAGCAATCGATGCACTGGTTGGATTGGCTATTATTTTCATTCCTATCAAAACATGCAACTGATATGAATTGAATTCACTTGCCTCTTTATAGAAGTCATCTTAATGCATGCTCGCCCCTAATAAGCTAGTGTCGATTTAGTCGAGTGGGTTCATCCCGCTCACCAGTACAAGTTGAGTACTGACCCACGTTGTGGGCAACTATTTCAGGCACTCAGACGGTGCAACGCTAGTGGATAGACGAGAGGCGTTAGGAGCACCTCTATTTTGAAGTATAGTTGGAGTCAGATCATTTTGGAGGCTTGGACTTTCAACCTATACAAGGGCGTAATGTATGAACGACGTGGACTATCTGATGGAGCGCGCCCTGCCTTTTGAGTTTATCTTTTGTAATGCAAATCAAGTAGCCGAGAGGCGCATCAATGTAAACTCTATGTAAATTACTCTGAATTATCAATGAAAAAGCATGTTTCTTCCTGCACTGTGTTCAAATCTCTGTGAATGTGTTTTATAAATTGTGTTTCAAAATGGGTTCCTATAACTGCAAGTTCTTGCCTTGCACGAGCGCAACTCCAGGCTCGTACGGCATCACGCCCCAAGCGAGGACGAATCGGTTCCGTAAAGGATCAAGCGAGGACGACCGACCCTTTCGGGATCGGGGTGTGACAATATCCAAGTCTAGTCTATCAACAAAACACAGTCTCAAATGTAAATAACATGCCAAATGTCGATATATCCAACACAATAAGAAAAAATAGCTAAGTGTCTGCTAATAGGGGTGCTATCTCAGCTGGCTATCCGTCCTGTGGGCCATAATGTGTAGGACACCAGTCAGTCATCTAAATAATCATCTGAAATATATTCAGTCATGATTGGAGCGAAATACAACCCAATAACAGTTCCTATAAATGATAGAAACTATGAAACAATAATAGCAATGAAAGTAAATAATGAAAAGTCACTAATATAGTAAACATCACGACAAGTAAGGAAAATAACCATGAGCAATATGATAAGAATCATCACTATAAATAATTTGAAGTAAAAGAAACTATAACAATAAGTGCCTTGAAATATTAGTAAGATATGTGATTGGCTTGGGCCTAGCACGGTCTATAAATAAAAAAAAACTAGCTCAACCATACGTGTAATGCATGATTGGCTAGTTGTCACGGGCTACACTATTGCATGGGCTATAAGATATGATCATATATCCACTAATACTTTTTATGCCCCCGACTTGTACACGGATCTAAATCACGACATGTTATAACACGTAAATTATGATGCACGGTCTATAATATCATGCACGATGATCACGGTCTATATAATCACGAAGATATTATGGTAATCACTGAGTAATCACGAAGAACGACACGGTAATCATTGAGTAATCACAAACAATAATATCTCATGGCGGGGATCCAAGTATACCAATCAGTGTAATCAATGTGTCAAGAATCAAATATCTCAATACTAAATACATGTAACATAGAGACTATCAAATAAAAAAATTATCAGAGAATGTACTCGCCTGTGGTCCAGAGCAATGAATGTCAAACCGTGTCAATATCGGTGCCTCAAAAACTTAAATATAAAATATCAAGTCAAAATAGTGTTTTAAAATTATAAACATGCTATACTAGCTTGAAACTAGGTCTCTAAGTTAACATTATGTCCAACTAGGTCAAACTAGGTCAACACAGTCAAACTAGATCATTTTCTAGTTTCTAGGTTGATTTTACCTATTTACAAGGTTTATAAAGTTATACTAGGTCTTAATAAGTCAATATTTGATTTTTAGGTGCTAACTAGGTCAAACTAGTCAATACTAGTTAATACTATACCAATACTAGGTTTCAAGACTATACTAATAAGTTTCTAGTATATTTTACCATAATATATACTTTTACCTATAATTTTTAGCAATACCTTGGCCTATAGCTATTTATCTTACCCTGTATCACGGTATCTTAACACGTATCACCCATTTGCCTAATACCTTAGACCGTATCTCAAATACCTTAACTATTAGTCAATACCTTAGTTTAGGGTCAATACCTTGACCTAACCTTACCCCGTATCATGGTATCTTAATCCGTATCAGACATTTACTTAATACCTTAGCCCGTATCTCAAATACCTTAACTATGGGTCAATACCTTGCTAATATTAGGTTTTAAAGTCATACTAGTTAGATATGATATAATAATATCATATATACTATATAGATATACTAACATATATAATAACGTAGTTTAATACTTAATACCTAGCCAATGCCTTAGTATTACCTCATTACCTTGCTATTACCTTAGTATTACCTCATTACCTTACCAATACCTTAACATATTATCCCGTATCATAGTTTCTAGACTAATACCTTAGCTAATACCATTACCTTGACCAATACCCAATACCTTAACTCATACCTAGGTACCTAACACATTACCCAAGCTAGACACTACCATTACTATGGTATCTTAATCCAATACCTAATATCATAACTTTACCTTAGTATCCTAGTATTATCTCATACTAGGTCTAATATTTTGGTATCTTAGTATTCTAAATACCATCCCAGGATACCACACTCTAATTTAATCCATACATATCCCACTTATTTGTAGATGGTACCATGGTACCACATTAAGTATCATATGGTACCAACCCCCAAGATACTAACCCATGACCATAACCTATACTTACCTTACATCCAAGATACTCAATCTACTCTTGTCACTTGACATCTTGATATTACCCATTACCTAGTTCTAATACTGTCATGACCCGCACCCGAAATGAGGGCACGAGTACGTGGGTACGTTCGGCCTACACCGCAGCATCGACGGCAGAACACTGTCTAGGTCAACGATACTATCTATCAACATCTCACAATATAATATCATAACATGTCGATGATAAACTCAACTCCATATGAAGGACAAGAGAAATATATAATGGCAATATCAACACTCAATTAAAATAATCTATAAAGAAGATGAATGGCACGACAATGATATAAAAAAAATCAAGAGAAGTCTAAAATATACATCACTAATGAATCCTGAGTCTAGCCATCACCAACAACATAAGTCTCAAAAGTAATAACAACTCAAATCTCAAAGCTGGAAACAAATCCAGTATAATAGAAACACTAAACTAAACTAGGCAACTAATGACTGTGTCTCCCCTGGAAAACCTGTTACACATGGGGCTCCTGAAAATAACCATCATCTACGCCAGGTCCATAGAAAGTGGGTCAAATGTCCTCCAAGTCATAATCTGAAAAATATATCCAATCATAATGGAACGAGTACAACTCTAACATCAGTTTCAGTTAAATGTCAAAGACTATAAAACAACAATAGTGGGTGCAATACAAGATAAAAATAAATAACTGAATCATAACTAACAGTATCAATATAGAAAATGGATAAACACAACTATATGGCAGAAAAATAAATAGACAGAGCAATAGGGAGCATCTCAGTGAAAATAAAATAGATAGGAAGGAACTATACTAACTATGTGCCGTGAAGTATTAGTGTTGACATGTGATCGACTTGGAAACTTGCACAGTACGATAGGGCCTGTCTAATCATACGTGAGGTGTATGACTAACACTCACAATACTTTCTCTTGCACAGTAAGAGTATGATCACACATCTGGCAAGTACTTACCCACCCCCGACTAGTACTATGGATCCAAACCATGACACGTTCCACAGAAAAACTTGTACAATAAGGGTAGCTTGCACAGTAAGCATGAAGAGCAATATCTCATGATGGAGATCCATATTATACCAATCCGTGTACCATCATGTCAGTAATCAAGTAGAATATCACTAATGTACATGAATCGTAGTAAATATCATATAATAAAAACTATTAGAGGATGTACTCGCCTCTGGTCCTGAGCAAAAGATGTCACTCGGTGTCCGAGCTGGTATCACACACACCTATATATGAATGACATGTCAAAATAGTGTGAATAAGAGGGAATGAGTTAAATTACACTAATGCATGCTTCTAGGTCAATTTCTAAGTCATTCTAGCTCAACTAAGTCATACTAGGTCCAATACTAGCTAATGGGTCTATCATGATCATTAACTAGCTATTACTAGCTATACTAGGTCTCACCTTAGTTAATAACTTAACATTAACTATATATATATACTAATTAGTAATAGCTAACTGATTAACTACTAATACCATCATACTAACTGGTACTAATAGTTAACTAGCTCTAACATACACTAGTCTACTTTACATAACTAACTTACTGATATGTATATATATACATATACATATACTGATACTCACATATAATATAACTAACTGCTAATGATACTAATATATAGTATAACTAACATCTAACTAATTTCCTGATATACTAGCTGATACTAAAGTCATGAGTACATACTAACTTACTAAATGATCTCATACTAACCAACTGACAACTGATACTAACCTATAGACTGATACTTGCTATACTAATCGACCTCTAATACATATACATATTTACTGATGATCATGAATTAACATACTAAAAGCTAACTGAGTACTAACTTTAGCTCATACCAAGCTAAGCAGATGAGTTAACTGCTACACTAGGGACAGACAGTGTATTCACTTATGTACACTAGCGTACCAAGACTGATACACACCCTACTGTTATCTCCAGGTACACTCCCCTTTACTTCAACTACCCATGAACTATTTTACACAGGTAACCTCTTCTCCCTTTATGCCTGGTATCATATTTGATACAAACTGTTACTTGATCATGTATCAGACACTGCTCCTCCCAACCTCACACAATACCAAGTAACCTTCTTACCCAAACTGTCACGACCCGCACCCGAAAATCGGGCATGAGCCGTGGGTACGTCCAGCCTACGCCGCAGAATCGGCGGTAGAACGCTGTAAAGGTCCGTTCTAGGTCAACCATATCTATCTATATCTCACAGAAAAATCCGGCATGACCTCTCCAAAAAGGAGGGCAACCACGCAATATATATATGTGAATAAAATTCTCTCCAAAAGGAGGGCAACCACGCAATATATATATATCAATAATCTCAATCACCAAAAACTAGAGGAAGAATATGAGCACGATATGATATAAACAAGAAACAGAACCAAGAGAGCAAGACAATCCAAAATAATACAGTCCAAGGCCACAAATAGCTACAACATCTCAAGCAACAAAAGAATAAGTACAGTCATCCAAAATACAAACCACTGGAAATAACCCAGAAACCCACCTAACTAACTAGGGTGTTATCGGCGTCTCCTCGGCGCACTCCTCCTCGATCACGGGGTCACAACAGTCGTCAACACCCGGCCCGTAGAACGTAGGGCAATAGTCCTCAGGATCCTCTGGAAAAAATATGCCCAGTCAGGACTGGAGCGAAGTACATAACTCTGAAAGCAACTCCAAATGCATGGTAAGGTGTATATGACGAGCAATAGAAAAGTAATCAAGATGCACAAGAAATAAATATATGCTGGAGCACAATAAGTAGCTGTAATGTAAACTGGAGAACAATACAAGTACTGGAAAAGTAACTGCAGGTGAGAAACATGAATACTAGCTAAGTGCCTTGAGCACAAGTTCGTTATGTGATCGGCTTAGGTTGCACATGAAAAATACTACGATAACTCCGTTATGCGTGAGTTGCATAACCGACATACACATGAATACTGTTTGGCTTTGATCATATAACCAACTCCTACTCCCCTCCCCCACTAATACCATTGGATCCAACCACAACACGCTATGTACATGATAATAGCTCGCGCACATGAAGGCGAGAGCACAATAAGCACATAATAGCACATGAGAATCAATACCCGAAGCACATGATAAAATACACGTGATAGAGTACCCGCTGAACACGGTAAGGGGGATAGCATCTCATGACGGGATCCACTAGTACCAGCTCGTGTAATAAAGTGTCAGAATCAAGTATTACGGTTCTAGAACAGGTGATATAAACGCTATCATGAAATAGAAACTATCAGAGGTAGGTACTCGCCTGATGTCCTGAGCAATTGATGATGATCGAGATCCAGACCGGTATCGCAAGGACCTAATACAAAAAGCAGAATTAAACAGGGTTCTAAGCATTTAAACTGATATAAAATAATTAAAAATAGGCTTCTAGGGCTATTCTAGGTTGAACGGGTCAAACCGGGGAAAATCGGGTCAAAAAGTCAACCCGGGGTCCAAAAAGTCAACTCTAGCTCAAAACTAGGTCAAACGTTGACTTTTACTGTCAACGAGGACAATTATGGTCAAAGCTAGGTCAAACTAGGGTGCCCCTGAAATTCTAGGTCAAACTGAGCTCATTAAGCTACTAAACTCACAAACTCGCCTAATCGAGATACCGGGATACCCTCGGTATCCGATACCTCGTCCTAGGCCACGCACCCCGCCTAAACCCGCAAAAACCTAGGCTAGCACGCGTAATTATATATATATATAAACATATAAAAATCACTCCAAAGCATTTCCTAGGCTAATGCTCAAATACCCCGCTCGAAACTCAATACCTTGAATATCTCAAGGTATCGAGATACCTCGGTATATCAAGGTACTGAGGTTTCGCTCTAAAACCCTCTAACTAGCTATCTAGCTATTGATTATGCACCTAGTTATTAATCTAGGCTAGGTAATATAGATATCTACCATATATTTATACATCTAATTATGTATCTACCTATATACATATATATCCACACACATATACCCAAATACCCATTATCTTACCTATACACATATATATATAACTTATAGGCATATAGATATCTATATCCTAGATAGGTATATCTAAGTATCTAGCTATCTACCTATCTAGTATCTATCTATCTAAATACCTAGCTATCTATCTATTAATCTAGCCCTCTAACTATCTATTTATCCTATCTACCTATTTATCTATCCATAGATATAGGTATCTACCTATGCATCTACTTATCTATATATCTAATTATCTAATCTACCTAGTTATCTACATATGTATATATATATCAATCTCTCTTCCTCCCTCACTAGCTACTACCCGCTGCTACGGCTGGAGCTTTTTATTCCTGCTGCTGGTGCTTCGCATTGCTGCTGCTGCTGCTCTTGGTACTGCTGCTGCTTGCTGCTCTTGCTGAGCCTGCTGCTGCTGCTCCATGCTACTGCTGCTGCTGGGCTTCTACATGCTGCTGCTGCTGCCCCTTGTTGCTGCTGCTGTTGGGGGGCAGCAGCTGCTGCTACTGCGCAGTCTGGATCCCCCCCCCCTTCCTCTCACATACACACACACACACTCCCATATATATACATATATATATCATCCTATATATATATATATATACATACATATACATCTATATATATATATATATAACTAGATACATATATATACACACCTACAACTCTATATTCTAACACACACTAACACACTCACACACACACTAAAACACATAACAACACACACACACACACACACATGAATATATATATACCTAGCTACATATATATAAACACCTATATTAATATATATATATGCACAAATACAAATATATATATATATATATATATATATATACCAATACACTCACACACTCTAAGATACAAATATATATATATATACACATACACATATAAATATATATATACATATGCACACACAAGCACACTTACACATACTTATATATATATATACACATAGACATATACACACACAAGCACATAGATCTAAATACACACATATATATATAAATATATAGACATAAACACACATACATATATATATAAATATATATATATATATAGACACATATAAATATATAGATAAAGACACACACCACTCAACCACAACGCACAACCAACACGCCACACTCACGCCCAACGACCCCGACACTCACCAATACCCTAAAATATATAAAATATAACTCGAAAACTCTAGCACACACTCCCCCGATACTAACCCAACGCGCGCACAAGCCCAAAATGAGGAAACCAAGTCGAAATGGCCGTTCGGTCATTTCGACGAACACGTGGTGCGCGGCTCGGAAAATCTCCTGAAACGCATACCAAACGAACTCGGAATCGGCCCAAAATTTACCCCACGCGCTCTACACGATGTCTAGATCCTAGAAAATGTGCTCCCGCATCAATTCTAGGTCCGTGGTGGAAACGCACACGCACTTAGAATCGGCGACGACGAAAAGCCCCAATTTCGCCCGAAACGCCCGTTTCTCCGCGACGCGGCTTCCCGTGTCCGAACGGAGACACGCACTCACCCTCTAGACACCCGACAACGTCTACCTAGGTCCGTCTAACCTAGGACATCACCCAAAATTGGGCCAAATTCAGATTCCACCCGAATTCGACACAAAATCTAATGTCAAAGTCTCTAAACTCACCCAAACTAGTTCCAACTTCCTCCTACGGGTAGGGTTAGGGTCTAGGAAGGTTCTACAACACTAATTATACTACACAAAAATAATTAGGAAGGGTAAAGTTAGGTTTTACCTCTTGGGAGTTGGAATCCCAAGGCCAAAGTCTCACAACCCCTAGAAATCACCTCCCTCAAGCTCCAAGCCACCAACTCTAGCTTCCACACTAGATTCTAAGCTCCTCACACCTAGGTTAGGGAAAATGCAAGGTTAGGGTTAGCATAAGGAGAAGGAATGGAAGAAGAAAGAAGAAAAATGGAAGAGGGAACTCACCTTGGAGAAGAAGGAAGAAGGAAGAAGAAGTGGAGAAGAAGAAATGAAGAAGAAGAAGAGTGGAATGAACAAAGGGGAAGAAGAGGGGCTGCTCACGGGAATGGGGCTGCTGGTTCACGGATGGGAGGGGTAGGTAGGGCCGGCCTTGTGTAAAAAGGGGGTTCTCCAAAGCTCCAAATGCCCAAAATACCCTCCCCTAAATTGGTTTTGGGTTTCGGGTTCCAAAAATACTCAAACTAACTCCAAATCTCTCCCACTAACCTTCTAAAAATATAATAAATAAATCTAAGCCCCAAAATAATTCTCACAAGGGTGTGGGTTGGGTCGAACATGGGTCCACTAGGGTCTGACATGGGTCCAGGCTAGCCAAAACCCTAAAACAATCATTAAAAAATAATACAAGCACTAAATAAATATAAATATAATCAATTAAATACAATCCACTATTTATCAAATAAAAATAAAAAAATACCCTATTTTCTAGAATTGGGTAGTGATACAAACCCCCATCTGTACACAAGAATCTACATTCTCCTTAAATTATCATGCTATTACAAACCACTCTCATTCATATTTACACTAATATGTGTATCAGAACCACTGTCCCTCATAGCATTCAAACCTGGAAATGCTCCTCACTGTGTCTGATACCACTGATACGCATGTATCAGTCACCACTCAACAAATTAACCCTCCTTATAATGCTACTGATACACTAATAACAACTGATACTTACTAACTAACTTAACTAATCTCATTCACTCAAACTCCCAACTAACACTAACACCCTTGTTGTGTACTACCTGCACTCACAACCTTACCGTCATACTTGCCCACTGAAATTTACTACAACAAACAACCACTCCTTACCTGCACAATACTCAATATCTCATCTCATCTCTCTCACCACAGCAACAACTGTTGCTGTTACTGACTTGCTGTGGCCATTGACCCAAGCATCAATCTGCTTGTGCACAACACATCCCAAGTCCCCCTTTCATGCTACTGCTTGCTACACTAAACTGTGTGTGCACAATTGCTGTTACTTGCTCCCTGACAGCAAGTAGCTGCTACTACTACATAATTTTCCCCCAATGCATTCATTTGTTATTTTTGAGGTACCTTTCTTACCAACAGTCTGCCTAACACACTCCATAACCCTGGCACCAAGTCTAAACTCAAGTGACTGTACTGAGTTCACTTGACACTCAAATACTCATGCACACAACAACACACACTGACACCTCTTAATACCCACATAACACTATCATCAATACACCACACACAAAATAAAATATATAAGTATAGTTATATTTATACTAATATATATGTCATATACACATATTCATATATCATACTCGTAATATAATACACACTAACACAAGAGGCATTAAACAAAAAACTTGGCATGCACAAGTGATACTCTATGATACGTATCCAACCAAGTGTCAAATTCCCCAATTCTTCCACAATAATCAATCTTATTTATCAAATACATCATATAATAACTATTAGAACTAGCTACAATAGAAATTAAGGAGAAATCATACAAAACACCCAAAATGAGCTTCGTTATCGTACGGTATTACATTGTATCGTGATACGGCCTACTCGTGTCTAATTGTGGACACGTAGCTAGTCCTCCAACCCCGATCTAAGTCGAATTAAACTAAATTAGTCTCATGACACTCACTTGATATTTCAATCCTAAATTCTCCTAAAATACATACAAATTACCATATAGAAATCATAATACACTACCAATTAGTCTAGAACTTATTCCTATAGGTAGTCATATACCATTGGTGTATTTCTGAGAGTCAAACTAATGCTTTAGAACCTAATTAGAAGGGAAATTTTAGAATTTACCAATTGGGAGATGGATTCCCAATGCAAAGCCATTTGGACACGATGTGGACACGATCTTCTCGCCAAACTCCTTCTTCTTCAAGCTCCTATAAATTCAAGCTCCTTGTGCTCCTTCAATGGTGAGAATGAGAGGAATGTGTATGGATGTGGTGGGAATTGATGGAGAATGGGTTGCTTGAGGAAGAAGAAGAAAAATTGGAGGAAAATAACAAATGAAATGAGATCTACTTTCTCTCTACTCCCCTCTTAAGTGGTCGGCCCCTTAATGGGCATAGGTTTGGTTTGGGGAAGATCCAATAGGCTCCTCTACAAGTTTTTAAAGGGTTATAGTGGGTTCTCTTGTATTCTCCAAGTCTCTCCTAATTAATTAGGAAGGGATCAAGCTAATGGGAGAGAATATTCTATCTTCTAACTAACTAACTAACTAACTAACTTAATTAATTAATTATTAACCTTGTCATGACTAATTTGTTGGGCCATGGGCCTACTTGTTGGGTGCTAACTAAGTCCATGAACTAGTCCAAACTAACTAGCTAATACAAAGGCCCAATAATACTATAAATAATAAATAATATAATAGCAATAATAACAAATAGTAATTATAATAATTCACAATATTTATCAATGACCAAAATACTCCTCTACTGGAAATAGGTGGTTACAAGTTCTACCCCCCTCAAAATAATTTCCTCCTCGAAATTTAAGATGGTCATACTCTCTTCTAGGTTAAACCCCCCCATCTCGTCTAAAATCATACAAGCATGCAATTTAAAAAAATCACTAATTATGGTCATATGCATTGTTATGGTCTCTGTCTATTATGGTATTGCAGTCTCTGTTAGGATATACTACTAACTATACTAACTATACCATAACACAAAAGCAATCTATAAGGTACTAATGAAGCACACAAAATAATAGATGAAAGAAAATAAAAGAACATAACATAACAGGACAAAATATGCTAACCCATTAACTGTAGCATCGGCCTCCGCGACCGTCATCACAAAAGCCCTATTCTGCTGGGGTATCTCCCTCTGCTGCTGATGGGCATGATGTTGTGCCACATGTGGCCTAGCTGGATCCCTATGGTCTGGAGCTGCACATTGAGCTGGGTGGGCTATAGGACAATCCCTCACTTGATGTCCTGCAATACCACAGTGCAAACATAGTCCAAGCCTCTTCCGGCAGCTCTCCCAAAGGTGACCTGGCTTCTTGCAGAAATAACAAGTGGGAGTCGGCTGGGTCTGCCTAAGAGGCTGTTGCTGATCCTGTTGGACACGAACTGTTGCCTGGTGCTGATGCTGAAATATCCTCGGCTACTGTTGCTGAATATGGGGATGCTTGGCAGGTCCCACGCTTGGTACTCGCACCGACCAGTAACATCTCGGCCCCTCTTGGGCTTGAGATCCAGATCCTGCTCAGCAACCTGAGCGTCTACCAAAATATCCTCATAAGTCGCAGTACGATGACCCGAAGTACGCGACTTAATCTTCCTCACACCAACCCCTTCCTGAACTTCCGGGCTCAGTCTCCTGGGTCCCGAACCATTGCTGGCACAAAATGCCTTAATCGGGAGAACTCTGTGGCATATACTCATCTAACCGACATATTCTCTTATTCTAAGTCATGGAACTGACTCTCCAAGGTTCCCAGAGCTATGTCGGGGAAGAACTTCTCCTTGAAAAGATCTTTAAAATTATCCCAAGTAAGTCCCGGTGTGTTACGCCCCAGTCCCAAAAATACGTAGGACTAGGACACGTAAGCATGCCAGCCGCATGGATATGGCAACTCCAATATATGGAAACCAAATCCATACGTACGTTGTAATATGAATATCAAATCCACAAGTGGTATAAAATGTAATACAAGTCACAGGGTAAAATCTAAATCTCATCCACCAAAATCATATAGAAATAAAATAACCAGTATCTATGAAACTAGATCTCAATAAGAAGTATCTAAGGATGATAGTTGGATGGAAATAAATCCACTACCAACTCGAATATAAGTAGCAAATACAAAATAAGTACAACACAATCAAACCCAATATAAGTATACCAGCTATCAATCACGACTCGACGAGAAGACATCCACGAAGCATATACAACCATCCAAATCTGCGCTCCTGCAAATACTCAAGAACAGATACACCTGGCAGTGGACTAGGTCCTCAGAGGGACATAACAAGATACTTAAACACATGCCAATAAAGTACTGAAATAAATATCCAATGGGTCGCCTAACCATCTATGTGAATGCAGTTTGAGAATAACTTTCTAACAAGTGAGCTATCTGGCTGAGAACTGGGATTGGCATGACTCTCTCGGAGAACCAGGAGCCTCAAAGGCATGTCGTCTTTTGAACGGCAGAGGCCCGCCAAGTAGTAAAGGGGTCATCATCGCCCGTATCTCCAGCGGAGCTTCCGGGTTACAGAAGGAAAAGTGTAAAGGAGCTCAAATGCGGTACTTGTTGTTCTCCCTACCCCATGCTCTAAGCATGTCACATCCATGACACGATTTGGTTCATAGCCTATTTTTAGTACCTTAGCCCAATCCTGCAACCAAACAAGGACAAGGATGGGACCACCGTACAACAATAGGCTATGTCCCTAGACCTCTAATAACTGTCAAGTCTACTAGCATACAAAGTTTCTAACAGCAGTTATTCCTAACGCACGGCTCACACGTACATGAGTCCAACCCTGCACGCCAGTCCGTGATCTATATGAGACTCACAACTCGTGTAACAACTGTGTCATGGCCGATGAACCTAAAGATGCTACATGATAATGGGGTAGTCTCATAAACAAGGTCAATGCAAATACATAAATAAAAAATACCGCGACGACACCGTCGTGCGCATTTTATATAACAGTTAAAATATATGAACTAAAGACAGAAAATAAAGATGCATGCAACATATGGAATATAAATAACAGTACAATGGCAAGGTATACTTGCCTGGCAAGGAAGCTGCAATGTACCAATAACCTGCTCCAGAAGTCACGCAGAACAATCCAATATCCTATGTACATATATTATAATGCGAATAAATCATTAGTCATTACACTAGTACACACACAACAATATTTATACTGGACTCGGGGTACACTAGGAGTGGCACTAGTCATCTAACACGGTCAATTACGTGTTGAATTATGCAGGTGTCGGGTCTTTAAGTACTGTACACAATAAGTCAGTCAACTAACACGGTCTCACCAGTACTTCGGTGTACACAAGGCAGACACCAACATTGTTCTTAGGGTCAATAGGGTCATGGATAAATACGGGACAGTCCACGGTGTCCTAGGGTCGTACAGTCTAAATATATATAGTCATAACTATAAATTAGTATTTACTTAATTAGATTTTCATACAATTATATAATAATATTACCAGCAATTTATTTACATAACTAATTGAACACATATAGTAAATATGTGCATAAATATATATATACCAACTAATAATATGCTAATGAATAACCAAATATATTTATACTAGATTGAATAATGTCTGCGTACGTATACGTGTACGTGCACGAACGCGAGTTGGGTTTACCGACTCAAGGTCTGCTACCTGCTACTGTAGTGCAGAAATACTAATGTCCTAATAACATATACTCAAGCACACATACGAAATAAGAAGGTGGAGTAGGTTCGAACCTCGATGTACGCGTACGGGATCGGCTGGACGACGGCGAAGAGAGGTTGACGACGATGGTGACGACTATAACGATGATGACGATAATAAGATGTGATAATTTACAGGATGATTAGGGTTTATGTGTTAAGAAGAATATGATGATGATGACGACGGTTTGAGATGCTGATGATGATGATATGGACTGGTGATGACATCAACGATGATGGCGATGGTAGTGGTGAAGGAGATGTCCACGACGTTGATGGCAATGGTGATGGTAACGTGATGATGATGACAAAGCGTGCTGTTGATGATGATGCTGGTGGTGGCTCTCCGGCCAGGCAAGCTCCGGCCAAGGCGGAGGAGGGAGTCAGGGAGGAGTCGAGTCGGAGCTCCGGCCATGGGGGAGGAGCTCAGACCGAAGTCAGGGCTGGGGGACAGGTGGCTCGAGGAGGAGAAGAGTGGAGAGGAGGGGTGTATTCGTCGACGTGGTGGCAGACAGCGGGGTCGAGCTGGCCGGACATGGCTGCCCCGGCCAGGGAGAGACTGAGAAGGGAGGAGGAGATTGAGTCGGGAAGGTCGTGTTGTCGATGCCGGCGAGATGGGCATCGGAGGAAGTGCGGCGTGGGGGTTAGTGGAGTCGTGGTGGTAGGGGCTCCAGCCGGGAGAGAGGAGGGTGGACAGCGGGTCGTGGTGGCTTGGTGCGGTGGGTCGGGGTATCGTTGACGGGAGGAGTTGAGTCAAGGGAGATGACTCAGGACGAAGACGAGGGTGGAGGTGATTCGTGTGCAGCCGGAGTGGGGGAGGCCGAGACGAGCGGGAAGATGAATGGAGGTGCGGGGTCGGGGAAGAAGTTGCAGGCCGAGGTAGTGGGTTGACCGGAATGGGCGGCTGGGGTGGCTCTCCGGCGAGGGAAAAGCCTGCTCAGGGGTCTCCGCTCGGGAAGATGGGATGGAGGAGATTAACATGAAGGAGAAGAAGAATAAGTCGGCTAGGAGTTGGTTTGGAAAAATAGGAAAAATAAAGAAAGGGGAAAAAGGATTATTTATATACACATGTAAAACTTGGTTTGGGTTGACCTAGGGCAATGTGGGGTTGGTCAACTCTTCTTGGAGTGGGCCTTGGGCTTGCCATGGGGTGTTGGGAGGGCTATAATTGCCTTGTTTAATTACAAGGATAGGTTTAAATATACAAGAGCGATGTGCGCGCGTTGCACATCCCAGAAATTTATGAAAAAATCCACGTGAAGGGAAAAATAGATTTCTTCACGAATTGTCCAATGGTGGGGGCACCTTAATACGTTTTTGCATAAGAGCCCCCCAAAAATTGGAAAATTGCGCAGAGGCGGAAATTAGTTTTAATTAATTAAATCGAACGCGCATGATGTTCTAGAATTAATTAGGAGTCCATGGGATTAGATTTAAGCGGGGCACAAGTGTCAGGGCGTAGAGGGGACAGTGTAGAATATTAATAAAATTCAAGATGCATAAGACGGGCAAGATTGTGTCTCCAATTCCGATTGGAACGCACAAGGGTATTGAGTTGAAATTTATTTATAATTACTAAATAACGTCCGCGACGTTTATTGTGCGACTAAAATATAGCACCAGAGAACATGATTATGGGTTACACAAAGGTCAGAAAGGTAGGCGGACATGTCCAGGATAATATTGTAAAGTTTGTAGAAAGGCAATGGCTAGTGAGGTGCTCCAATTATCGTAGCAACGGTAAGGTGCGCTACGTGTCATAACTATTTAGTAATTAAATTAAATACCGTGTTCTAGTTCTAATTGGGTTCAAACTAGCCCTAATTTTACTTTCTAAGCCAAGTAGCCCTAATTTTGGGTGAGGGGGTTTACAATCTACCCAACTTAAAATAATTTTGTCCTCAAAATTAAACTAGGGTAGGGTTTCTCTATCTAACCTCACTTGATTACAATCTAAAGAATTCTCCTTAAGTCAACATTGCAGTTTCTACCCAACTTAGAATTTACCCATCTATCATCTAAGGCTATACATCTAAGAAGGCTATGCCCTAAATTATTTAATCATGTTATTGAATCCTCAAATTTTTTTTCCAAACATATCCTCTATGATATGCACTTAATCATTTATGAAAGAGGGTCACCAAGCAAAGCGATTGGCCTGCGGGGTATATCTAGTACTATCTATATATCAACTTATACCAAGCAAGATGTTTCGTCTTTCCGAGATAAGGAAAGACGAAGATCAATAATAAAGAGTTCAAGGGAGAGGTAATAGAATGCAAGTATGGGGATCAAGGCGCTTTAAAGAATTCAATTGGGAATTTGTCAAGGCGGTTGGGGATTGAAGTCCTATTTTGGTAGTTCCTATTCACATGCTCGTATCAGTACGGTTGTGTAACGGATCCGATGTGCTCAGATATATCTAAAGGGCAAGTACATTCGTCTACTAATCACTATATATCTCAATCCACGTAAAATAGTTATGTGAACGGCGAATCGAGCGCACTATGGTTGATCAGACCGTAGTACACTGATTCTGAAATATATTAGTGTGCGCGCCCAATAATACATATGTAGTGAACAAGCTTGATAAATAATAGGCTTGCAAAAACTAGGCTATAATAGCAGCATAAATCAAGATAGTACAACAAATATAACTACGCTGGATTATGATGAAAGAAGGTGCAAATTAATTTAAGTTCACAAAACAAAAACAACATAAGCAACAATAATAAAAAAGACTCTACAATCTCTACAGTTATCATACAAACTTCTTGTCTAAGTCGCTAGTCGACCAAATAGGGGCATGGACCTCTAAATTCTATCGCCTGAATAAACACTGTCGTCTTATGCTATCATACAATTAATGTCATTCAGTTATACTACCTCGATGGGTCAAGTGGACTATGTGATACTAGGTTGTGAGGCATACTACCCAACTTAAAAGAATTAAACTAATACTGTGACAGTCTTAAGAGGATCCTACAAAATAATCTTGCACATGTAAATAAAACAGAAACTCTCATTAGGGTATATGAGGAAAGATCTTGGTACTTATTAGGGTCTCCTATTGCGTTATATAGGTAAGGGTCACCTTAAGTCTTAATCATAGTGCTCATAGAACATGTGTCAATAGTAAGAATAGAAGAGTTACTGCTTTAAGTGGAGAAGGAGGTATAAATCGTATCGAGGTGGGGGTACAAATTACGTGGTCTACAACTAGAGGATAATCATCGGGTCACAGTCTACAAGAACAACTCAAACTTATCAAACTCTAACTACCAGGCACAAAATTTCAAAATTTAACATTAATAACTATAATCCTAGCAACTATATGTCCTTATCACAAAATAAAATCACCTGGCCTAGAAGTGTCAGATGACACGAGTTGAAAGATGAAGAGAAAAAAAATGTAATCAGTCGTCGCCTACTAGCGAGCGCTATGGTCACAGGGGAACAATATATGAAATAGAGGGGGCTCTAGATAGCATCATGGTTTTCCAAGGGGAGTGGTATGCTAGTTGCCACGTTCGAGGTATGATCATGGGAAAGTGTTGATTACATTCCTCTAGGCTTCCTAGGGTGCTGTCTACTAATAACAAGACAATGACATAAGTTTTATAGTTCTCCAATACTATCCAATTATGAGGGTTAGGTTCAGTCCTAATGTTCAATATTGGTTCTCCATTGGTTCCTCAATACTAGGGTCAAACATTATGGTAAAACTTCTAACTATCTCTAGTAGTGTCTATACTACTCTCAAGTCTTCTTAATACATCAAGGGGTAATGGTATACCAATCTAAAGATAAGGAATTCTAGGTTCACTAAATATTCTAAACTTAGTGGTGTGTCTATATTCTAGTTGTATTCTTAATAGGTGTGCTACCCTAATTATTATCCTAATAACATGGGTTCCTATATTCTAGCAGAAGGCTATATATACTCAAGGAACTATTAGGGAAGCACATGAATCAAGCAGGATGCAATTATTCAAATAAAATAGATTAGAAGAAATACGAGTCATAGTCAATTATGGATGAGATCCTATACTCTAATCCTATTTGCAGGCTTGCTCGGTACAGTAACGTAACCGAGACAATATGCTCTCGACATGCATGGGCCACCACAAAAATATGTCACGCCCCAGTCCCAAAAATACGTAGGACTAGGACACGTAAGCATGCCAGCCGCATGGATATGGCAACTCCAATATATGGAAACCAAATCCATATGTACGCTGTAATATGAATATCAAATCCACAAGTGGTATAAAATGTAATACAAGTCACAGGGTAAAATCTAAATCTCATCCACCAAAATTATATAGAAATAAATAACCAGTATCTATGAAACTAGATCTCAATAAGAAGTATCTAAGGATGATAGTTGGATGGAAACAAATCCACTACCAACTCGAATATAAGAGCAAATACAAAATAAGTACAACACAATCAAACCCAATATAAGTATACCAGCTATCAATCACGGCTCGAAGAGAAGACATCCACGAAGCATATACAACCATCCAAATCTGTGCTCCTGCAAATACTCAAGAACAGATACACCTGGCAGCGGACCAGGTCCTCGGAGGGACATAACAAGATACTTAAACACATGCCAATAAAGTACTAAAATAAATATCCAATGGGTCGCCTAACCATCTATGTGAATGCAGTTTGAGAACAACTTTCTAACAAGTGAGCTATCTGGCTGAGAACTGGGATTGGCATGACTCTCTCGGAGAACCAGGGGCCTCAAAGGCATGTCTTCTTTTGAACGGCAGAGGCCCGCCAAGTAGTAAAGGGGTCATCACCGCCCGTATCTCCAGCGGAGCTTCCGGGTTACAGAAGAAAAAGTGTAAAGGAGCTCAAATGCGGTACTTGTTGTTCTCCTCACCCCATGCTCTAAGCATGTCACATCCATGACACGATTTGGTTCATATCCTATTCTTAGTACCTTAGCCTAATCCTGCAACCAAACAAGGACAAGGATGGGACCACCGTACTACAATAGGCTATGTCCCTAGACCTCTAATAACTGCTAAGTCTACTAGCATGCAAAGTTTCTAACAGCAGTTATTCCTAACGCACGGCTCACAC
Source organism: Iris macrosiphon (assembly GCA_036927795.1). Taxonomy (NCBI): domain Eukaryota; kingdom Viridiplantae; phylum Streptophyta; class Magnoliopsida; order Asparagales; family Iridaceae; genus Iris; species Iris macrosiphon. Next base: position 43,216,930 of record JAYESA010000020.1, read on the forward strand.
GTATAGGAGGCCAACCCTGCACGCCAGTCCGTGATCTATATGAGACTCACAACTCGTATAACAACTGTGTCACGGCCGATGAACCTAAAGATGCTACATGATAATGGGGTAGTCTCATAAACAAGGTCAATGCAAATACATAAATAAAAATATACCGCGACGACACCGTCGCGCGCATTTTATATAACAGTTAAAATATATGAACTAAAGACAGAAAATAAAGATGCATGCAACATATAGAATATAAATAACAGTACAATGGCAAGGTATACTTGCCTGGCAAGGAAGCTGCAATGTACCAATAACCTTCTCCAGAAGTCACGCAGAACAATCCAATATCCTATGTACATATATTATAATGCGAATAAATCATTAGTCATTACACTAGTACACACACAACAATATTTATACTGGACTCGGGATATACTAGGAGTGGCACTAGTCATCTAACACGGTCAATTACGCATTGAATTACGCAGGTGTCGTGTCTTTAAGTACTGTACACAATAAGTCAGTCAATTAACACGGTCTCACCAGTACTTTGGTGTACACAAGGCAGACACCAACATTGTTCTTAGGGTCAACAGGGTCATGGGTAAATACGGGACAGTCTACGGTGTCCTAGGGTCATACAGTCTAAATATATATAGTCATAATTATAAATTAGTATTTACTTAATTAGATTTTCATACAATTATATAATAATATAACCAGCAATTTATTTACATAACTAATTGAACACATATAGTAAATGTGCATAAATATATATATACCAACTAATAATATGCTAATGACTAACCAAATATATTTATACTAGATTGAATAATGTCAACATACGTATACGTGTACGTGCACGAACGCGAGTTAGGTTTACCGACTCAAGGTCTGCTACCTGCTACTGTAGTGCAGAAATACTAATGTCCTAATAACATATACTCAAGCACACATACGAAATAAGAAGGTGGGGCAGGTTCGAACCTCGATGTACGCGCACGGGATCGGCTGGACGACGACGAAGAGAGGTTGACGACGATGGTGACGACTATAACGATGATGACGATAATGAGATATGATAATTTATAGGATGATTAGGGTTTATGTGTTAAGAAGAATATGATGATGATGACGACGGTTTGAGATGCTGATGATGATGATGTGGACTGGTGATGACAACAACGACGATGGCGATGGTAGTGGTGAAGGAGATGTCCACGACGTTGATGGCGATGGTGATGGAAACGTGATGATGATGACGAAGCGTGCTGTTGATGATGATGCTGGTGGTGGCTCTTCGGCCAGGCAAGCTCCGGCCAAGGCGGAGGAGGGAGTCAGGGAGGAGTCTGTAACACCCCGTTCCGCTCAAGCGGACTGCCGTTTCAATCGGCAATAGTGCAGCTGTCCCGACCCGCTTTGCCTCAAAGAGAATGCAAAGGATATCCAGACTTGTCCCTACAGAAATCCGACTTCGGCTTTCAGAGGCTCGCTCGGCGTATCGCTCTACCGAGGCGAATCATCGCTAAGGTGGGTGGCTACGGTGAACTTGTCTTTGCTTAGCCAGCACACATAAAATCTGGAATATTCATGCTAGTCGCTAGGTGAATCACCCCCTGCATGCTAATAAATCGAACGTACCTAGCTAAGGGAATAATCCTAACTTGTATTGCTTGCTAGAACATGGAAATAAAATACTGCTTATATACAAACCCTCGCATGCTAAGTCCCTTAACGGTTTCATCTCTCGGCTTACCTTCGGGTCCGAGCAAACGTGCATGTTTATGTTCTTTAGAAACGCATGCTTGTCTGCTTGAATGTTACCGTGTTTTCATCTAAACCCCAGGAGACTACTACGTAGTCGTTCCGTGCCTGAATGAACCTGCAAGTATCCGGGACCGTTAGGTCACCAAGACAATTCCCGAACCAGGGAATTTGCACCCTGACTGAATAAATCACTGAATCACAGCTCATGGAGCAAACTACTGAATCAACTAGCCTGGCAAGCACTACTGAATCACTGAATCCTGCCTCAACAAGTTCTGTATATATACTGCATCGAACTCGTTCCATACCGGACTTGTTCAATATATACACATACTGCATCGAACTTGTTCCTGTACCAGACCGAGATCCTGACCTGCATGTCGCGGATAACTCAAAAACGAGGCATAGTTCCACGGGCGGTCACCGGGGCACTGGGACCGTTCCGATCCAGATGGAACTGCACGATAGTCTACTGCATCTGGACAGGATGGTCTGCAACCACCACTGCATCTTTGTTGCTTTCCATCCTCGTTCAAGACTATAACGAACTGCACGATAGTCTACTACATCTGGATAGGATAGTCTACAACCACCACTGCATCTTTGTTGCTTTCCATCCTTGTTCAAGACTATAACTGGTCCTTTATGGCTATGCCAGCGACTCATGTTCATATAGATAAGTCATTCTCGCTTAGCGGCTATCCGCGTGCGAGTCACTACATCGCATCAAGAAACAACTGAACACCTGAACGATCATGTTAAAATGACCCTCATGTTTGCATATGCTATGCCTCCTGAATGTTATACTTGTCGTGCTCGAATTAACACTGTTTGCCTCAATGTTTGCCTTGGACAGGGAAGGAGATGGTAAGTTGGTAAGTCTCGTCGTGTTTCCTCTCATGTCGCACGGCGCACTGCCACACGGATTAGGCTATTCAATATTTGCATAAAACTGATCCTAAGACAACTAGAAAGATAACTTAATAGTTTGCACGGAACCTGTATTACGTGTTTGGATTTATCGAGCGGGCGAGTAGCTTCCCCACCAGTGCATTCAATGTACTGATAATCCACCAGTTTGTATGCAGGGTGCGGGAGAACCTCGTACGGTGCGGATGCCTCCTTCGTGCGTGCTAAGGCTAGGAGTTCCCTCTGAAGCCTTGCAATGGTGCGTCCGGGACTGAAGCACATATACAAGACATAATGTTGTGAACATAGCCTGAACATCGCCTGTACAATCATTCCACAGTTGTAGCCACTTGGCACGCTTTTACTGTTTCAGAGAGAGAGGCTTGAGCGACTTGTAATCTCGGCTATACGCCGCCTGTAACACATGTTCATATCAATAAAGAGCTTGCTTTACTTCAACTTGTGTTTCAATGCTTCTGCTATATTTGTCGACTCAGTGAACCTGTTACCGAATCGCTATGCGTTCATGACTCCGTTGCACTCGAACAATCTGTGCGACTCTGTGGCTTAGAACTCTTGCCGCCAGCCAATGAACCATGGCCTTGCACGGGCGTGGGTTACGCTCGTGCGACATCACGCCCGGATGGGTCAAAGCGATCGTTCCGCGGGAGCGCTGGCGAGGGTGATTCCCGCCTAGCGGGAACGGCCAAAATAGCCTGCGGAAGATCGGGGCATGACAGAGTCGAGTCGGAGCTCCGGCCATGGGGGAGGAGCTCAGACCGAAGTCAGGGCTGGGGGACAGGTGGCTCGAGGAGGAGGAGAGTGGAGAGGAGGGGTGTATTCGTCGATGTGGTGGCGGACAGCGGGGTCGAGATGGCTGGACATGGCTGCCCCGGCCAGGGAGAGGCTGAGAAGGGAGGAGGAGATTGAGTCAGGAAGGTCGTGTTGTCGATGACGGCGAGATGGGCAGCGGAGGAAGTACGACGTAGGGGTTAGTGGAGTCGTGGTGGTAGGGGCTCCAGCCGGGAGAGAGGAGGGTGGACAACGGGTCATGGTGGCTTGGTGCGGTGGGTCAGGGTGTCGTTAACAGGAGGAGTTGAGTCGAGGGAGATGACTCGGGACGAAGACGAGGGTGGAGGTGATTCGTGTGTAGCCGGAATGGGGGAGGCCGAGACGAGCGGGAAGATGAACGGAGGTACGGGGTCGGGGAAGAAGTTGCAGGCCGAGGTAGTAGGTTGACCGGAATGGGCGGCTGGGGTGGCTCTCCGGCGAGGGGAAAGCCTGCTCAGGGGTCTCCGCTCGGGAAGATGGGATGGAGGAGATTAACATGAAGGAGAAGAAGAATAAGTCAGCTGGGAGTTGGTTTGGAAAAATAGGAAAAATAAAGAAAGGGGAAAAAGGATTATTTATATACACATGTAAAACTTGGTTTGGGTTGACCTAGGGCAATGTGGGCTTGGTCAACTCTTCTTGGAGTGGGCCTTGGGCTTGCCATGGGGTGTTGGGAGGGCTATAATTGTCTTGTTTAATTACAAGGATAGGTTTAAATATACGAGAGCGATGTGCGCGCGTTGCACATCCCAAAAATTTACGGAAAAATCCACGTGAAGGGAAAAATAGATTTCTTCACGAATTATCCAATGGTGGGGGCACCTTAATACGTTTTTGCATAAGAGCCCTCCGAAAATTGGAAAATTGCGCAGAGGCAGAAATTAGTTTTAATTAATTAAATCGAACGCGCACGATGTTCTAGAATTAATTAGGAGTACATGGGATTAGATTTAGGCGGGGCACAAGTGTCAGGGCGTAGAGGAGATAGTGTAGAATATTAATAAAATTTGAGATGCACAACGGGCAAGATTGTGTCTCCAATTCCGATTGGAACGCACAAGGGTATTGAGTTGAAATTTATTTATAATTAATAAATAACGTCCGCGACGTTTATTGTGCGACTAAAATGTAGCACCAGAGAACATGATTATGGGTTACACAAAGGTCAGAAAGGTAGGCGGGCATGTCCAGGATAATGTTGTAAAGTTTGTAGAAAGGCAATGGCTAGTGAGGTGCTCCAATTATCGTAGCAACGGTAAGGTGCGCTACGTATCATAACTATTTAGTAATTATATTAAATACCGTGTTCTAGTTCTAATTGGGTTCAAACTAGCCCTAATTTTACTATCTAAGCCAAGTAGCCCTAATTTTGGGTGAGGGAGTTTACACGGTGCAGTAAGTCTAGGCTCCATGCGGTACCATATAAGCGCAATATCAAACATCTGACTGCCAGCTGCCTCTATCTGTAAGCTCTCTGGAATCTGAGCCAATAATATATTTCTCTCCATGTCCTCCAACCAGTCGTCTGCGTAGAGAATTCCCTCGGTACCCTTGAATTCCCGAGGTCCCATTCTCTTGAAATTAATTATAGTCCCCAGCTTCTGTTGTTGCTATTGGTCAGGTTGCTGCTGGCCAACTCTCTCTCTATCGCCTGTAGGGCCACCTGGTGAGCATTCTCCATGCTCTCTCTCATCAGCTATGTTTGCCTCTGGTGTGCCTCCGCCTACAACCTTTGTGCCTCAGCCTAAACACGCTGAGCCTCTGTTGACATCCTCTGGGCACCCACCATGCCCTGAATCAATGCGAAGGTCGGTGCCCCATCAGCAGGCACACCTTCTGGGAAAGAAAACTGCGGTAGTGGAGGAAGGTCCTATGTAATAGCCGGAGCAGCTCTCCGAACAGGTGAGGGAGGAGGACCCCCAAAAACTGTTAAAACTCCTACTCAAACAGGCGAAGCAGGAGGAGCAAAGCCAACTACCTGGGTAGGAGGTTGAGATGTAGTAGATCTCTCAGAACCTGCTGCTATACTCGAGCGGGCGAATCTAAGCTTCGGAGCCATCCTGAAGACATATTGAAACAAAAGAAGTCAATAAGGCACAAGATACGATATCATCAAAGAAGGAAAGTAATTTTCAAAGAAACAAATATTCAGAACGAATATGGATAACAAAATCAATAGATTGGAAGTTTTTTCTAGTTATGATTGAGTATCCTCTCTCCTCCTAGTATCATATATACTATATCCTATCATAATTTTACAGTAATACAACTAAGTCGTTGCACTACCATGATATCACACTAATTGCGAAGCCAGACCTGCATGGACCACCACTAAAATGTGTCACGATGCACACCCGGAATGAGGGCACGAGTACGTGGGTAAGTCCAGCCTACGCCACAACATCGGCGGTAGAACGCTGTCTAGGTCAACGATACTATCTATCAATATCTTACAATATAATATCATAACCTGTCGATGATAAACTCAACTTCATATGAAGGACAAAAGAAATATATAATGGCGATATCAACACTCAATCACAATAATCTATAAGGAAGATGAATGTCACGATAATGATATAAAAAAATCAAGAGAAGTCTAAAATACACATTACTAATGAATCCTGTGTCTAGCCATCACCAACAATATAAGTGTAACGTCCCGCTCTGCGCCGGCGTTATATATCAAGGTGAGTGGGCAGAACTTCGTTCTCTGATTCTTGCACGCCTTAATAATAACCTGAATTTTTGCTTACAATATTTTCTTAAGAGAATGATAGAACCTGCCTTGCATGTTAATGAACGAACTCACCTAGCTTGTCTTTGAATCAATGTCTGCTTAACGTGAATCCAGAATCGCCTGCTTAGAGTGCATGAACATGTTCACTATCGTCTATGCTTTGAGAGAACCATACTATGCCTGAACGTGTTCAAGTGATAAGTCGGATTGCCCCGCAACAATGAGTGTATTCTGATGGTTTGTCTCGTCTGCATACTAGAGTTTATTTGATAGTGTTCCATGCATTCGCACGCGGTCGGACAATGGCTTTTGGTGGAGAGCTGAACTGCATGCGTCATAGCCACCATGGGTCACAGCTGCCATTAGCTTCAGAGAAATGAGTCATTGGTATGCTGTTCCACCAGCTGCCGATCCTGAGATACTCGGGGACCGCCCTGCATATAGCTAAGTCATTGTGTTGGCTTGGATAGTGACTGCCCCTAAGATTGTGCATCGTGTGTCTAGCTTTGCATCAGACCCGCGAGTCGCACGAGACACGCTGCGCACACCCGGGATCATGAACGGTTTGCTTGCTTGCATATTCAATATGAAACTCTGTTTCCAAACATGTTTCCAAACAAGTAAATCGACTCTGCTAGAACTGCATGAAACGAACCTAGGTAAAAAACTAGAAAGATCACTAGTAATGTAATATTTTATAACATGATTACTTAGTACATGTTTGAGTGAATGCTTATTTCTGTTCAGTTGATTTATCTCACCAGTACTTGTATAAAGTGCTGACCCACCAACAGTTTACTTGCTTGCAGGTACTGGATCGTCCGAGGGAGCGATAGGCGTGCCACAGTCCCCAAGACCCGGAATCTTGGTTTCGATTGTTGCCCCGAGAATGCTATCGTATAAGGGAGCATAATGTATGGAACGAACGTGTGCCTTTGCTAAAGGAAACCAAAGTTGCCTCGATTATCCCGAACACTCAGTTGGCTAATGCATTGCATTGCAACAAGTCCCCTTTCCGCTGCTTACTCGATTGATGCGATGATAGCCAACTATCAACTTAAACGATTGGCCTTGCACGGGCGCAACCCCAGGCCCGTACGGTATCACGTTCCCCGAAAGCTCGAACGGGCCATTCGCTTAGCTCTCTTCCTCCCTCGCACCCGCGGGACGGGCGCGGTGATTCGCGTCCGACGCGCCGAGGCACGGTGATTCATGCCCGGTTTGTTAATTCCGGCCGTAAGGGGCGGGACAGGGCGGAGCGGCGGCCCGGGCGGGTCCGGGGCATGACAGAATGGTATCAGAGCGGAATTGATTCTCTGGCCCAAAATTTGTTGCTATGACTCTGAGTCGATATGGTTTGCAAAGAGCGTTCCATATAATAAGTCTATAGATATTCTCAAAGTGCAAAATGTTTCCTGAACTTGAATTGCTTGGTTGATTCGATTGAGTACGGCGAGGGACGGCACTATCGCTGCTCGAAATATCGAAAAGTTTATCCTTGAAGTTTCGAGGACGAAACTTTTTGTTGGTTGGTAAGTATGTAACGCCCCGCTCCGCGCCGGCGTTATATATCAAGGTGAGTGGGCAGAACTTCGTTCTCTGATTCTTGTACGCCTTAATAATAACCTGAGTTTTTGCTTGCAATGTTTTCTTAAGAGAATGATAGAACCTGCCTTGCATGTTAATGAACGAACTCACCTAGGTTGTCTTTGAATCAATGTCTGCTTAACGTGAATTCTGAATCGCCTGCTTAGAGTGCATGAACATGTTCACTATCGTCTATGCTTTGAGAGAACCATACTATGCCTGAACGTGTTCAAGTGATAAGTCGGATTACCCCACAATAATGAGTGTATTCTGATGGTTTTTCCCGTCTGCATACTAGAGTTTATTTGATAGTGTTCCATGCATTCGCACGCCGTCGGACAATGGCTTTTGGTGGAGAGCTGAACTGCATGCGTCATAGCCACCATGGGTCACAGCTGCCATTAGCTTCAGAGAAATGAGTCATTGGTATGCTGTTCCACCAGCTGCCGATCCTGAGATACTCGGAGACCGCCTTGCATATAGCTAAGTCATTGTGTTGGCTTGGATAGTGACTGCCCCTAAGATTGTGCATCGTGTGTCTAGCGTTGCATCAGACCCGCGAGTCGCACGAGACACGCTGCGCACACCCGGGATCATGAACGGTTTGCTTGCTTGCATATTCAATATGAAACTCTGTTTCCAAACATGTTTCCAAACAAGTAAATCGACTCTGCTAGAACTGCATGAAACGAACCTAGGTAAAAAACTAGAAAGATCACTAGTAATGTAATATTTTATAACATGATTACTTAGTGCCTGTTTGAGTGAATGCTTGTTTCTGTTCAGTTGATTTATCTCACCAGTACTTGTATAAAGTACTGACCCACCAACAGTTTACTTGCTTGCAGGTACTGGATCGTCCGAGGGAGCGATAGGCGTGCCACAGTCCCCAAGACCCGGAATCCTAGTTTCGATTGTTGCCCCGAGAATGCTATCGTATAAGGGGGCATAATGTATGGAACGAACGTGTGCCTTTGCTAAAGGAAACCAAAGTTGCCTCGATTGTCCCGAACACTCAGTTGGCTAATGCATTACATTGCAACAAGTCCCCTTTCCGCTGCTTACTCGATTGATGCGATGATAGCCAACTATCAACTTAAACGATTGGCCTTGCACGGGCGCAATCCCAGGCCCGTGCGGCATCATGTTCCCCGAAAGCTCGAACGGGCCATTCGCTTAGCTCCCTTCCTCCCTCTTACCCGCGGGATGGGCGCGGTGATTCGCGTCCGGCGCGCCGAGGCACGGTGATTCGTGCCCGGTTCGTTAATTCCGGCCGTAAGGGGCGGGGCAGGGCGGAGCGGCGGCCCGGGCGGGTCCGGGGCGTGACAATAAGTCTCAAAAGTAATAACAACTCCAATCTCAAATCTGAAAACAAATCCAGTACAATAGAAACACTAAACTAAACTAGACAACTAATGGCTGTGTCTCCCCTCAAAAACCTGTTACACCTGGGGCTTCAGAAAATAACCAACATCTATGCCAGGTCCTTAGAAAGGGAGACAAAAGTCCTCAAAGTCGTCATCTAAAAAATATATCCAATCAGGATGGAACGAGTACAACTCTAACATCAGTTTCAGTTAAATGACAAAGACTATAAAACAACAGTGAGTGCAATACAAGATGATAATAAATAACTGAATCATAACTGCCAGTATCAATATGGGAAATGGATAAACACAACTATATGATAGAGAAATAAATAAACAGAGCAATAGGGAGCTTCTCAATGAAAATGAAATAGATAGGAAGGAACTATACTAACTACGTGCCGTAAAGTATTAGCGTTGACATGTGATCGGCTTGAGAACTTGCATAGTATGATAGGGCCTGGCTAATCAAACGTGAGGTGTATGATTAACACTCATAATACTTTCTCTTGCACAGTAAGGGTATGATCACACATTTGGCTAGTACTTTCCCACCCCCGACTAGTACAGTGGATCCAAACCATGATACGTTCCACAGAAATACTTGCATAATAAGGGTAGCTTGCACAGTAAGCAGGAAGAGCAACATCTCATGATGGGGATCCATACTATACCAATCCATGTACCATCGTGTCAGTAATCAAGTAGAACATCACTAATATACATGAATCATAGTAAATATCATATAATAAAAATTATTAGAGAATGTACTCGCCTCTGGTTCTGAGCAAAAGATGTCACTCGGTGTCCGAGCTGGTGTGACACACTCCTATATATGAATGGCATGTCAAAATGGTATAAATAAGAGGAAATGAGTTAAATTACAATAATGCATACTTCTAGGTCTATTTCTAAGTCATTCAAGCTCAACTAAGTCATACTAGGTCCAATACTAGCTAATGGGTCTATCATGATCATTTAACTAGCTATTACTAGCTATACTAGGTCTCACCTTAGTTAATAACTTAACATTAACTATATATATACTAATTAGTAATAGCTAACTGATTAACCACTAATACCATCATACTAACTGGTACTAATAGTTAACTAGCTCTAACATACACTAGTCTACTTTACATAACTAACTTACTGATATGTATATATATACATATACTAATACTCACATATAATATAACTAATTGCTAATGATACTAACATATAGTATAACTAACATCTAACTAATTCCCTGATATACGAGCTGATACTAAAGTAATGAGTATATACTAACTTACTAAATGATCTCATACTAACCAACTGACAACTGATACTAACCTACAGACTGATACTTGCTATACTGACCGACCTCTAATAAATATACCTATTTACTGATGATCGTGAATTAATATACTAAAAGCTAACTGGGTACTAACTTTAGCTCATAATAAGCTAACCAGATAAGTTAACTGCTATACTAGGGACTGACAGTGTATTCACTTATGTACATTAGCGTACTAAGACTGATACAAACCCTACTGTTATCACCAGGTACACTCCCCTTTACTTCAACTACCCAGGAACTATTTTACACAGATAACCTCTTCTCCCTTGATGCCTGCTATCATATTTGATACAAACTGCTACTTGATCAGGTAGACATTTCTTCTCCCAACCTCGCACAATACCAAGTAACCTCCTTACCCAAACCCCTATTTGTACACAAGAATCTATATTCTCCTTAAATGGCCATGCTATCACCAACCACTCTCATTCAGACACACTAATATGTGTAGCAGAACCCTTGTCCCTTACAGTATTCAAACCTGGAAATGCTCCTTACTGTGTTTGATACCACTGATACACATGTATCAATCACCAGTCAACAAACTAACCTTCCTTATAATGCTACTGATACACTACTAACAATTGATACTTACTAACTTAACTAACCCCGTTCACTAAAACTCCCAACTAACACTAACACCCTTGCTGTGTACTAACTGCACTCACAACCTTACCCTCACACTTGCCTACTGAAATTTACTATAATAAACAACCAATCCTTACCTGCACTATACTCAATATCTCATCTCTCTAACCACAGCAACAACTGTTGCTGTTACTGACTTGTTGTGGCCATTGACCCGAGCATCAATTTGCTGTGCACAGATGTGCACAGCACATCCCAAGTTTCTCCTTCATGCTACTGCTTGCTACACTGAACTGTGTGTGCATAATTGCTCTTACTTGCTCCCTGACAGCAAGTGTAACACCCCGTTCCGTTCAAGCGGACTGCTGATTCAAATGGCAATAGTGCAATGTCCCGACCCGCTTTGCTCAGGCAAGAATACTCGTTTGAGGCAAAGGATATCCAGACTTGTCCCTACAGGAATCCACCTTAGGCTTTCAGAGGCTCGCTTGACGTATTGCTCAACCGATGCGAATCATCGCTAAGGTGGGTGGCTACGGTGAACTTGTCTTTGCTAAGCCAGCACACATAAAATATGGAACGATACATGCTAGTCGCTAGGTGAATCATCCTCTGCATGCTAATAACAATACAACGCACCTAGCTAAGGGAATAATCCCAACTTGTATTGCTTGTGCTAGAACATGGAAATAAAATATTGCTTATATTCAGACCCTCGCATGCTAAGTCCCTTATGGTTTCATCTATCGGCTTACCTTCGGGCCCGAGCAAACGTGTCTGCTTATGTTCCTTAGAAACGCATGCTTGCCTACTTACGAATGTCTAATGTTATTGTATTGTGCATGCATTCTTGTTAGCCAGGAGACTATCAAATAGTCCTTCTGTGTAATTGAACCTGCAAATATCCGGGACCGTAAGGTCGCCAAGGCAGTTCCCGAGCCAGAAAATTTACATCGTGTCAAATAAAAGAATTATACTCCTGTGGCAAGACTCATTCAGGTATTCCGATCTCTGCAAGTCTCTCTCGAGCGGGCCCATCTCAGCCCAGGAGACTGTGCATATCCAATGGCTAAGTGAATCTAGATATTAACATGTTATTCGTGAATCCCGTGAACCTGAAACCCAAGAATTGTATGTCGCGGACAACTTGGAAACAGGGTATAGTTTCGCGGACGGTCACCGGGGCACTGGGACCGATCCGATCCGGACCAAACATCATGATAGTCTCTCGAGCGGGTGGGTTGGTATGCTTCGCCTCGAGAACTTAGCGTTGCATACCACTCTCACCCAAGACTAGATTGGTCTTTTATGGCTATGCCAGCGACAATTGTTCATATAGATAAGTTATCTTCGCTTAGCGGCTATCCGCGTGCGAGTCATTGTATCGCATCAAAAGAACAACTGAACACCTGAACGATCTTGATATAACGACTCTTGTGTTTGCATATGCTATTGCCTTGGATTTCATATATGCTGCTCGTGCTTGAATTAACAATATTTGCCTTGGACAGGGAAGGTCAAATGGTAAGTTGGTAAGTCTCACCGTGTTTCCTCTCATGTCGCACGGTGCACTGCCACACAAAATAGGCTATTCAATCTTTGCATGAAACTGATCCTAAGACAACTAGAAAGACAACATAATAGTGGTGCATGGAACCTTTATTACGTGTTTGGATTTGTCGAGCGGGCGAGTAGCCTCCCCACCAGTGCATTCAATGTACTGATAACCCACCAGATCATTTGCAGGGTGCGAGAGAACCTCGTTCAGTGCAGATGCTCCTTCGTGAGTGCTAAGGCGTGGAGATCACTCTGAAGCCTTGGGGCGCTGCATCAGGAACTGAAGCACATATACAAGACATAATGTTGGAACATAGCCTGAACATCATCTCTACAATTATTCCACAATTGTAGCCACTTGGCACACTTTTATTATTTCAGAGAGAGAGACTTGAGCGAATTATAATCTCGGCTATATGCTGCCTGTAACACTTGTTTATATCAATAAAAGAGTTGCTTTACTTCAACTTGTGTTATTCAATGCTTCCGCTATATTGTCGACTCAGTGAACTTGTTACCAAATCGCCTATGCGTTTATAATTTTGCTGCACTCGGACAATCTGTGCGACTCTGTGGCTTAGAACTCTTACCGCCAGCCAATGAACCACGGCCTTACACGGGCGTAGCACACGCTTGTGCAGCATCACTCCTGGATGGGTCAAAACGATCGTTCCGCAGGAGCGCTGGCGCGATGATTCTCGCCTAGCTGGAACGACCGATTTAGCTTGTGGAATGTGACAGCAAGTAGCTGCTACTACTACATAATATTCCCCTAATGCATTCATTTGTTATTGTGGAGGTACCTTCTTACCAACAGTCTGCCTAACACACTCCACAACCTGGCACCAAGTCTGAACTTAAGTGACTGTACTGAGTTCAGTTGACACTCAAACACTCATGCACACAACAACACACACTGACACCTCTTAATACCCACATAACACTATCATCAATACACCATACACAAAAGAAAATATATAAGTATAGTTGTATTTATACTAACATATATGACATATACACATATTCATATATCATACTCATAATATAACACACACTAACACAAGAGGCATTAAACCAAATACTTGGCATGCACAAGTGATACTCTATGATACGTATCCAACCAAGTATCAAATTCCCTAATTCTTCCACAATAATCACTCTTATTTATCAAATACATAATATAATAACTATTAGAACTAGCTACAATAGGAATTAAGGAAAAATCATACAAAATACCCAAAATGAGCTCCGTATCACACAGTATCATACTGTATCGTGATACAACCTACTCGTGTCTAATTGTGGATATGTAGCTAGCCCTCCAACCCCGTCTAAGTCGAATTGAACTAAATTAGTCTCATGATACACACTTGATGTGTCAATCCCAAAATACATACAAATCACCATGTAAAAATTATAATACACTATCAATTAGCCTAGAACTTGTTCCTATAGATAGTCATATATCATTGGGGTGTTCCTAAGAGTCAAACTCATGCTTTAGAACCTAATTAGAAGGGAAATTTTAGAATTTACCAATTGGGAGATGGATTCCCAATACAAAGTCAATTGGACATTATGTGGACACGATCTCCTCGCCAAAGTCCTTCTTCTTCAAAGCTCCTATAAATTCAAGGTCCTTGTGCTCCTTCAATGGTGAGAATGAGAGGAATGTGTATGGATGTGGTGGAAATTGATGGAGAATGGGTTGCTTGAGGAAGAAGAAGAAGAAAAATTGGAGGAAAATGACAAATGAAATAAGATATACTCTCTCTACTCCCCTCTTAAGTGGCCGGCCCCTTAATGGGCATGGGTTTGGTTTGGGGAAGATCCAATAGGCTCCTCAACAAGTTTCTAAAGGGTTATAGTGGGTTCTCTTGTATTCTCCAAGTCTCTCCTAATTAATTAGGAAGGGATCAAGCTAATGGGAGAGAATATTCTATCTTCTAACTAACTAACTTAATTAATTAATTAATTACTAACCTTGTCATGACTAATTTGTTGGGCCATGGGCCTACTTATTGGGTGCTAACTAAGTCCATGAACTAGTCCAAACTAACTAGCTAATGCAAAGGCCCAATAATACTATAAATAATAAATAATATAATAGCAATAATAACAAATAGTAATTATAATAATTCATAATATTTATCAATGACCAAAATACTCCTCTACTGGAAATAGGTGGTTACAAGTTCTACCCCCCTCAAAATAATTTTCTCCTCGAAATTTAAGATGGTCGTACTCTCTACTAGGTCAAACCCCCCATCTCGTCTAAAATCATACAAGCATGCAATTTAAAGAAATCACTAATTATGGTCATATGCATTGTTATGGTCTCTGTCCATCATGATATTACAGTCTCTATCAGGATATACTACTAACTATACTAACTATACCATAACACAAAAGCAATCTATAAGATACTAATGAAGCACACAAAACAATAGATGAAAGAAAAGAAAGGAACAAAATAAAACAGGACAAAACATGCTAACCCATCAACTATGGCATCGGCCTCCGCGACCGTCATCGCAAAAGCCCTGTCCTGCTGGGGTATCTCCCACTGCTGGTACTGAGCATGATGTTGTGCCATAGGTGGCCTAGCTGGATCCCTATAGTCTGGAGCTGCACATTAAGCATGGTGGGCTATGGGACAATCCCTCACTTGATGTCTCGCAGTACCACAGTGCAAACATAGTCCAAGCCTCTTTCGACAATTTTTCCAAACGTGACCTGGCTTCTTGCATAAATGGCAAGTGGGAGCCGGCTGGGTCTACCTCGAAGGCTGTTGCTGATCCTGCTGGACACGAACCGGTGCCTAGTGTTGATGCTGAAATATCCTCGGCTGCTGCTGCTGAATATGGGGATGCTTGGCAGGTCCCACGCTGGTACTCGCACCACCAGTAACATCTCAGCCCCTCTTGGGCTTGAGATCCAGATCCTGCTCAGCAACCTGAGCGTCTACCAAAATATCCTCATAAGTCGCGGTGCGACGACCAGAAGTACGCGACTTAATCTTCCTCACCAACCCCTTCCTGAACTTCCGGGCTTGGTCTCCTTGGTCCCGAACCATGGCTGGCGCAAAACGGCTCAATCGGCAGAACTTTACGACGTACTAATCTACCGACATATTTTCTTGTTCTAAATCATTGAACTGACTCTCCAAGGCTCCCAGAGCTACGTCGGGGAATAACTTCTCCTTGAAAAGATCTTTGAAATCATCCCAAGTAAGTCCCGGCGCAGTAAGTCTAGGCTCCGTGCGGTACCATGTAAGCGCAATGTCAAACATCTGACTGTCAGCTGCCACTATATGTAAGCTCTCTGGAATCTGAGCCAACCGTATGTTCCTCTCCATGCCTCCAACCAGTCGTCTACGTAGAGAATTCCCTCGGTACCCTTGAATTCCCGAGGTCCCATTCTCTTGAAATCAATAATAGTCCCCGGCTTCTGCTGCTGCTGCTGGTCAGGTTGCTGCTGGGCAACTCTCTCTACCGCTTGTAGGGCCACCTGGTGAGCATTCTCCATGCTCTCTCTCATCAGCTCTGTCTGCCTCTGGTGTGCCTCCGCCTGCATCCTCTATGCCTCATCCTGAACACGCTGAGTCTCTACTGACATCCTCTGGGCATCCACCATGCCCTGAATCAATGCGAAGATCGGGTGCCCCATCAGCAGACACACCTCCCGGGAAAGGAAACTGCGGTGGTGGAGGAAGGTCCTCTGTAACAGCCGGATCAGCTCTCCGAACATGAGGGAGAAGGACCCCTGAAAACTGCAGTACATGAGAACCCGTATCGTTGCGTTACTCGATGATTTAGGGGTATAATCTGAAACTTTGCCCTTATTTTTCCATTTTCTTGGGCAATAAGAAGAGGCCTTGAGATGCCTTCTCAAGATGGTAATGGAAACCGGGATAATGGAGATTGAGCTTGAAATGCTCGATAAACGTGATGATTGCGCGTACATGGATGGTTAAAACTTTGCTTGAAGTGATGATACGTGTGGTACATGACAATCTTCCTATGCCGCCAGTGGAATTTTAGTTTCCACGTGTGTTGACAATCCACTGTTAATACGCGAGTGCAGATTTTTAAGCTCTGATTGACATTTTTTTTTGTGAGTTGCAGATCATGTTGATTACTATCTAAGTTGCACTATAACTTTTGTGAGTTTTTAGAAGAAAAATTACTAGTTGGAACAGAGATTATATAGAATAAGTTTCAACTTTGTTCAATACCGTCTGCAAACCATTTTTGTTCTAAAAGTGAACCACTAAATCCCATTTAGTTATTGTGTTGTACTTCAGCCGACAATGCTAGCTTTTGCTGTAGTGTTGCACCACAACAAACTCTTCGACACTGTGGACTGCCACTTGTTTGACGAAAGCTGATGGCAGCCATTTGACCTGTACCTGATTCTGATGAAGAGTTGAGAACTTTAGAATTTACAGTCATAAGTTGACAAAAGTAAGAACCTACCGCTCTCCTCCGATATAAGGAGAACCCCTCTCCCTACCTGCTCCTAACCACATTTCTAAGAAATTAGTCATCAGAAATGACCTTCTTTATTGAACTCCTTGTATTAACATAACTCTATGGAAATATTTGTGTTGCAAAGAAGATTGTAGATGAATGCCAAATCCATTGCTCCTAAATTTGATGTGGTAAGATTTTAGATCATCGTAGCTCAGGACTTAAACTGAGCAGCTAATGTGCAAATTTAGCTTACTCCTTGAGCTTACATTAGCGGGCGTGAGAATTATAACTCCATTATATACAGGTATTTAGGCTACATTCATCCAAATAAACTCCTATTGTTCCTAACTTCCTAAAGAAATACAAAAAAATTCAACTGCCAAAGCTGGTAGAAAGAGCCCAAAAAGCATTCTCCATAGTTCATAGCATAATGTTTACTGTAAGTCGGATCTAGCAGCACAATTCTTTTCTGCTCTGTTTAACTCATTACAGCAAGCTGCACCAATTTTGATCTAGGCAGTGAGTGGGCAATGGACTTGATGCGAAATTAATTAGATGATGGTCATCACAAGTCCGTAAATTATGATATACTACCCATTGCTCCATCTGCTGCTTGAAAAAACTGCAGTGCAGGAAACCCTTTACTATTTCTGGTATCGGAAGGGATCATTTTTGATTCACAAGGAGCAACAAATATACATATTAATTCGTGCAATAGGCATTGCTGGGATTCCAGATATTATGTCAAATTGAGATTCTCATCCTCCTCCATATACATCATGGCGCAAGTTAGTCACAAATTTTAGAACATCATCAATAAAGCACCAAAAAAATAATAATAACCAGAGATGTAACAAGATAATACACGTGTTCCAGCCATAGCATCTTACACAGAGCCCAAGACGAATAGAGAAAATCACATATTCCATTACATATTCAGCAAGTTGCATACATTGCTCAACTTCCATTCGATATTGCAGCAGTTAACAAAGAATCAGACAATGGAAATTACAAAGTATGTGCCCTAATTGTCATAGAATATAGAACAATATGGGCCAAAAAATTGGAGGGTGAAAAAGAGGAAGAAGAAGAATCTACATTGATCCGAGCCTGGATGGCACCAACCAATTTGAGATGCCAACCAATAATCGTCCATACTATATGATAAATGAATCGAGCAATTAACTAATGTCTGAACCGACCTGCAACACAAACTTACAGAATTGGCAGTCCCGTACTGTATGTTGTACATTTACTTCCACCACTGTCAATTGGCTAAGGGCCTTCGGCTCTTATCAGAAGCAACCATAACTTTCTCTTTCTCCCTATTATTGCTGAGAAAAATCAAGACGTTAGTTAGCCTCTGTCCTGCCTCATAGTGCTCTTCTGCTCCAAACCCTAAGTGGGAAAAGACTATCACTCTTCAGAGCGAATTGGCTCCATACTTTCATCTCAAATCTCCTACTTACAATAATCCCTACTACTGCATCTAATGTACATTGCATTGATCCATAAACTGCTCCCCTTGTGTTAAAAATTTCTTCCAGTACTTCTTGTAGTTTGGTATTCCAAGATCAAGCCAGGGCTTCATGTTGCCATTATAGTGCAGAGCTGCAACATCCTGTATGGTAGACACATCTACTCCATAATCATGACCGAGTCCTGAGATAACCCAGGAGGAATCCAGAGGAAAGATCAGATCTTGAAATGCAAGTAAACTTGTTGGCAGTGCTGCGGCTCTCCAAGATACCTCACTTCCATTATTGAACTGTAAAATCAGTCAAATTGAAACAAGTTATAAAAGTAAGAAAATTATCATTCAATTTGCTTTGATGAACTCAATAAACAGTGGTCCAGGTAATCCTAATATTTAGGTTACATACAGAACTTCGGGTTTATCAGAGCTTAATATTTTCCCTTTACCTATTTGCTTGTAGTAAAGAAAGCTTCATTTAGTGGCAACAAGTCGAATCAAAAAATAAGATACTTCCACTTACCTGAAAGTTGAAAAAACATGTCCCGTCCCAGAAAAATATGTTACCCAGTACAAGTGACCATCCAACCAACAGACAGCAAGAGAATGTCATTCTCTAAAGCATCCAAAGCTCAAGCTACCTAGACTATTCTTCTCAATCTTAAAAGAAAATTAATATTTCAGAATTATTTGGAAACAGGTTAATGAGAACTAGTGCAGTAGTATTAAATACATGTAGCCCCAGTGACTCATATGAGTATGGAGTACGCTATGTATCCAGTACAGTGGTACGTCAGTTTAAGTCTAAGATACAGTGTACAATAGGGGTTTATATATATAGGTCAGAAAATTAAAATAAGTGGAAAAGAAAAGAAAGTAATAGATATTTCAACGAAGAAGAAAAACGGTGCAAAAATACGAAAAAGAGAAAAACAAAAACAAGAGAAATCAAAAGAAGACAAGAGGGCAGAAATATTTAAACGAGGGTGGAAGTCAGCTATAGAGTCTGGACATATGCAAGATGCAGTGAAGTGGATTCTGAAGCTCAGATAAAAGAGGTTTGAAGACGAGGGTTCGGGTGAACATAGTGAAGAGGGGAAAGTTCAGACAACTAGGGACTTGAGAAAAACCGAAAATAGTAAAGGATGGTTAAGATATGTTGACGTGTTCGGATATAACATGTTCCAAAAAGTTGTAGCTGCACCCACACCAAATGTCAAGCTATGAAACTAGTCATGGAAAGACGTATACATGTTGTATCAAGTTTTGGCAACATAGTCATTAGAGCAAACATGATACGTACCCAGGCAGTATGAATACTGTGTACTTACCCGGTAAAAGCCATTTTTGAAGTACTGTTTCTTCATAGTACCGAATTCGTTTTCCCCATGTAATTGCTAATTTGATATAAGTGAACAAGTACTTAAAATGAAGATGACACCACCAATGATTGTATTAATTACCTTGCGGAGGATTTTTTGATAAATTCCAGTAACATCAAGCTCCCGCCACCTTTCCAGGTCAACTACATTTAATCCAGACATCCAGACACAAGAATTGTCAGTTTGACTGATGCCCAAATAAGATTTCAGATGAGCCAGTCTCACCCCACAGAACTGGGGAGCACCATTCACTTTTTGTTGCAGGTCAATATCCCACAATGGAGACAAATCCCTCTGGACGACCACATCATCATCCAGCACCACCACCTTCTTCAGATTCTTGAAAATCTCAGGAAGAAGAAAGTGTGCATGGCCAAAAACGGATATATATTCAGTCCTCATTTGAGGACTAGATGGTTGATCATTAGTATGAATGGAAATACGGAATTCCTCGGATGGTGATAATTGTTTCAGGTCCAAATCATAAGGATAGTTAAGTTTAAGATCTTTGAGACTCAGCACATGAACAACTGCCTCCTTGTACGAATTTCTTGCAAACCAAAGTTTCATAGCATAATAATTCTGATCATCGGTGAGCACATTGAAAACTATATTTTCAGTTTCCTGCAACATCAAGAAGAGAAGTCATTGTCACCAGTTAGGCATGAAATGTGTCGGCATTTTACATCATTAGTATATGATATCATACCTCAGCATTCATCACAGTGGAATTTATAGCAACCGACAGTGCAAGTATGTTTCGAGAAATAATTACATAGTGCCGGTAAGTTGGGTTGTCAAGTTTGTGAGCATGGGACTGCTCTATGTCCGCTGGTGGGGCTCTAAAATATTCTACTGTTAACCTCATAGACAAGCAGTGGTGACTCTTTGGCATTGTCTGAACACCTAGATGATACAGCAATGCACTTTGCTTCAAATGAAAGTGAGCTTCATCATCAGTCAGATCAAGTAACTGCCTAAGTTTCTTGTCAACATTACTGCATTCTACAGTACATGACTTGGCTTTTCCAATTGTCTGATCCATCTTCTCCATCTTTTTTTGAGCACTGAAAAGCAGGTAGATTTAGTATAATTTAATAGAAACCAATGAATCATAATAACAAAGAACAAGATAAATTAAAAGGCGCATGTGTCCTATGTTTTTGGTAGTTGGTCACTTGGTCATGAAATATCTTTGTGGTTTTCCTTGACCTTCAACTAAGCATTTCAAAATGCTAAATGTAACACAAACCATCACCCAACACCACACGCAGCAAGACAGACAAAATATCACTACGAGGGGAAAAAGATCAAGTAGCAGAAAGGTTTACCCATAAAATCTGGAAGATGCCAGATCTAAATAAGTGCCAAAGACAAGTATAATAATCCATTCCAATCATTCAAGGTCATCTTAAAAGTTAAAACAGAAATATGTAATTTTAATTAATCATCTATCCTCAAAAGAATGTGATTGTCATTCCTTTGCACGTTTTGGCTTAATGTGTCATAGAGATGCATGAAATGCCCAATAAAAAAAAATTGTACTCTCTTACCTCTTTGTCTATAATCTTTATAGTCTAGGGGGACTTGGAGGATGCTCCTTGGTTACATAAGCTTAAAGCACATATCCAAAAGATAGGTTTACCTACTTGCTAACCAGCCATCTAGGTTTTATGGCATGACCCTCTCATGCTCATAGCAAGCTTGGCTGAGAACTTGGCACCAATATAGAGGCTTGACTTCAGGTCGACGACCGATCATAAAAACTTAATATAGACGATTGACATAGGTCGACGGTCGGTCATAAAAACTTTGTCAAATCTTGTATAAAGCTTTCTTATGCTCCATAGCCGATCCTATTTTGATGGGAGAAGCTTGGATGACGATGATGATGATGATGATGTCTACCCTCAAAAGGCTACAGGGCCTCTTAGTTGTTGACCTTTTAACACTATTCTGATTGTCAAAAATAATATTGTCAATTCAAATTTTATTTAAAGGAGGGACTTTTGAGAAATTAAAATTCTGCACATGAAACATTAGTTCTACAATCAAATCCAAAGTTGAAAGTATTAAAGTTCCCATAGTCGTCTCAACAAAATTAGGTTATCCAGTTACAACCTTCCTACAAAGCCTAATCCTTGAGAGTTGGAGTCCGAGACTAGTACAGGGTGCCAGATTCATCTAAAACAAAATAATAGGATTGTAGGGTGCATCTCCATGTGTGTTGTCAAAGAC
Source organism: Iris macrosiphon (assembly GCA_036927795.1). NCBI lineage: Eukaryota > Viridiplantae > Streptophyta > Magnoliopsida > Asparagales > Iridaceae > Iris > Iris macrosiphon. The sequence continues at coordinate 43,239,178 of JAYESA010000020.1, forward strand.
ACTCTTATGAAGTTTATCTTCATTCTTGATTCTATATCTCGTAATTATAGACTTATAGCAAACAGTAGGTTGTGTTGGAAATTTTGAAGGGGATGACTTACTGTACCATAGCAGGAAAGAGAAAATAAGAACAAGGACATGAGGAATTACAAATTTGATAGCAGAATTTGGGGTTCTTCCCTGAAATTGTCTGGAGAAGTCTTACAAGTATCAGTGAGTGTACGACTATCATTCCTCACACATCCGAAAGAATCAGGTAACATATATGAAAACTACCATGGTAATGTGCATAATGTTATTAACTACGTCCAATAGCATGCACTAAAAACTACTTTCTAAAGGAAAAGGGATATCAAAATAGTAAAGATTAATATGTAGTTGGTTAAATTAAAGGCTAACAATGATGGAAGATCAGCATCTGAAATGGCCTCACTAAGCATGCGCTCATGCTCTTGAATGTTCTGCTTCATTTCTCGTGATAGTTTCTCCTGTCCTTTAAGTTTCGCGATACTTGGATAGTAAGCTCTGGCGACGAAAAGCTGATCTTTGAGGCTTTTAACAACTTCATCTTTCATTGCTTCCTTATTTTCTATGGACCAAAGGCAGTAGCTTCCAAAAACAAGCTGACAAGACTTCTCAGTTGCATCACCTGTTGAGCCTTTGGAAGCACTTTCCACTTGTTCATTACCCTGAATACAGTAAACAAATCATTCTGCAGGCCTAAATATTGAAACACCAAAAAGGAACCACACTTCAAATCATACATGATATTGCTCTAACATGCATGTCAGCTACCATAAATAAGAAACAAGCCATATTAGCAAACATGCCAATGGTTTACAATGAGATTTGACTACTAAAATCTTATCATCTCTAAAAACAGAAATAAAGAGAAATATTGAATTGAAATGTAATGTGACATGGTTTCACCAAATCTGAAAACATTTTGCTACTAAAGAAAACTCATCAACAGCCTCATGCAATCGTTCACCATTTTTTTCCTTCAAAAACCTCAATATTAAATCTAACGGTGACCACTTGCACATAAGAGTAGACATACTCTTGTATCTGTCGAAGTAATAACTTGTTGTATGGGCAGACCTGCATATAACCACCAAGGATTCAAATTCTCAGGATACCAGCGAACAGCAAGTTCACCAAATTAAAGTTTCTTATCTTGCATACCTTCAGAGTTAATACTTTCTGATTTGGACAAAGAGGCAGTATCTTTGCGTTGTGTAGGGTGTCTTCGATTAAGATTCCTCGGATTGTTAGTGTCATCGTAGTAGTTACCATTGGTGTGGCCTGTAGTGTTATTTGTAACTGCCTGAAATTATGAAATCACCAATATTTCAGAAAATTGAACTAACTCATGTCTTCAAATATAGCCCACTTCATACAAAAGATAATAAGGTTACAGAATTCCAGCTCAGATTCAAGTTCAATGCCGTTAAAAATAAGAAGTTTATCATTGGATTTTTTGTCACAAAATTAACTAGTTAAAAAATTATAAATGCAAAGGAAACCACAAAAATCAAATGTTAAAGGGAATAGATTCTGTGGAAATATTTTCAATAAGTTGAAATGTCTTATACTGCATCAAAAAAGTACATATTTTATCTCAACAACAGTGGATAGACAAGGTAAATTCACACTAAATATCAACACCATATATCACAAAAATATGGTGAATGACCAACAATATAAACCATTAGAATGAATATGACAAAAGGGGTATCCTAGTACCACGAGGCTCATGCTTATGCAGGATCTGGGAGGGTCAAAATCTAGACAAACATACCCCCATATATAGAGAGATTGTTTCCGGGACCCGAACCTACAAGTCGTATGTCGAGCCAACAATATAAATTCACACTAAATATCAACACCGTATATCATAATAATATGGTGAAGACCAACAATATAAATCTTAGAAGCCAGAATCTCCTAGGAGGACAACGAATCTCAGTAAGAACTTTGATTCGACAGATCTTACTTGGGAGCTCGTTTCCTGGCGAGGGGAGCTTGTTTTCCATGCAACGGGAGCGTTTCCATAACATGACCAAAATTTTAAAAGATGACAGAAATTTTGTAAAGAAAGTTGAAAAAATTTTAATACAAGTTCATCAAAGTAACAAGAAACTAATGATTACTTACCTTGACATCACAAAAATTACCATGCGAATGATCTCTATGTAACTGATGAGGACATATTACCCCGTATAACATTGTTTATTCGGGAAAAAAAATTGACTATAAATGTGGGACACCTAGTCAAATGCAATTTTCTTCAGTGGTAACGTTTAAACTCAGAAAACTGAATTTAAACTTACAAGCAAATAGGCCTTAGGTCTTTTATGGGTAATTTTTGGTTGTGTATTTTGACGATATATTTATCTACAACCAATCTAGGGACCAACATGTAGACCATTTGAGACAAGTGTGTGCCACGTTGCGCAAAGAGAACCTGTATGCTAACCCTAAAAAATGTGCATTCTTTACTAAAGAGATTATTTTTCTAGGATTTGTCGTATCTCCTGCGGGAATCTCTGTTGATCCCCAGAAGATAAAGGCAATTGAAGAGTGGCCCAAGCCCAGGAGCATTAGGGATGTTAGGAGTTTTCACGGGCTAGCGACTTTCTATCGTCGGTTTATACGGGGGTTTAGCACCATCATGACCCCCATAACCGATTGTTTAAAGAAGGAAGTTTTTATTGATCAATTGCCGCCGCCAAAGCATCCAAAGACATTAAAAAGAAGATGACGAAGGCTCATGTTATGCGCCTTCCTGATTTTTCGAAGGTGTTTGAGGTTGCATGCGATGCTTCTGGCATAGACATGAGTGGGGTCTTGGCCCAAGAGAGACATCCAGTAGCTTTCTTCAGCAAAAAATTGAACGAGACCAGGAAGCGCTACTCTACCTACGATAAGGAGTTCTATGCGGTCATTCAGTCCCTTCGCCATTGGCGACATTATTTACTACCACATGAATTCGTTATCTATTCTGACCACGAGGCCTTGAGATACCTTAACTCCTAGAAGAAATTGAATGCTAGACACGGTAGGTGAGTTGAGTTCTTGCAAGGCTATACTTACGTGTTAAAGCATAATGCAGGAGTTGAGAACAAAGTAGCGGATGCACTTAGCCGACGTATAGTTGTACTGTCTGGCATGAGTGTTGAAGTTGTTGGGTTTCATAAGGTCAAAGAAGAGTACGAATTATGTCATGATGGTGATATTTACATACTTCTGAGAGATGGGTTGACTCGTGAGATAGATGACTTTCTATTGATGGATGGCTATTTATTTCGATTTAGCAAGCTATGTATCCCACGTATGTCATTGAGAGATTTTCTGGTGTAGAAATTACATGCAGGTGGTTTGTCCGGTCACTTTGGGCGAAATAAAACTATAGAAGCTGTTGATGATCAATTTTACTGGCCTAGTGTCAAAAGAAATGTTGCAAAACTCGTTGGTCAGTATCGTAATTGTCAACTAGCTAAGCAACAAAAACAAAATACAAGCTTCTACACTCCGCTTCCTGTACCTAACCACCCATGGATAGATGTTAGTATGGATTTTGTGCTAGGTTTACCGAAGAACCTTAGGAAACAAGATTCCATTTTTGTGGTAGTAGACCGTTTTTCGAAGATAGGCCCACTTTCTGTTCTGTTTTAAAACGTCAGACGCCTCCAAAATTGCTAAATTTATTTTGATGAAGTCGTCAGATTACATGGGTTACCAAAAATGATTGTGGCCGACAGGGACGTTAAGTTTCAAAGCTACTTTTGGAAAACCATATGGCACTTAATGGGAACAAAGTTGACATTTACCACGACCTATCATCCCCAGACTGATGTGCAGACTGAGGTGGTTAATAGGAGTTTAGGAAAAATCTTCTATGTTGCTTGGTTGGAGAAAATATCAGGAATTGGGATCTCATTTTACCTAGAGCCGAGTTTGCATATAATTGTTCAGTTAATAGGTTCATAGGCATGAGTCCATTCCACATCGTGCATGGTTTCAAACCAATGAGGCTCATAGATCTCATTCCTATGTCTCAGCATTCTAGGTTTCTAATTCAGCATCTACATTTGCCGAACATGTTCTTAATTTGCATAAAGAAATCAGCAAAAAAAATTGAATTAAGTAATGCTCAATAAAAGTCTTCTGCTAATAAACACAAAAAAATTCTTGAGTTCCAAATTGGTGATTATGTTGTGGTCTGGATTAGATCAGAGCGGTTTCCTCCAAGATCCGTTAAAAAATTACATGCTCGCAGTGCAGGACCATTTAGAATTTTACAGAGAATTGGACTGAATGCATATGCCATTGACTTACCACCTGGATCAGTTCTACATTTAATATTGAGGATTTGATGGCTTACAAAGGTCCCTCAATTAGTCCAGAAAATCCACTTGTGGATTCACATGAGCCTACCCTTGAGCCTACTCCAGAGAGTTCCCCACCACTGCCCTCACTTCCATGGTCCCAATCAGCAGATAATATTGATAGAATATTGGATGATCAGATCATCTCTACTAGAGATAGTAGTTTTCAACGTTACTTGGTTTGATGGAGAGGTCGACCTGAATCCGATGATTCGTGGATTACACGGGAGGAGCTGCAGCGGCTTGATTCAGATTTACTGGAGTACTACAACAGTAGCCACTGGAGTCATTCACCAGAGCTAAATTTTTTTCACCCCGGGAGACTTGATGAGGACATCAGGCCCCCAGTTACAAAAACCTTCCAACGTAGATGACGGTGTGACATGGCTTCATTATGGATTAGCATTTGAATTTGAATTTTGAATTCATATTTTATTGTTATTTTATTATGTTTGTTTTCAGATTTTATTGTTTGGTTGTTTAGTAGTTGATACTTACCTATTCCTTCGGAATTGGTTCTACTTGCCTATTCCTATAGTTAGTTTGTTGGTGGTTTGTTTGAGGTGAACATATTTATATCCTTGTTTGAGGATAAGGAAGTATGCAATGAATGAATGAAAAGAATTTTTTTTATGACTCTACTTTCTCTCTGTCTGTGATAGCCAAACCCTCCTCCCTCTCCTAAACCTCTCTCATTCCCTACCTCCCCTCCCTCCTTCCGGGCAACGAACAACCTCCCAATCCCTCCATCCGACAATAAACAGCAAAAGCAGAAGCAGCAGCGGCAGAAGCAATAACAGAACCGGCATCACAACAGCAGTTGCTGCAGAAGCAGAAGCAACAGTCGTTGCAGAAGCAGCAACAGTACCAACATCAGCAGCAACAGCGACAACAGCAGTACTCACAACAGTACAAGCAACAGCGACGGCAGCAGTACAAGCAGCATCGGGAAGCAACAGTCCCCCCCCCTCCCGTCCTTCTGGTAATTCCTCGACATTTCGATTCTAGTCTCCCTCTTTATTTTAAATCAAGTAATTATGAAAAATGCATCTACCATCCAATACGCTATCAAAAGGCTGTTGATCCACCAATAACTTGAGTGCTTCTACAAAAAAATAAAACAAAACAAATGGAACTTGTTGCTATCAACCAACGTATTAAATAAAGAACTGTCCCGATTTAGTAGTAACTCGATTCAATTTCCTACAAAATCTAAGGTTTGCATGTTAGCTTATGATCTCTTGCTTTACATAATCATTAATTTGGTAACATAAATTATTTGGTAATTAGCAGAGAGCTAAATTAAGTTTACTTTAATTTAATTTAAAATTGTTGATTTTAAGTCTCGCATGCATCCCGCATCAGTAACTTTGAACTGAATTTTATAAATTCTAATAAATATTAAGGTATCTATAAATTTTGATAATAATAATTAATAAACATAAAAAATAGCGTACACTTCCATCGCGCTTCCAACTTTAGACTCTTCTAAGTAGTGACGTTCCCCGCTCCCGCTTCTGCCTTCTAAGATATAAACCACTAAAATGAATATGATAAAAGGGACATCTAGTGCCACGAGACTCCTGCTTATGCAGTATTTGGGGAGGGTCAAAATCTAGGCAGACATACCCCTATATATAGAAAGGTTGTTTTCGTGGCTCGAACACGCGTACTCCCGGATGCACCTACAAGCCTTATGTTGAGCCAAGAGGAGCCCTTATTTTGACACATTAATGTCAATGGAATCAAACTAACCTAAAACAATCATGCAACTGATCTCGGGTTAAGATTTGGAACTGTAAGAATTAAAATTTTAACAATCAGGGTTGTAGGCATTGTACAAATTAGTACTAAATCTTTAAAAAATTGTGAAATGAAGGAGGGGTTGGAAGAGTTTTGGTAGGGTTTTAAGTGATGGAATTCCTGAATAGCTAGGTTGCATATACACTGACATTGATTTGGATATGGACATCAAAATGGGTTCGAAATACGGCATTTTAGAAAATTTAAAATATGGGTACATATGAGTGTGGTTATATATACACATGAAAAGATATCTATATACATATTTTATATATACTATATCCTAATAATATCTATATTTATGCATGTTTTAGGTAGTAACTAAGTTCCCAAAAAGTTGTAGAAAGGATTTGATACAAGAAAATGTTGCTTTATCTCAAATATGTTAGGCAGAATGCCGACCATGTAAAATCATTTTCCACAATGTGAATTGTTCTCTTTGGAGCCTAGAGCAGCCGCTATAGTCACATTGCATTGCACTATACAATTAGTTGTTCACATACCAATACTGCTATCCCGATAGGATCCTCGAGGCTCGATCACAAGGATTATTGAGTTATGGATTATGAATGATAATCACCTGATCTCATATAGACCTAATCTTTTTTCATTTAAAAAAGGCAACAGTCAACAACAATCATTAATCGTATATCTTTTTAGGAAAAAAACAAAATAACAATTATAAACACGAGTTACAATAGATCATAAAAGAGCAAAAGGAAAATACGTGTAGGACAAGAGCTCTAATTAACATAAGAAATGACACAAAGATATTCAATTTGTAATACAAGTACGTCTTCAAGATAAATAGTGACAAATTCTCATAAACTTGGGAGTTTAGTTTAATGATAGGGGCTTATAGGTCTTCAAGATAAATAGCGACAAATTCTCATAAACTCGGGAATTTAGTTTAATATGCTAGGGGCTTATATTGGACAATAGGTAGTTAAAAAATTCGGGATATGTGACATTAATAACGCAATTGTCAATTTGTGCCTTTGAATCTTTAGAGCACAAATGGATATTTTGGCATCTACAACTTTTTACATCAAAGATGAAAAGTTAGGTCAAGCCACAAAAACAAATAGAACCTCTATTCCAAAATTTGGTATCACCTATGTAAATATTATTTTTACCAATTATTTTCCCACTGATAGTTTCTTTTTAGTCGACTAACAATGAGATCTAGGTTTCCCTCCTATCTTTCTCCAGCGTCAAATTGGTACCAGAATACCATAGATCACACTAACTCTTCCAAAATATAAAATAAAAAAATAAAAAAAATCGATAACAACGGCACCAAGAGGCACCGAAACTGACCTTTGGAAGAGTCGGCCTGAACTTCTCCATCAGCTCGATGACCCTTGACTCCTCCTCCTGCAATAGAAAAGAAAATTCATGATGGAGACACCAAAGCAACCAACTTTTTCCTCAAAATTCAACGAAAACGAACCTCCGATATCCTCCGCTCTTCATTTTCATTTTCATCTACATGGATACTCCCAGGAAAGCTATTCCCCTGCCACTCCAAAACCAAACCAAATAAAAAAAAATTCCAAAGTAAATAAATAATAATAATAAATAACAAAAATCAAATCGAAATTATTCCTCACCATAGCCAAATTGTCATCCGCACCGTAACCTGCAGAAAAACAAAAGAACAGCAACAATGTAAGCCCTACTTTCTTCGGATCCAGACCAGATCCGGATCGGAGGACACGAATAGGACACGAACGGACACAATGCGAAAAGATCCGGGGCGGATCTAAGGTTTCTGGGCGTTGGCTCACCGGAAGGGAAGCGGGTGTGGAGGCCTAGGAGGACGGAGACGGTGCCGACGAGCGAGAGGAAGACAACGATGGGGACGGTGACGGAGAAGCAAGTCCATCTCCGCTTCGCCGGAGCCGAGGAAGAATATCCTTTCATCTCTTCTCTCTCTAGGTTTCTCTCTCTAGAACCTCTGCTGCTTCTTCTGGAATCGCCATTGAGATGGCCGGAGGAATGTGGAATCTTTGCTTTTAGAGAGAGAGAGAGTGAGGAGAGACAAAATGAATTTGAGAGAGAGAGAGAGAGAGAGAGAGAGGAGATTGGAATTTTGAGTAATTATTATATAAGTATATATAATCGACCGTTTCTTCGTACTCGGACAGACATTGCCAATCTCCAGATGGAGATCTAGATTAGGATCTTAATTAACACTTTATCATATTATTAGTATTAATTAATCGATTGTAATTTATCATTGGTATTTTTTTGTCACCGCATGTCGACTGGCTGTATCTATTGGGTTGGGTGGGTAGTGATAGTTCCCTACCCGGATCTGCTTGTACGGATGGCCGAGCTGGCGGTGGACTCTCCAAAACAGACCCGAATAATAATCAATAAAATTTAGGCTAAATTATAACTTGATACAGTTAATTATTCAAAATGTTAAAATTAAGATCCTCAACTTTAATATATGTTTATTTTATATCTAAAAAAAATCAAATTGTCCTTCTCCACACTTTCTCTCACTCCTCCCTCCCTCTCCGAAGAAATCTCCCTCTCCGGCAACCCCCTCCACCCTCTCTCCCCCCCCCCCCCCCCTTTCGGACTCAAACCTCCATGCTATTTAACACGCTTAAAAAGGAATGAAGCTGAAGACCAAAGAAAAAAGTTTGCATTGGGGGGGTGAGGGCACAGCAACAAGTAGCAGGGGTAGCAGCAGTCGCCGCCGGAGGTTGCGGGACCGTCGTGCGCGCTGGTAGGGGGGTGGTCGGAGGAGGAGTGTCGTCGAGGTGGGGTGGGGTGGGGTAGGGTAGGGGGGGAGGGGGGAGGGTTGTGGCTGTCGGAGCAGCAACCGGCGGTGGGGGGTGTGGGGGAAGAATAGTTTAGGAATAAACAATTTTTTGTGTATCAAGTTGAAAATATTAATTGAAAGGGCTAATTAGAGTTTAGATCTGGATTTTATACCAGTTTAGAGTTTGAATCCTGACTTGTCCAATTTAAGAGTTTAGCCTGAATTTTTATTATTTGATTTATTTTTTACTTTATACCCTCACTCCCATGCAAACAATAAAATCTTCCTATATAAACTAGGGAGGGTAAGATGGTAAAAATAAATCAAATAATAAAAATTCAGGATCTAAACTCTTCAATTGGACAACTCATGGCTCAAACTCTAAGCTGGTATAAAATATAGGGTCTAAACTCTAATTAGTCATAATTGAGATAAAATATTAAGTTAGTACCTATCAAAGTTGAAAGTTTCAATTTAAACATTTTAGATAGTTGTAATATCAAGTTGTAATTAGACCTAAAATTTATTACTATATAAAAAATAATAAAATAAAATTTATTATTATATAATAAAATTTATTTCTGTCATTGTTTCGCTATGCTTATTTTATTTTATTTTATTTTATTTTTAAAAAGAGCATCAAAATCTGGTAACACTTATCTATTAAAAAACAGTTTAATTGCTATAAAATATTCTTTGTTGTGTCATTTTTTTCAAAAACAACAAATCAAATCAAGCTCAACTTTTGTAGTATTGACCTGTGTAAAAATGAATGTGTGTTTCATTTTACGGATTTTTTCATATAAAGTAATAAAATATATAATATTTATATAAAAAGGGATAACTTTGGGGTAATTGTGGATGGGGGGACCACTCGCCAACTCAGTTGGCGAGGAGCTCGCCAACTGAGTTGGCGGGGCACCCTCTTCGAGGGGCCGCTCGCCAACTCAGTTGGCGAGCCGCATGCTGAGTTGGCTTACAGCCGTTGCACAACGCTCGTATGCTCGCCAACTGAGTTGGCGAGTAAGGATCCGTTTCACAACGGCTATTACCAACAACGGCTATTACAATCTCCCTCTATAAATTACCTATCTCAACCCATTCATCTCACACTCAATCTACTTCATCTATTTTCTCTCTTCCCTCTAGCAAAGTCTCCAACACTCTCTCTGTCTCTCTGCCCGCAGCTAAAGTTCATTTGAGGTTTTCTGTAGCCGAAGTTGTCAACCGTCATGGATCGTAGCGTAAGAATTGTATGCTCGCACGGCGGTACAGTAAATGGGTTAAATTATGAAGGAGGAGAAAGTATTATTTTTTCAACTTATCCAAATATTAGTTTTGAAAATATACGTAATCATATTATTGAACGTTGTTCTATTCATTATGATTTTATTTTGAAGTCTATTTTTGGTTCTAATTGTTTTTTGATAGATAGTGAAGATGCATGGAATTATATTCTTGAGATTAATTCACAATCACGGTATATAAAAATATATGTTATTAAAGTAGCAGCAACCTTAGATAGTAGAAATAATGAATATTTTTCTGAATATCAGCATGTTAGTTCAGGTGCTAGTTCTTCTCAACAAATAGTTTCATTTATCCAAGAAAGTCATTCATCAGATGAATCTAACCATGATGATGATAGTGACAACGACGAAGGAAATAGTGATGATTTAGTTGAAAATGTAGATTATAGGATAGATGATGATGTTGTAAAAGCTATCACTGATGAATTATTTAAGGGACAATCATTTCCTAGTCGTTCTCACTTTAGAAGCTTTATTAGTAATTTAGCAATTAAATATAATTTTAGTTGTTCAGCTAGTGATATGAATAATGCTCGTGGAATTATATATAGTTGTGATCAACCGAATTGTAATTGGAGAGTATATGTCAAATCTATTGGAAATGGCGATATAGTTAAAGTTAGTACATTAGAAAATCGTCATTCTTGTTTAGGAAGACTTAGTACAGGACGTCATCGACTAGCTACCGCTTCATGGATTAAGACCATGATAATTGACATTATTAGAGATAACCAGTCATACAGTCCATCACAAATTGTTAAAGATATATATAGGGAGCACCGTATACAAGTTAGTTATTCCAAAGCATGGAGAGCCCGAGAGACAGCATTAGCTGAAATTAATGGTAGTTATGATGAGGCATACGCTAGTCTTGAGGAGTATTGTTATAGAATTATGGAGACAAATCCAGGTAGTACATGTTTTATTAAAACTACCGAAAACAATAGCTTCCAACGAATTTTTATTTGTTTTAAAGCATGTATTGATGGATTTTTAAGTGGATGTTTACCAATTATTAGTACTGATGCTACATTTCTTTCGTCAAAATATCAAGGTATCTTATTTATTGCTTGTGCTCACGATCCTAACTATCAATTATATCCTATAGCTTATGCTGTTGCTGAAGGTGAGAATAGTGATTCTTGGTCTTGGTTTTTAAATTCTCTTAAAATATCTTTTGAAAGTTGTTTTAATGATTGGAGTTCAATTTCATTTATATCTGACAAGCAAAAGGGTTTAATAAATGCTGTTCGTGCTATTTTTCCTGCATCTTCTCATTTTTTTTGTATTCAACATTTTAAACAAAACATGAAAAAAGTTACAAAAGAACCAGTATTTCAACGCTTGTTAGACTCGCTTGCTAGATCATATAATAAAACGGATGCAGAGAGTGTGTTTGATATAATTAAAGCCGAGAACATAATTTTGTACGATTGGCTTCTTGGTGTAAACGATGAAAGTCGTCGATTTGAACATTGGATAACAGCGTATGCTAGTTGTCCTAGATTAGATATTAACACTTCTAATCTTGCTGAATGTTTCAACAGCTGGATTAAGAAATTACGAGATAAGCCAATAACAACACTTCTCGATGGTATTAGAGCCAAGATTATTACACTTCATAACAATCGTAGAAAGTTTGCTGAAAATGTTGACACAGATTATTGTCCGAAGATGTTAAAAAATATGGCTTCTATTATCAAAGAGAAGAACCACCTAGAAATATTAGCTATTGATAATTATAGGTTTGAAATAATAGACCGGGCAACAAGTAGAACGTATATTGTTAATCTAACTGACAGATCTTGTACATGTTTAAGATGGTACCATACGTATATACCATGTATACATGCATGTTTTGTTTGTAGATATTGCAATATTAGTATTGATAGTTTTTATCCTGCAGTATTTTTGACGGCTACCTTGAGGAGTGTATACGCGCAAAATATGGAGCCAATTCCAGTTCCCTACGAGATCCAAGGTCCTTTGGTAAGAGGACAAATTGGGGTGCCAGATGTAAGACGGAAAGCCGGAAGACCAAAGAAGAACCGCATCAAACCCCGGGAATCATCGACAAGAGATCTACGATGCAGTAATTGTGGTGCTATGGGACACAACCGAAGAAGATGTACTAGTCAACCGAGAGAGTAAAATATAATTGTAATAATACAATGTTCAATACCCAAATATTTATGTAAAAATCCATTACAAATCATACAAAAATTGCAATAATACAATGTTAAAAATTTTCTACTATTCCTCGTCCTGGTCTTGTTGAGTTTGGGTAGGCAGCGGTGCTGATGGAGTCGAAAAAAATTGTGTAAATATCTGGTAGCTTTCATCTCCAGCAGTCTCGTAACTCGGTCCGGCTCCAGGAGTCTCGTAACTCGGTCCCACTCCAGGAGTCTCGTAACTCGGGTAGGCTCCAGCATACTGGTAACTCGGGCCTGCTCCAGGATACTGGTAACTAGGGGTCGCTCCAGCATAGTGGTAACTCGCTCCAGCAGTATCCCGTCGACGACGACGAGAGTGTCTCTGTCGTACTAAGCCGGTCGGATAGTCCGGTGGAAGACGGGATTGTACCGGAGGCATTTCCGGTTCTGGTCCAATACCCAGATGCCGAACACGAGTAACAAGCTCCCCCATAAGACGACGAGTCACATGTTCCTCCATATGAGGTTGTTGTAAATGTTGCTCGTATACCCCACTCTGAAATTTCAAACATGTAAATTAAAATATTTATCATATCTATGTATATGTATTTTTTAAAGTATAAGGAAGTTAAAGTATAATGAAGTCATACCAAATCATTCATTCCATCAATAAAAGCACGCATAGTAGAATCGTCTAGGGCTCTAGTCTTGAACCTGGGCTCCTCATAGTGGTATACTCGGTTGCTCATAAGAGGGCATCCCCACCATTGTCTGTAGTCCAGGCTACCTAGGTCTGCAAAATATAAACAAAATTTTAGCAAACTATTTACACTAAATCAATACGAATAATGAGTAACTTATAACTTACATTCCTCAGCAGAATTTAGTCTAGGAGACATGTCCCTCACACTATAATTCTCGAACCGATTATTCCAGTCAGCAACGAGACCAATGATTCGTTGGAATGCATTTGATGTCTGATAACCGACTGTCGGTGGATCATCGGGAATTATTGGGGCCATTCCGAATTGCCGAAGAACACGGTCTGCCGGATGGTACATGGTGAACCGATCATATATAATATGACATCTGTGTAAACTAAATGCACATGATGTCATCTTGATTTCTGGAGCATCGGGTTCACATATGTACGGTAACCAGGTTACCTATTTAAAGATATTCTAAGAGATTAGATGTGATGTTTATCTACGATCAAAACTTAAATAATTTAAAGATATTTATTGCATATTTAAAAATTACCTCATTAGACCGCAGTGTATCAAATTGGCTTCGATATAGTGATACAGTCCTGTATTGGTAGTGTTGATAATCCACTACATCTGTAGGCCAGCGCATAGCAACTGGAAATACTCCAACATCACTGAGAACGCTGGTAACAGGCCTACCAATATAGAAGTGCTCGTAGGACCAGAACTATAAAACAAAAAAATGACATTAGTAGAAACAAAATTTGCGTATAAAATTATTCTAACTTTTTAAGGTCTTTCATTCGTACCTGTATCAGTGAAATACATCCACAAATACTCTTGCGATTGCATCTCACAAATTCTGTCAAATTGGCGTATAAAAACGCAAGAGTAGCAGCTCCCCACGCATGCTCAGTAGGTTTGGTCAGATCATCCAAGAATGGTAAAAGCTGCACATTTACCATATTTCCCGATGCATCGGAAAATAGAATTGCACCACATAAACAGAGCAGATACGCTCTAGTGCAACGAATGACCTGGATTTATTAAGTGTTAAACAAATTTATTAAATTGCACAACTAAATTAAGTAATAAACAAATTTACTAATTAAAATACATACCCGATTTTCATCTACATCAACCACCCCATCAATAGTTTGATGTAGGTCTATAAAGTTGCCACGGAGCCATGAAAATTTCACATAATTGCCATCTTTTAGACCAGGAGGAGGGCTAACACCGAGATAGCTCCGGATCAGATCAGATCCCTTTAAGTGCGGATCAAAATATATAGCGTTACCTTTAATAGGTAACCCTAGTATATTCGCCACATCAAAAAGGGTGATCGTCATCTCGCCGAATGGGAGTTGAAAAGTGTTGCGTTCTGGCCACCAACGTTCCGCAAGGCTTACAACTAAATGAAGATCGTGAATTAAATATCTAACACGATCTATATAGTGGAATCCAAAGGATTCCACCAAAGCCTTTTGAGCTGGATTAAGCTCCCACGTACGATAATTCCTTTCAGACCGCCAATGTACGTGGATCCGGGTTCGTAAAGCATTATCATGGTCGTATAACTATAAAAATTATATGCATTAATAAAGTAAACATAGACATTCTAAAAAATATATACATAACTAAAGTTAGCAACTTGTAATTTCAAAAAATACCTCGCCAGTAAAAATCTGAGTAGATATGTGCTCTTCACGTTGCTTAAGAATAAGCTCGGTAGTCGGTCCGCCAGGAATACGACCGTCATTGCGGGTAGCCATCGCCAGTAAATATCAAGAGGAGGAGAATTTGGTGTAAGGAGGGTTTGGGGTAGGAGGAGAATGTGAATGTTGTGAGAGGAGTGTTGGGTGGGGGGGTGTTTATAGGAATGTGGAAAATAGCCGTTGGAAAATAGCCGTTGGCCCAGTCAGCATGCGGCTCGCCAACTGAGTTGGCGAGCGGCCCCTCGAAGAGGGTGCCCCGCCAACTCAGTTGGCGAGCCCCTCGCCAACTCAGCAGCTCGCCAACTGAGTTGGCGAGTGGTCCCCCCATCCGCAATACCCCAAAAGTTATCCTTTTTTATATAAATAATATATATTTTATTACTTTACATGAAAAAATCCGTTCATTTTATTATAAGGAATTACTTTTTTTCATGAATTTGAATCAATAATAAAATTTTGTATAGAATTGGTAACTTGAAATGCACCCTCTCTGGGACAGACTAATCGTAATCATGAGGAGAACGGTCACCCTCTCAGAGTTCTTAAGTTTCCTTCTTCTAGGCTGTATTTGGTGGGAAGAAAAGTAAAATACAACCGTTCATAACAAATTATAAATTTATTCCGGATAATATTATGTTCAGCTTTGGTTGTGTTTGGTTTAGTAGAGAATCCAAGAATATATATATATATATATATATATATATATATATAAATATATAAATATAAATATAAGTGCGACTTCCTTCTAACTAATGCACACATTGTTAAGAAAAATAAATCTAAAATCTAAAATTCTTCTAACTAACTGAATATATATATTTAAACTCCTATAAGATTACACTAATAAGAGATTTTCTCTTCTATTTTCTTCTTCATTCTTCTACGTTTATTCTAACACGTTATCAGCATGAAGCTCTAACAGGAAAAAATAAGCGAGAGCATCTCAGTGAAGTCGTCATTTGCGGATTCTCCAATTCGATAATAGGTATGGTTATTTATGTTTATTTTTTTTGTAAATGCATATCCTAGACGTAGGCTGATGTTCATGTTTATACATCCCTTGTCATACCGTTAGGGTAAAAAGAATAATTTTTATCCATTCATCTCACTTCTTTTAGTTAACTCTGATAGCACTCCGATGTTAGTCGCATATAGATCTCTCGGAGAGAACGCTGGAGTTATTCTTTATTTATTTATTTCTTTTATATATGTTAATACATTCAGATCAAAACCATCAGAGATCTGATGACCATGAACATGAATTATTTGGTCTATATATATAAGACTTCTGGAACATCATTGTTCGAAGCATACCATATGTGATATTTTTGAAAGACTTCTTGAACATAATCATTGTTCGAAGCATACCATGAACATATAGTGTTTGGTATTTACCTACGACTTCTGGAACATCATTGTTCGAAGCATACCATATGTAGTATTTTTGAAAGACTTCTTGAACATAATCATTGTTCGAAGCATACCATGAACATCTAATGTTTGATATTTACCTACGACTTCTGGAACATCATTGTTCGAAGCATACCATATGTGGTATTTTTGAAAGACTTCTTGAACATAATCATTGTTCGAAGCATACCATGAACATCTAATGTTTGATATTTACCTACGACTTCTGGAATATCATGTGATATTTTTGAAAGACTTCTTGAACATAATCATTGTTCGAAGCATACCATGAACATCTAGTGTTTGATATTTACCTACGACTTCTGGAACATCATTGTTCGAAGCATACCATATATGGTATTTTTTGAAAGACTTCTTGAACATAATCATTGTTCGAAGCATACCATGAACATCTAGTGTTTATATTTACCTACGACTTTTGTAACATCATTGTTCGAAGCATACCATGAACAAGATTTATTTGGTATAAATAGACTTATGAAACATCATTGTTTGAAGCATACACCATGAACATGAATTGTTTGGTGATTTACCAAGTTCTTATGTTAACTTGTTATTATTGATCTTATACAGCAATTTGTCGAGCCTCACAAAGCATGATTGTATGCCTCCAAACTTAGAATGCCAGAACTTTTTCAACTAGAGATTGGATGCTAAATTGCACATTCAAGCCAAAAGCTTAGGTGACGCAATTGTGGCTGATAAGCTAATATCTGCACAAGATAAAGCAAATGCTTTAATTTTTCTAAGACATCATATTCATGATGATCTCAAGGCTGAGTACTTAACAGTCAAGGATCCCTTGGTGCTATGGAATTCTCTAGCTGAGAGATATGATCATCAGAAAATGGTCATACTAGCAGGTGCACTCTATGAATGGCTTAATCTACATTTCCAAGATTATAAGACAGTTGTAGCCTATAATTCAGCTATGTTCAGGATTACTTCACAATTGAAGTTATGTGGTGAAGAAGTGACAGAGCATTCCATGCTAGAGAAAATATTTACCATATTTCATGCAACTAATATGATCCTACAACAAACGTATAGGGAGAGGAATTTTAAAAAGTATTCCAAACTCATTGTTGTCTTACTCGTGGCAGAGAAAAATAATGAGTTATTAATAAAAAATCACACTAGTAGACCAACTGGGTCTGCACCAATTCCAGCTGAAGTGAATGTGATTAGTGCTCTAAAAAATATAACCAATACTAGGAGTCGAGAAAACCACAGAGGTAGAGGGCATGAACGCCGTGGAAGCCAAAGAAATGGCTACAATCCGGGTCCAAGGAACGATACACAGTTCAAAAATAAGGGATTTAATCCTCGAAGAAACAATGCCCAAATTTCTCATCCAGCTGCTCCAACTGATATTTGCAAACATTGTGGAAGAGCTGGTCAGTGGATGCGAAACTGTCGTACCTCACAAAAGAAAGTGGACGAGTATGAAGCCTCAAAGGTGTGGAGACTAATCTCATGGAGGGTACAACACACATGGATTTTAATGATTTCTTCAAAGATAATAATGAAAACGCAATTTTGGAAGACCAGTTCAACGCCATGATAGGCGAAGTCAATGAATAGTTATTGTATGCTTATCTAAGTTTATTTACTTTCCATTTTGAATAAATTGATCATTATATGATCAATAGTCTAAGTAGTTTACTTTCTTTGAAGCAGTTTCATTTAGATTTAGATCAAGTTGTAATAATTGAACATATGCCAAGTTTAACCATTTAGTAGCATATTAAATATATTAATAATTTTTGATTTTAAAAGGTATAGATAATGATGATGGCATATGCTTGATAGATAGTTCAACAACTCACACTATATTGAAAACTATGAAGTTTTTTACCACATTTGCCTCAAAAACTAACAAGGTGACACCTTTGTTGAAGCCGTGTAGATTATAGAAGGTTATGGTAAGGCCGATGTTGTATTGCCAAATATAACACACTTAGTCATTCAAAATGCATTATTCTCTAGTAGATCTAATAGAAATCTACTCAGATTTAGAGATATTTAAATGAACGAGTTTCATGTTGAAACCATGAACGATGAAAGCAAAGAGTATCTGTGTATCACCTCTAATGTTGGAAGCAATAAGCTCATATTAGAAAAGTGCAAGTTAATCTCCTCGGGGCTATATCAAACTACTCTGAAGGTAGTAGAATCTTACCCCATCACTAGCAAAAGGCTAAATAATCCAATGAATCTAATCCTTTGGCATGACAGATTGGGTCATCCAGGATCGACTATGTTGAGTGTCATGCACAGTCCCAAAATATCGAGGGACTAGCCACATAGCAATAGCCAACAGCACAACTCCAATGGGCGAACCCAATTTAATGGACCCGTTAGAGTACACTTAAGCTGTAATAAATATAAATGCAGTCTACAACATCTATCACAATATAATTCTAATCTCATCCACAGAAAGTAAACACAAGTCAATATGATAAATCAGTCAAAATAATAGATAAAGAAAATAATCCATCAACAAGTCCAAATAAATAGTGTCTCGGGGAACAACCCGACACAATAAAAGAAAGAGAATATCACCAATACATATATCCATGAGTCCAGATATGAAATATCAATGAGCATAAATAACTGAGTATGAAACTGAAATACTCAGGAGAAATCCTCCGGCACAACCTCGTCCTCTGGTGCTAGTACTGCTCCAGCGTCAGCTCATGTCCCGTATATCTTGGGGTAATCCTCATCTGTCGTACCTGGGGACATAATCTGAATCCAGGTCCTCAGGGGACATAGCAAGGTACAAGAAATACTCAAGCCAAATAAAATACAGTAAATATAAAAATAGATCCTCAGGGCAAGCTATGTAACCAGCTAAGTAAAATGGAAATGAGAGCATCACTAGTACTCAGGCCGAGACCACTATAAGCTCTGTGTCGGGGAGCCCGTAGCAGCAAGAATATCATGTAATAGGCCAAGCTCTGGTACAGAGACTAAAGTACCTCCAGTAGTAAAGTATATATATATATATATATATATATATATATATATATATATATATATATATATATATATATATATATATATAATCATCCTGTAGAATGTGTCTCTCTCCCCACCCAATGTAACCTCATGTCTCATGTACACAACGTCTCATGTCCATAGCACGCAAGATCATGACCTCTAGCTAGTACATCGAGTCATAATGATATCTATGTATATGCAAGTCTCATGTCACGAATCATGTAAGCCTATACAGAATCATCATAAATTACTCAGAAAAGATTCTATCACATAAATAGTGTCAATCGTCATATGCTATGACGTACTTGGTAAAGCAAGCACGTAAAAAATATAGGATCTTGGTATCAACTCTCTAAGTGACGTTACACGACTCCGCGTATGGCGTCGACACCCGAATCGTGTTCGGACGTTAAGCAACGTCTCACGGTCCTAGGTTGAACAGGTACATCACAGAAATATATGAAAAGAATACAAGCAAATAATAGCACATGAACTTCTACAAGTTGGTAAGGTACACATGCCTGTGTTCTGAGCTCCATTAGTTGCTCCGATATAAGTGGAATCTCCAGGTATGTCTCTGAATACTGAAACAAATATTACCATTGCTCTCAGAATACTTGAAATAGCTAGGATTGGCTACCCATAAGACCAATTTGGACACAGGGGCAGAATTGACAGTTTTTGGTCAAAGCGGGTCCACATGTGGCCCACTTTGCACCGAAAAATGTGCCAAAGATAAAGTTCTCTAAATTTGTCAAACTTAGTATCTACGAGTTTAGAACGATAGCACGAACACAACGGAACATCCAGAACTGGATTTCGATGAGCCGGTCACGAAATCGTCCATCAAGTAGAACCGTAGGGCCCACGAAACGGTGTTTCGTCAACGTTCTCTGAATCAAACCAAACTTGGGTCACAGGTCCAGCGTAATGCTGTAAATCTGATGGTGCAAGTTTTGTTGCGAAACGATAGACACACGAAATTATGACGAGTGTCAGAACATGCCAATATAGTATTTTTTGACGGATACGTGTTGATTTCAGTGTACACGCACATCCAAATCAACTTTCACAAAATCTCATATGTCCGATTTAACGATATACGAATTTTGGTATAATTTGCACACGATAAAGTTGCCTTATTTAGGGGAACGTACCCCGTTTCGGGAAAATTCGGGATTAAGAAACCAAGTTGTTGACAGATTTCAACAATAATTAAATCACAGCATAATCAACAATAAAATAAACTAATTGAAGAGATTAAAACTTGTTTATGTTGTCTAAATTACTGTTCAAACAGAATTTAAAAATTGTGTGCCGTTATGAAGATAACGGGACTCCAACACGCATACTTGGAACAGTTTCTGTTCAAAAAATAAGTCATTTTTTTCCTGTTTTGTGATGCGATTTACGATCGACACAGAAAATGATACATTAAACTAATTACACTGGGTTTAAGGGAGTCATGTGGTCTTCGCATAGGACTTGATGGATCGATGTTTGGATTACTGTGCAGGAAGATACATGGGCGAGAAGTAGAGTACCTCGTGTAGTCTCTGCTGATCGGGATTTAGGGCCGGTCTTCTCGCGGTGCCCTGCGGCGGTGGTCGGCGATTGACGGCGGCGGCGATGGTCAGAGTGGTCGGGGAGTTGATGGTGGTGGTGGTCGGCTAGGCTAGGATTTATATAGGATGAAGGGGGGAAAGTTACAGGGAGAGGAAAGGGATCGGTCGGCGGTCGGTTACAGGGAGGGGATGTAAACCCCCTGATTTTCAAGAATTTTTTAATTTAGATTTTCATAATTTTCTGAAATTTTCTGGGATTTTATTGTAATTAAATTCAGGTATTTTAATTATTAAATGATTTTTAAATGATAATAAATAATATTAAAATATTATAAAAATAATATTTTATGGTGTAAAATGAAAAACTAGACAAAGGGTAATTTTTCGGGAATTTATTGGATCCCGGAAGTATTTTTAAAGCCCTAAAAACTTATTAATTAAATAAACCAAAATAAACCGGGTTTATTTAAAATAAACCAAACCGGTCTAATTAAACCAATTTCTGAACCGGTTTATTAAACCAATTCTTAGCGGGTCGGATCCGGGTCCAACCCAGACCCGACCCATTGACCCGAAACCCGACTCGCCTTAGTTTCAGATCGGGCCGGATCTGTTAGAACCCGACCCGACCCGCTTGAGACCCAACCCGAACTAAACCCTAACCCCTTTCTTCTTCCCTGCCCGATTCCTCTCCCTCCGGCGGCCGTTTTCGCCGACGTGGCCGCCGGAGACGCTACCACTTCGTCTCCCTCCAACCTCCGAGCCCTTCCTCTTCGCCTCCCCTTGAACCGCCGTCCGTCCTCCTCTATTTTCCCCTCTATATAACCCTCCCTCCGGCCCGAGTTCTCCCTCCCCTCTCCGGCGCACCCGTCCCCAGCCGCCTACCCGTCCAGCCTCCCAGAACCTCCCCAGAAGTCGTCCTCCTCCAGCACCAGTCGCCGACGCCTTCACCCAGACCCCGATCGACTCTGACTCCCCGGCCAGCACCCTCCTCTGCCCAGACATCCCGCAGCCCCGAGCCGTCCGGCCTCCGCCGTGCAGCGCAGCTCCGCCGACGAGCCAGCCCCACGCCTCCTCCTCCGGCCAGTGCTCCTCCGCTGCCCCTACCTCCCTCCGGCCGCCGCAGCTCCGAAGAAGCCCAGAAACCCTAGCTTGGACACAGACACGGTCAGGACACAGTTCGTGTCGAGACACGTGGACACGAAAACCCCAGTTTTCGGAGCCCTGTTTAGGTACTCGTATCTCTCTGCTCGTAGCTCTATTTTCAATTCCGTCAGTTGCATCGCGTAGCCTGTATGACCCCCTCGGTGCCCGTGCAAACCGCTCAGAGCATCGCGTCCTGTGGTGATCGTGAACCGCGATCCAAAAACAGGAAAACCAACGCCCTGTTTTACCCCGGAACCGAGTATGCCCCGCCAAACGGGATAACTTGGTCGCACGCGATCTTTACCGATACGTGCGCGTCGTTGATACGGACGTGCGGGATTTCGCAGAAGCTGATTCGGATGTGCGTGCACACCGGAATCAGTGCGTATCTGCGGACAACGCCCCGTATCTGACCTTTCTGGTTCTTGCTGTAACTTAGTGTAGACATGTCGGATCGAGACGAAACTTGGGTCATTGGACTCGTAGCAATACGCTGGTCCTGTGAGCCAAGTTTGGTTCAATTCTGAGAACGTTGACAAAATCGTGTGTCGTGAGCCCCACAGGCTCCACTCGACGGACGATTTTGAGAACGGCTCATCGAAATCCAATTCTGGAAGTTCCGTTGGATTCATATCATCGTTCCTGACCTGTTGACACTAAGTTGGACTATTTTGGAGACCTTTGACCCTGACGCATTTTTCGGTGCAAAGTGGGCCACATCTGGACCCCGCCTTGACCCAAAAATGTCATTTTGCCCTTGTCTCCAAATTGGACTCAAGGACAGGCGTTTCTAGCTGATTAATATTTTTTGGATCTGATGGTGACGTTTGTTTCAGCAACCGGAGTACTTCCTGCAATCCCAGCTGAAGCCCGAGCTATAATTGGAACCGTAAACCCAGGCAAGTGTACTCCCTGTGACTGTTGTACATGCTTAAACCTAGGGCCGAGTGACTTACTTAGCTTCCGATTAATAGTCGGGTGCCAACACCGTACGCGGGGTTGTGTAACGTCACCTAGAGATGAATATCGTGATATTTATATTTCTTGTACTTGCCCTATCAAGTACATTATACCCAGGACACCTGAAACAAATCATGATACAGAATCTTCCTGACTATTCAAGGTGGTTCTGTATAGGATACAGATTTTATGACTTGAACATTATTTTCTTATATCTTAATAAATGACTTATTGCATTAGTTTAATCTTGCGTGACATGAACATGAGACATTATGGAACTGTGACGCGAGATTACATTGGGTGGGGAGAGAATTACCATACAAAAGGCTGAATATATATATATATATATATATATATATAATAACTTAATGGAAGTGCCTTAGACTCTGACACAGAGCTTTGGTACCGTACTGGCCCTTCGAGTGAATACTGCTATGGTTTCTTTGACACTGATCCTGTAGTAGTTTCAGCCTGAGTATGACTAAAACTCTCACTTGCATTATCACTTAGCTGGTTTAATTACTTACCCTATTGTCCCTTTATTTCTGCACTGCATTATTTTAGCTTGTGTTTTCTGTACCTTGCTATGTCCCCTGAGGACCTGGAATGGATTATGTCCCCAGATTTAGCAGACGAGATCTATCCTGAGGTGTACGGAACAGGGGCCCTACTCGGAGCAGTACCGGAACCTGAGGATGAGGTGATTGCTGAGGACTTCTCTTGAACAACGGCTTTGCCATGCTCAGTTTTACTTGGCTAATAAACTCTTTATTTTCCTGTTTAATTGAACTTGTGTAAACAGACTTATTATCGGGTTGTTCTCCAATTTTTAATTACTTGTAACTGGATGTTATTGTTTATTTCTTTTGCTGATGTTGCTATCTTTATTCTGTGGATGAGATTAGTAAACCCTGACTATTGTATTACAGCTTAAGTATGCCCCGATGGATCCATTAAATTGGGTTTGTCCATCGGTGCATGCTGCTGGCCATTATCACGCGTCTAGTCCCTCGGTATTTTGGGACTGGGGCGTGACATGGTTTTTGTGGTGGCCCATGCAGGTCAACGACTAAAATTGTTCGGTTTCAACTTTGGAACCGAACAGGCCTGCAATAAGAATAGGATAAGTTTTTAGGATCTCATCCACTTGTTTGAAACATTCTTGATATCTGAATCGTAATCAAATTAAATTTTTGACTTGCATCTTGCCTTGAATCCAGTACGCTTCTTATAGTTTATTTTTGATGCAGAGTAATGGATTCACGAACAAACGACGGAACTCCAGTAAGAACACCAATAGGTGCTGAAGCCACCTACGAAGAAGATGAAGTGACACTATTGAGTGGAGATCCCTCTACTCACCGAAGCAGTCAAGCAGATCAGCAAGCTTCTAGATTTCGGCGTGATGACATTTCACCTCCGCCACAGTTCACTCCACAGATGCCTGTCTTTTCACCAGGGCAAGCAATGGACGGACAGCAGATGTTCCAGATGTTCTACGCAATGATGCAAGCCCAGCAACAAGTCCAACACGAGGCTCAGCGTCGTGAAGCTGATTACTTGAGAAACAGTCTAGTAAATGCACTGGAGCAGGCCAACCTACCAGCTAGACGGCAACCGACGGGCTTTATCACTGATTTCCGCCAACTGAAGTCCCGTACCTTCTCAGGCAAGGAAGATCCCACAGAAGTTCATGAGTGGCTCACCAACATACAACATCAATTAGAAGCAGCTGAGCTACCAAGGGAACGTTGGATGACTGCCGTCAGAATGCAATTGACGGGTAATGCTCATCACTGGTGGCTATCTGAAGAGAGACGGCTCGGACCAGACCGAGTTACTTAGGAAGAGTTCTCCAGACTCTTTCAAGAGATGTACATTCCGGCTATCGCTCGATCAGAACTGAGGGACAAGTTCAATCGCCTCACTCAGGATGCTATGACGGTGGAAGAGTACAACGCCGAGTTCATTCGTCTGAGTCGTTTTGCCCCTACCTTGATCCCAACAGAAGAAGAAAAGGCTGAGAAGTTCTTTGATGGGCTAAAATTCGAGTTACAAAGAATGATCGGATCCGTCGCACCTACTTCGTACACGGACGTCCTTGCTGTAGCTCGACGTATGAAGCGTGTCATCAGACGAGAATCCAAACCTGAAGAGGTCTTCCACCTCAGCACCAGCCAGAGCAACGAATGGAGAAGCTGCCAAGAAACCTCATCTGCATCAAGCACCACAGGGAGCTGCAACCAAATCCCTGACTCTTCCTGCTTGTTACTACTGCGGCAAGATAGGCCATGTTGAGAAGGAGTGTAGACGAAAATTTGGACTATGCTTAGGTTGCGGATCCAGACAGCATGCAGTAAGGGATTGCCCTGAGCGTAGAGAAGGAGCACCAAGGACAAACCAACAAGCTCTACCGGCACCAGGAGGACAGCAACCAAGGCCACCCTTGGCACTTCAAGCAGCACCCTACCAGCAAGCCCAGCAACAGCAGAGAGCACCACCTCAAGGACGCGGCCAAGTTTTCGCGATGACTGTGGGAGACACGCAGAACCATGGCGTAGCTAATGCGAGTAAGTTTTTGTAGTTCCGTTTCTAGCATTATTATAGTTCGTGCCTGCTGGTTCGTGACCCCAGACTTAACCTGATAACTTTAACTTGTTAATAATTGATAACCCAGTGTTAAACTAGTAAATTTTGAACTTTTAAATTAGAATGTTTTATAATGTTAACTTGATATGTTTTTAAAAGAATAACCTATTTTTCTAAAAACTATAAATTTTCTAGATTTCTTATAATTGGGAAATTCCATTGCTTAGGGAAATGACTTTCCCTATGTGTTTAAACCCTCAACCTTGATTTCTGATTCGAATAAATTTTACAACCGTGTCATCTCTAATGACCGGTTATTCTTTGATTGCGAGGACACAATCTTCTTAAGGGGGGTAGATTGTAAACCCCCTGATTTTCAAAAAATTTTAAATTTGGATTTTTTATAATTTTCTGGAATTTTCTGGTATTTTATTGTAATTAAATTCAGGTATTTTAATTATTAAATAATTTTTAAATAATAATAAATAATATTAAAATATTATGAAAATAATATTTTATGGTATAAAATAAAAAACTAGACATAGGATAATTTTCCGGGAATTTATTGGACCCCGGAAGTATTTTTAAAGCCCTAAAAACTTATTAATTAAATAAACCAAAATAAACCGAGTTTATTTAAAATAAACCAAACCGGTCTAATTAAACCAATTTCTGAACCGGTTTATTAAACCAATTCTTAGCGGGTCGGATCCGGGTCCAACCCAGACCCGATCCATTGACCCGAAACCCGACCCGCCTTAGTTTCGGATCTGGCCGGATCCGTTAGAACCCGACCCGACCCGCATAAGACCCGACCCAAACTAAACCCTAACCCCTTTCTTCTTCCCTGCCCGATTCCTCTCCCTCCGACGGCCGTTTTCGCCGCCGTGGCCGCCGGAGACGCTACCACTTCGTCTCCCTCCAACCCCCGAGCCCTTCCTCTTCGCCTCCCCTCGAACCGCCGTTCGTCCTCCTCCATTTTCCCCTCTATATAACCCTCCCTCCAGCCCGAGTTCTCCCTCCCCTCTCCGGCGCACCCGTCCCCAGCCGCCTACCCGTCCAGCCTCCCAGAACCTCCCCAGAAGTCGTCCTCCTCCAGCACCAGTTGCCGACGCCTTCACCCAGACCCCGATCGACTCCGACTCCCCGGCCAGCACCCTCCTCCTCCCAGACATCCCGCAGCCCCGAGCCGTCCGGCCTCCACCGTACAGCGCAGCTCCGCCGACGAGCCAGCCCCGCGCCTCCTCCTCCGGCCAGTGCTCCTCCGCTGCCCCTGTCTCCCTCCGGCCGCCGCAGCTCCGAAGAAGCCCAGAAACCCTAGTTTGGACACAGACATGGTCAGGACACAGTTCGTGTCGAGACACGCGGACACAAAAATCCCAGTTTTCGGAGCCCTGTTCAGGTACTTGTATCTCTCTGCTCGTAGCTCTGTTTTTGATTCCATCAGTTGCATCGCGTAGCCTGTATGACCCCCTCGGTACCCGTACAAACCGCTCAGAGCATCGCGTCCTGTGGTGATCGTGAACCGCGATCCAAAAACAGGAAAACCAACGCCCTGTTTTACCCCGGAACCGAGTATGCCCCGCCAAACGGGACGACTTGGTCGCACGCGATCTTTACCGATACGTGCGCATCGTTGATACGGACGTGCAAGATTTCGCAGAAGCTGATTCGGATGTGCGTGCACACCGGAATCAGTGCGTATCCGCGGACAACGCCCCGTATTCGACCTTTCTGGTTCTTACTGTAACTTAGTGTAGACACATCGGATTGAGACGAAACTTGCATTATTGGACTCGTAGCAATACGCTGGTCCTGTGAGCCAAGTTTGGTTCGATTCTGAGAACGTTGACAAAATCGTGTGTCGTTGGCCCCACAGGCTCCACTCGACGGGTGATTTTGAGAACGGCTCATCGAAATCCAATTCTGGAAGTTTCGTTGGGTTCGTATCATCGTTCCTGACCTATTGACACTAAGTTGGACTATTTTGGAGACCTTTGACCCTGATACGTTTTTCGGTGCAAAGTGGGCCACATCTGGACCCCGCCTTGACCCAAAAATGTCATTTTGCCCTTGTCTCCAAATTGGACTCAAGGATAGGCGTTTCTAGCTGTTTAATATTTTCTGGATCTGATGGTGACGTTTGTTTCAGCAACCGGAGTACTGCCTGCAATCCCAGCTGAAGCCCGAGCTACAATTGGAACCGTAAACCCAGGCAAGTGTACCTTGCCATAAATGCAGTTTATTGATTCATTTTGTTCTCTTGTTTTACTCCCTGTGACTGTTGTACATGCTTAAACCTAGGGCCGAGTGACTTACTTAGCTTCCGATTAATAGTCGGGTGCCAACACCGTACGCAGGGTTGTGTAACGTCACCTAGAGATGGATATCGTGACATTTATATTTCTTGTACTTGCCCTATCAAGTACATTATACCCAGGACACCTGACACAAATCATGATACAGAATCTTCCTGACTATTCTAGGTGGTTCTGTATAGGATACAGATTTCATGACTTGAACATTATTTTCTTATATCTTAATAAATGACTTATTGCATTAGTTTAATCTTGCGTGACATGAACATGAGACATTATGGAACTGTTATGCGAGATTACATTGGGTGGGGAGAGAATTACCATACAAAAGGCTGAATATATATATATATATATATATATATATATATATATATATATATATATATATATATATATATATATATATATATATATATATATAATAACTTAATGGAAGTGCCTTAGACTCTGACATAGAGCTTTGGTACCGTACTGGCCCTTCGAGTGAATACTGCTATGGTTTCTATGACACTGATCCTGTAGTAGTTTCAGCCTGAGTATGTCTAAAACTCTCACTCGCATTATCACTTAGCTGGTTTAATTACTTACCCTATTGTCCCTTTATTTCTGCACTGCATTATTTTAGCTTGTGTTTTCTGTACCTTGCTATGTCCCCTGAGGACCTGGAATGGATTATGTCCCCAGATTTAGCAGACGAGATCTATCCTGAGGTGTACGGAACAGGGGCCCTACTCGGAGCAGTACCGGAACCTGAGGACGAGGTGATTGCTGAGGACTTCTCCTGAACAACGGCTTCGCCATGCTCAGTTTTACTTGGCCAATAAACTCTTTATTTTCCTGTTTAATTGAACTTGTGTAAACAGATTTATTATCGGATTGTTCCCCGATTTTTAATTACTTGTAACTGGATGTTGTTGTTTATTTCTTTTGCTGATGTTGCTATCTTTATTCTGTGGATGAGATTAGTAAACCCTGACTATTGTATTACAGCTTAAGTATGCCCCGATGGATCCATTAAATTGGGTTTGTCCATCGGTACATGCTGCTGGCCATTATCACGCGTCCAGTCCCTCGGTATTTTGGGACTGGGGCATGACAGGGGAAGTGAGGGGGTGCGGGGGTTTTGGTTTTACAGTAGATGTAGGGATGCGGGTTTCGGGTAGCCATGTTTAGGTTTGGGTCTCGGGTGCGGGTCTGGGTCCGGTTTGGTTTAGGGTAGGTTTGGTTTGGGTTGGTTTAATTAAACCAAAAAAAATATATGTATATATATGGCCATCTAAAAATAGTTTTGGACCTCAATAAATTCCAGAAAAATTATGCAATACTCTATTAATAGTTTTACACCCAAAATATATTTTTTGCACTATATTAATAACTAATTAAGTACACATAATTATAAATTCATAAATATTATATATTATAAATGGCTAAAATTACAAAAAATTCTCCCTTAAGCTCAGTACTTACAAATACCAATAATTAAAATTCTAAAATTTAATTCTAAAAAATCAGAGTGTTTACAATCTACCCACCTTAAAAGAATTGCGTCATCGCAATTAAAAATTAAACTACTAAGGAATTTAAAAAACATGGTAACCTATAATTAGTTCTTAGGTCATACCTGCATCTTCGAATAAGTGAAGATAACGCTGGCGTATGATATCCTCTCGCTCCCAAGTAAATTCGCCTGGGGAGTAATATTTCTAAGCTACCCGAACCAATCTGATTGTCTGACCCCTTAATATCTTCTCACTGATGTCAAGTATCCCAACTGGATGTTCCTCATACCTCAAGCTCGGTCCCACTGAAATCTCAGAATGATCGACTACATGACTTGGGTCAGTTATGTACCTCCTTAGCTGTGAGATATGGAATACATCATGCACTTCCTCTAGAGATAGGGGTAATGCAAGACGATATGCTACCTCACAAATACGCTCCAAAATATCAAACGGCCCAATGTACCTCGGGCTCAGCTTGCCTCTACTCCCGAATCGAATAGTACCTCGAGTAGGTGAGATCCTCAAATATACATGTTCGCCCTCCTTGAACTCCAAAGGTCTGCGGTATGTGTCAGCCCAATACTTTTGTCTGTCCTGAGCTGCACGAAGATGACTCTAAATTTGCTTCACCTTATAAACTGTCTGTATCACTAACTCCGGACCGAGTATCTGACGCTCGCCAACGTCACTCCAACATATCGGTGACCTGCAATTCCTGCCGTACAACGCCTCAAAAGGTGCCATCTGGATGCTCTCCTGGTAGCTGTTATTATAAGAGAATTCTATCAAGTGCAAATGGTCTTCCTAAGACCCTCTGAAGTCTAACATACATGACCTCAGCATATCCTCCAGGATCTGAATCGTGCGCTCCGATTGACCATTTGTCTGTGGATGGTAAGCAGTGTTGAACTTGAGTCGAGTGCCAAGATTGTCCTGCATGCTTAGCCAAAAATGGGATGTGATTCTTGAGTCACGATCAGACACAATACTAACTGGTACTCCATGTAACCTTACGATCTGTCATATATACATGTCGGCTAGAATCTCTGTGGACTATCCAACTTTGAACGACAAAAAATTTACCAATTTGGTGAGTCGATCCACAATAACCCAGACTACATCCTTCCCACTGGGGCTTCTTAAAAATCCTGTAACAAAATCCATAGTGATATGTTTCTACTTCCATTCGGGTATGGAAAGCGGCTGTAACATACCAACAGTTCTCTGATGCTCGGCCTTAACTTGCTGATAGACCAAACATTTTGTCACAAATTGCGCAATCTCTCTCTTCATCCTATGCCATCAATAGTACTGCCTCAATTCTCGGTACATCTTCGTACCTCCCGGATGGATAGAGTACATGGAGCTATGTGCTTCAGACATCAACTCATGTCTCAACCCCCTATTCGGAACATATAAGCGATTTCCATACCTTAACGTCCCGTCCTTATGGATTCGAAGTCCCGTCTGCATTCCGGCTTTCTTCTCCTCTTTAAGTCTCCGGAACCTAGCATCTGTAGGCAATGTCGCCTTAATCCTCTCCACTAGTAATAACTTAACTTCAAGATTCGTCAACTGCCCACTCTGCCCTAGCAAAATAACCTCTATCCTGAGCTCCTGTAGATCCTCTAATAGCTGGGGCTGCGTCGTCAAGAAATAAGCTTGTGGGCTTCCTGCTGAGTGCGTCTACTACGACATTTGCCTTGCCCGGATGGTACTGCAAATCTATATCAAAATCGACCATCAACTCTAACCAATGCCTCTGTCTCAAGTTGAGCTCTTTCTGAGTATAGACATAATTCAGACATAATTCAGACTCTTGTGATCAGTAAAAATTTTTACCCTTTCTCCGTAAAGATAGTGCCTCCAAATCTTTAATGCAAATATTACTGCAGCTAGCTCGAGATCGTGCATCGGGTAGTTCTTTTCATGAACCTTTATCTGCCTCGATGCATAAGCGATAACTTTGCCATATTGAATCGAAACACATCCTAGTCAACTGCCTGAAGCATCACTAAAAATGACGAATCCTCCATATCCTGAAGGAAGAGTCAAGACCGGTGCTGTCGTCAATCGTCTCTTCAACTCCTCAAAGGCCTTCTAGCAATCTTTTGTCCATGCAAACTCCTGGTCCTTACGCGTCAACCGCGTCATAGGCTCTATAATCCTTGAGAAGTTCTCCACGAACCTCCGATAATATCCAACAAATTTGAGAAAACTTCTCACCTTCGCAACTGATATAGGTGTGGGCCAAGTTTCTATTGCATCAACCTTCTCTGGATCAACTGAAAGTCCTTCTCCCAAGATGATATATCCCAAGAAATGTACCCTTTCCAAAGAATACTCACACTTGCTGAGTTTGGCGTACAACCTCTCCTGTTTCAGTGTCTCCAGCACGATTCTGATATGCTCCTCATGCTCTTCGTGGCTCTTGGAGTATATCAAGATGTCATCAATAAACACAACCAAGAACTTGTCCAAGTACTGATGAAAGACTCTGTTCATCAAACTCATGAATACAGCTGACATATTGGTTAAACCAAACGGCATAACTAAGAACTCATAATGTCTGTACTTGGTCCTGAAGGCTGTCTTCGGTACATCATCTTTTCGCACTCTTATCTGATGATAACCGGATCTAAGATCAATCTGTGAGAATACACGAGCACTACTCAATTGATAGAACAGATCGTCAATGCATGGCAAGGGATACCAGTTCTTGATGGTTACAGCGTTCAGTGCCCTGTAGTCAATACACAGACGTATCGTTCCATCATTCTTCGGCACAAATAGTATGGGTGCTCCCCGTGGTAAAACACTGGGCCGAATAAAACTCTTATCCAGAAGATCATCAACTTGCTTATTCAATTCCACCAACTCCTTAGGTGCTAGCCGGTACACTGATAAAGTGATAGGCTCCGCTCCTGGAGTCAAGTTTATTGTGAATTCTATTTTTCGATTATGTGTTGATCCTGGAAGATCATCGAAAAATACATCCATAAACTCAGATACAATCTTTGAGTACTCGGGCTTCCCTTCTGCAGAGAGTACCTTAAGTGTAGGCTGAACACCTTGCTCTTTGGCTCCCCGAAGAAACTCAAACTCCTTATGTCCAGGCGGTCTAAATATAACTCGTCCACGCCGGCAATCTAGAGTCGCATGGTACTGACTCATGCCGTCTATACCTAGTACAACATCATAATCCGACATAGAAAAGATCAAGAATTGAGCTCGCATCTCTCCCTCACAGACTACTACCGAACAAGATCTACAAATATCACTAACTGGGATAATTTTACCTCCCGTAAGAATTCTCATAGTATTCAGAAGGGGTGCGGTAGCTACTCTATGTGTGGCTACGAAGCTAGCAGCTATGAATGAATACGATGCTCCAGAATCAAATAAAGCTACAGCAGGTAATGAAGCTACTAATATAGTATATGCGATGACCTCTCCTGCAGTAGCTTCCTCTTCAATAGCCATGGCAAATGCCTGTCCTTGTCCCTGAGCTGGTCCTCTCTGCTGCCGAGCTTGCTGGAATAGTGCTGCCTGTGGTGCCAAAGGTGGCCTCGGCTGATACCCTCCTGGAGCTGGTGGTCTGACTCCTCCAACTCCCATCTGTGGTGATCCCAATGCTGGATAAAGTGGCCTAGGTGGCTGCTGGGATGGTCTTGGTGCTGGTAAAGCTAGTCGGTTTACCATCGGTGCTCCCTCTCGACGCTCAGGGCAGTCCTTGGCTGGATGTTGGCTGGATCCACAAACCAAGCATACTCCCAACTTGCGTCTGTACTCCCTCTTAAAATGGCCTACCTTTCCAAAGTAGTGACAAGTAGGAAGGGATGGGGCTCTTGATGTTGCTCTCTGTGGTAGATTCCTCTGGGTCGCTTTGCAGGCTCCCCATGTGGTGTTCAGGCTAGTGCTGATGTGAATAGCCCTTTTAGGCTGGACTCTCTCCTGGTGACACGCTCCATGTGTCGTGCTACAGCAAGGACGTCCGTGTATGAAGTAGGTGCAACGATGTCGATCAATCTCTGTAGCTCAAAGCTAAGTCCGTCAAAGAACTTCTTTGCCTTCTCCTCTTCTGTCGGAATCAGAGTAGGGGCGAAGCGACTCAAATGGATAAACTCTGTATTGTACTCTTCTACCGTCATGTTACCTTGAATGAGGCGGTTAAACTTATCCCTAATTTTTGCTCTAGCAATGGCTGAAATGTACATCTCCTGGAAAAGTCTAGAGAACTCCTCCCAAGTGACTCGGGCTGGTCCAAGTCGCCTCTCCTCAGATAGCCACCAGTGATGTGCATTATTCGTCAACTGCATCCTGACGACAGTCATCCAACGCTCCCTCGGAAGCTTAGCTGCTTCCAATTGGTGTTGAGTGTTTGTGAGCCACTCATGAACTTCAGTGGGCTCCTCCTTGCCTGAAAAGGTATGGGACTTTAGCTGGTAAAAATTAGTGATAGATCCCATTAATGGCCGTCTAGCTGGTGGGTTCGCCTGCTCCAGTGCTATCACTAGGCTGTTCCTCAAGTTCTCCGCCTGGCGTTGCTGGGCCTCTTGATGAACCTGCTGTTGTGCTTGCATTATTGCGTAGAATATTTGGAACATCTAATGTCCGTCCATAGGCTGTCCTGGTGGAAAAATGGGCATCCGTGGAGTAAACTACGGCGGTGGTGGAATATCGTCTCGCCGAAACCTTGAGGCGTGCTGATCTGCTTGATTGCTTTATTGAGTGGAGGGATCTCCATCCAATGGTATCACCCCATCATCGTAGGTGACCACAACACCTTGTGGTATACCCACAGGAGTCTCGTCGCTGGCTCGTGGATCCATTACTCTATATTTAAAGTAAACTATGAGAATCGTACAGAGGAATCAAGACATGATGCAAGTCAATATATTATTTTGAAGTAGATATAGAGGTCAAGAATAGATCAACAAGTGGATGAGATCCTATAATTATCCTATACTAATTTGCAAGCTGGTCGGTTCCTTAGTTGAAACCAAAGCAATATAGTCGTAGACCTGCATGGGCCACCACAAAAATTATGTCATGTCCCAGTCCTAAAATATCGAGGGACTAGCCACTTGGCAATGGCCAGCAGCACAACTCCAATGGACAAACCTAATTTAATGGACCCGTTAGAGTGCACTTAAGCTGTAATAAATATAAATACAGTCTACAACATCTATCACAGTATAATTCTAATCTCATCCACAGAAAGTAAACACAAGTCAATATGATAAATCAGTCAAAATAATTGATAAAGGAAATAGTCCATCAACAAGTCCAAATAAATAATGTCTTGGGGAACAACCCGGCACAATAAAATAAAGAGAATATCACCAATACATATATCCATGAGTCCAGATATGAAATATCAATGAGCATAAATAACTGAGTATGAAACTGAAATACTCAGGAGAAATCCTCCGGCACAATCTCGTCCTCTGGTGCTAGTACTGCTCCAGCGTCAGCTCAGGTCTCATATATCTTGGGGTAATCCTTATCTGTCGTACCTGGAGACATAATTCGGATCCAGGTCCTCATGGGACAAAGCAAGGTACAAGAAATACTCAAGCTAAATAAAATACAGTAAATATAAAAATAGATCCTCAGGGCAAGCTATGTAACCAGCTAAGTGAAATGCAAATGAGAGCATCACTAGTACTCAGGCTAAGACCATTACAAGCTTTATGTCGGGGAGCCCATAGCAGCAAGAATATCACGTAATATGCCAAGCTCTGTTACAGAGACTAAAGCGCCCTCCAGTAGTAAAGTATATATATATATATATATATATATATATATATATATATATATATAATCAGCCTGTAGCCTGTATGTCTCTCTCCATCAAATGTAACCTCACATCTCATGTCCACAACGTCTCATGTCCATAACACGCAGGATCATGACCTCTAGCTAGTACATCGAGTCATAATGATATCTATGTATATGCAAGTCTCATGTCACGAATCTTGTAAGCCTATACAGAATCACCATGAATTACTCAGAAAAGATTTTGTCATATGAATAGTATCAAGTGTCCTATGGTATGACGTACTTGGTAAAGCAAGCACGTAAAAAATATAGGATTGTGGTATCAACTCTCTAAGTGACGTTACACGACTCCGCATACGGCATTGACACCCGAATCTTGTTCGAACGTTAAGTAATGTCTCATGGTCCTAGGTTGAACAGGTACATCACATAAATATATGGAAAGAATACAAGCAATTAATAGCACATGATCTTCTGCAAGTTGGCAAGTTACACTTGCTTGTGTTTTGAGCTCCGTCAGTTGCTCCGATATAAGTAAAATCTTCAGGTACGCCTCCGGATACCGAAACAAACATTACCATTGCTCTCAGAATACTTGAAATAGCTAGGATTGACTACCCATAAGTCCAATTTGGACATAGGGACAGAACTGACAGTTTCTGGTCAAAGCGGGGTCCACATGTGGCCCACTTTGCACCAAAAAATGTATCAGAGATAAAGTTCTCCAAATTGTCAAAAATAGTGTCTACAAGTCCAGAACTATAGTACGAACCCAACGGAACATCCAGAACTGGATTTCGATGAACCGGTCACAAAATCGTCCGTCAAGTAGAACCGTGGGGCCCACGAAACGGTATTTCGTCAACGTTCTCTGAATCGAACCAAACTTGGGTCACAGGTCCAGCATAATGCTATGAATTCGATGGTGCAAGTTTCGTTGCAAAACGACAGGTACACACAAAGTTATGATGAGTGTCAGAACAGGCCGATACATTATTTCTCGACGAATACGCGTTGATTCCGGTGTGCACGCACATCCAAATCAACTTCCAAAAATTTTTACACATCCGTATTGACGATACGCGCCTTTCTGTGCAAATCGCACACAACGAAGTCGCCTCGTTTAGCGGAACACACCCCATTTCAGGAAAATTCGGGATTAAGAAACCAATTTTTTGACAGATTTCAACAACAATTAAATCATAGCACAATCAACAATAAAATAAACTAATTGAAGAGATTAAAACTTGTTTATGTTATCTAAATTATTGTTCAAGCAGAATTTAAAAATCGTGTGCTGTTATGAAGACAACGGGACTCCAACACGCGCACTTGGAACTGTTTCTGTTCCAAAAATAAGTTATTTTTTCTGTTTTGCGTCGCGATTTACGATTGACACATGACATAATACATTAAACTAATTACACTGGGTTCAAGAGGGTCATATGGTCTTCGCATAGGACTCAACGGATCGCTATTTGGATTACTGTACAGGGAGATACAGGGGCAAGAAGTGGAGTACCTCGTGTAGTCTCTGCTGATCGGGATTTGGGGCAGGTCTTCTCGTGGCGGCCTGCGGCGGTGATCGGCGGTTGACGATGGTAGCGATGATCAGAGTGGTTGGGGAGTTGATGATGGTGGTGGTCGGCTAGGCCAGGATTTATATAGGGTGAAGGGGGGAAGTTACAGGGAGAGGAAGGGGATCGGTCGACGGCCGGTTACAAGGAGGGGAAGTGAGGGGGTGCGGGGGTTTTGGTTTCACAGTAGATGTAGGGATGCGGGTTTCGGGTAGCCGGGTTTAGGTTCGGGTCTCGGGTGCGGGTCTGGGTCCGGTTTGGTTTGGTTTGGGTTGGTTTAACTAAACCAATATATATATATATATATATATATATATATATATATATATATATATATATATATATATATATATATATGGCCATCTAAAAATAGTTTTGGACCTCAATAAATTCCAAAAAAATTATACAATACTCTATTAATAGTTTAACACCAAAAAATATATTTTCTATACTATATTAATAATTAGTTAAATACACATAATTATAAATCCATAAATATTGTATATTATAAATGGCTAAAAATTATAGAAAATTCTCCCTTAAACTCAGTAATTACAAATACCAATAATTAAAATTCTAAAATTTAATTCTAAAAAATCAGGGTGTTTACATTGAGAAATGTCATCAATAATATCAATAGGCATAATTTATCATACCAAAGTATTTATTTTCCTACTGAAGATTTGTGTGTAACTTGTTCACAGGGTAAACTCATTACAAGACCTTCACTTCTCAAAATAGCTTATGAATTACCATCATTCCTTCTGAGAATACAAGATGATATTTGTGAACCAATTGATCCTGCTAGTGGACCTTTCAGGTATTTTATGGTTCTAATAGATTCTTCTAGTCGATGGTCAAATATTTTCTTACTCTCATATAGAAATATTGCCTTCTCCAAGCTACTTTCTCAGTTGATTAAGCTTAAGACTCATTTTCCTGACCAACATGTTAGAACGATTTAACTTGATAATGCACCTGAGTTTACTTTCCGTACTTTTGATGATTATTGTGCTTCTGTAGGAATAGAATTTGAACATTTGTCTCTCATGTTCATACCCAAAAGCGTTTTTAGCACATAACAAGGCCTTTACTCATGCAATCAAATTTATCCGTTTTAGCTTAAGGATATGCCATATTACATGCTGCTAAATTGATCATTGTTAGGCCAATTGCATATCATAAATTTTTACCATCACAACTTTGTGATAGGCCATCAACCTAACATCTCTCATTTGCGTAAATTTGGTTGTGCTGTTTATGTTCCTATTCTCCCTCCTCAGCGCCATTTAAGAATTTATATTGGTTTTGATTCACTCTCAATCATCAGATATTTGGAACCTTTAACTGGTGATATTTTTACTGCTAGATTCGCAGACTGTCATTTTGATGAGACTAAATTTTCGCCGTTATAAGGAGATAAGAAAGAAAAGAATGTTCTTACAGAACCATTCGCCACAAATAAATGACATAAATTATCGTGGGATAATCCTACTCTGTCTTATCTAGATCCTCGTACTAATCAATGTAAAACTTAGATACGAAGGATATTGCATCTACAGGTAATTACAAATCAAATTCCAGATGCATTTACTAATGCAGCTAAAGTGATTAAATCATATGTGCCCGCTGCAAATATGCAAGCTCGAATTGATATCCCCGTAGAAAAAATAACAGAATGA
This sequence comes from Iris macrosiphon, assembly GCA_036927795.1. Taxonomy (NCBI): domain Eukaryota; kingdom Viridiplantae; phylum Streptophyta; class Magnoliopsida; order Asparagales; family Iridaceae; genus Iris; species Iris macrosiphon. The sequence continues at coordinate 43,277,599 of JAYESA010000020.1, forward strand.
CTAATGAATCTACTGCACGCCAGAAGCGTTCTAGACCTATAGGTTCGAAGGACTTAGTCCCTAGAAAGAGAAAATGTCCAAGTAAAGCTCTTAAGGAGGTTACACATAACGCTCAAGAAGAGGTTATGAATGACAGATCCATACTCTCTGAAAACCCAGAAGAGGTTATTGTCTTAGAAAAGACACAAGCCCAAGAAGAGGCCCAGGTACCTGAAAGCAAAGAGATATCTATGTTTTATACATATACAAGAGAGGTATGAGATCGCAAAGATATAAAAAAAGATAAGATATTCTTATTCTCAGTAGCTACTGAAATATCTAAGGACATTGATGATACTGAACCACGTAGCATCAATGAATGTCGACAAAGAAAAGATTGGCCAAAATGGAAGGATGATATTCAAGAAGAATTTAATTTCCTTAATAAACACGGAGTGTTCGGACCTATAGTACAAACACCAAAAAATGTCAGAACAACAGGTTACAAGTGGGTGTTTGTAAGAAAGCAAAATAAAAAGAATAAAATTGCTCGATTTAAGACACGATTAGTGGCACAAGGGTTTTCTTAGAGACCCGGGATTGATTACGAAGAGATATATTCTCCCGTAATTGATGCAACAACGTTCCGTTATTTGATAAGTCTGACAGTTAAGAAAAAGCTGGACATGAGACTTATGGACGTTGTAACAGCCTATCTATATGGTGATTTAGATATCGATATCTATATGAAAATCCTATATGGATTTAACCTACCCAGCTCAAAATCTAAGAACATGCATTCCATAAAGCTAAGGCGTTCATTGTACGATTTGAAATAATCCGGAAGGATGTCGTACAACCGTCTTAGTAAATATATAAAAAAGGAGGGATATGAGAATAATCCTATATGACTGTGTCTTCATAAAGAAATCTAAGAAGGGTTTCGCTATAGTTGCAGTATATGTCGATGACATAAACTTGATTGGGACAAGACATAAAATCAATGAGACTGCAAACTATCTGAAAAATGAGTTCGAGATAAAAGATCTCGGAGACATGAAATATTGTCTCGGATTACAAATTGAGCATTGTACTAATAAAATTTTAGTGCATCAATCCAAATACACAGAAAATATATTGAAACAGTTCAATATGGATAAAGCTCTTCCCCTTATCACTCCAATGGTTGTTCGATCTTTAGATATCAATAAAGATCCATATCGTCCTAAAGACGGCAATGAAATAATGCTAGGACCCGAAGTACCGTACCTTAGTGCCATTGGGACATTAATGTATCTATCATAATATACAAGGCCAGACATATCATTTTCAGTCAATCTGTTGGCTAGATATAGCTCGGCGCTAACTTTCAGACATTGGAATGACATTAAACATGTGATGAGATATCTTCGTGGAACTACCGACATGAGATTATTTTATACTTGTGGTTTATCTGACATCGTGAATCTAGTTGGCTTTGTAGATTCAGGTTATTTATCTGATCCCCATAAAGGTCGTTCACAAACTGAAAATGTGTCTTCTTAATAGCAATGCAGTTATTTCTTAGCATTCAACAAAACAGACAATGGTTGCTACCTCCTCAAATCACTCAAAAATATTGGCTCTCTATGAAGCAAGTAGAGAATATATTTGGCTGAGATCGTTGATTCAATACATTCGTAGCTCCTATCACCTTTCTCCTACCACATATACTCCAATTGTTATTCATGAGGATAATGCAGCATGTATTGCACAAATTTAAGGTGGATTCATTAAAGGAGACATGACCAAGCACATCTCACCAAAGTTTTTCTATACTCATGAGCTTCAGAAAAACTTTGATATTGACGTCCAACAAGTCCGCTCAAGTGATAATCTTGCAGACTTGTTCACCAAATCGTTGCAAAAGTCAACTTTTCAAAAACTAGTTCATGGAATTAGAATGCGACGTCTTCATCAGCTAACTGTTCAGGATCAACATCATCAGGGGGAGTGATTGTTTTCAGGGGGAGATATATTTTGTATAGACTATAACGCGTTTTACTCTTTTTTCTTAGTCATGGATTTTTTTCCATTGGATTTTTTCTGACAAGGTTTTAATGAGGCAACATTAAGCGTGTCCAACACATATCTAAGCCATCCTAAAGATTGTACTCGTTTCTTCACACAGGTTTTGTCCTAATAGATTTTTTTGGCAAAGTTTTAACGAGGCAATAGGCTTAGAGATGGTGGTCATCCAAAGATGGAGTGTTATAACGTCGCTTACTAAAGGGTTGGATTCTCACTTTGTATTTTAGTCCCACATTGGTTAGAGATTAGTATTATACCTTCATTGAGTTGTATAAATAAGGCATTTGCCTCCCACTATGGGATTACACTAATAAGAGATCTTCTATCATATTTTCTTCTTTATTCTTCTACATTTATTCTAACATATATGATATTATCTAACTAAATACATATCCAAATTTCTAAAAACATATCTATAACAAATCCTAATAAAAATATATTCAAATCATTCTAATATCAGATATTATTTTGGTACTTCAACTTACGTGAATGTGACTAGTTTATATAAGATCAAAGTCTTATTTTCAAAAAAAGAGAGTACTTTCTTAGCAAATAAATACAATCTTAAGACTAGTTTGGTCCAGTCTCTACTATTGTAATGCGGCTTGGAAATGTCTCAAAAATGAATTGTTCAAGACGTATGTTTATCCTCCATTAAATATAAAAAAATATAACTAACACGCAGTCTAAAAAAAAATTAAAAATTATTCTAACTACTTAGGCATCCTCGCATAGTCTCAATATTTATATTCAATATTTTAATTTAAACTAAGTACATGATATTATCTAACTAGACACATATCCAAAATTATAAAAACATATCTATAACAAATTCTATTTAATATATTCTAATTATATTTTAAAATAACTAAAAAAATTATATAGTTTTTATTAATTTATTTGACGTGCCTTTAGGTAACTAGTTTGAAATAGAATATTTGTTATTTCTATTGATATGTTGGCCAAACGACAAACTATGGTTTCTATTATTGGCCTTTTTCACCATAACAAAATAATCGAAAACAACAAACATCAAATACTAATAGGAATATTATTTGACGTTTGTCACTTAGAATAGTAACCAAACTAGCCTTAGCCTTGTATTTAGTATCATGTACTTAATTTTATATATATAAAACATATAAATAAGATATCATTACATTTGATTAAAAAAATGTGAATAGGAAGGATTGACGTAATGTCAAATAAATTGTGTCTACATCATCGTTGAGAATCCTTTTATGGGTTCCCGGGGGGGCACACAAATTTATCTTCAAGATCTTTCACATGCTACATGCTTGTCGGCACCCGACACCTTCGATATATCGGAAATATTTATATAATAGTTTTGAATTTTGATAATTATGACATGTTGCAATATGTGGGTAAGCAATAATTTGAAGGATGTGACAGTAAAATACTGAGATATTGCTATAACTTCTATGTTAACATGATAGTAAGCCATATATATAACTTCCTTTTCATTTTGTTTTGTTTTGTTTTTTATTTTATTTTTTGACATAATATTTAGGATTCGACGTAACGTTCAGAATTTTGTGTAAATACTGTATTGTATATCTTTGGACTTATTGTCCCCACTTTCACTATTTATAAATGGAAGGAATAATACGTTCTCGTGACTCGATCCACTGATCTTCTGCCACCCAGTCAAAATTTTATCTCTCTCTTCGGTAACCACAAGAGCCACTCGAGTTCGGTAGCCATATATATAACTTGGTCCGCTAGCAAAGTGATAACCAAGAAAAAAAACATATAGAAAAGTAATGATTTTTCTTGGTTTAAAAGTGGGACATTTCATCTCCTTCTTTGCTTTTATTAACAAATTGAAATTGGTATTAATTACATTATTAGGTGCACCATTGCTTTCACGAGAGACACAAATCTGTAGCAAGAAGAACCCCAACATGATGCCCCCATTAAAAGTGATTTATTGTATAAATTGTAATAGGGGGCCTCTTGGTAGGGTCCAAGAGTTCAAGTTGAAGAGGAAAAAATGTTCAACATGTTTAAATACTCTGATATTAGGTGAATTAATAATTTGGTCTTATTAGGGATGTATGTACAAAAAATACTATTTGTTTTTGTTGTATCTAATTAAATACAATTAGAACTTGACGTCTAATTAGAGACTTTGAAAAAAAAGGTAACCTTCAACTTTTTAGTTGCAATCCAACTTCTAATTGGAAGTGAAAAAGACCATTATAATCACTAGAAAACTCAATTTTTATCCCTCATATCCTTATACTGGTGATATAAAATCCGAAAAGAGAAAAACACAAAGAATGACCAACAACTTACGCACGAATTACATGACCAAATTGTGGCAGAATTAGACATAATTTTTGTAGATTAATATAATTTTATTGGTTTCAATGTTGTAGTTGTTGTGAGTAGTAAGCGACTTGTTTATGATATATTTTATAATTTCTTTAACTTGCATGGCATAGTCTAGAAATGTGATATTTCACCTAATTTGTAATAAAGTTATTTTGATATAAATTTAATTTAAAGTTGTGAACAATAACTTTTTGATATAGCATAAGAAAATATTTTATTTACAATACTTTATAATAAGAATATAAATTTAAATTGATCTCGACATTTAAAAACAAACATATAATCACTAATAAGTAAAAAAACTACTTTTATAAACAACTAATTAGAGGCTCTAAGGCCACCTCTAATTAGTGACACACCTCTACCTAGGAGGTGTTTTATTTATCTTTAATTAGATGTGAGCCACTAATTGAGTCTAACTAGAGGTGGACCCACAAATTTTTTTTGCACATAATAGATGTAATTAGAGTTTGACAACTAATAGAGGCTCCAAAAAAAAAGTTGTAGCCTCCCGCTTTCTTTGCAACCCAACATCTGGATGAGGTAAAAAGATATTTGTAATATTAGAAACTTCAGTATTTCTCTCTTCCATCCTTATTACTAATGGTCTAAAATATGAGGGAAAAAAGAAGAAGAATAGAAACAAAAAGAAAAAAGATACTTATTTTAAATGTTGATGTCGTTTTATTGGTTTTGATGTTGTAGTTCTTGTGAGTGGTAAGATACTTATTTATGATAAGTTTCATATTTGCTTTGGCTTGCATGATATAGTTTAGGAATGTAATATTTTACTTAATTTGTAATGAATTTATTTTGAGATAAATTTAATTTAAAATTATTATGGATAATTTTTTTGATATATATATCATTTGCGAATATTTTATTTTAAATGATTTATAATAGTGGTACATAAATAAATTGATGTCTAATTAGGCATTGAAAAACAAACATATAACCACTAATTTATGAAAGAAACAACATCTTTTCTAAAAATGAATTAGTCTCTAATTTAGTAAAGTGGAACCCCAACCTCAAATTAGTGCCACACGTTTAACTGGTGAAAAAAACACACGCTCTTAATGAAAAAACTCCTAAAAGTTTTATAATATGGATTTATATCTTATTCATCGCAGATGTAAATTTTGACTCCACCAACAAACTTTGAAACCATACCAAATGTTCGATTATCACTCAATGTTGCGTGTGTTGCACTCCATTTCTATTTGATACAGGCACTGGTAATATCTTAAAGGCGCCAATAATGTTCAAAATTTACACTAACAATATATAAGATAATTATTCATATATAGGGTTTTGTTTCTATTTGAAGTGGAGGCTACTTTCTGTATTTTGACCAAGACGGAGCTACTGTCCACATTTTGATCAAGACGACAAACAATATATGTATTATCTTAAAATAATACAGAAAAATGGCTTTTAACGATGTTAAAATTAAGACGTGCATAAGAATGAATGTCGTAAATAATGGTTTTACAATGCACATTTTAGAGCACGTCAAGAATAAGCTAAACATATCAAGTTTATCACAAATCTCCTGCTTGTGTGTCATGTTTGTAACTTAATAACGGCGTGCAATATGGGCCATAATATTCATGACGTGTATTTTGTGTGTCATAATATTCAGGACGTGCATTCCGCTCGACGTAGAGCCTAACATAAAAGACGACAAAACTTGCATATCTTTTTTGAGATGCCCGACGATACGCACGAAATTTTGCACACGCTGCATTGTATGCCATTTGGGCCCCCTGCCTAACACCTCTCCCGCGGTTTGATCCCGAGGCCATCCGCCTAGCCAGGAAAATTATACCTCTTCTAACTGACCATAAAAGCCAGTTGAGTTCGGTGACACAACTTGCATGTCGCAAATATTGTAAATGCTCTAGAAATATAACATACTTTACTTTTTTTTGTCATCCAAACATTTCCCCCAAAGTTAAAAAAATCTTTAATTTTTTTTTCTTTCTGTCTCTCAACCCACAATCAGACCAGTCTTGAAAAAAGCCAAAACATATCAATAGCTGGTCCTCTTCTTTTTTCTGAAGTCCAAAGAACGAAAAAAGAAATAAAAATTGATACAGGTCTGAAGTAGCAAGGTCTGAAGTAACTGCCAATCACCAACCAACTGCCATAACTGTCACAACTGCCAATCACCAACTAACTGCCCTACCTGCTGCCACAAGGAAAGGAAAGCATCAGTATCAGTCTACTGTATAAATAGTAGGGAGAAGAGAGGATGATGTATGTGAGAAATGGATACTTAGCTTTTTCTAGTTTTTCCCTTCTTCTTGAATTGTAACTGTTCTTGTTCTTCTTCTTCAATAAACAGAGTGTAGTTCTCATCTTTGATGGCTGGGACAGTTAGGTCTCCCCCCAACCATGGCTCCATGGGAAAGAGATCTAACAACTTGGTATCAGAGCCACTCGACACGGTTCTTGAAACCAGTCGAGAGGAAGGGTCGAGTAGCCGCAGCTCTCGACGGGGATCATCGGAGGGCCATCGGAGCTCCGCCGGAGAGGAACGACTGACAGCCTTGGAAGGTACTATTTCAACCCTAAATTCCAAATTTGACAATGTCACTCGAATTCTTGAGGACCTGGTGAAAGAAAAAGGGAGCAGTGGAATTGCTCCATCTGGGAATGCAACCACAGCCACAACACCCAACCTTGCACCATTGCCAAATCCATACGTACCCCAAGCTCCTCTCATGGGTTTTCTGCCATCTGGGCTGAACCCCTACCCAAGCTCCACCACAGGACCCTCCTCTTCCCTGAGCACTCATCATATACCAATGTTTGGATCCATGGGATTCTTGCAACCCACCAGCTCTATTGAAACCAACTATGGGAGACCAATACTTGGTCCACCTCCACAATTTGACCAGATGCCAATACCCCCACCTGAGCATAGAACAAATCTTGCACCCTGTCCTCAATGGGATCCAAGAAACCCTGGGAATCACAATGCTAGAACACCAAATGGGCATGTTGCCAACCCAGTGGCTCAGAGTGCAAACCCCCCTTTTGGATCCACACCAATGCAAGGGACACCACAAAGTGGGATACCAAAGGGAACATGGGTTCCTGCACCACAAGTTGGGGTGCCACAAGGGACATGGATTCCTACCCCAGCCCCATTGCAAGGAACATCACCACCTGGATTGCCACAGGCACAGGGAATATGGAATCAATCTCCATGGCAAGGAAACCCACAAACTGGGGTACCACAGGGAGGACCAACATGGAATCCATCTCAAATAAGGCTCAAACTGCCTCAATTTGATGGAGAGATAGATGTGGAAGACTGGCTCTTAAGAGTCAACAGGTATTTCAATTACTATAGGGTCTCAGAGGGAGACAGGGTGAGTCTCTGCTCAGTACAACTACAAGGGACAGCATCATATTGGTTTGATTGGTTGTCAACCATCAAAGGGGGCATGATAGGGTGGGAGGAATTTTGTCAAGCCATCAAGTTGAAATTTGGACCTTCCCATTTTACTGATCATGGCATAGACTTGAAACTGCTCAAGCAAGAAAACACTGTGCAAGAGTACACACAAAATTTCCAAAAGCTGTCCAAGAAAGTGATAGGCCTACCTGAAAAATGCATGATTAGTCAGTACATTGGAGGCCTCAAGGAGGAAGTAAGTTATGAGGTACAAGTAGCTAATCCCCTTAGTTTACCCTTTGCTATGCAGTTAGCCAAGTTATATGAGGCAAAGTTGGTAGCAGCAAAGAGACTGTCCAAACCTGCTTCCTATACTCCCAGAACTCAGAGCTGGGCAAGCAGTAATCAATCCACCTCAAGTGAACCAAAAAGGAATAGCAACCAGTCATGGGGCACAGGACAACAAACTAGCACAATTTCTCCTTCTGAAATCATCAGAAGGAAGGGATTGGGATTATGTTTTCAATGTGATGAGAAATGGTCCAGAGGCCACAAATGCAAGGAAAAAAAATTATTCATGATACTAGCAGATGAGGAGAGGGATACAGATGAACATACAAGTCCAGATACAGAGGAAGGGGAAGATCTACAGGCACAAAGTTTATTTGAGATATCCTTACAGGCTCTGTCTGGTAGTTCACATCAATCCACTATGAAAATCAAGGGTACTGTCAAGAACAAACCTGTAATCATCTTAATAGATTCAGGATCAACCCATAGCTTTGTTGATAACCAACTCAGTGAAAGGTTGGGGCTGACAATGGCTAACAGCAAGCCATTTGAAGTATTAGTTGCTAATGGAGAGAAGCTGTCCAGTAAAGGTTTCTGCCCAGGAGTGACCATTGAGTGCCAAGGGAAGAAAATTACCACTGACTTACTGCCACTACCTATCAGTGGATGTCACATAGTACTGGGAGCCAACTGGCTCAGTACTTTAGGTGACATAGTATGGAACTTTCAAGAATTAACTATGAGGTATGAAGACCAAGGGAAGATCTGGCAATTCACAGGGATAAAGAGTGACTTCCACACACTCAGTGAACCTATAAGTAAAGAACTGAGACAGAAACCACAACTCTTTGTTATCCAACTCTACAGTTTGGATAATCAGGAGGAAGAGTATGAACCCAGTAGTAACAGAATATCAGAAGAAAATGAAGCAAAGATATCTGCATTACTGAGAAGCTATGAACACTTGTTTGATGAACCAAAGGGGTTACCACCAAAAAGGGCATATGATCATAAAGTCCCTTTAATACCAGGTTCACTGCCTGTATGTACAAGACCTTATAGACACCCCTATGTTCACAAAAACGAGATTGAAAAACAAGTACATGAGATGTTGAGCTCTGGAATTATCAAGCCCAGTACAAGCCCCTACTCCTCACCAGTGATACTAGTAAAGAAGAATGATGGTACATGGAGAATGTGCATTGACTACAGAGCACTCAACCAGAACACCATTAAGGATAAGTTTCCTATTCCTTTCATAGAAGAGCTTTTTGATGAATTACATGGTGCAAAATTTTTTTCTAAGCTAGATCTAAGAGCTGGATACCATCAAGTTAGGATGGCAGAAGAGGACACACACAAGACAGCCTTTAGAACACATGAGGGTCACTATGAGTTTCTAGTTATGCCTTTTGGCCTCACCAATGCCCCTTCCACATTCCAAGCTATGATGAATGATATTTTTAAGGCACTTCTCAGAAAATTTGTATTGGTATTTTTTGATGACATTCTCATTTACAGCTCTAGCCTGGAAAGCCACTATATGCACTTAGAGGAAGTTTTCAAATTACTACACAGGCACCAGCTCAAGATCAAGGAAAGTAAATGCTTCTTTGCTCAAAAACAGGTAGCCTACTTGGGTCACATCATCTCTGAACAAGGGTTGCAGGTGGATCAAGGGAAGATCCAAGCAGTAATGGGGTGGCCTACCCCTAAGAACCTGAAGGAACTAAGAGGCTTTCTTGGCCTCACAGGCTATTATAGAAAGTTTATTAGAGGCTATGGATCTACTGCTGAGCCTCTCACAAACCTTCTCAAAAAAAATGCTTACAAATGGAACCCAGAAGCTCAAAATTCTTTTGAGCAACTGAAAAGAGCCCTGACTCAACCACCTGTCTTGGCCATGCCAGATTTCTCAGAGGAATTCACACTGGAATGTGATGCATCTGGCACAGGAATTGGGGCAGTCTTAATACAAAAAGGAAGACCCATAGCTTACCTAAGCCAAACTATCAAAGGTAGATGCACTGTTCTATCTACTTATGAGAAGGAGATGCTTGCTATCCTATTAGCAGTCAAAAAATGGAACCACTACTTATGGGGAAGGAAATTCCTTATCAAAACAGACCACCAAGCCTTGAAACACATGTTGGAACAAAGGGTATACACTGATGCCCAATACAAGTGGCTCCTCAAATTACATGGTTATAATTTCATAGTAGAGTATAAAAAAGGGAAGGAAAATAGAGCAGCTGATAGCTTGTCAAGGATGGACTGTAGCACTAGGTCTGAAGCCCCAGGTCTTAATGAAGTTCACACCCTGTCTACCATTTCAGTAGTAAGCACAGCATGGCTGCAGCAATTCAAGGACCAAATGCAACAATCCACATATTACCAAGAGCACTTAAACAAATGGTTCCTTCATCAGCTGGATCCTAATAAGTATTCCTTAAAGAATGGATTGCTATACTATAAAAACAAGCTTTTCATTGATCCCCAGTCAGATTTTGTTCTTACTATGCTCAAAGAACACCATGATACACTGACAGCAGGTCATTCTGGCTTGACCAAAACACTACAAAGGCTGAGGAAGTCCTGCTACTGGAAAGGGATGAAAAAGAGTGTTCAGACATACATCAAGACTTGTGAGACTTGCCAGAGGAACAAAGCAGAGACTACATCTCCTGCAGGGCTTTTACAACCCCTACCTATCCCCAATGCAGTTTGGGAAGATATCTCTATGGATTTCATAGAAGGACTGCCTTCTAGCTATCAAAAATCTACTATATTTGTAGTAGTGGATAGACTCACAAAGTATATACATCTCTTTGCCTTGAGTCACCCTTACACAGCCCAGAATGTTGCCCAGGTGTTTATGAATGGGGTTTTCAAATTACATGGGATGCCCAAATCGATTGTCTCTGATAGGGATGCTATCTTCACTAGTTTGTTTTGGAAAGAGCTCTTCAAAATACAGGGAACACACCTTAAGTACAGCACTTCTTACCACCCACAATCAGATGGACAATCAGAGGTAACTAACAGATGTATTGAGGGCTACTTAAGATGTTTTTGTAGCCATAAACCCAAGGAATGGTCCAGACATTTGTTATGGGCTGAGTATTGGTTTAACACCAACTGGCACTCAGCAACCAAGATTACTCCCTTTGAGGCAGTTTATGGGAGGCCCCCTCCCAACTTACTAACTTACATCCCTGAGCTACCCTCAGACAAGGGTGTAGCAGGAACCTTGGCTTCAAGAGACAATGCCTTGCAGCTGCTGAAGGACAATTTACTGATGGCTCAAGACAGAATGAAGAAGATGGCTGATCTACACAGAATTGACAGGTCTTTTGAAGTAGGTGACTGGGTCTACCTCAGACTTCATCCCTACAGACAGATTTCTGTGGGTAATAGAAGACCCCAAAAACTTTCTCCAAAATTCTTTGGGCCATACCAAGTGTGTGCTAAAGTGGGGCCTGTTGCTTACAAGTTGCTCCTCCCAGATGATTCCTCAATACACCCTGTTTTTCATGTTTCTCAGTTGAAGGCTAAACTCAGTAGAAGGATCTCAGTACAAGAGGGTACCCCTACACTACATGAAGAAACAGTCTTAGAACCACAATTGGTCTTGGACAGGAGAATTGTGAAAAAGGGGAATAGGGCTATCACTGAATTACTCATTCAGTGGAAGGACAGTTCTGCTGAGCATGCTCAATGGGTTCCATACGAGGAATTCATCAAGAAATTTCCCTCCTTTGACCTTGAGACAAGGTCAATTTGGGGGGAGAGGTATTGATACAGGTCTGAAGTAGCAAGGTCTGAAGTAACTGCCAATCACCAACCAACTGCCATAACTGTCACAACTGCCAATCACCAACTAACTGCCCTACCTGCTGCCACAAGGAAAGGAAAGCATCAGTATCAGTCTACTGTATAAATAATAGGGAGAAGAGAGGATGATGTATGTGAGAAATGGATACTTAGCTTTTTCTAGTTTTTTCCTTCTTCTTGAATTGTAACTGTTCTTGTTCTTCTTCTTCAATAAACAGAGTGTAGTTCTCATCTTTGATGGCTGGGACAGTTAGGTCTCCCCCCAACCATGGCTCCATGGGAAAGAGATCTAACAAAAAATTAAGGCTTTGGGAAGGTACTCGATTGAACCCTAAAAGTATTTTGTTTCCTTATCGAAACCCTAAAATTCAAGACTTGATATGATTACATTCTAAATTCTAGTTTCTCCAACAGAAAATTTGAGTTTTTTAATTTATAATTTTTGAATTTTTGGGAAATACAAACCTTGGATCTACTAATATGATATTAACCATGTCAGGGATTAAACATGTTGCACTAAAGAAATAATTTATCTAATTTGTTTCTTTATACTATACTTTCTTCGAGTTTTATTAAAATAAGGTGGCTGAACTGAACAATCTAGAAAATGAGTTATTTAGTATGGTCGAGACCATAGAATACTACACCACTGTTCTAAAAGTTTAAGGGATTTGATCACATAAATATGTGCTTCTATCACTTTGGGGAGTTTATGGAGGATCCTGTTATAATTGGTAATCTACTAGCAATGTAGAAGTTTTATGTTGATATTGATGTTCTCTTATTGTGGTCTTTTGGGATGTCACAATCCTCTTCCGCATTTTTGGAAACAAATATGTGGTCGAATCTAGCCTACGCTGCAACATCAACGGTAGCACACTATTTATGCCTCGAATTTCAATATACACTCAATATTTAACCACAAATGCTATCTTTTCTCATCCTCAATTACCATCTAAAATATAATATAAAGAATAAAAGAGTTTAAACATAAGATTACAAGTTCCATCAATTACAAGAGAAACTTAATATTACAAGGTCTATTAATTACAAGAGAATGCCAATCACGGGAACAAACCCCCTAAATCAACAAGAATGAATTTAGAGTTCAAAGAAACTAACTAAGCTATCTAACTGCCCACGACTCTAAGGTTGATCTCCAAAGGCGGTCATGTCCTCATGGAAATGGTGTGTAGGGTATCCGTGGTCTAAAACTAAAAAATAGTTATATAGTCAGAATTGGATCAAAGTACACAAACCAACACCTCAAACAAGTAACTACATAGGCAAGCAATAGTTTAGAATAACAGTGTAAACATAATATTTTAAAAATAACTAGAAATAACATGGTCGAAGATCAAGCATGTAAAGATGAATTGTAATGTACTACAAGTATCAAAATAATGAAAGGTCCTAGATATCATAGGAGAACCAACAAGGATCCTAAAAAAGAAAATACTAGATACACACCACTATGTGTGTTTTAGAAAACTCTCTTTAGTGTACGATTAAAATTACCGTATTAGAGGTCAAAACTAGACGAAGTCCACATACCTACTAAGTGTTTCCCCATACATGTACTCACTATACAAGATATATCACGATAGTCGCCTATACTTTTTCGAGGTAACTTACTAGGTCAGATTCATTGAATTGGAACTCAACGACCGGTTTACTCAATTTGGTTACCTTTGACTGCAATTCCCTTTCACAGCACACAGTAAAAGAATGGGGCATTGCATTTTATTGTTTGGTTGGTCCAGCTAATTTCAAAAGACAAAACTCTCAGAACTCCTTTCCTAGAGAATTGCCAAAATTTCAAGACACTTTTATTCTTTTCTTTTCTTTCCTTTCCTTTCCGTGTTCGTAACTTCCTTATCCCATTCCCTTTTTCTTCTTGGAAACATTCCAAAGCCATCAACATTCTCCAAGGAATCCAAGTCTACTTGTAGACCTATCTTCTGTTGTAGGGCCTTGGCCACTATGACTTTCTGTTGTCTTTGGATCTGAAAGTAAAAGCATACCATCAGCTATAAAGAAAAAAAATAATTGCAGTTATATTCAATTTCTTTCCAGACCGCCACCTTGAGCAAAAGAAAAGAAATAAATACATTAATGTCACCAAGGAGAAATATCAAACATAGGGGTGATCCGTGTAATTAGTTTCAAAATAAGGATAATTAGGATGAGAGGTATAAAACATAGGGATAGTTAATGTAAAAAATCCGAAAAGAAAACATGTTGCAAACATCTTTAGTTCTGCAAACTTCAATAATGTCACCAAGGAGAAATATCAAACTATTCAGTGAAGTAAGTTGAATATAAGATTAAACAAGGGGAAATACTTTGTATAAAGATTTTCGGTACTACTACAAGAAAATCAAAAGGCTGCCTCTCCCTTATGAACCGAAAATTCTGATAGTGAACAGCAATCAAAAGCTTCTAGGACAACAAAATTTGTTAGCTGCACTACAATCGGGCAGTACCATAGGATGTTAAATTGTACCCCAGAAGCAGATAAAAGGATCTGGTGGTTGTAAAGAAAAAAAAAAAAAAAGTAGCTTAATATTTCAGGATCAGTCTTTATGGAGTGCAGGGACTGTGTTGAGCTCAATGTCTCCCGTCTCTAAAGGGTGCTTGCAATGCTTCTGGAGCTCCATAAGCCTCTCCATGCTGAAGTTCTGTCTTTGAGACAGCTTTCTTTGTCTTGACAGAAAGAGCCTCTTCATGAAATCCTGGTATGTCGGATCCCTTGATGTGAAGAGGAAGTATGCATATCCCACGACAATGCCAGTCGTCGTTGTGAAGAATGCAATCGGCTCCATAACATCCCAGGAGAACTCCCAGAAAGTGAGGCGGAAGAAGAGGCCAACCTGAAGCACAAAGAATCCCAGTCCTGACCATAGAATGCAGCGGACTTGCTTGTGTGCAAGCATGTCGATCTCTTCCTTCCTCTTCTGTAGCTGCTTTAGCTCTTCTCTTCTTGGGTCATTCTCAGGTGCCAGTGCAAGGGGAACTGCTCTCCTCACAAGATCCACGACCTGAAAGTAGCAAGTAAAGACATTGGACAAAATAATCTTCTGGAGTAGGATGACGGAATTATAGAGAAGCCCAGAAAAAAAAATAGATCAGGTGCACAGCTTATTAGTGTCCCTTGGCCACATCCTATAAACACCCAATTTTTTCATAAATTAATATAATATTTGAAAAACAGCATTCTGTTCTAAGTCCTAAACATGGCAAGTCTGAACTCTGAAGTTGTTCATCAACTATTTTATCAGATTTGTACAGCGATCTAATGTTAAAGGTAAGCAGTCAAATGCGGCAAGAGCAAATGAACAGGGGATAGCCTTTTCTTTCTGAATTATAGCTAAAAGTTGGTCTTAAATTCGTACTTCAATGTCATGGTCTGAACCTGGAGAGGAAGGTCAGGTCAGATAAATTACTCATGGGAGGAATTTGAGGGGGGTCAGCAGAGAAAACTTAACAGGTCTAATGAAAAAAACAATTTCTTGAGATTGTCAGATCATTGCTTAAGGCAGCAGCTCGATATTAAAGCTTCCTAATTCACATGTGCTGCCTAAGGCAATGAAAGACCTATATCACACATAGATAAAGGCTGATTAGATAGGACAAATGACATTGGTTTGCTCGGCTACGAGGTTTGAATTGGTCACCGTGTATGTCAAAAGCTGTGTGCCATCATATTGAACCGTTAATTTTGAGATACAGCATAAAAGAGAAAATAAACACTTTACATCATTTGAGCCTTTCTTCCACCAGAATGGGTCACTATAGAGCATAATAAAAGTCGGCAAAAGAATTTATGGTGTTTATGATCGGCTACCAACCTGATGGCACCCCTCTATGTTGGCATCAAATTCCTACCCAACATAGCTATGAGAATGAGATGACCATGCCATAAAACCTAGATGGACAGTTAGTATGTAGGTAGATCTACCTTTGGCTGTGCAGTTTAAGTTCCTCATATAACCAAGGAGCACCCCTCCATATTCTCATAGTGTATAGGGTCTATAGACTCTATACGAAGAAAACAATTTGCTAGAAGGAATTGCATTCATCTCTGACAAATTAAGACAGAAAGTGAAAAGGACCGACATTCCCATTGAAGAAATACTTTTACATGAACAGTATTTTTCCTAATTCAATAGATACGCCAGATCCAAAACAACTCCGGAGTTCCATGCCAAAGCAGCATCCTTAAGGGGATGTATTTCTAAAAGGCTACCTATTGGAAAATATTGATAAAATATCAGTTCAAAGCTGTCTCAAAGTGGAAAATGCTGATAAAGCTATCATCAGAAGGAATTCAGTGGTCCAAGTTCTTTCTTGTGTGAATTTAAGGTTTTTTTTTTCCAAGCAATAATACAAATTATAGAAGTTGTGAGAAATTCAAGAAACCTTAACTATTAAAAAAACCTTACATCTTACTGTCAAAAAATTACTCTCTTCTTACAAGAAAATGGAATAAATATCTATATAGGGGCCATGTATCCATATATAGGGTTTGTATATCTCTAAAACTAATAACTATATCTCTGAGTCAATCTAGCAGAAAATAAGAACATAATGTGGACAAAACTGAGTAACATGGTCACCAAAAGCAAAATAAAGAGATCACAATGCAAACAACTTTAAGAAATTCTAGTAGAAGAGCAAAGTAAACACTTCATGAAAGAGAAAAAAAAAATCTACATTTTGCTAAGCTCATAAACATCACTGCATTCAAATTAAGCAAGAAAGTAATGTTTCTCAACCCCCACCCCCCACCCACCCCCACCCCCACCCAAACAAAGTGGCAAACATTGCTGGAGTATACAAATACATTGGTACAAATGGCTCAAAACCAACAATATCCATCAAATTGTCATCAAAGCAATTAACTACTTATTATTAATTAAATTAACTAAGCACTTATATAAAGTGTCTTGCTTCTTAATTTATTGATAGGTCTATCACACAACTCACCTGGAACCTTTGCCGTCCCAAGGTCGGTGAAGCCTGCAACAATGTGTATACCAAATAGCTCAAAATCTATTGTAGCCATCCAAGTTCGCTAAGAAATAATATATTATTATCAATAAATAAACTAATCACTTGTCAAGATGAGGAGATGACCTGCCATCTAAAGTTCTTTATAGGTTCCTTAGTAGTTTGTTTTTTGGGTATGGGTTTTTAGTAAGACTGGTTGGTGGTTTGTTTTTGGGTATGGATTTTTAGTAAGACTGGTTGGTGGTTTGTTTTTTGGGTATGGATTTTTAGTAAGACTGGTTGGTGATGTACTTTTATGACTGGTTATGTATGAACTATAAGTCTTGTAATAATATTTTGGTTGGGTACTAGTCAGGTATTCCCTGGGTGAGTACTTAACCAGCTGTGTCTAAAGAAAAAACTCTTCCCATACGACAACCACATGCTGCAGTCCTTGATGAAGCTAACAAGTAGCTTCAACATGAGGGCCATTGGAGTTGCCATCTGGATAATTAAGTACTTCATATTACATGGATTAATTAATCACTTATATCATGAGAACAATCACTGTGCAGATGTTGTTACAAACTTACATATTCCTAAATATCCAACGGAATAGATTGTCAAAAAGACAACAAACATGAAAATCTTATCGAAGTCGGACACCAAACAGCTAACTAACTACATTGTTATATTATTCTAAGTCCCTTCGCTTCTATATTTTTGAAGCTAGTCAAGACGACATATAGGGACAAGAAGAGAATCCCCAATCGTCCTATGGCCATCCAAATGGCACAGAGCAATTCTTCTTAATTCATGGACACATCACACAGAAAGATCTGAAAGGAAAATCCCAGATCAGGGGAAACAGGAAAAATCCAATTACTCACAAAATTCCAAGTATCTCATTTCCAATTACCCGAGGACACATGAAAAGATCCAAATGGAATGAAGTAAGGAATCAAATCCCGCACCGAGTATCACTTTCTGCCATATACTTTCTTTTTCTCAATCTATTTTTTTCCTCTGACACCACCAAACCCAAACCTAAGATTAGAATCCACCAAATCCTTCTCAAATAACCTCAAAACGAGACATTTATCAAATTTCAAATCACTCCATGATACAAAACACAACAACAATAACGATAACAAACATTTACTAAGAGCCAGTGTCCATCTCGCATCGTGTCAGACACTACAAAACAGAGCCGTCTTCGTATTGTGTCGTATTGGCCTCCTTGCAACATAATCAATATCTTCATTGCTGGCAACGAAGATCAAATTTTGAAAAGTACCCATTATAGAACTCCCAAAAACAAACCTAACCCACTTCAAATCTCCCCAAAATCCCAAAAAAAAAAAAAAACACCAAATTCATACCCTAAATCCTGTCCCTCTATTCCACCACCACCAGCATCAAAATAAAAAATGAAAGGGGGTTCTTGAAAGTATATATATACCTTGTCCGGGTGGAGATAGACCTTGTCTCTGAAGAGCAGGATGACGCCGGCCTCGTCGAGGACGCGAGCGAACGCCGCCGCCTCCTCCCTCGACCGGGCGACGCCCATGCTCTCGGCGGCCTCGAGGAGGTCGGAGTAGCCGATGACCTCCTCCTCCTCCATCCCAAGCTTCCTCTTCAGCGCTTCCACGTTGACCAGCCTCATCAGCTTCTTCGCCTCCGCGAACGACACGGAGCCGTCGGAAGAAGATCCGGAGTTCTCCTTCGCGGCGGCGGGGGCCGGGTCCGGTGCTCCGCCGCCGGAAATGAGGTGCGCGGAGGGGCGCATCGGGTGGGGGAGGCGGGCGAGGACGCCGGCGCCGGCTCCAACGGAGCAGCGGCGGAGGAGGTGGGCGGCGGAGGAGCGGAGCATTGGTTTGTATTGTAGAGAGAGAAAGTTGATTTTTTTTTGTAGAGAGAGAGAGTGATATGTAGAGTGAGAGAGAGAGAAGGAAGCGTTAACGTCCGTCAAGAAAGGAGAACGGAGGGTTCGGAAGGGTACGCGGCGACGGCTTGCGTTTTATGGGAGCTGGGTCCTCTCCATCTTTGTTTGTTGGGGTCACCGCGAGTGAGAATAAGACATTAATTTCTAATATTTATTACAAGAGAATATATGATATTTTTTTTTCCATATATACATAATATTTAGAGAACTGCTACGTTCGAACGGACTAGCCTGTCTGTCACGTGGCCGACTCTCATGGGTAGGTAAACCTAATGGAACCCGTTAATACATGGGGAAGCCAATGGGGGCCTGTCTGCAGGCAAAATACCATTTTTCTAATATTTATTACAAGAGAATAAGACATTATTTTTTTAGTTTTTTTTAACAATTTCTTTTACGCACATATATTACATTGCATGAGCATAAAAAAATTATTAAATTTTTTAAATATAATATTTTTATAAATATTGTTATTCTTAGGAATTGAACTCAAACAACCAAGAAAAATATCTCCAACCTGAATCACTTGAATTAAAATTGTTTAGTTGTAAATAAATAATATTAGGTAGTTAAATAATAAATTATTTTAAAAAAATAGTTAGTGAAGTATTTACAAACAGCTTAGACAGTTTAAATTTGAACGATTTCCAAGACTTTTTATAAAAATAAAGATATAGGGATCCGGATAAATACTACTAGAAAATTTACCTTCTATATAATAAGCTTGAAAAAGTTTTACTTGATTACCATTTATCCTAAATTTGGAGATTAATATCTATTTGTAGAATATTTTTGAGATTTTGCTAATATTACATGTAAATATAATCAATAAAGATACTGAAATAATCTAAATAATATAAGCTGAAAATTAAGTTTATGCAGATATATAAACAGAAAACTTTTTGGTGGATAATTGGGGCAAATGAAACCAAAGAAACACACATGTATTTTTTTTCCTGAATTTAATTTTTAATGCATCTACACAAACAGAAATAGATCCACACGAACATCGCTAAATTTTGGAAGGACAAAATTTATAGAGTTCTTTATATATATATATATATATATATATATATATATATATATATATATATATATATATATATATATATATACCACAATAAACAATAAATATAAGCCACAATAAACAATAAATATAAGCCTTTTCTAGATATTATTAAATGTTAATTTATTTGGTAAAATAGTAGGTTTTTATCTAGGGGCTAGGTTCAAAATTTTATCCCCACACACATTAAAATTATTTTACAATTATTCCTTCTTCTTTTTCAAACTTGAGGCATCATAAAATTTCTATATCCACTCCTGTATTCAACAAAAAGTAAAATAGTTTGGCTCTCCATATTTTGTCTTAATACATAATCACTTAATCCAATCAACATAATCATTTATACCATCATAATATATAATTTTTTAGCAAAGCAATATTGTGTATATATATTCTTGCATACTAAGTAAATTAGTTCATATATTTGCATATGTTTGTGGTATTAAACGAAAGAATGAAAGTGTATTTCAATGACAGGGTTTATACGAGACCCGTGCCCTTTGGTTTACAAACAAACTTGTACAATTCGATCCTATACGAGGATGCGGGAGTACAATTTATTTAATCTGGGTATAAATTGCTATAGGTGTCTGATCTGCGGTCGATCACTTTAGCCCTTGGACTACACGATGTTGAAGAAGTGCCGTGGAAGACAGGATGCAGCTTCGGAGGTTGCGAAGGAGGGTGGATGCGCGATGCTGAAGGTCGTCGCTCCCTATTCCTTGCCTGAGCTCTGTATTCTTCTCTCTCTCTCTCTGTCTCCTGATCTCCGGTTCGGTGACCTTGTTCGATCTTTCAAATTGTCGACCTGGGATCTGATCTCGGTTTCTTGACCAATTTTTTCGACCTTGTTCCCCATTGATAGGGGCCTCTATTTATAGTCTTTGGTGACAGTGACCACTCCGTTGGTGTAGCAACCGAGGAGTGGAAAGTACAGCACCCTATTACACAACGGTTAAAGCAACCAATGCCTACGTATAGATGATCTTTTGAATGAGCGGGTGACGCGGGTCCAACTAAGGGGACACAACGCGTATAATTGCTACTAAGATCACGGCGTAAAAGTCACGTAGGTAGGTATCCATTGTGTAGAAGGGGTTGGCGTAGAAGCCAAATGTCCGTCACCATGGCATAGAAGCCGAGCAGGCATGGAAGCCGAGCAGGCATAGAAGTCGAACAGGCATAGAAGCCGAGTAGGCGTGGAAGCCGAGCAGGCATAGAAGCCGAACAGGCATAGAAGCCGAGTAGGCGTGGAAGCCGAGCAGTCGTAGAGACTGAGGGGGCGCGGAAGCCGTAGGAGCACAAATCCTGAATGGGCGTAGAAGCCGCTGCGTACCGTGCCAGGGTGCTGATGTGGACGTCTTTAGCCGAAATTACGGCTTTTGGAGATCAAATCTTTGGCAGAGATTTGTCATTATCCTGTGCATTAAATGCGGAGACGTGCCTTGAGGGAAAACTGTCACCACTCTGTGCGTTTTGACGGAGGGACGTGCCTTGAGGGGACACTGTCACCGCTCTGTGCGTTTTGACGGAGGGACGTGCCTTGAGGGGACACTGTTACCGCTCTGTGTGCTTTTGGCGGAGAGACGTGCCTCGAGCCCTGTACGAAGCGCAGCTTTTGACGTGGCAGGCGGTTTGTCTTCTGCGGAGCGTAAAACAGCCCATGTTTGCCTGTGTAAAACAAGGCAGCGCGTTCTCTTTGCACGCGAAAGAGCGGTTTATGCCGGAGGATTTTAGTAAGCGCCGGTTTGGTGATATTTTAACCAAATCCTCTGCATTAAATGCTGAGATCCGCCATCATACTATGGAGCGCGTCCCGAGGGGTCTGCCCCCGTTCCTAGCCGTCGTTTGGGTAGCTGTGCAGCACTTTTTGTCAGGAGTCAGAGGTCAGGTTTACTGCGTGACTGGACAGTTTTTTTTCGGGAATACAAAGCGTTCCTCATACGCTTTAACGCTG
Organism: Iris macrosiphon; assembly: GCA_036927795.1. Taxonomy (NCBI): domain Eukaryota; kingdom Viridiplantae; phylum Streptophyta; class Magnoliopsida; order Asparagales; family Iridaceae; genus Iris; species Iris macrosiphon. The sequence goes on from JAYESA010000020.1 coordinate 43,299,500, forward strand.
CTTTGAGAGCGGCTGGGTTTTACGCCATGGAGGCGATGAAGAACCCTGTTTTACGCTGGATGGCTCTTGAAGGCCTCTGCTTATGCTGCTCTGTATCAAGATGCTGCGTAGATCTTCCAAGCATTTTTTTCATGCTTCTACAAGACCCCCTTCAAAGCTTTTAAATTCCTCGGAATTTGAAACGCTTTGAATGAAGCATGAACGGCCCCTCGTAACTCGAAACGTTTTTGAATGGAGCGTTGAAACGGTCGATGCTGACTTTATGGCGGATTTATTGGGGACCGCTGTGATCTCTTTTGCCTATAAAAGGCTGGGGGGTGTGAACCTATCTTCACCACATTCCCGTTGTCATGCAGAGATGATCGCCGGAGTTCGTCGGATCGATCTGAGGAAGAAGGAGATCATGTTCTTCCAGCATGTAGGGAGCCGTAAAAGACGGCATCTTCGAGCAAGTGTCTACTGCAACGATGGATCATGGAAGGACATCTTAGCCTCTCTTGCTCGGGATAATCAGCAACTTTGTATGGCGTTGCCCCAGGAGAGAGGAAGGGTCGTATTTGACCACAGCGGCTGGCATGCTGTGTATCTTCCTCTGAGATCCCCGCGGATAAGATTAGACAAACTGTAATCTATCATCCCCAATCGAGTTGGGCTTAAAGAAGCCTCAACTGGATCGGCCATGGCGAATGGAGGATCTTCTTGTTCATGACTGTGGTAGTCGATGAACAGCCCTCGAAGAAGAGGAAGACCTTCACCCATGTGAGAACCTGTCAGTACAGATTTTCGAGGGCGGCGTCCGGACGACGAGGGGGTATCTCCTTTGTAGACGGAGTTTCCCTCAGATGTAATCATGAGAAATAGAGAAAAACCCTTGTAGACTGGATTTCCCTCATATGTAATCATGATTTTAACCTTTAATAAAATCGTCTTCTTCTCCATATGATCGTCTTGCCATACGTTGCTTGTGAAGTCTGAATATGTGCAGCTTCGACACGTCTGAATCTTTACGCTGACTCTGATAGAAAGAGTATTAGGCCCTGTCCTTTATGCATAGCGGATAGTCCATAGAACGCTGCTGAGCACTTTGAACATGTAGAACTGTCCTGTTGCTAGGACTGCGTAGAATTTCTGAACTGTTGCCTCTCTGATGAGCGGAATTTCGTTTTGTTCAGAATTCGTCTTCAAGAATGATCTCTCGAAACTCCCTTGGAACAGGGTTGAGATTTTTGGCTATCAAACTGAGTTGCCACTTTGATAGACGAGATGTTCAGACTGGAATCTGGATGAACCTCCAGTTTTCTGGACCCGAGAGGAGTAATTTCTCAATGTTTGAACTCTGCATACTTCGGGTACTTGGGGATGCTTTGGGGTTAAGAACGAGTATCTTCTGTGTGAACTCTTTGCACTTGACCGCCTTGGAGACTGTTTGGATATGCGGAAAGTCGTGGAGCGGGAAATCATGTCTGTAGCCTCTTGAGCGTAAAACACCATCGAGCGTGAAATCGTAGACCTGTGGTTCCTGAGCGTGGAGTCGTAGGTTTGTTGCCTCTCGAGCATAGAATGCTACCGAGCACAAAGGCATCCGGGCAAGAAAAAACCATAGACTTGTAGCCGTCGAACGTAAAGCCGTTAGATTCGTAGCTGTCGAGCGTAGAAAAGCTCCTTTTAGCGTAGGACTGTAGATCTGTAGCCTGTGAGCGTAGAACACCATCGAGCGTGAAATCGTAGACCTGTGGTTCCTGAGCGTGAAGTCGTAGGTTTGTTGGCTCTCGAGCATAGAATGCTACCGAGCACAAAGGCATCCGGGCAAGAAAAAACCATAGACTTGTAGCTGTCGAACGTAAAGCCGTTAGATTCGTAGCTGTCGAGCGTAGAAAAGCTCCTTTAGCGTAGAACTGTTTGATTTGTAGCTCCTGAAAAGAAAATTTCTTCGAGCGTGAGGTTTGCGGATCTGTTACTGCTGAGCGTAAACTGAGCGCCACCGAGCATGAGATCGTCGATTTGGTATCTGCTGAGCGTAAAGTCGTGGGTTTGTGGCCTCTCGAGCATAAAAGCTACCGAGCACAAAGGCATCCGGGCGTAAAACCATAGACTTGTAGCTTGCGAGCGTAAAACCGTAGATCCGTTGCTGTCGAGCGTAGAAAGCTCATTTAGCGTAGAACCCGCTGAACCGTCTTGCACGAAAAAAACCTTTCGAATTCGCTGACTGTCCGTCTTCCAAGGGTAGTGGGCTTACGTAGCATCCAATCATAACCAACTATTAATTGCGAGATTTGGTCAGGGTCTCGAGGGGTTCGTCCGAGGATTCGAGGAGTCGACCCGGACTGTATATATATCCCCAGTTTCTGGAAAGAAAAACTCTTTATCTGTCTTTTGCGAAAGAGAGCTTTCGACTGTTCGAGTTTTTCTTCGTTCTTTCTTCGAGCACTTCGAGTCTTTCAGAAATGGCGCCGAAACAAACCCCCTCCGCTAAGGGAAAGAGCATAGGTTCTTCCTCTCATTCTCCTGCCGGAGATTTGGTCTTGTACCTGCCGACGATGCCGAGGGATTATCCCATCTCGGCCTTCTCCCATGCGACGCATCCAAGGAAGATGTCTTGGAAGCTGACTCCTGATCTTCACGGGAAGCCGGGGAAGATCTTTTATCTGAAAGGCGCTGACCAGGGGTCGTTTGTTAGTCGCCCTTCGGCGTTGTGACGCTGTTCCGAGGACTGTGCCCGGGCAGTGTTCTAAGTGAAGATAGCTCGGTGATCCAGCCGGTCCAATTGCCGACCTTCTGCAATGACTTCATGGGTCGAGGTGGGGTATATCCCAAGGAGAATCCTCGGTGCAATGGGTGGATCGCCCCAACGAACTCCCGATGGAGATGCCTAGTTGACTGGGCCTTAAAGCACTTCCAGAGAGAGTTGGAGGGCATTGGACTATATGCCGCCGTGAGTACGACGAGCGTCGGGCTGCCTCCGAACCCTAATTTGTTCCTGGCACTGATGGAGCGGTACATTCCGCTCACCGGGACCTTCGCCACTCCACTAGGGGAGTTGGGGTTGGCCCTTCATGAGATGGCAGTTGTCTCGAGACTGCCGATGGGGGATATCCCATATGAAGAGTACGTTCCCACCAACTGGGAGTTGGAAGATATGGACCCTCGGGTGACGGAAGTATATCAGGAGCTGATGTGTCAGTACTTCGCGTGCACCGCCTTTTATAACGAGCCTTCTGATTTGGCTCACACCACCAAGTGGATGTCCTACCTCTTCTTCCATCGGGCTAGGGCCACCAAGTCGGAGAAAGCTTCGGGGGGCAAGAATGAGCCCGTGAACTGCTTGGGCGTCCTCAGTGCCCAGGTCGTTGCGGCTCTTATGGAAGACGCCAAGGCTCCCGATCAGATTTTCGTTGATGGGGTAGGAAAGTACCCCAAAGATACAAAGGCCTACAGTTATTTGAGGTGCTGTCGCAGGCCTTTGTCTAAGGAAGCCCAGCTGGCAGGTTTTCTCTCCATATGGCTGCGTCAAGTAGTGGTGCCAGGCATTGCTTCCGCGGATCGTATTCACCGAAACATCCTATGGCCCGCAGTGCGTCTGGTGTTTGGGGCAAGACTGGGCTTGCTTCCTGCCATGGTGTGTCGTATACAGGCTGGCCTGAGGGCCATGACAGATGGGTTGCTCATTGACGAAGCTCGGCGGGAGAGCTTCCCTAGGGTGGAATTACCATACTTGTACTTGATGGGATGGTTAATTCTCCACAGTTCCCGGGTTATGTCACCCGGTTCCGGTAGCAGCTCAGGGGGTATATTCCTATTGAATTACAGGGATTCCTCCTGGAATGTGAATACAGTTTTAGATTGTCGGCTGGTTTTGAACCTCAGCCATGGCTGGAAGATCCTTTGTACTCCCCCTACTGTGCACCGCAACCAGTCAGGGCTGTGGCTCGAGGATTCAGGTCGAGGGAAGACCGTTCTTTCTCCGGAGGCGTTTAATTGGTTGGTCTGTATTAGACCTTCCCATCTGCTGTATAGGAGCGAAGACCATTGCTTCTTTGAGCCCTACCTGCCTAGTCGGTTCGCCAGGCAGTTCGGGTACGACCAGTTGCATGTGGGCAACGCCGTCACCAGCTTCAGGTCCAGGGGTGGACTCATTGATGGAGCTAGAGGGTGGCGATATTTTATCATGGGTTGTACGGGGGCAATTTTTATCGTGCCGGTCGTTACAATCTCCACGGAGCTGCGCATCCTTCACTCCTACGCCCAGTTCTATGTGGCGATTAACACCTTCTATCGCGATTTTGACATACGTGGAAGCTTCAGAGTGCCTTCTGCCAAGCCTGGGGGAAGGGTCGAAGTCCCCTCGGTCTCTTCTGACGAGGGTGAGGAGTCTGGTACCCCGGATGAGTCTCTGGTGCCGTTGCCGAGGTGTGCAGTGCCTCCGCCGGCGGGGGCTCTGGTAGTCTCTTCTGGGAAGCGACGGACTTCTGCTCCGAAGGAAGCCTCCCTTCGTAAGAGGAGGAAGGAGACGGTTGCTTGTCCTCTCCGCATTCCTGGTATTGGGGCTCCTGTGACTGAGCCGGCATCTCCCTGTATCAGGGATGATTCTTTGGCCGAAGGTTCCTCGCCTTTTAGAGAGGGACCTTCCACAGTTTTGGCTGGTGGCGCCGGAGAGTCCTTGCTAGAGGCTGCTGTTGCTGCGGCTGCTCCAAGCAGCGGAGCGGGATTGCCTGCGTGGCCCCAATAGATGGGAGAATCTTCCCTGAGGTCAGTAGTGGGCGGAGTTACTCCTGCGTCAGCGAGCGCGCCTAGCGAGACTCCGGCTGATGAACCTCGACCGCGTCTCGGGGAAGGCTTGACCGAACTCTTGGCGATGTCGGTCGGCCCACCTCCTTCTCCAGGTATGACAGTTCGTATCGCGTCATTAAGGCATGGCTTAGCTACATCTGCTGCAGATGCGTCGTATATGCCGTTGGTTCCGGGTAAATATCGTTTCGATGTCTCCTCCTAGGAGGATTACCACCGTGTTTGACATTTTGCTTTCTTGTCCTTTTTTTAGGGGATGACGTCCACGGGGAGCATGGCGTTGAAGCGCCTTCCGGCTTTGTTTTGGCTCCTGGCGGTGACGTGGAGGCGCCGGATCTTGAGGCAGGAGTGTCTTCGGGGGCTAGCTCGCCCGGGGAGGTTTCGTCGTCTCAAGGGGAGGACGAACCCGTCATCGTGACCTCGCCTGTTGCGAGTATGCCGATGACTTCGATTGTCGCCATCGCACCTTCTTCGGGCGTGCCACCTGTTGAGGCGGCGGTGGCTACCTCGTCTGCAGTTGTGGCCGCTCCGGGCGCTCAGTCGAATTTAGTCGCGTTGATCAAGCAGCATTCCAGCCTCGTCTACACTGGCTTGCAAACGATGATACCGATGGTGTTGGCGAAGAACCTTGACTTCGAGCTCTTGAAGAAGACTTCTCAGCTTTCGATCGAGGTTGTCAGGGGGCTTGGCAATCCTGGAGTGGCTGACGCTCTGGAGGCGGTGGTTAATGGCTTAGAGCAACCCATTAACGAATACTTGCAGCGGACTGAGGGCAGCCTTGATGCTGATGTCCAGGCTCGGTATGACCTCATGTCTGAGCGGTTTGCCGCAAAGCTTGAAAGCCTAAACAACTCTATCCAGACGCATAAGCTGGAGATGGATAGGAGAAGAGCTGTTGTAGAAGAAGCCCTTGCCGTTGAGATGCAGTGTCGATCCGAGCATGAAGGGAATGCGGCGAGGGTCTCCAAGCTGCGGGAAAAACTTGCTCGGGCAGAGGAGTGGGCTTCCCAGTCGTTGGCAGGTGTGGAGGTAGCGACTGGTCGACTGAGCGAAGCGCGACGGGATCTGGACCGTGCGAAAGCTGCCCGTACGGGCTGCCTTCGGGCAAGGGCTAATCTGACCCTTGCGCATACTCCGGAGGCACGGCTGGAGCAGGCTCGCACCGATGCTTTGGCCCTTAGGAATGAGAGGGTAGCTGCACTGGAGCGGCAGATTCATGGCCTGATTACTCCGCCATCTTGATGTACCCCTTCCTATGTAATTCTGCCTTCTTCGGGAATAAATAACAGCGACTCTTTTCTGACTGTTGTGGACCCATCATTTCGGAATGTAAATGACAGGTTGGGTGAGAGTGATATCAGAGGTAGTATGGACGTGATAAACTCTCGATAAACTTCTTAGCGGGACATATCTATTCAGAGGTCATGCGGACATGATAGAGTGTAACCCAACTAATTATGTTTTTGGAAGTAGTTTTGTCAGAATCGAGGTCCTTGCTATTTTCCTCTCTGAGCAGGAGAGATTAGGCATAGTACCTTTTCAGGAATTTGCCGTTGATAGGAGCCATTAACAGATTTCCGTTGGGCTGGGCTATCCTGTAGGCGCCGTTTGAGAACGTTGTCTCGATCACATAAGGGCCCTCCCATTTGGGCTGGAATTTGCCTTTACTTCTGTGAGTTAGGATCATCGGCCTTCTCACGGCTAGAACTAGCTCGCCGACTTTGAACACTCTTTCCTTTACTTTATAATTAAAAGCTTTGGAAATGCGTGCTTGGTAGAGCGCGATGCGCTGCTGAGTTAGCATCATCTGGTGCATATTCTCCATTACGGATTGCATTTGTTTCAGCGACGTCTCCAGGTCAGTGATGCGTTGTTCTGCATCTCCTGATGGCGACGCTCCCTCGCGTTCGTCTTCGATGGCGTAAGCTCCCATTTCTTTGGGCGTCGTCGAAGGGAAAGTATAGGTCGCTGCAGAAGTCGACTCTATACTCTCGGTATCTGATTTGGGAGATTGGCGACCCCCAGCGTCGAAATCAGACGAGTACGGAGCTGGTTGCTGTGACCTTGCACGGGTGTTTTGGAATACCCCGGCTTCAGCGTTCCTGAGGAGGTCTTCAAATTTTCTCTGGCTCGGAGGTCCAGAGGGAAGACGCTTTGAGCTCGACCTTCTTCTAGGTATGCGTGAAGCCATGTTCACGGACGCATACGCGTGCTCCTCTTTCGGGAAAGATTGAGAGTAGTTCAATCGGTCGAAGACCGATCGTTTTGCTTTAGAACAGTAGCAGTCAATCACAATCTTATGACTATTACAACATTATTCCCTAGGGGGCGTAAAAGACATGTCGGAAGGTCCCCTCTCCCTACGCTTCTGGACTAGGCATTCGCGGAGGTCAGGAGTAGCAATTTGAGCTTGTTTTGCGCCGTGGGGCTTACCCAGGCATGATTTGGAGATTCGCTCAGACAGGCGTAAAGCTGAAGAGGTGTTCAGTCGACCGTCGTCTTCCCGCGTAATTCGGAGGATAGGCAGATTGCTTCTTCGCTGGTGTAACGACCGAGGAGTTGAGTACTCGCCTGCTTGCTTCCTCTTATGGAGATCACGGCGCTCATCTGGTCCACCGTAGAGGTCGGATGTCGTCCTGTGCCTGGAGCGTGATCTGTACTTCTGATTTGGTGTTGAGGCACCATCAGAGGTTTTGTCTGTACCGCGCGTAGCGGGAGACTGGTTTCTGCACGTATAGCGCAGTGGATACTCCTGGGTTAGCGCTGAGGCTTTACCAGAAGTTTTGTCTGTACCGCGCGTAGCGGGAGACTGATTTCTATGCGTATAGCGCAGTGGATACTCCTGGGTTAGCGCTGAGGCTTTACCAGAAGTTTTGTCTGTACCGCGCGTAGCTGGAGACTGAATTTTACGTACGGGGCACGGAGGGAGCGATGCTACCACCTCATTGGTCGGAGAGATCGGAGAGTCCACAGGAATGGCGGAGGATGTCTTGGGCATCCACACTTTGCGTAGCTTCCTGTTGTCTTGGACGGAGAGAGAGTGAGAGCTACCCCCAGTCCGAAGCATGTCTTCGTAGGCAGACTGGTCGAAATAAACGACCAGTGTCTTCTTCACGGTTCCTACAGGTACCGCATCGTGTTGAGCAATTACTTCCTCGTCAGAAGAGAAGGATGTCCCAAGCAGAGTCGCCATCTTGTTTGTGGTATTAAACGAAAGAATAAAAGTGTATTTCAATGACAGGGTTTATACGAGACCCGTGCCCTTTGGTTTACAAACAAACTTGTACAATTCGATCCTATACGAGGATGCGGGAGTACAATTTATTTAATCTGGGTATAAATTGCTATAGGTGTCTGATCTGCGGTCGATCACTTTAGCCCTTGGACTACACGATGTTGAAGAAGTGCCGTGGAAGACAGGATGCAGCTTCGGAGGTTGCGAAGGAGGGTGGATGCGCGATGCTGAAGGTCGTCGCTCCCTATTCCTTGCCTGAGCTCTGTATTCTTCTCTCTCTCTCTCTCTCTCTGTCTCCTGATCTCCGGTTCGGTGACCTTGTTCGATCTTCCAAATTGTCGACCTGGGATCTGATCTCGGTTTCTTGACCAATTTTTCCGACCTTGTTCCCTATTGATAGGGGCCTCTATTTATAGAGTCTTTGGTGACAGTGACCACTCCGTTGGTGTAGCAACCGAGGAGTGGAAAGTACAGCACCCTATTACACAACGGTTAAAGCAACCAATGCCTACGTATAGATGATCTTTTGAATGAGCGGGTGACGCGGGTCCAACTAAGGGGACACAACGCGTACAATTGCTACTAAGATCACGGCGTAAAAGCCACGTAGGTAGGTATCCATTGTGTAGAAGGGGTTGGCGTAGAACCCAAATGTCCGTCACCATGGCATAGAAGCCGAGCAGGCATGGAAGCCGAGCAGGCATAGAAGCCGAACAGGCATAGAAGCCGAGTAGGCGTGGAAGCCGAGCAGGCATAGAAGCCGAACAGGCATAGAAGCCGAGTAGGCGTGGAAGCCGAGCAGTCGTAGAGACTGAGGGGGCGCGGAAGCCGTAGAAGCACAGATCCTGAATGGGCGTAGAAGCCGCTGCGTTCCGTGCCAGGGTGCTGATGTGGACGTCTTTAGCCGGAATTACGGCTTTTGGAGATCAAATCTTTGGCAGAGATTTGCCATCATCCTGTGCATTAAATGCGGAGACGTACCTTGAGGGGAAACTGTCACCACTCTGTACGTTTTGACGGAGGGACGTGCCTTGAGGGGACACTGTCACCGCTCTGTGCGTTTTGACGGAGGGACGTGCCTTGAGGGGACACTGTTACCGCTCTGTGTGCTTTTGGCGGAGAGACGTGCCTCGAGCCCTGTACGAAGTGCAGCTTTTGACGTGGCAGGCGGTTTATCTTCTGCGGAGCGTAAAACAGCCCATGTTTGCCTGTGTAAAACAAGGCAGCGCGTTCTCTTTGCACGCGAAAGAGCGGTTTATGCCGGGGGATTTTAGTAAACGCCGGTTTGGTGATATTTTAACCAAATCCTCTGCATTAAATGCTGAGATCCACCATCATACTATGGAGCGCGTCCCGAGGGGTCTGCCCCCGTTCCTAGCCGTCGTTTGGGTAGCTGTGCAGCACTTTTTGTCAGGAGTCAGAGGTCAGGTTTACTGCGTGACTGGACAGTTTCTTTTCGGGAATACGAAGCGTTCCTCGTACGCTTTAACGCTGCTTTGAGAGCGGCTGGGTTTTACGCTATGGAGGCGATGAAGAACCCTGTTTTACGCTGGATGGCTCTTGAAGGCCTCTGCTTATGCTGCTCTGTATCAAGATGCTGCGTAGATCTTCCAAGCGTTTTTTTCATGTTTCTACAGCATACTAAGTAAATTAGTTCATATTTGATTTATAGCAATATAATTATATTGAAAGAATATTTGTATAGTTTTAAGGTAGTATTTAAGTCGTGTTTGTGTTATATGTCTTGTCCAATTTTCTACGGTCACAAAGCTGTAAAAAAAAATATTTGTTGAGAAAGTAGAAAGAACTTTTGCAAATCGGTGTGCTTACACCAACATTTCAATAGGAGGGGCGTATTGATGTCTTCAACCTAACTATGAAACTTTAGAAGTTGGGAAGCTTTTGTATTTTTTTAGTTGCGCTGAAAAGTATTTCTCTTTTTTTTTTGGGGGGAATATAATTGTTATAAGTTTGTAGCTACTACGAATACTAATTACATTTCTCACACATTCACTGCATCGCGTCTGTATCCAACATTTAATACACTTTAAATGATAGATGTTTCTATTATCCACTTAAATAAAAAGAAAAAAAATAGCAAATACAAAAGTTTGTAACGTGTTTCTGCCGCTCTTATATATCCAACATTGATTAAAACTTTGATACATATAACTGTATAAAAAAATTGACATCTGTATCAAAGTTTTACTCTTCAACATTTAAGTTTAAAGGATGCAACCAGAGGCAGAGTTATACATGGACACAATCGAAATGTAGTTCAGCTCAAAATTAATTTTTTTTTTTTGAATTTAAAGTATGTAATAATTAAGTGATAAATAAAATTTTAAAAATTAATATTAGAATTTTTTTAATTGTTTTCTTAATTATATTTTATTTTTTTTGAATTTAAAGTATGTAATAATTAAGTGATAAATAAAATTTTAAAAATTAATATTTTAGATAATATGATGTAGTGTCTTCAATGAAGTTATATCTAAAGTTAAGTATTTTCTAATTTTAGATGCTAATTTTGCCAATAGATGCAACTGTATATAGACGAAATAAAATAAAATAAGGATACCCTATTTTGGTGCACGAATGACAATTTGACATGCATCGCATTGTCAATTCTGATCTTAGTTAATAAATTAAATTGGATAAGGATAGCATTTTTTTTTTCTTAATCCTACCACATCTTATGGACGTGGCGAATCGATCACAAATCCATGAACTTATGACATTCAAAGAACATTCAAAGATCTTCTCTTGATATTTTTTTTTATCCTAATCCTAAGTTCGTCATCATATATCTCTAATTTTGGTAAGACTATTAGTCTACTTTTAAATATTTACATAATTAACATTGTTGTGTTCATCGGCTCTTTTTGTTTTGAACTACATGACTGAGTCTATTTTTGTTCACCAATCAAAACTAGGATGTATATTCACCATTCAATCAAGTATTGCCACGTAATATTTTCATGCAACCTAAAACTATTTTGGAAATAGTTTTGTGAACATTCAAAGTGATTTTGACTTCTATTTTGACACGTGATAATACTTGATTAGAGGGTGAATATATACACTAATTTTGGTAGGTGAACAAAATTACAAAAATGAACTCCTACATGACTAGTGCTCCGTTTATGATTGGCTCCGCTACTGATAACATGTCGGGTTGGCTACTTCCCTAGATAATCTATTTAATAATATACTAGAATTTTATAATTTTTATGTTTATTTGTATTAGTCCAAGACTAATCAATGGTGCACATTTTTAATCCTTTTAATAATGTCAAGCACATTTCCAAAGTGTTGGCCCATTGGTCATGGTCGAACCAATTTTAGTAATCGATCTAACCTGGACTCGATATAAGCTATTGCGACGTTTTTCAGATGTACTGTGACGACTGCAACATCAACTGTTCAGAGTTGCTTTCCGTCGTCTTGTCTGTCTTTATTTTCTGTATGCAATATAATTTTTTTATTTCATTGAGTCTAGGAATATACTGTACACCGCGTCGTACTGGCAATTTGGCTACCCTAAATTATTTTCAAAATAGCCCATCTTCTTTTCTAAAAATAGCCTATCTTGAAATAACTAAGTTGGACCAAAACTCAGCCCAGTTTCTGTTCTGGTCCTGAACTAAGGGAACAGAACTCAGACCGAGTTTTGCCCGAGTTCGGCCTTAGTGAACATTTTGTTCAGAGACTTGGTCTCCCTGCAGTTTCGGATACAACAACTATTTTCTGATATTTTGCAGACGAACTCTGGCCCAGTTTTGTCCGAACTCTCCTCTGAGAAATCCTATAAATATAGAAGAGATTTCACATTCCAAAATATCAATCAATTCACTTTCATCTTCTCTTCTCTTCTGGTATACGAGTTCTAAAAAGCCTTCATTTTCACATCCCAAGCCAGTTACAATTCTCTAGTCTTAGTTGCTAGTACGGTACGGTCTAGAAGTTCAGAGAGTTATAATTAGAAACTTGTTCAGAAGTTCTCTACTCCACACTTGAAGTCGTCGAGCTCTTCAGATCAAAGCTCGTGTCTGAAAGAAGTCGACAAGTCACTAAAAATATACAAGACTGTGAGAGGGTCTCATACAACATATAAGACCAAGATACACAATAAAAATATGGGTATCACTCATGATACCAAGATCACACCCCGTGTCTCACGATTAGATCCAAAAATGGACAAGATCATAAATATGTATAAAATTTATGGAAATAAATCAAGCCGGGAACTAGAGTAGTAGAAATCATGTAGGAAATATTTATATTAATAATATTCAAGAAATAATGATAATAAAGAAATCTTAAATCTAAGGTTTATAAAAATGGCAAGATCTACTTGGTGCTTGGTCTAGTTGAGTTAATGTTGTGGATGTTTCTTTTGGTTTATAGATTATTATATCATCTAGACAATTTATATATATTTGTACTCTCTATCTTTCATCCAGTATACCATCGGTATACTATAGTATTGTCACGCCATGCGACAGCTTTTCCATACGCATGTTTCCCATGCGCGCATGTGTAACCTAGTGATCCCATGCGCCTGTTTTACTGTTTTGCTTGTTCTTGGAGCTTCTTATTGAATTTCATGATTCTATATGTTGGACCTGACTATGTGCAGAACTAGACCAAGCACCAAGTGACTATATTACTTTCCTTTGCATATGATTTTCTTGGCACATGTTTTCTTTAAGTGATATATTCTATATGTTTGATTTTAATGCATGCAAGTGTTAAGCTTCTAAGTGTCATTGGACTTAGTAACCAGACCTCGTGCTAGAACTGGATAGGTGCATGGCATAAATATGTGTTAGACTGAGACTTTACATAAACTAGACTACGTGATAAGTGACTCACCAGCCATGTGCATGACATGAGCTACTTGTACAAGTGATAAAAATTTATGTGACCAACTGATAAGTTTGGTAACCTCGACTCAAATTTCTGTATCAGTGCTGATACAATTATTGTGTGCTAACTGTATATGATCTAAATGTGCACTGAGGTGCGACATAACGAGTTACATGTTAAGTGATTTCATGTTTAGGTTGTGCATCGAGAATGCCACCTATAATTCGTGAATGCGTGATATTATATATTTTTTCCAGCACGGACATGATATGTGAGTCAATGACCAAATCGTGACTAGGATATTGATTATTTAATGTTGCATACACACTCGGGTGAATCCAAACTGAACTTCTGATCTTTATATGGATTCGTATCTAGCGTGCTTGTACTTTGTAAGACATCTTAAGAAAAATTCTCATGAGGCCACGCCTTGAGATTTCAAAACAATATAGGGTTAACTAGGCAACAAAAATCTGTAGATCATGGGGGAGGAAATGGTATCCCGATATCATGCCAATGAACCTTCCGGCATTTGGGTTGTCCACCACAGATACTGTATATCATCTGCCTTAGTGGAGTGCAGTATCTGACATATTATAAATATGTCGACCCATTATCTCCCTATAGGAACACTAGAACCGCTAATACCGTGATCTAGTGCAGTGGCCCTACGAGGAACTGGTACAATTCGTAAAGTGCGTGTATAATAATTTATTGGCTCGGTTAGCCCATGTTCGGCAATGGAAGTATATGAGGATATCTATTATGCTTTAATTTTCAGATAGCCTCAGACTCCACACAATAGCAAGCCGTACAAGTCATTGGCCGTTATATAACTTGAACTTGGTTGTGATTGTATTATTCTGTTAGTAGTCTAGACATGGACTATCATAATGTGATGGTTCAACCCTTGTCCTTGTTTGGTTGTAGGATAAGGCCATTGTGCTAGGATAGTATGTGGACCAAAATTATGACACAGAACATATATATATATATATATATATATATATATATATATATATATATATATATATATATATATATATATATATATATATATTGCTTGGGTTTTTGTTTCTCCATTTCGAGCCTCCTTTGTGGTACTTGCTATTTGGGGTCTAATCCACTGGTTTTGCATGGCCAAGTTTCGAGCCAATACCTGGAAATCCAACATACTTGCCCCCAACTCATGGCGCGCACCAGGAACATGGCCGCTGAGGATAATGGGTGGGTTTTCTTCTTCCCTGATCGTCATTGTACATTTTATCTTTTGGACGTTTAGCCACCGGCATCTGTTAGCCTGCACGTCTGGACATTTAGTTCATTTACATGATTGTAATTAATCAGACCGCAACTGATCTCGATCATGTACTTTTGTTACTCTACCAGCTTCTTATTTTGTACAACTGATCTCCAGAATATTTTAATGGAGCGTTTGGGATGCCTTATTGCTTTATCATATATATATATGCTCTATATTTACTGTTTCTTGTTTGATTGATTGAGACATAGATGTTCGTGTGACCCAAAGTGACTTGACTGTAGCCTACATCCCTTTGTCTAGCTGACCATGTCCGTTTCCATATTTCGATACTGGAACGTGATAATATATATGTGCGCGTGCGTATGTGTGTGAATTTTGGTTAGTTTCTAAGTTAGGCATTAATGTCGTAAATCAAACCCCTCAAAACATTTTTTCCAAATCGCCTTTCCTCATTAAACAGATTCAATAGGCCCTTAGGATATATTCGTATAATAAACCAATAAAACAAATTTTCATTCATTACATTCCTTATAATCATACCCTATACTTAATCTATTTACTATCCTAAACCATTTAAACGATTCGGTCTCTCCCCACCTTCAATATCTTCTCCTCTGTATTCGCTCCTTCCCCCAAGCCTCGAAAGTCAATGACCCGCGTGATCACACCCCCACTGTGACCAGAGCCTCCATCGTGCGCCTGTGCCAATCCCGCGATATTGGACCACCCCTGGCTGCCCGCGGTACCCTCAGACTCGACCAGACTCGATATGCCACACCCCCGTGTGCTGCTCGCGCTCACCCCAGCGTCGTCGACACCCCCTTATGGCCGCTTGCGCCCCTCCCAGTGCGTGGACACTAGCTGCAGTTACAGCAAATCAGCACCACACACCCCGCCAGCCATAAATGCCCGTGCGCCACGCTCCCCGTGCAAGCAGCTGTAACGCCCCACAACCGCACGATGCGTTACGCTGAGTCGGATTGAATGAAACAATAGCTGGTTACATTTGATTTTTTGGATTTGGAAAGAAGTATTGATTGAGTTGGTTTTATGTGCAGATGGCTAGCGGAGTTCGATGGAAATCAGGTATTCGTTCAGAGCAGTACTGAGATAGCTGAATTGGAGCCATAATACCGTCTTCCTTAGTCCGATCGGTCAGATGATTTGGAGAGCACGTCCTTCTCGCACGGTCATACCAGTTGAGTAGATCATGCTTTGCATCGGACCACGGGTTCAAGGGATCGACCGTATCGGCAAGACATGATGCTTAACGGAATCAAACTTGGTGAGTGGGCTCTGTCCCTTCTCCTCTACTCCTTCATGCCTAATAATATGGAACACATATAATAGGCTTGAATACTTGGACTGAAACTTGGGAATCACTACACTGTGGCGTGCATAGAGTATACGTCGTTTGCTTGGATAGGATTGTGGCTTGAATTGGTTTTCGCATTGGATAGTTGAAGCTAGAGTTGGATTACATTCGGGGCAGTTGGTTGGAGAAATGATTTAGAATTATGCTTGGAGAGTTGGAATCATATATCTTGGTTGGAACATCGAGAATTCGGACGAGCGAGGCGTGCACCCGTGCACGAGTATCACTTGGGCGCTTTGTCAAGCAAAGCGTGCAGTTGTGGTTCGAAACTAAACAACTGCATAGGCGAGGGCATTGTGCCACTATTGGGGCATTGTGCCATGGGATTGTTCTGAGCGTGGGGTATTGCACCAATTGGAATACTGTATCGAGAAGCGGCATAGTGCCTATGGGGATAACTTGAGATTTGGTGCCTTAGGCTATATGTTGGAGAATGGTTATGGATATTTTGGTTGGATATTCGGTTGAATGAGTCTAGGATCATTTTGGTGGGGCGAGAATGCTCGATCCTCTCATCATACCTACTTGGTGTCTGCATATCACGGACAACCTGTGTCGCACATGGTTTCATTTTCTCGAAAGGGATATGCTCCGGGGCACCAGGACCGTTCGACATGGAGGAGACAAGGGTAACGCGTCTTCGGCGCGGTACCGGTAGTTCGATATGAACCAGAGGGGGATAGCTTCCCATTGCTGGATCGGATAGAACTGCCTATTGATCAGTCCGATCAATGTCCTTTATGGCTGGCCAGTGACTTCATATAGATAAGAGTTGGTTTGCTTTACTTTGGTTGGTTTGTGCTTCGTGTAGGCGCAGCCACCTTGCATCGACAAGAGTGTGCACTTCGAGATTGGATTGTAAAGTTTTGGTTGAGGATGGATATTGAGGCTTAGTTGTTGGTTCGATGGTTTCTCGTGTTGCTTGGGCTTTGAGTAGGACGGTTTGCATGCTAGTATCCTTCGGGTTGGTTATTTATTGCTTGTCGATTTGCTTGAGTTAAATGATTGCATGCTTAAACTGTTTTACAGCTTTCCTTAACATGTCATCCCTATGCCATAAAATGAATCTCGGATTCAACTAGAAAGATCATAATATAACTGTTTGCATTCACTATTTTACTTAGTGTCGGCTTAGACGAGTGTGTTACTCCGCTCACCAGTATGACTGTGTACTGACCCACGTTTGTGGGTATTATTTCAGGTACGCAGGTTTAGTGGCGCTGCTTTGATATACGAGACATGATGTATGAACTGTAAGTACCTTTGTGGGCTAGAAAAAAGAGCAAGAGTATTACATCGCCTTTGTGGTATTTCATTTGGACCCTATCGAGAGCTTCGCTGCGTATACTCTGATGTGTGCTTGGTACACAATACTTAACTTTCGTTGCAAATTGGTCATTTCGATAATAACTTTGGTGTTTGACAACATCGCCTTGTACGAGCGCAACTCCATGCTCGTACGACATCACGTCCCGATGAGAACGATTGTCCTGCAGGAGAGCTATAACATGGTGATTCACGTTCAGCGGGGACTATTGAGCTTGCGGGAGATTGGGACGTGATATATTGGTATCAGAGCGCCTGGTTTATTTTCTCGGACTTGGTCCTTTGCTTCATCACAAACTCTAAATAGCTTCCGCGTGTCGTTTAGCTCTTGGCTCTACTCAGTGCCGCATTGGATATTTCATGCAATAAGTCTATATATTGCTGGTTGTGGCTGCATGTTGTGCTCCATTGCGTTGCTTTTGTTGGTTTTCGTTAGATCCTTAGCATCATTAGGCGTTGTTGCATTCGTGTAACAAGTTGTTGGACGTTGTTGCTTTTGTGCAACAAGTTAAGAGAGGTGTGTCGTTGCTTGGCTTGGCTTGTCGTTCGGGGAGTTTTTGATTGCATCAGTGGATCAGTTGGTTGGAAGACGAGATTGGTTATGCAGCATGTTATGAGTAGAAGCATTGGATTGAGAATGGATCATTGTACGAGTTGCTCGTATAGCGAAATTGTTGGACGGAGTTTGAATTTTGGCTGGGTATATCACAGAGAGTGTTGCACGAGTTGCTCGTGTAGCGCATTGGTTGAGCATGTTTGAGTTTGGCTTGGGAATATCATGATAATGTTACATGAGTTGCTCGTATAGCAAATGTATGGAACAGTTGGTTATTGGGTTGGATTACTTGGATGGGAGCTCGATGCACGGGTTGCTCGTGTAGCAAAAGTATCAAACGGTTTGAGAATAGCTGGAAGCATTGGGAATGGAAGGTAGCACAAGTTGCCTAACGAGATTGATGGAAAGAGTTGGATGGTTAAAGCATTGGCTGAGTCTCGTGTCAGACTTGAGTTGGGAAAGGCAGGATCACGCATCAGGGATGGTTCAAACAGATCTTGAATCAGTGCAAAGGAATCATAATACGAGTAGCGAGTTAATTCAGAGTGGTATATAGGATACCACATAGTGAGCAAGGCATTGAAAATATTTTGGATAGACATCAATGGAAATTGCCTCAATGAACTCGGGTAGCAGGAATATAAGTTGGTAGGTGCACATCGGCTGAGTTTGGAAGAATAAAAAATGGGGCAAGCGAATGTTAAGTTGAGCAAGCGAGAACGGACTTGTACAAATGAAAGTATCATGGACTTGAGAGCATGGACGAGATCGGAACGGGCTATGGGAATGAGTGTTTGGAAATTTGAGGGATTGAGGCAGACCAAGTATTTGAAATAGTTGAGATAGTCAGATGGAAAGCTGAATATCAGAGTTCGCATGCACGATTTGGAAGTTTGGTTGAGCATTCATTGATGCAAAGAGAGTTGAGCATAAGGAATGAACAATTGGGATACGCTTGAGCGAAGCGATGGATTTATTGAAGGATAGCGAGCACGGACTACGATTTTGGGCAACACATTTGAGCTGTTGGTTGAGCAATAAAACACGATCTGACTTGGAGGGACAATGCGATGGATTCAAATGGACTTGAAGGATTTTGGATATTGCTGCTCGAGAAGTCGACTCAGGTTTAGCAGAAGTGGAATTTTGGGCAAAATGGTGCAACGATAGTAGACGAATTCTCTGGAAAGACGTGAACGGATTGAGGCAACAATGGAAGGCAAAGATTATGACGGACAGACTTTTGAAGATAGCTAAACGTGGAAGCAACGTCGGAGCAAATTACTGTGCTGTTTGAGCGAGTTAGACGTGCACTGTGAAATACTGCAAACGGATAAGAATTTGAGTAAGTATTGAGTTTCGAGAATCATTACAATTGGTAGTGCGAGTAGACGAACATGACAATTCAGAAATTTGATGGATTCAAGACGGAACGACGGATTGATGGAAGACGGTTTCAACGAGCGCAGTTCTCAAATTATAGCTTGGATAGATAGCAAGAATCTAGGTGGTTAAGCGGCGTTTGGTTGACAATTCGTCAGAGGTAGTACATGAAGTGCTTGAATTCGGATGTTCGTTCGGATGGAATGGTTGGATTATGGTTCAGATTTGCAGATAAGATATAGCAAGGTTCGTAGTAACTGTCCATCATGATGACTTACAATTATCGAGCGTAGCTTCGGGACAGCTGACCCTAGCGACTTGACCGCCAAATCAGAGATGAATATTGTAGACCCATAGCACGACCCTTACGGTGGCGCATTTGGGAATGCGTCGAGGGCAGATGTGAGTAGTGTGTATTGGAGATTGGCCTACTGAATGAGAGTTAGA
This sequence comes from Iris macrosiphon, assembly GCA_036927795.1. Classification (NCBI taxonomy): domain Eukaryota; kingdom Viridiplantae; phylum Streptophyta; class Magnoliopsida; order Asparagales; family Iridaceae; genus Iris; species Iris macrosiphon. The sequence goes on from JAYESA010000020.1 coordinate 43,318,743, forward strand.
TTTGAGAGATCCTTGGGATAACCTTCAGCTGATGAAGCAGCCGAAAGATCGAAGCGATGGTGGAATTGGCCTAAGTCAACTGATGAGATTCAGATTCGCAGATTTTTGTAGATGGCATCGCCTCTGACTCATCATGCCCCGGAAGGGAATATCATTCATATGAATTGACGACTATGAAACTAGCTCGTGAAGTTAAAGCAGCGACTCGTTCAGATCAGATCTTTGCGAATACTAGAAGGGACATATGTGCCTCAGATTTACAAGATGCATCGAAACTTAGTCTGGGAAGCGTGCTCGTTCATAAGGCAAAGGTGATATCCTATGCTTCGAGGCAGTGGAAGCAACACGAAGAACTATTCCATGCGCAATCTAGGATTTGTGGCGAGTGTGTCCACGTTAAAATTGTGGCGATACTATCCCTTTGGCGTGGCGACGAGATCTTCGTGGATCACATGAACCTCAATTTAGATGTTCACCCAGTGAGGTATTGAGATGGAGGAAGAGGTGTTTGGCTGAGTTGATATAAAAGCAAAGTATAATATTTGGGTAAGTCACCTAGCTAGGGTAGTATCAGTTGAGATGATCATTCAATGCATGGGATATATTTAGAGATGTTGCTAGTGCGGATTCAGAGATAGTTAGATGGATTGAGTTGGAACACGAATTGAATCGTCGGTGGAAAATTATCATATTTGAGAATAACGTTTGAGCGAATATGTTGGAATGAACATCAGGATTGGTTCGATTGGGAGAAAAATGAACGGATGTCTCGGACATAAAGATACCCTTGTAACTTGTCCAAATTCGCTATCGTAAAGCTAGGATGAAATGCATGTATTTTATGGACGCCTTAAATATGTGTACGATCCAAAACTAAGTGATATGAGGAATTCGTATTGAGATGCAAGGAGGATGTGGGAATATGGAATTTGTACGAGCGTTCTGCACGAACGAGATGCTGAGCCTGGATCAGGATAATGAGAGTTGCATAGAGCAGGTTTTTGGAATTGGATTAGCGACATGAGATAAGGAATGAGTACCAGCACGGTTCATGGATGAACCTAATTTCTAACTGGTATATTATGTAATGTCCCACAACTGTACGGTGCGTTATGCTGAGTCGAATTGAATAAAACAGTAGCTGGTTACATTTAATTTGTTGGATTTGGGAAGAAGTATTGATTAAGTTGGTTTTATGTGCAGATGGCTAGCGGAGTTCGATGGAAATCAGGTGTTCGTTCAGAGCAGTACTGAGATAGCTGGATTGGAGCCATAATGCCGTCTTCCTTAGTCCGATAGGTCGGATAATTTGGAGAGCATGGCCTGCTCGCACGGTCATACCAGTTGAGTAGATCGTGCTTTGCATCGGACCACGGGTTCAAGGAATTGGCCGTATCGGCAGGACATGATGCTTAACGGAATCAAACTTCGTGAGTGGGCTCTATCCCTTCTCCTCTACTCCTTCATGCCTAATAATATGGAACACACATAATAGGCTTGAACACTTGGACTGAAACTTGGGAATCACTACACTGTGGCGTGCATAGAGTGTACGTCGTTTGCTTGGATATGATTGTGGCTTGAATTGGTTTTCGCGTTGGATAGTTGAAGCTAGAGTTGGATTATATTTAGGGCAGTTGGTTGGAGAAATGATTTGGAATTATGCTTGGAGAGTTGGAATCATATATCTTGGTTGGAATATCGGGAATTCGGACAAGCGAGGCATGCACCCGTGCACGATTATCACTCGGACGCTTTGTCAAGCAAAGCGTGCAGTTGTAGTTCAAAACCGAATAACTGCATCGACGAGGGCATTGTGCCACTGTTGGGGCATTGTGCCATGGGATTGTTCTGAGCGTGGGGTGTTGCACTAATTGGAACACTGTGTCGAGAAGCGGTATAGTGCCTATGGGGATAACTTGAGATTTGGTGCCTTGGGCTATATGTTGGAGAATGGTTATGGATATTTTGGTTGGATATTCGGTTGAATGAGTCTAGGATCATTTTGGTAGGGCGATAATGCTCGATCCTCTCGTCATACCTACTTGGTGTCTGCATGTCACGAACAACCTATGTCGTACAGGGTTTCGTTTTCTCGAACGGGATATGCTTCGGGGTACCGGGACCGTTCGACCATGGAGGAGACAAGGGTAACGTGTCTTGGGCGCAGTGCCGGTAGTTTGATACGAACCAGAGGGGGATAGCTGCCTATTGCTGGATCGGGTAGAACTGCCTATTGATCAGTCCGATCAATATCCTTTATGGCTTGGCTAGTGACTTCATATAGATAAGAGTTGGTTTGCTTTACTTTGGTTGGTTTGTGCTTCGTGTAGGCACGGCCACATTGCCTCGGCAAGAGTGTGCACTTCGAGATTGGATTGTAAAGTTTTGGTTGAGGATGGATATTGAGGCTTGGTTGTTGGTTCGATGGTTTCTCATGTTGCTTGGGCTTTGAGTAGGACGGTTTGCATGCTAGTATCCTTTGGGTTGGTTATTTATTGCTTGTCGATTTGCTTGAGTTGAATGCTTGCATGCTTAAACTGCTTTACAGCTTTCCTTAACATGTCATCCCTATGCCATAAAATGAATCTAGGATTCAACTAGAAAGATCACCATATAACTGTTTGCATTCACTATTTTACTTAGTGTCGGCTTAGACGAGGGGGTTACCCCGCTCACCAGTACGGCTGTGTACTGACCCACGTTTGTGGGCATTATTTCAGGTACGCAGGTGTAGTGGCACTGCTTTGATATACGAGACATGATGTATGAATTGCAAGTACCTTTGTGGGCTAGAGAAAAGAGCAAGAGTATTACATCGCCTTTGTGGCATTTCATTTGGACCCTATCGAGAGCTTCGCTGCATATACTCTGATGTGTGCTTGGTACACAATACTTGACTTTCGTTGCAACTTGGTCGTTTCGATGATAACTTTGGTGTTTTACAACATCGCCTTGTACGAGCGCAACTCCAGGCTCGTACGGTATCACGTCCCGATGAGAACGATTGTCCTGCTGGAGAGCTGTAACGTGGTGATTCACGTTCAGCGGGAACTATTGAGCTTGCGGGAGATTGGGGCGTGACAACAGCGATCCCACGCGGCTACCCTGCAAGAACCTCGACATCCGCGCATCAGAGCAGCAGCCCCCGCGATGCGCCATTGTCCACTCTGACGCTCGACACAGGCGATTTTCTACGAATTGAAATCGATCCCGTCGCGACGCGTGTGGGTCGGAAGTCAGAATCTTGTTTTATCATAGCGACTTTGCACGTATTTTTTGGACCATCCAACCATTGGATCGACGATCCAAAACTTTCATCACAATCTTGGTACATAGCTCTACCCTTCTCTCAAGTTTCAACCACTAATTTGATCGTTTGATGGATCAAAACTTGTCGCAAAGTTGTGCGTTTAAACTGAATTTATTTTGACAGTTTTTTGCTGCCAACTTCGCGGATTTGCTTCTCCCTCGTCTCTCGATCTTTTGACGATCCATCTCCGCAGGTTCGAACACAACATAGCCCCTTTACAAACCCTTCAAATAGATTTATTTAATTTGATTTTAACTACAAGTTATTTCAATTTGAAATCACAGAAAAATAATCAGTTTTTAAAAATTAGAAATTTTTGCAATACGAAGTTGTCCCGTCAAACTGGACAACCTCGTCGCGTACCAATTGCACCAAAATATGCGTATAGTATTTTCTGACGTGTAGAACACCCCTGGACTTTTATACTTATAGCATTATGGCTTGTATATTATGTATCTTGTTACGTCCCTCTGAGGACCTGATTTTCTTCCAGATTTGCAGTGTTGATTGTCGTTGAGTTCTTCTGGAGTTGCTGATGAGTATCATCTCGGTATACATGTATAATTATTAGATTTTTGTATCATATCTTTCGTTCATCTACTATGTTCTTATTGCTTATTTTCTGCTGATATTGCCTAGTATTTGTAGACATGTTATTTCTTTCGAGTTTATTCGGACATATGTAGTAGATATGGGGTGCACACCATGATATATATTGTTCATTCTTTTATTTTGTATTCTTGTGAATTGGACATAGATATATCTATTATGTTATCTAGATAGTGACCATCATTGAACAACTTATACGTGTTTGAGTTGGTCCACTTGATACGTAGCTGGCCATTGCCACGTGGCTTGGTCCCGTATATTTTTTGGACGGGGGCGTGACAACATTTGTTGCATATTGAGAGTTATATGTTTGAAATATTAGAACGTGCAACAAGTAGAACGTATGTAGTACGCTTAGATGAAGGCTATTGTTCATGTTTACGGTGGCATCATATGTTTATTCCATGTGTGCATGCATGTTATGCATGTAAGTCTTGCAATGCCAGTATCGAAAAATTATTATTGTTCAGTATTTTCTACTGGCAAGTTGAAAAGTGTGTATGAGCCGCATCTATAACCAATTCCACTGCCCTACACCAAAGTGCTTTGCTTAGAGGACAAATTGAAGTATCAGATGCAAGACGCAATTAAAGCTGAAAGACCAAAGAAGAACCGTATCAAGTCGAATGATGAACTTACAAGAGATTTATGTTGCAATAACTATGGTGGAGTTGGACACAACAGAAGAAAATGTACTAGTCAATCATATACTAGTCAGCCAAGAGAATAAGATTATGTCCTAGTCAGTGGAGATTTGTGATGTTTCAGTTATTCTCAAGTTTATAATAAAATTGACATTCTTATAATTAAAGTAGACATTCTTGTGTTATAATTTTCTATATGACATTACAAATACCAGAAATTAATAAGATGTAGAACATTTATCTAAATGACATTACCAGTACCAAAAATTACTAAAATACAATACAATTGTCTACATCACATTACAAGTAGCAGAAATTAATAAAATACAATACAATTATCTATATGTCTACAGATGAGTCTGGTGCCATAACAAGGCTTCCATGCCAATTTTTTTCACAATAGATACATCGAACATGATTTGCATTCGAGAGCATTCTTTTGCCTTCATATTCTTCGTTATAAACTATATGAAAGTGTGTCCATACAATAGACAAATTCATTGGACGATAAAATTGTCGGAGACGACGTCTTTCTTCTCCGTTGTTACGTCTTTCTTCTTCGCTATCGTGATCATTTTCCATGACCATGGGAGTAAAATTTGGTTGAGAAAGAAAAAATTGAGAATGCATGATGAATGAAAAACTCTCCCACTCTTTAAATAAACTACCCTACAACAGTTAAAAAAACGATCGTTAAAAAAGTAATGATTTAAAAGAAAAAAAATTATTGGGCGCCAGTGTGACAGACGTCAGACTCAAAAATGAGTTGGACGCCAGTTGCACTAGCGCCAGACTTTCCACCTGTGTTGGGCGCCAATCACGCTGGCGCCAAATCTCCCCAACCGTAATTTTCATAAACTACTCCTCTTTCATGCAATTCCACTATTCTTCTTTCCCCTAAATAAAATTTTCTGTTAAATCTAACATGATCTAATTTTCAATAAATTGTTAATTAGAGGATAATTTTGTTTGTTAAATTGTTAACTACATTAGACTAGAACTTAAATTAGATATCTATGAGATAGTAGCATTCTATTTTGTTCTCCACTAGATAAGAATTTTAGTTAAAATTGACTAAACAAAAGATTATATCTAATCCAAATTTATTTTATAACTTGAATATTATATAACTTATCGTTAAAGTTTAATTTTAAATTGATCAAATTTAATAACAGAGTATTATTTAATTGACTATGATCAATAATCAAATTTAATATCAGAGTATTATTTAATTGACTGTGATCAATAATTAAATTAAATAATAAAATTATTTTTGTTACTATTAAAATAATATGAATATGGATTATATTTGTTTTTCTCTCGATGGTCCTATATTTCTCTGACTGAAAATTGCACACAAATTTTATTTGATTGTGCGCCACTGTTCTCTTATAAATTTTAGGATATATACAATAGTTACTAGATTACTAATTTAATTTAATTTTTTTTAACACTAATTACTAGATAAAAATTACCACAGACAATAATTACTTATCATAATTACTACTAACAATATAACATTAATTAATTACATAATGAAATATGTTTATTGTTAGTAGTAATTAATTACTACTAGTATAAGTTGATAAAGTTACTATCGATAAATAAAATTTTATACAGTTAAATTACTATAGATTAATAAAAGTTCAGGAAATAACTACTTAGAGAATTTAAAAAAGAAAAAAAATGATTATATTAGATTAGATCAAAGTATATTTAAATTATATAGGATTAATTGGATTAGAATATTTTTTATATTAGTTAGAGAATATTATATCATATTTTAACCTTAAATAGGATAGACTAGATTTAAAATTGCAAATTGTATCTAGAGAGGATAGGCGAGATTTAAAATTGCTAATTGGATAGACTAAATTTTAAACTAGTAATTTTAGATTAATCTACTACAGTAAGAAAATTAGTTTTAAGATATATATGCTATAAACTAGAAAATCTCAACAACAATTTACTCACGATCAGAAAATTTTCATTGGTGGGACGTTTTCTGACCAAAATAAGTCCAACCATTGAGTTTTTATTTTTCACAAGATTAAGTCCTATAGTTGGACGTTTTCTCAACAAAATGCACCCAATGATTGGACATTTCTTTTAATTTTTATTATTGTGTATTAAACGTTTTTCAAAAAAAATTCTCCAATACGTCCAATGGTTGGACATCTTTGTTCTCATTTTACAATTTTAAGAAAGTTTGTGCCTTCAGCACAATTTTATTAAATTTTTATGTTGTAAACTAAAATATCTGTATAAAAAATTATAACATAGATAATGTACTATGTGGTACTGTATTAAAAAAAATCGTAATTTGCACAATTATTTTCACTTATAACCCATCTGGTTCCAATTTTCATATGACACAAGTATGATTAAAAAAATTATTGAGAAAAACCAGCGAGAGAAAATCAACTTTACGTGTTTCATGAAAGAAAAATCTAAGAAAACAATAATACCATCCAACATATTACAATCCAAGACAAATTTGATGATTACATCCCACCAATTTATATTGTGTTTATTTTTATTACTTCACAAGGTTTCCAATAATCAATAATCAGTTTGGCAGCTCCATCAACGGAAGAAAAGAGAGAAATATTATTTTTCCAATACTTTGGATTCCTAGAAAAGTACATTTGGATCTTATTTTCGAGGGTGATTTTTTAAGGAACAAATTTTGTTTTTTTTTTGGACAGGACAATATTAATTGTACAAATCAATCCCATTGGTTGAGATTGCCCCTTGGTTTTCTCGGTTACCAAATTCAACACTGCTACATGGTCCGCGGTCCGTGACTGTAGTCAGTAACCACGGACCACATATCAGCATTCCATTGACAGAATTTTCAGTTGTGGATCCCAATCAAATAAGAAGAACCAATGGAATGCTGACACGTGGTCCGCGGTCCGTGAGGACTGCGGGCCAAATATTATATTCCTACCAAATTACCAAAGGGCTAATTAGAGTTTAGACCTCTTGATTTTATAACAACTTGAAGTTTAGGCCATAACATGTCCATTTAAAAAATTTGACCCCTAAATTAGGTATTTTTGGATCCTAAAATGTACACTGTAACACTAAAATTATTCTAGTGAGACCCTTTTGATAGTGAGATATGTAGGGGGTGAGCATTATTTTATTTTGGACTGAGAGCTGAATCGAATGGAACCGGATAAGTGATTCGATTCGGTTTGGAAAAAAAATCTGTTCGATTTCGATTTAAAAAATACTAAAATTCTTTATTTTGGTTTTGGTTTTGGTTTTGGTTTTGGATTTTGGTTTCAGTTCAAAATTGAATAAGACTTACGCAATTATTAAACACTCTCAATTTTATACATATTTTATGATTAAAAAAGTGTATATTTTAAAGCTCAACTTTGATAATTTAACAACTAGTCCAATTTTGGGCCCACTTTTAAAATACAACAAATCTATGTATAATAATTATAATTTTTAATATAATTTAATCACAATTTCAATTTTGGACCCGACCAACTAAATAATAAAAATAGTCCAACCGAATAAATCGAATAAATCGAATTGATTATTGATTTGGTTCCGTTTCGGTATGGCTATTTCGGTTCGCTTTCGGTTTTGGACTTTTAAAATTTTGATTTATTCGGTCTTGACTATTTCGATTCGGTTGAGATCGAATATAAACCAAGCGCTCACCTCTAGAGAGATATGATCGATGTCTTATGCAATATATGTATCATCAACATCATTGGCCACATAATAATAAGAGTAATATTATTCATCCCTCAAAACTATTCGTTTTATGTGGCAAATGACGTGACATGCTAAATAGTATTATGTGGCATTTAATATGTCAATTGACATGACAAATTTTAATCCAAAAAATTAATTACCAAATTTTTTTAATGTTAATATTAATGTTAATATTAATATTAATGTTAATATTAATATTAATGTTAATAAATTTTTTTTAGATGTCCGGCGATACGCACAGAACTTTGTACACGCTGTATTGCATGTCATTTTGACCATGTGGTTATTGATGAACTATTATTAGAGCATCATTAGTAGATTGGAATAAAAAATACATCTTAAGATCTAAATTTATATATAAATTTTTTTTAATCTAAACGGGTTGAACCTGTATAAAAAAAGTAGAAAATGATAAAAGTTCCAAAGGTTATATGGTCAAAAATTAATGTAGTAAAAAAATAATAAAATATAGAATCTAGAAATTGTGGCTCCAAATTGAGTCTTACTATTCTACAAAATGAGTTTCTACATTCTGAATGTAGAAATTATGAGGTCCAAACTATAGCTCATGTGGGTAGGTTGGGACCATCATGAAACTCCAATTGAGTATTAGTATTCTACAAAATAAGCTCAGCACTGAGCTGATGAGGGTCCTAGACGGACTTTCAAAATAGGCCTCCCTATATAATATAAAAAAATAAAAAAATATTCTTATCACCAATATTTGAGCTAAAAATCTCTAGAGTGCAAGACTAATATGTTAACCACTATACTACAATTATTTTATGTTAAATACTACACCACAATTATTTTATGTTAACCACTATATCTTCTTTTTTTGAATTATGTTAACCACTATATCATAATTATTATTTTTATAACTAACAACTTACATCTTAATTTTGGAACCCTAGTAAATATGGGACCCAGAGAGGATGCACTTGCTAAGGACCGGCCCTGCCTACATTCTGAATCGAGAATCTAGAAATTGAGATGGACCTTACTATTGATGCTCTTATATCAATAATTCTAGAATTACAACCAAAAGTTTTACAATCGACTTACAACCTGTCATGCCCCAGTCCCAAAATACGTAGGACTATGAATATGTAACATGCCAGCTACGCATTCGACCAGACTCTGGTCTGACTCGAATACGTATAAGTTATATTAAAATGGTCACTATCTATATAATCAAGTAAATATAAATATCTATGCCTCAATCCACAATGATCAGAATATACAAGAATGAGCTACATATGCTAAAATCGGCCGCCAATAACACATAAGCTCGAATAGACTCGAGAAAGGAATATGAGTATATAAAACTAGGCTATATCAGCAGATGAATAAATAATATGAATAATAAACATGACTCCGGAAGAAATGATATAAGTACCTGGCACCAATTTCTGCAAGACTAAGCAACACACATTAGCAACTCCAGACAGGCTCCACAACGGTCTATACTGCAAAACTGGCAAGGGACCAAGTCCTCAGAGGGACGTAACAAGGTACAAGAAACAGCATACCAAAATAAATGCAGTATATAAAATATAACAATAGGGCAAACTATGTAACCAGCTATGTGACATGCAAATGAGAGCATCACTAGTACTCAGGCTGAAACCACTACAAGCTCTATGTCGGGGATCCGGTAGCAGTGATATCAAGTAGTGGGCCTAGCTCTGTAGTGGCTACGGCACAATAATAATAAATATATATAATCAGCCTGTAGCCTGTGTGTCTCTCCCCACCCAATGTAATCACACGTCTTATGTCCATGATGTCTCATGTCCATAACACGCAAGATCATGACCTCTAACTAGTGCAGCGAGTCATAATGATAGCTATACATATGTAAGATCTATGTCACAAATCCTGTAACCTATACATAATCACCTTGAATAACTCAGAAAAGATTCTGTCTCATGAACAATGTCAAGTGTCCTATGGTATGACGTACTTGATAAAACAAGCACGAAAAATATATAGGATAGCAATATCAACTCTCTAAGTGACGTTACACGACTCCGCGTACGGCGTCGACACCCGAATATTATTCGGACGTTAAGCAACGTCCCACGGTCCTAGGTTGAACAGGTACATCTCAAGAGTATATATATATAGAAAGAACTCAAGCAAATAATATAACAGGACTACTGCAAGTTGGCAAGGTACACTTGCCTAGGGTTTGAATTCCTTTAGTTGCTCCGGTGTATGTGGAATCTCCAAGAACGCCTCCGAATGCTGAAACAAATATTACCATCACTCTCAGAAGATATAAACTAGCTAAGATTGCCTACCCATAAGTCCAATTTGGACACAGGAGCAGAAATGATAGTTTTTGGTCAAAGCGGGGTCCACATGTGGCCTACTTCGCACCGAAAAATGTGCCAGAGACAAAGTTCTTCAAATTCATCAAACTTAGTATTTACAAGTCCAGAACGATGATACGAACCCAACGGAATGTCCAGAACTGGATTCCGATGAGCCGATCACAAAATCGTCCGTCAAGTGGAGCCGTAGGGCCCACGATACGGAATTTCGTCAATGTTCTCAGATTTGAACAAAACTTGGATCACAAGACCAGCGTAACGCTACGAATCCGATGGCATAAGTTTCGTTATGAAACGACAAGTACACACGAAGTTACAACGAGTTTTAGAACAGGCCCGATATGAGATATTTTCGACGGATACACGTTGATTCCGGTGTGCACGCACATCCAAATCAACTTCTGCAAAATCCTATATGTCCATATTGATGATACACATCTTTTGGTATAATTCGTACATGACTAAGTCGCCTCGTTTAGCGGGACGTACCCCATTTCAAAAAATTTTGGGTTTTAAAACCAAGTTTTTGGTCGATTTCACCCGCAAATAAAACACAACATACAGTAATATAAAATAAACTAATTACAGGATTTTAATCTCGGTTATGTTGTCTAATTTACTGTTCAAACAGAATCTAAAAGTATTAAACAGGTTGGGAGAAAAATGGCCATGAACATGGGGCTCCGAGACAGTTTCTGAACTACAGAATTGTGTAGTTTTTTCCTGTTTTGCGTCGCGTTTTGCGACCGACAAAGGACACGATACCCTGAACTATTTATACAGGGTTCGAGAGGGTCACGTGGTCTTCGCATAGGATTCGACAGAATAAAATTTGGATCAATACACAGGAAGATACGTGAGCTAGAAGATGGGTACCTTGCTGTTGTTCGTGAATTGGACAGTTTTGTGGCCGATGTTGGCGGTCGACGTGCGGCGGCGTGTGTAAAATCCCTATTTCCTAAAAAAAAATTATATTAATTTTTTTATTAATTATTAGTTTAATTGTAGTAATTAGTGTCTAATTAGGAGAAATAGATTTTTATTAAATTTTTAATTTAGGTGTTCGTGCACTTAGGAGATTTATGGGGCCATTAGGAATTTTTTCGAATTTATTTCATGTGGGAGACCCTTTGGGCAGTTGCTAGCTTAATGGTATGCATTAGTATAATTCTAGACTTTTCTATGAGTATATACATGTGTGTATATATATATATATATATATATATATATATATATATATATATATAAGATTAGAAAAGAAAAGAAGAAGAAAATAGAATTTATATAAACTATTAATAACTATTCCTATTGGATCCTAAACTAACTACCCATTAACTAACCTACCCGTGCATGTGAGCCACCCCTTGTTTTGCTCACAGCAAACACCCTTTTGCAATCAACTCACAGCAACCCATAATCCCACAACCCCTTTTGCTAACAAACCAAGCAACCTAGCTTAGCATAGCAAATAAGCAATCCCACATCCTCTTTTACACCACAGCAATCCAACTTCACACCCGACCCTCCTTAGTAAAATAGCAACCACCTTAGATTTGTTAGCAAACCCATCCATGTATTAGCAGCCCTTAGCAAAGTGCACAGCCACCCGCCCGTGGGAAGAAGTCCACACCCGCGCCCAAGCACGGACCCCCCTCTCTCATCTCTTATATATATATATATATATATATATATATATATATATATATATATATATATATATATATATTCTTATTTCAACTAAAATCCTAAACCTAAATCATCCAAACTCTTTCTCTTCTCATCTAGACCCAGAGAGCGCCGCCACCGCAGCCGGAGAACCACGCCAGGCCGTCCAAACCAATTCCGACGACCGCGACCCCGCTCACCCCGCACACTGCAGATTTTCGCAGCTAGGTACCTGTGTTCCCGCGTTGTTTTTTGTCACCTCGCTCAACCAAACGCCACCCCGTCTTTACCGGTACGCTCATCCCTTAACCCTCTTCCATATCTGTGTGGTAGTAGACCTCGAACAATGCGTAACCATAGGCAAAAACAGCGCCAAAGTTGGCATAAATAGACTAATTTCTGGGATCGCAAAAAACTGCGGTGATCACCCATGTTCCTGAATTCGTATCTCCCACCACAGTGATCTGAATTTGATGATTCATTTTGGTATGTGTAGACCACTTGACCTAGTTTAATTTCTGTTAAATAACCCTAGATTATTAACTGCTGTAGGTAGAATTAAATTCGTTGGAAAACCCCGCGAACACACTTTTTTTAGATTTCCAAAAGTTATGAAATGGAGCGCGCCCTGCCAAACGGGACCGCCCCGCCGTATACCAAGTGTACCAATCGATGCGCACAGTATACTCGAACACGTGGGAGTTTGCAAAAACTGATTTGGACGCGTGTGCGCGCCAGAATCAGCCAGTATCCGCGGACAAATCCAGTGTCCCAACTTTTGCGAAAGTCACTCGTATTTTGTGCACGCTCGTCAGATTGCGACGAAACTTACGCCACTGGACTCATGGTAACGCGCTGGTCCTGTGACCCTATTTTTACGCAATTCTGAGACAGTTGACCAAGTCGCCAATTGGCGGGCCCTACGGTTGACTTTTTGGGCGAATTTGTGTTCGGTCCATCGAAATCCATATTTGGACATACCGTTGGATTTGTATTGACATATAGAGTTTGTTTGACCTATAATTTGTTCCATTTATAGACTGTTACCCTTGGCACATTTTTCGGTGCAATATGGGTCACACGTGGACCCCACTTTTACCCAAAATTATTGTTTTGCCCCTGTGTCCAAATTGGACGAAAGGAAAGTGCTTTCTAGCTATTTTACTTATTCTGGAAATATTGGTGATGTTTATTTCAGCATCCGGGGACGTTTATTCTGAGACCGTAGCTTCTGACTCTTGGTGTTGACATCCGAATATTATATTTTTGCAGCTTTCTTGCCAAGCAAGATACCTTACCAAATTGCTTATAGTATTTTGCATGCTTAGTATATTTCTGTATATTTATTGTATTTCTGTATATTTATTGCATGTGTAGTTTCTTTCAGTCATTACTATATATTAGATATGTTGACACATACTTGACACTTATTATCATAGAGGACAATCAGAAGGCGTATGGGGCTTTAACCACTCTGGTAAACCGTAGTAACTAGCATGCACTATGGTGGTCATGTCCGATGGTCGTTACCTCCGCGGTATGTCGATTGATGGAGTCACGAGGGTCGCTACCCCCGCGGTATGTCGACTGATGATGTTATAGACGGGTGTGTGAGTTGTGAGGCTTAGATCGAGTAGCCTACCCTTACCCATACGTCAAAAAGTTGTCCTCATTTGCATTCATATAGATTATCTTGTACAGCGTACTTATATATTTTTAAACATTATGCATGTTTACTGTATTCAAATTGGCTTGCTTCTATGTATCTTGTTACGTCCCTCTGAGGACCTGGTCCCTTTCCAGGTGTATCTGTTCTTGAGTATTCGCAGGAGCGCAGATTCGGATGGTTATATATGTTTCGAGGATGTCTTCTCTTCGAGCCCCGTGGATGTTAGTTGATATTCTTATATTGTGATTGTTGTGTTGTACTTTTACATTCGAGTTGGTAGTAGATTTGTTTCCATCCAACTATCATCTTTAGATACTTATATTGAGATCTAGTTTCATAGATACTGGTTATTTATTTATATTTGATTTTCGTGGATGAGATTTAGATTATACCCTGTGACTTGTGACATATATTTTTATCACTTGTGGATTAATATTCATATTACAGCGTACGTGTGGATTTTTGTTTCCATATATTGGATTTGCCATATCCATACGGCTGGCATGCTTACGTGTCCTAGTCCTACGTATTCTTGGGACTGGGGCATGACATATTTTTGTGGTGGCCCATGCAGGTCGAGAGCATATTGTCTCGGTTATGTTACTATACCGAACAAGCCTGCACCTAGGAATAGAGTATAGGATCTCATCCATAATTGACTATGATTCGCTCTTCTTCCAATCCATTCTATCTAAATAATTGCATCCTGCTTGATTCCTGTACTTCCCTAATAGTTCTTTTAGTATAGCCTTCTGCTAGAATATAGGAACCCCTATTATTAGGATGATAATTATGGTAGCATACCTATTAAGAATACAACGAGAATATAGACACACCACTACGTTTAGAATATCTAGTGAACCCTAGAATTCCTTATCTATAGATTGGTTTACCATTACCCCTTGATGTATTATGAAGACTTGAGAGTAGTATAGACACTACTAGAGTTAGTTAGAAGTTTTATCATAATGTTTGACCCTAGTATTGAGGAACCAATAGAAAACCAAAATTGAATATTATGACTGAACCTAACCTTCATAGTTAGATAGTATTGGAGAACTATAAACTTAGATCATTGTCTTATTATTAGTAGACAGCACCTAGGAGGCCAAAGGGAATGAATATAACATTTTCCTTGAACATACCTCAAAAATAGAGATTAGCATAGCATCTTCCCTTAGGAAACCATGACATTATCCAGAGTCTTTCCATTTTAGTTTTATGACTTGTTCCTCTGTGACCTTAAACGTTCGTTAATTACGCGACGACTAAATTTTGTTCTTCTACTCTTCATCTTTCAACTCGTGCCATCTGACACTTCTGATTGTAGGCCAGGTAATTTATTCTGTGTTAAGGACATATAGTTGCTGGAATTATAGTGGTTAATGTTAAATTTTGAAATTATGTGCTTAGTAGTTAGAACTTGATGGTTTAAGCTATTCTTGTAGATTGAGACCTGGTGCTTATCCCTTAGTTATAAATTGCGTAATATGTACCCCACCTCAATACGATTTATATCCCCTTCCCCCTTGAAGGCCAGTAACTTTCTATTCTTACTATTGACACTTGCTCTATAAGCGCTATGACTAAGACTTAGGATGACCATGACCTATGTAATGAAAGAGGATACCCTAATAAGTACCAAGATCCCTTATCGTAGACCTTAACAGGAGTTTCTACAGTATCCTTAAGACAATTACAGTACTAGTTTATTGTTATAAGTTGGGTAGTATACCTCACAACATAGTATTACATAGTCTTTTGACCTATTATTGAAGTGTAACTGAACAACATTAACTGTATGCTAGCTTAGGACGACAGTATTTTTTTTTAGACAGTAGAACTTAGAGACTATACCCCTACTTTGTCGACTATCGACTTAGACAAGGAGTTAGTATGACAACTAAAGAGATTGTAAGAGTCTTATCTTTTTGTGAACTTGAATTGTTATGTACCTTCTTTCATCATAATCCAGCGTATTTATATTTGCTGTACTACCTTGACTTATGTTGCTATTGTAGCCTAGTTTTTGTAAGCTTATTCTTTTATTGAGCTTGCTCATGACATATGTATTATTGGGTGCACACAATGCTACAATTGCCTAATCAGAATCGGTGTATTAAGGTCTAGCTAACCTTAGTGCGCTTGGTTCGCTCTTCGCATGACTACTTTATGTGGATTGAGATATATGGTAGTAGACGGATATACTTGCCCCTAGACATGTCTGACACATCGTATCGGTTACATAACTGTACTGATACGAGCATGTAAATAGAAAATTACCAAAAATAGGATTTCAATCCACAACTGTCCTAACAACTCTCTTTTCGAATTCTTTAATCTCTTTGAACCTCGTACTTGTATTCTATCACCTTCACCTTGAATTCTTTATTATTGCTCTCCGTCTTCCCTTATTTCGGAAAGACGAAACCTCGTGCTGGTATAAGTTGACACTGATAGTACTAGATATACCCCATAAGGCTAATCACATGACTTAGTGACTCTCTTTTATAATTGATTAAGGGCATATCATAGGTGATATGTTTGGTGTTAAAACTTTGAGGATTGAATAACATGATTAAATAATTTGAGGAATATTTTTCCTAGATGTATAGCCTTAGGTGATAGATGGATAAATTTTAAGTTCGGTAGATTGTGAACCCCTCACCCAAAATTAGACCTACTTGGCTGAGATAGTGAGACTAAGGTTAGATTGAGTCCAGTTAGAAATAGAACATGATATTTTTATTTAATCTTGTAATAATTATATCACTTAGCGCACCTTATCGTGCTCCGATAATTGGAGCACTACACTAGCCACTGCCTTCCTACAAATTCCATACCCTTATCCTAGACGTGCCCATCATCCATTCTGATCTTTGTGCAACTTTTAATTGTTGGGCACTTTTATGCAAAAGAGCATTTAGGTGTCCACACCATTGGACATGACACATGAAGAAACCTATTTTTCGCTCATGTGGATTTTCTTATGATTTTTTGGGATGTGCAACGCGCAACATCGTCCACCCCTTTAAACCTAGCCTTGTATTTTAAACAATGCAAATCTTATACCAACCTTGACTTCTACCGTGGCTTAATTTTAATTTCGAGGACGAAATTTTTATAAGTTGGGTAGAATGTAAAACCCCTATTTCCTAAAAAAAAATCGTATTAATCTTTTTTTATTAATTATTAATTTAATTGTAGTAATTAGTGGCTAATTAGAAGAAATAGATTTTTATTAAATTTTTATTTTAGGTATTCGTGCACTTAGGGGATTTATGGGGCCATTAAGAATTTTTCTGAATTTATTTTATGTGGGAGACCCTTTTGGCAGTTGCTAGCTTAGTGGTATGCATTAGTATAATTCTAGACTTTTCTATGAGTATATATATATATATATATATATATATATATATATATATATATATATATATATATATATATATATATATATATATATATAAGATTAGAAAAGAAAAGAAGAAGAAAATAGAATTTATATAAACTATTAATAACTATTCCTATTGGATCCTAAACTAACTACCCATTAACTAACCTACCCGTGCATGTGAGTTGCCCCTTGTTTTGCTCACAGCAAACACCCTTTTGCAATCAACTCACAACAACCCATAATCCCACAACCCCCTTTGCTAGCAAACTAAGCAACATAGCTTAGCATAGCAAATAAGCAATCCCACATCCTCCTTTACACCACAGCAAGCCAACTTCACACCCGCCCCCTCCCCCTAGTAAAATAGCAACCACCTTAGATTTGTTAGCAAACCCATCCATGTATTAGCAGCCCTTAGCAAAGTGCACAGCCACCCGCCCGTGGGAAGAAGCCCACACCTACGCCCAAGCACAGACCCCCCTCCTCTCTCATCTCTTATATACACATATATATTCTTATTTCAACTAAAACCCTAAACCTAGATCATCCAAACTCTTCCTCTTCCCATCTAGACCCAGAGAGCGCCGCCACCGCAGCAGGAGAACCACGCCAGGTCGTCCAAACCAATTCCGACGACCGTGACCTCGCGCACTGCAGATTTCTGCAGCGAGGTACCTGTGTTCCTGCTTTGTTTTCCGTTACCTCGCTCAACCAAACGCCACCCCGTCTTCACCGGTACGCTCACCCCTTAACCCTCTTCTATATCTGTGTGATAGTAGATGTGGTGCCCCGTTTCCCCTATTCGGGGAACGCGGCTAAGAAATACTAGACGGTATCGTTTGATCAGGATAGATTGAATCAAGAACTCATCCTCGTTATGGATTTGTCTCTTCGGAATCGATTCCCATATTCAGTGGACCGTGCTCCAAGGATCGACTTAGCGGCAGAGTCAGGAGGGACCTCTCCGCTGCATTCTTTGTTGCCTAGTTTTCGCTGTCGCTTGTTGCTTTCGTGCCTTGAGTTAGTTTTCGGATTTGCTTGGGTTTTCTTGAACGATTTTGATAGATTTCATTGCTTTCGTTCTTAGGACTACACTTCAATTCCGATAAGGGAAAGAGAGAAAGAAGTACTGATCAGCTGTTCGTGTCAATACAGGTGAACCAGCTGTAGGCGTCGCTCGAGCGGACTCCTAAAGCACTTCTTTCCTTTTCCTTCCAACTACCAAAGTGAGTGGCTACCAACCCGATTAGCTAGCCCTACTTGCTAGTCTTCACATCTAAATCTTGTGTTCGTGCTTTGCCCGATCAAACGATACCAAGTAAATAACTAAAAGATATCAAGATAATAAGGGAATAGACTTGGAAAATATTGCTTGTCAAATGAAACTTGTGAACGGTTACTTACTTATATGCTTGCTCGTTTGGAATGTTCATCATATGCATAAATATAAGTTAGAATATATATTTCTTCTTAAAAACTGTGCTATGTATAGAACTCATTTTCAATGCAATAACTCAACAGGAAGACTATGCAAAAGTAGATCTTGCCCTATTATTGCCCTGTGCCTGATTTGCCTCAAATATTAACTTAGTGTACTGCGTTGATCACGGACAACTTGTGCACAAGGTCTTAGTTCCTGCGGACGGTCGCTGGGGCACTAGCACCGATCCGATCCGGACGGAACTCACGATAGTCGCCTGCTTCGGATCGAGTGGCTTGTGGCGCCTCCTGTTCTCTGCGTCGCACGCCATTCCGTCCCGAGACTAGCCTGTCCATTATGGCAACGTGCCAGTGATCCCCTCGTATATTTAAACCTGTTGCTACTAACTTGTGTCTTCTTGGCAGGGAAGGCAAGGTAAGTATTATGCAGGTGGTTCAGACGGGCAGGTAAATGTCACCGAACGGTGGCGAGTTATTTCAATGATACTATATATATGTCTTGCTGTAAAATGAACTAAGGCAAGATAGAAACCCACAAATATGCATGCTTCATTAAAACAATGTGTTGATTGGTATAGTTGGGATAGCTTGCCTTCACCAGTACGTTTCCATGTACTGACCCTCGTTGAAACAGGTTCCCCGCGCTAAGGAGAGCCGAGCGAGGAGCAGGAGACAAACCCCCAATCCAGTCCAGCTGTAGGCATGCCTCGACCGTGCCAACCTTTGAAGCATTTTGAAGAAGAAGAAGCATTTTAAAGATAGAAGCTAGCCACCAAGCAACCATGCAACTTCGTGGCAAAGCAGTCGTTCTGACGCAAGGTCTTATATTTTGAGTTTAGTAAGGATGTAATGTACAGGACTGCTATCTCATTTTGTGTCAGCACTTTTGTAAGCCCATAGAGGCAATCCTTATGACTCAGTTCAAGGAGTTTGTAATAGATGTTCATATTATCAATAAAAAGAGAAATTTTTCATGTTTCAATATGTGTTTTAATTATCTGCGTACTCTGAATATGTGCTCGCTATGCGAAACAAAAATACTTAGCCTTGTGCGGTGCGCAACCTAGGCCCGTACGGCGGTCACGCCCGGGGGACGACTAACGATTCCGCGGGATCGGGGCGTGACATGTTGGTATCATAGCACAGCTTCAAAGTTCCTTTGACTTGAACTGGAAAAGTTCCCTTAACGATAAATCCCTGTGCGAACTCCTGAACTCGTTAAGGCCAAAATGAGATACGTTCATGCAATAAGTCCATAATACATTATGATCCTGATGTAATTACCTTTCTTTCAAGGAACGACGCAAGCGCAACCATCAGCGCTGGCGCCAGGCGAGACAAGGACTCAGGAGAGCAGTTCCGGAACTTCAGGAAGCTCTCGGAGCCAACGGGGCATGTCTCGATCAGATTTCCTTCAGCAGTTGATGCAAATGTTTACGGAGCAACGACAGAGGGATGATGTCCGCCAAGCCAAGTTCGAGAGCAACCGAGAGGCCCGGCTCTCAGTCCAACAAAAGCAGGTAGATACCCTGCAACAGCTTGTTCAGACCCTGGCCTCCAACCATTCTGCCGCAACGACAGCTACACCAGTGGAGCAGCCAGTGCTTGAAGTCGAACCACCGCTAGTGCCAAGGACGAGGGAAGTGACTGCCTTCCCCTTTGGCAACTTCAAGAATGTCTGCAACACGCCGTTTAATGGGACTGAGGACCCGATTGTGGCCCTAGATTGGCTCGCTGAGCTTAAAGATCATTTTTCTCTCCTAGAAGTGCCGGAAGACAAGCGCGTCACCTGTGCCCAACTATTGCTTCGCCTCAACGCGCACGACTGGTGGGACGTGCATCGACGATCTCTTCAACTTGGCCATGGAGAGGAGGCGATCGCGTGGACGACTTTTTGTGCCGCGTTCAAGGAGGAGTTTATACCCCCACCACTACGACGTCAACGGGAAAACGATTTCGTTCAACTCCGGCAGGGCAGCATGACGGTGAAGCAATACTCGGCAGAATTCAATAAACTGGCCAAATTTGCTACCGCTTATCTACCGGATGCAGCGAGTCGTGCCAGACGATTTGAAGGAGGGCTACGTCCTGGCATTCACGGGCACATAGCCGTTCTGCAGTATCAGACGATTCGGGAAGTATTAAACCACGCCCTTTCGCTCGAACCACAGTATCCTCACGTTGCCGCCGGCGCTGTGCAACCTTCCAATCACAAACGCTAAGGCAACGATAGAGGAAACAACGCTGCAAAGAGTCAAAATAACGGCGGTCGTCAGCGAGAAAACCAGGGGCAGCGTTGCACCTACTGCAATAGAAGAGGGCACACCGAGAATGTCTGTCGCAAGCGGCTCGGCACTTGCCTCAGATGCGGCGATCCTGGCCATCAGATTAGCAGCTGTCCGCTTCGTACACCGCAACAACCAGATCAGACTCTGGCTCCTCAGGCAAATCGAGCGGCACCTCAGCCAGGGCATAACCAAGCTCAAGGCCGAGTCTACACCTTGACACGGGAAGAAGCTCTAGCTTCGGATACCGTCGTGTCAGGTACCTTACTTTTCAATAATATACCTGCTCGCGTTCTTTTTGATTCAGGTGCAACCCATAGCTTTATTTCTACAAACTTTGCCACGGAGAACAATGTTAAAATAACTCCGTTGCATTTAGATTTAAGCGTTAGCACCCCATCTGGTACAAAAATTTCTGTCTGTTTAGCATGCCTAGGCGGTTATATCTGTATTGGGGAGAGAAAGCTGTCACTTGATGTTTTAGTTCTTGATGTACGGGACTATGATATCATTTTGGGAATGGACTGGCTAGGCGCGTGCGCGACAACTATTGAGTGTACAGAGAAGCAAGTCATTTTTCGTCTGCCCGGAGAAGCCGTGTTCTGTTACACCAGTAGTCCAGCGAACAATGCGACAAGGGCCTGCATGGTGATTTCGGCAAAATCTGCTCGGCGAATGCTCTACACAGGCTGCGAGGGATTCCTAGCATCGGTTCGGGACACACGGCAGGACTACGCAAACGTCGAGTCAACTTCCGTTGAGGCAGAGTTCCCCGATGTGTTCCCGAGCGAACTACCCGGTATGCCGCCAGACCGAGAGATTGAATTCACTATCGACACATTTCCAAATACACAGCCAATTTCCAAGCCTCCGTACAGAATGGCACCTGTAGAGCTGAATGAATTAAAGCACCAACTCCAGGAATTACTTGATCGCGGGTTCATCCGTCCGAGCGTGTCTCCTTGGGGCGCTCCCGTGCTCTTTGTGAAGAAAAAGGACGGAACTCTACGCCTCTGCATAGACTATAGGGAATTAAACAAAGTCACAATCAGGAACAAATATCCTCTGCCACGGATAGATGACTTGTTTGATCAGTTACAAGGGGCAACGGTGTTTTCTAAAATTGATCTTCGCTCGGGTTACCACCAGCTGAAGATTAAGCCAGAAGACGTGCCCAAGACTGCTTTCAGAACCCGCTACGACCATTACGAGTTTTTCGTGATGCCATTTGGACTGATGAATGCTTCTGCTGCATTCATGGATATGATGAACCGTGTCTTTAGGCCCTTCATCGATAAATTCGTGGTAGTGTTTATCGATGACATCTTAGTGTACTCGAAGACTAGGGATGAGCACGCAGGACACCTGCGGATGGTGCTGCAAACCCTTCGAGACCACAAATTGTATGCCAAATTAAGCAAATCAGAATTTTGGCTGGACAGTATCTCGTTTTTGGGGCATATCATCTCCTCGGAAGGCATCTCAGTTGATCCGAAGAAGATAGAAGCAATCACGCAGTGGAAACGACCGGAGTCAGCTAGCGACATCCGAAGTTTCCTAGGTCTGGCAGGTTACTACCGGAGATTTATATAAAATTTTGCTAGGATTGCTTCGCCCTTGACTCAGTTGACAAGAAAGGGTGCGAAGTTTACTTGGACAGAGGACTGTGAAGCTTCGTTTACGGAGTTAAAGCAGCGCCTCATCTCTGCCCCAATTCTCACTCTGCCGAACGGACCAGATGACTTTAAAATATATAGTGATGCCTCAGGAAAGGGTCTAGGATGTGTCCTAATGCAGCGCGACAAGGTGATAGCCTACGCTTCTAGACAGCTAAAGCCACACGAGCAGAATTACCCAACGCATGATCTCGAACTTGCCGCGGTGTGTTTGCATTGAAGCTGTGGCGTCACTATCTTTATGGCGTGCCATGTGAGATTTATACGGACCATAAGAGTTTGAAATATTTGTACACTCAAAAGGATTTGAATCTTCGGCAGCGGCGATGGCTTGAACTCCTGAGTGACTTCGATCTCACGATCAGATACACGCCTGGAAAGGGAAACGTAGTAGCTGACGCGTTGAGTCGAGTGTTTGTAGGGAGTTTGGTTATTGATGATAGGCTGCGCCGAGATCTTGAATCACTGGGTATTACACTGAAAGTAAGATATAAGAAGTGGGCGCAAGTAGCTCAACTGCGCCTCAAGCCCGACTTGTTACACAAAGTGAAGGCCGCTCAGAAGGATGACCCGTTCCTGCAGAAGATACATACCCTCATCTTGGCAGGAAAGGCGTCCGACTTTGCGGTAAGCACGGATGGGATGCTTCGAGTAAAGGGAAGACTATGTGTTCCGAACGACGCGGCCCTCAGACAAGAGATACTCACGGAAGCTCACTATGCTAATTATACTTCTCATCCGAGTAGCACTAAGATGTATCGGGATCTTCGCACGACGTTTTGGTGGCACGGCTTAAAATGGGATGTGGCACAGTTTGTGTCGCATTGCATGGCTTATCAACGAGTAAAGGCCGAACACCAGAAACCAGGCGGAGAGCTTCAGAACCTTGCTATTCCGGAGTGGAAATGGGATGATATAACGATGGACTTTATTGTTGGCTTGCCGAGGACGCAACGGGGACATGATGCAGTCTGGGTTATCGTCGATCGACTCACCAAGTCAGCTCACTTTTTGCCTATCAAATCTACTTGGAGTGTCGACCGCCTGGCTCAGATATATCTCAACGAAATCGTCCGACTCCACGGCGTGCCCGTAACCATAGTCTCCGATCGAGATGGTCGATTCATATCACGTTTCTGGGGAAGCCTGCAGTCAGCAATGGGGACGAAGTTAAAATTCAGCTCCGCCTACCATCCACAGACCGATGGCCAAACAGAGCGCGTCAACCAGATCCTCGAAGACATGCTGCGACTCTACGCCTTGGACACGAAGACTAGTTGGGACCTTCATCTACCTCTAGCCGAATTTGCTTACAACAATAGTTATCAATCAAGCATTCAAATGGTGCCGTATGAGGAGTTATACGGGCAGAAGTGTAGATCTCCTATCTGTTGGGCCAAAGTCGGGGAGCGGCAAGTACTTGGCCCTGAGCTCGTGGAGCAGACCGTCCAGAAGGTTCGGCTGATTCGGGACAGATTAAAGATAGCTCAAAGTCGTCAGAAGAGTTATGCGGATGTTCATCGGAGACCGCTAGAGTTTCAAGTAGGTGACCGGGTATTCCTCAAGGTCTCGCCCATGCGAGGGGTCAGCAGGTTCGGAGCGAAGGGAAAGCTAAGTCCACGATTTGTCGGCCCGTTCGAAATACTAAAGCGGGTTGCTTCAGTTGCTTATCAGATCGCTCTACCACCATCCCTAGCTGACGTACATGATATATTCCATGTTTCCCAACTTAGAAAATATGTGTACGATCCAAGCCACGTGGTAGACCTGGGACAACTGAACCTTCAGCCCGACTTGACGTATGTAGAACAGCCGGTACAAATTTTGGATAGAAAAGAAAAGCTGCTTCGGACCCGTTCGGTTCCTCTAGTGCGCGTGCTTTGGCGGAATCACTCTGTCGAAGAATCTACTTGGGAGCTCGAATCCGATATGAGGGAATGGTTCTCCTTATTATTTCCTAGTGGTAGGTTTTATTCCTTAAGTTTCGGGACGAAACTTCCAATTAGTTGGGTAGGATGTGGTGCCCCGTTCCCCCTATTCGGGGAGTGCGGCTAAGAAATACTAGACGGTATCGTTCGATCGGGATAGATTGAATCAAGAACTCATCCTCGTTATGGATTTGTCTCTTCGGAATCGATTCCCATATTCAGTGGACCGTACCCCAAGGATCGACTTAGCGGCAGAGTCAGGAGGGACCTCTCCGCTGCATTCTTTGTTGCCTAGTTTTCGCTGTCGCTTGTTGCTTTCGTGCCTTGAGTTAGTTTTCGGATTTGCTTGGGTTTTTTTGAATGGTTTCGATGGATTTCATTGCTTTCGTTCTTAGGACTGCACTTCAATTCCGATAAGGGAAAGAGAGAAAGAAGTACTGATCAGCTGTTCGTGTCAATACAGGTGAACCAGCTGTAGGCGTCGCTCGAGCGGACTCCTAAAGCACTTCTTTCCTTTTCCTTCCAACTACCAAAGTGAGTGGCTACCAACCCGATTAGCTAGCCCTACTTGCTAGTCTTCACATCTAAATCTTGTGTTCGTGCTTTGCCCGATCAAACGATACCAAGTAAATAACTAAAAGATATCAAGATAATAAGGGAATAGACTTGGGAAATATTGCTTGTCAAATGAAACTTGTGAACTGTTACTTACTTATATGCTTGCTCGTTTGGAATGTTCATCATATGCATAAATATAAGTTAGAATGTATATTTCTTCTTAAAAACTGTGCTATGTATAGAACTCATTTTTAATGCAATAACTCAACAGGAAGACTATGCAAAAGTAGATCTTGCCCTGTTATTGCCCTGTGCCTGATTTGCCTCAAATGTTAACTTAGTGTACTGCGTTGATCACGGACAACTTGTGCACAAGGTCTTAGTTCCTGCGGACGGTCGCTGGGGCACTGGCACCGATCCGATCCGGACGGAACTCACGATAGTCGCCTGCTTCGGATCGAGTGGCTTATGGCGCCTCCTGTTCTCTACGCCGCACGCCATTCCGTCCCGAGACTAGCCCGTCCATTATGGCAACGTGCCAGTGATCCCCTCGTATATTTAAACCTGTTGCTACTAACTTGTGTCTTCTTGGCAGGGAAGGCAAGGTAAGTATTATGCAGGTGGTTCAGACGGGCAGGTAAATGTCACCGAACGGTGGCGAGTTATTTCAATGATACTATATATATGTCTTGCTGTAAAATAAACTAAGGCAAGATAGAAACCCACAAATATGCATGCTTCTTTAAAACAACGTGTTGATTGGTATAGCTTGCCTTCACCAGTACGTTTCGATGTACTGACCCTCGTTGAAACAGGTTCCCCGCGCTAAGGAGAGCCGAGCGAGGAGCAGGAGACAAACCCCCAATCCAGTCCAGCTGTAGGCACGCCTCGACCGTGCCAACCTTTGAAGCATTTTGAAGAAAAAGAAGCATTTTGAAGATAGAAGCTAGCCACCAAGCAACCATGCAACTTCGTGGCAAAGCAGTCGTTCTGACGCAAGGTCTTATATTTTGAGTTTAGTAAGGATGTAATGTACAGGACTGCTATCTCATTTTGTGTCAGCACTTTTGTAAGCCCATAGAGGCAATCCTTATGACTCAGTTCAAGGAGTTTGTAATAGATGTTCATATTATCAATAAAAAGAGAACTTTTCCATGTTTCAATATGTGTTTCAATTATCTGCGTACTCTGAATATATGCTCGCTATGCGAAACAAAAATACTTAGCCTTGTGCGGTGCGCAACCTAGGCCCGCACGGCGGTCACGCCCGGGGGACGACTAACGATTTCGCGGGATCGGGGCGTGATAGTAGACCTCGAATAATGCGTAACCATACGCGAAAATAGTGCCAAAGTTGGCAGAAATAGACCAATTTTTGGGATCGCAGAAAACTGCGGTGATCACCCATGTTCCCGAATTCGTATCTCCCACCACAAAGATCCGAATTCGATAATTCTTTTTGGTATGCGTATACCACTTGACCTAGATAATGTTTGTACCAATCGGTGCATACAGTATAATCGGACACGTGAGAGTTTATGGAAACTGATTTGGACGCGTGTGCGCGCTGGAATCAGCCGTATCCGCGGACAAACCCCGTGTCGCAACTTTTGTGAAAGTCGCACGCATTTTGTGCATGCTCGTCAGATTGTGACGAAACTTGTGCCACTGGACTCGTGGTAACGCGCTGGTCCTGTGACCCAATTTTTATGCAATTCTGAGACAGTTGACCAAGTCGCTAATTGGCGGACCCCACTGTTGACTTTTTGGGCAAATTTGTGTCCGGCCCATCGGAATCCACATTTGGACATACCGTTGGGTTCGTATTGACATTTAGAGTTTGTTTGACCTATAATTTATCCTATTTAGAGATTGTTACCCTTGGCATATTTTTCGGTGCAAAGTGGGCCACACGTGGACCCCACTTTTATCCGAAATTACCGTTTTGCCCCTGTGTCCAAATTGGACGAAAGGGAAGTACTTTCTAGCTATTTTGCTTATTTTGGAAATGTTGGTGATATTTATTTTAGCATCCGGGGACGTTCATTCTGAGGCCGTAGCTTCTGACTCTTGGTGTTGACATCCGGACATTACATTTTTGCAGCTTTCTTGCCAGGCAAGATACCTTGCCAAATTGCTTACAGTATTTTGCATGCTTAGTTTATTTCTGTATATTTATTACATTTTTGTATATTTATTGCATGTGTAATTTCTTTCAGTCATTACTATATATTAGATATGTTGACACACACTTGACACTTAGTATCATAGAGGACAATCAGTAGGCGTATGGGCTTTAACCACTCTGGTAAACCATAGTAACTAGCACGCACTATGGTGGTCATGTCCGATGGTCGCTACCCCCGCGGTATGTCGATTGATGGAGTCACGAGGGTCGCTACCCTCGCGGTATGTCGGCTGATGATATTCTAGACGGGTGTGTGAGTTGTGAGGCTTAGATCGAGTAGCCTACCCTTGCCCATACGTCAAAATATTGTCCTCATTTGCATTCATATAGATTATCTTGTACAGCGTACTTATATATTTTCAAATATTATACATGTTTACTGTATTCAAATTGGCTTGCTTCTATGTATCTTGTTACGTCCCTCTGAGGACCTGGTCCCTTTCCAGGTATATCTGTTCTTGAGTATTCGCAGGAGCGCAGATTCAGATGGTTATATATGTTTCGAGGATGTCTTCTCTTCGAGCCCCGTGGACGTTAGTTGATATTCTTATATTGTGTTGTACTTTTACATTCGAGTTGGTAGTGGATTTATTTTTATCCAACTATCATCTTTAGATACAAATATTGAGATCTAGTTTCATAGATAATGGTTATTTATTTATATTTGATTTTCGTGGATGAGATTTAGATTATACCCTGTGACTTGTGACATATGTTTTTACCACTTGTGGATTGATATTCATATTACAGCGTACGTGTGGATTTTTGTTTCCATATATTGGAGTTGCCATATCTATACGGCTGGCATGCTTACGTGTCATAGTCCTACGTATTCTTGTGACTGGGGCGTGACAGCGTGCGGCATCGTGTGGCGGTCGGAGGTGGTCGTGGGAGGTTGGAGAACTAGGGGGAGTGTTCGGGTCGTGTGAAAAAGTGAGGGTGAGGGAGGTTTTGAGGTCGAAAGAAGGGGGGAAGCCGCGGGATCGGGGGGGGGGGGGTGGTCGTGGGGGTTCGTGGGTTACTGGCGGGTTAACGGTTGGGTCTGGTCGGCGGGTCATTTCCAGTTCTGACCCGTTAGCGCGGTTGGATTTAGTTTGGGTTTGGTTCGCTTCGGTTCTGTTCGGTTTGGTTTAATCTAAAATAATGGTTTTGACTATTTAAAAATAGTTTTTGAGCCCAATAAATTATAGAAAAAATACACAACATCCAATAATTAATTATACACCCAAAATATAATTTTTGCAATATTTTATTACTTAATTTAATACATAAAAATATTAATCCCTGAAGGACATTTATAATAATAAATAAAAATTACAAAAAAAATCCAGAAATTTATTTTAAAAATTAAAAAAATAGGTTGTTACAATCTACCCACCTTAAGAGAATTGCGTCCTCGCAATTAAGAAAACAAAACATAACCGGCAGCAGAGATGATGCAGTTGCAAGACATGTTGGTTGAAGCACGACACAAGAATAAAGAATCATGAACAAATAGAAATCGAGAGGAATGGTGAGAAATTTGTTCAAGCAGAACACATAGGGAAGGAATAAAAACTTTTCTCTAGGCTATGAGAGATAAGTAACTCAAGAGTAAAGGAGCCAGGTTAGAACGAACATCAACTACAACTTATGAAAACTTGGATACCAGTTACTAATCTTGACTAACAAGTTCATGCTAACATAATACTAGGCTTAGGCTAGGGAATAGAACTAACATGCACGTGCTAAATTACTAGGAATAGATAGCTATGCTAAAACTTAAATCTTACTCGCATTCGTTACTCCTCGAGTCTGTGCGTCCTCCACTGTCATCGCAAAAGCCTGTCCACGCCCTTGCGGTGGTGCCCTCTTCTATTGCTGGGCCTGCTGAAAGAGTGCTGCTCGTGCTCTGCGTGGCTCTTGGAATATATCAAGATGTCATCAATACGCAACCACGAACTTGTCCAGGTACTGAAAAAACTCCGTTCATCAAACTCATGAACACAACTGGCAAGTTGGTTAAACCAAACGGCATAACTAAGAACTCATAGAGTCCATACTTGGTCTTGAAGGCTGTTTTCGATATATCCTCTCCACGCACTCTAATCTGATGATAATCGGATCTAAGATCTATATTTGAGAATACACTTGCACCATTCAACTGGTCAATGCGTGGCAAGGAATATCGGTTCTTGATGGTTACAGCGTTCAATGTCATGTAGTCAATACACAGGCGTACCGTCCCAACCTTCTTCGGCACAAATAGTATGGGTGTAACAGTTGGGTCATAAGATCTAATTTTGATACTAAAATTTACAAGACAACTAAGAATTTAGCCACTTTGGCCTGCTATGTAAGGTTATATTTTCTTAAGATCATAATATAATTTCTTGTATCACCATCATGAGCCACATCTGATCCCTAGCATCTAGCTTTGGATTCTCCAAAGTATTCCAGTGCATTAGAATCAAATCCTCTTTCCTTTCTTCAAATACTTCCAAATTACTTGCTACCTTTAAGCAAGGGTAAAGTTTTATTAGTTTTAGGACTCTTATACTATATTCAATTCTCATGCTAAAATCTACACTAACTCTAGCATATAGGAATAACATATATACTATCCTACTAAGGGTAACCGTCTTCTCAAAAATTTATATCCAGTATATCTTCTTCTGCCTTGACAAGGATCTTCTTCTGGAGGAAATACCGTGCACGAACATTCATCTCTCCAAAATATGAAGAGATGATAAACAATAATAAGGATGTCGAGGGGATTAAAAGAGTACAATTATGAAGTCCAAGGGCGATAATCAAATACTAAAGAATTTTCAAGTCAGTTGTGGATTGAGATGCTAACACTGCTAACTTTGATTACAGGTTCGCTCAGTACCGAAAAGTAACCGAAATGATTTAATCAGGACCTGCATGGGCCACCACAAAAATATATCATGTCTCAGTCCCAAAATACGTAGGACTAGGAATATGTAACATGCCAACTACGCATTCGACTAGACTCTGGTCCGACTCGAATAAGTATAAGTTGTATTAAAATAGTAATTATCTATATAATTAAGTAAATATAAATATCTATGCCTCAATCCACAATGATCAGAATATACAAGAATGAGCTACATATGCTAAAGTCGGCTGCCAGTAACACATAAGCTCGAATAGACTCGAGAAAGGAATATGAGTCTATAAAACTAGGCTATATCAGCAGATGAATAAACAATATGAATAATAACTATGACTCCGAAAGAAATGATATAAGTACCTGGCACCAATTCCTGCAAGACTAAGCAACACACATCAGCAACTCCAGGCAGGCTCCACAACGGTCTATGCTGCAAAACTGGCAAGGGACCAGGTCCTCAGAGGGACGTAACAAGGTACAAAAAATAGCATGCCAAAATAAATACAGTATATAAAATGTAACAATAGGGCAAACTATGTAACCAGTTATGTGATATACAAATGAGAGCATCACTAGTACTCAGGCTGAAACTACTACAAGCTCTGTGTCGGGGACCCGGTAGCAGTGATATCATGTAGTGGGCCTAGCTCTGTAATGGCTACACTACCAGAATAAGTCAAATTAGCGACGTAAAGAAACGTCGCTAAATGATCAAAAAAACTCGCTAAATAATTTTAGCGACGTTTTACTGAAGTCGCCTTTAAACTAGTCGCTGACAGGAAAAACGTCGCCAGACGTCGCTATGCTGATATTTTCTAGCGACGTCAATGCATCGCTAGATTAGCGATATTTAGCGATGCAACGTTGCTAAATTAGTGACGTGTATATTTGTCGCTATATGTTGCAAATTAGCGACGTACGTAGCGACGTTTATAGCGACGTTACTATGACCTGGCAATACTGCCACGTCAGCAATTTGCGACGGACAGCGACTTTGTTTAGCAACATGTATAGCGACGTAATTAGCAACGTTTTTAGCGACGTTTTTAGCAACATAATTAGCGATGTGACTTAACGTCGCTAAACGTCGCTAAACGTTGCTAAAAACGTCGCTAAAGATACAGTAAAAAAATAAAAAAATAAATACTGAATTATTTCTAAACTATTCTTCCTGCAGTTTATTAATTCATAATCTGTACAAATAGATCCGGAGCAACCCTCCGTTGAATTTACTGGATTCGCCGACCCCCTTGGGTTGAACACTCAATACCGATAAATTAACATATATTTAATACGAATAACATAATATAATTTAAAAAAATAAAATATTGAAATTAAAAACTGAATCAGGAGAAATATTGTCGTAAAGAATACATCAAATATCCATACAACTGAGTCTCGTCCTAAAGAATACAAAGAATACAGCAAATTAAAAGCCTCGTCCTAATAAATACAAAAAATAATGTCTGAAACACAAACAATCAATAATAAAATGGTCCTAATTAGGACTACTGCGGATCTGCAGGAGGATGACCATCGACGCGCATGAAGGATAAGAACAGATCATACTGCTCCCGTAAAATCGACACCGTTGTCGATGGAGAAGGCAGTGACGTCGGTGGAGTCTGTGTCGATATAGGCGCACCAGGAGGATGTATCCACTCTAACTCTGCGAGTCACTGGTTGTATGAATCCATAGTAGATAACAGCCTCGTACTGCTATGAACCATTGAATCCTGCATCATCGTCAGCCTCTCGTCCATGGATAGCTGTGATGCCTGCAGATCCGTCACGCTGCGCTCTGTCGAGGCTCTAAGATCAGCTGTCAAATCTCGGAGC
Organism: Iris macrosiphon; assembly: GCA_036927795.1. Taxonomy (NCBI): domain Eukaryota; kingdom Viridiplantae; phylum Streptophyta; class Magnoliopsida; order Asparagales; family Iridaceae; genus Iris; species Iris macrosiphon. Next base: position 43,350,927 of record JAYESA010000020.1, read on the forward strand.
TCCATGATGCTGCGCTCGAGCATATCAAATCATGCGATGAGCTTCGCATCGTCCGCCTGCGGCTGGGACCGGGGCTATTCCTCCATCCTTCACAGCAACTTGTCACGGAAAGACGCAATCTGACGGACAACGGCTTCCTGGACTCGGGCCGACGACTGCGAGGGCTGTGGGGAACGCGTACTTGTCGGGGAGGCCCTAGATGACTGCGTCGCAACAAGGGTGCCATAGGATCTCGTACCATAGTACGTACCCCTCTGGAGACCACCAGCGGCGGTCACCCACAGCTCGTCCATCGACGAAGCTGGAGAGGGCTGCGAGGAAGTACCAACCTCTCCAGCTGTAGGTACACTAGCAGTCGCCCGCTCACGCAGCCTAAGATACTCGGCCTAGAAAAGTTTGGATACTCGATAATTGCCTAAGTTATATTAAAATTAACACAAAGTAAAGTAATACTTACATAGGTCTGCGAGGACCTCTCATTAATGAGATTTCTGTCCTCTAGATGGGTGGCCAGGAAGACGGTCACCATGTTTGCATCCTCACCCCTCTGTACCTGTTAAAAATATATTATTTAGTACTAAAATTAAATATTTTTTTCTACTACCATTTTATCGTACTTATATTAAAATAATATATCTGAAATAAAAAATATATCAAATGACGGAAATATTTCGTCATCGGAATCGAGCCACCACACCACTTTACAGCATTCTGCCTAGCCTCCTTGGCCTTCTCAGACCTTTCTTTGTACCTCGGATCGTCGAATCTAGCCCTCATTGCAGTCCATTATTCAGGCATGATCCAACCTTGGATCGGTTTTCCAACCCGATCATGAGCCTTCTGGTCATCCAGAGCATCATGGATAAGCTTGGCGGCAATGGCAGGAAATATCCACTCGATCAATTTGGCCCGGTGCGGAGGATAGAAATACGTTTGCTATAATAAATAATTTAGTAAGTTATATAATATACATAAATTAGAGGATTTATATAATATACTTTTACCTTAAAGTACGCAAACCAGAACGCCTTCCTCTCCTCTGGAGCTTCAGAGTAGTTGATTCAAGGCCTACCATAGTTGTTTCTCAGAAAGAGGCCCAGGCGCCTCTGAACCGACGATGGACGATATCTATACAGAGATAATTATTTTGATCAAAAAAGTCAATATATGATGGATAAAGAAATACACGATATATATGATGCTAAACCATCTAATTGACTTACTTTGTACCGTTGGCCCAAATCTCTGTCCTCATCTCCTCCGGAGGTGCGCATGGAGGATCTAGCTGATGCTGGGACAACGTCGGCACGACCTCCTCCATATGTTCATCTGTCTCCATGGTTCCGTCAGCAGGAGGAACGCTAGACGAGGGAGTACTATCAGGCCTGGAACTACTCGTTCCAGGAGTGATGCCACGTAACGTCGTCGTAGTCGGAGATATGACTGATCGATATATTGGAGTACTGGGCGACGAGGATCCAGAACCAACATTAGACAGTACCGGAGGAGCAATCTGTCTACCTCGGGACCTGCCGAACCCTCCGTGTCGTCCTGTCATACCTGATAACAATATATGATGAATAAAAAAATACACAAATATATAGTACATTCTACAGTCAAAATGTTATGCATATCTCATAGCATTAATAGAATTGTACAGTAAATAACTAGTGGTATCACAAGTCTAAATGGATAGTACATTCTACAGTCAAAATTTAATACATATATTCATCAAAATAGTATATTCTACAATCAAAATATAGTACATTCTACAGGCAAAATATTTTATTTTCAATCATCTTCAAAAAATTTATCTTGTTCGCCTTCCTCGTCCTCCTCTTCCTCTTCCTCCTCATCGTCTTCACTTTCATCTACTTCGTCTTCGTCTTCGTCTTCCTCTTCGAATAATTCTATATCTTCTATATTATTACTCGTGTAATAAGTAACTTTCGTTGAGTCCATATCTACAATATTTGTTACAAGAGGTAGCTTGTCCTCCTGATAAGCTATTTCGTCAATGTTAAATATATTTCTATCTTTAGTCTTGTATACTGCCCACCAATCCGACCTCGCTGTCCCCCGTCTAGGATAAGTTATGAAGTACACGAGTTGAGCCTAACTTGATAGGAAAAATGGTTCGTAGCCTTGATATCTACGCTTGTAGTTTATATCCACAAGGCCATGCTTATCAATTTTCCAACCTTGATCTTGAATCGAATTGAACCATTCACACTTGAATAGCATGATATTAGCAGTTTATGTACCATAATTATATGTCAACTCCATAATCTCTCGTAAGATGCCAAAGAAATCATTGCCTGGATCGACGTCTTTGTAGTTCAAAGATTTGATACACAAATAACTATTTTTTTTGGAATCAAGATCCAGAAAGCTGTCTCTGATAGGAGCATTTGTTGACTTGAACCTAAACCCATTCACACAGAAACTTGGCCATATTTTAACGGCAGTAATTGGTCCCTTGGCTAGAGTTCTAATAGATTCAGTCTCGGGTGTTATTAGACGATCGACCTAAATACCAAAGTAGCGATAGTAAGTTATTTATTGTACAAGTGCAGAAAAAAAAAGTAATTACCAAGCTCCTTACATATGCACTCAACCAAGAAGGAAAATGGCATCTCATTTCTTGTTCTACTTCTTCGTCTATTATGTAGGGTCTAACCGACCTCAACTCATCATTATATGTGCTGAAAAATAATAAAGCAACTGCAGATAAGTAGCATAATAGTAGCTTATACTATTACATTAAGATAATATAAACGTGGACGTATTAATTACTTACCCCTCTAGCTTCTCCACTTCATCCTCGTCGCAATTGAGTAATATATACAACTGAGCAGCCCTTAGCTCGTCGTCATTCAAATATCTCTTCTTCATTTTTTCCGAAGGCTTTCCGGACGCATTGAATACTTTGAGTATTGCATCATTAGATTCCTGATATCCGTTGTTGTTTCTCGGAGATCTCGTTCTATTAGTAGCAACATGAGGTTTGAAATACGTCGAGCAAAAGTTTGTAATCTCCTCGAGAACATAAGCTTCACAAATAGAGCCAATAACCCATGCCTTATTTTTTACCTTTCTCTTTAGGTGATTCAGATGCCACTCGAAGGGGTACATCCACCGATAACCGACAGGACCACCAATACGTGCCTCATAGGAAAGATGAATTGGCAAATGCTCCATAGAGTCGAAGAATCCAGGAGGAAACACCTTCTCGAGCTTACATAGTGTTACCGTAATGTCCTTCTCTTGCTTTTCTAGACGATGGACGAGCAACTTAGTAGAACAAAGATCTCTGAAGAATATGCTGAGCTCTGTCAATGGATCCCAAACGACCTGCGGTAAGAATTCCCGAAATGTAATCGCAATTAACATCTCCATGAATACGTGACAATCGTGGCTCTTCATACCCGCCAGTTTGTTCTTCTTGAGATCGACGCATCTTCTCAAGTTTGACACATACCCGTCTGAAAACTTTAGACCCTGAATCCACCAACAAAGTCTCCCTTTATCCTCTTTCTCCAGTGAGAAAACTGACTTAGGCTGCTTTAACTTTCCATTCCCCTCCTCTATCAAATGCAACGCAGGACGTCTACATATTTCTTCTAAATCCAACCTGGCCTTCGGATTATCTTTCGTCTTCCCCTTTACCTCTATTATAGTATTAATTATGTTATCAAACACATTCTTCTTGATATGTATGATATCAAGGTTATGTCTGATCAGATTGGTGCTCCAATATGGCAGATCCCAGAATATACTCCTCTTCGTCCAGTTATGGGAGCGACCAAATCCGTCACACTTGTAACCCTTAGCAGGCTCTTCGATAGCACTTGGTAAATCTTTTATCTCTTCCCATATCGTGTATCCAGGCCACCTTGGCGGTGGATTGGCCTTCTCCACAACGTCCGCACGAAAAGTATTCATATTCCTCCGGTACGGATGATCCTTCGACAGAAATTATCGATGACAATCGAAGAAGCACGATTTGCCTCCGTGTTTCAAACGGAAAGCCTTAGTACGGTCCATGCAATATGGACATAAGAGACGACCATGAGTGCTCCATCCTGATAACATTTCATAGGCCAAAAAGCCGTTGATGGTCCACATAAGTGCTGCCCTCATCTAAAAATTCTTCTTTCTAGAAATATCGTACGTATTGTCACCTACTTCCCACAGCTGATTCAACTCATCTATCAAAGGCTGTAAATACACATCGATGTTACTCTTCGGATTGTTCAGACCCGGGATAATAACGGTTAAGAACATATACCACTACTAAAATTTGTGGGATTAGAGACGTTATTAGCGATGTCAAATTAAATTGTCGCTAATATTAAAGATATTAGCGACTCCAAAGAATAGCGTCGCTATAAGTCACTATTTGGCGACATATAGCGACGTTTAGCAACGATAATTCAATTTTTTAAAAGAATAGTCGCTATAAATTTATTTAAGGTCGCTAAACGTCGCTGAGTTATATGGTTAGCGACGTTTAGCGATGCATTTAGTGACGTTAATATATTAAATATTTAGCGACGTATTTAGCGACGTCTATAACATCGCTAAATATTTATATTAGCGACGTCATTAGCTCGCGTCGCTAAACATCGCTAATTTATTTCATTATTTAGGGTTGACGAATTCTTTTTCCCCCTATTTCCTTCAATCTCTCTCCCAAATTTTTAAACCCCCCCCGTCATGTCCGGCTCCCCTCCTCCCTCCGGCGTCCCTCCTCCCTCTCGGCGCCCCACCTCGGCGACCCCCCTCCGGCCGGCGTCCCCTCCTCCCTCCGGCGTCCCCTCCTTCCTCCGGATCCCCTCCTTCCTCCGGCGTCCTCCTCCCTCTAGCGGCTCCTCCTCCCTCCGGCTTTCTCCTCTCTCCAGCTCCCCTCCTCCTCACTCGGTGAGATCTCTCTGTCTCCTTTCTCTGTCTCTCTCTCTTTCTAACATGACACAATATGACACAATATGATACGACATGTGTGTGGACACTTCAGCATGTCTACACTATGTTACTACACAAAACACTAAGATGCATATATACACTCTTAAATAATTATCTCCATGCCGCTTATCGTATAGTATACGGACACAACACAATATATATGTGGACACTTCAAAATTTGTGCACTATATTTGGTTTAGTGGGGAAAGATCCAGAGAAAACTACTATATCCTCAATTCATGGTTGACATATGATCGACAAGCAGTTGTAAATGATAGGTCTATTCTTGTTTGGAGCTTCCTTGATTGTTGAGTCGTGCTCCATGGATGATCATGTTATGTTGAACAAAGCTTGATGGTGATGGTCATGGTTCCAAATACATATATGATAATCTATTATTATGCTCTAGAGAACTAGTGTTGTAGATGTCGGCCAACATAGAATAACGTATATCAGACCAAAATGTCCTGTCGACTCAAGAAGAGTCGTATACACGGACACGAAAATGACTCTTCAAAGCCGAGATACGATACAATATTGGCTTCTTCTAGAACTCGTATCCAACTTGGGCTGATGCTTCTTGCTGCACGTGCTATTGCATTGGCTACTGCAGACTGCTAAACCTGCTGTTGAAGGCTCTGCAGTGCACTGGCTCTGCTGCTACTTGCTGAGTTTACTTGCTGTTGTGCATCCTTACTGCTGTGCACTATACAGTGTTGCTGCGCACTGATTCCTCACTGCTGTGTTGTACAGTACAGCTAGTTGCTAGCACAGAGCTGGCACACTGCTCTTCCTTCACTGCCAAATGATGCACACTAAAAACTGTGAACTGCTCTCCCTAGTGACCTGAGCTCACTTAATCAATCAAACAACCATATGCACATACACACACACACACACACACACACACACATACATAGGGCATTGTGTATCAAGTTATAGCAGTTTTTACCTTCCTCCAGAGAATCATACTGTATTTAACAATTTATAGGACACATACTGTCATTTTTGCAGAAGTATCTAGAAATGGATATGAATTACTATCTGTATCATCGTTCGTAGATGTACAACCGTCATCCTGATGACATATGCGGTGTATGGGATAAATTCATTGAGGGTGTACAGCAGTTCCTGGAGTTCGCCAAGGCGCTCCCTCAGTACATGGACGGTACCAAAATTAAGTGTCCGTGTGTGAGATGTCGCAACTTGAAATATCATCCAGAAGTGGAAGTCACATATCATTTGTACTCGAAGGGCTTCACGTCGAATTAATATCAGTGGACCACGCACGGAGAACTTGTGTCTCTAGCATCGGAGTTGAAGCCTTATGTGGAGCCGTATATGGATGTCCACGACCACGCTACTTACGACGACGGGTAGGTGAACATGGTTTTTGATGAGGCGGGGCCTAGTTTTAATCCGGACAATCATGATGCAGCTGAGGAGGCACCATATGCAGATGCTGCAAAGTTTATGGAGTTGCTGGAGAATGCAAGGACTCAATTATATCCTGGTTGTGAGGATCATTCACCGTTGGAGGTGGTTACAAGATTATTGAGCATCAAGACCAATTTTAACATGTCGCAAGAATGCTATAATCGATTGATCGATTTGATTATAGAGATCTTGTCCGAGGGTGCAAAGTTGTCTAAAGACTTCTACCGATACAAGAAAATTGATGCATGTCGCAACGGGTGCATGTTATACTACAAAGACGACAAGGATGAAGATGTGTGCAGATTCTATGGTATTGATCGCTACAAGGCCACTGGTAGAGGAAAGTCTGTCGGTGCAAGAAAGCTGACCGATTCGATGCACTACTTGCCTTTGATACCGCGGTTCCAGAGGCTGTTTATGGTTAAGAAGACTGCAAAAAATATAAGTTGGCACAGACAGAAACAGATCGAAGGAGTATTGGATCATCCATCCGATGGATAAGCATGGAAGCACTTTGATCGAGAGTATCCAGATTTTGCTTCGAATCCGCGTAATATCAGATTGGGGCTCTCCTTTGACGGTTTTACCCCATTCGGACTTTCGGGCTCCCAGTATTCATGTTGGCTTGTGATTGTCACTCCGTATAATATACTGCCTTGGATGTGCATGAAGACTCCGTATATTTTCCTAACCGTTATTATCCCAGGTCCGAACAATCCGAATAGGAACATCGATGTGTATTTACAGCCTTTGATAGATGAGTTAAATTAGCTGTGGGAAGTTGGTGCCAACACGTACGATGTTTCTAGAAAGCAGAATTTTCAGATGAGGGCAACACTTATGTGGACCATCAACGACTTTCCGGCTTATGGAATATTATCGGGATGGAGCACTCATGGTCATCTCTCATGTCCGTATTGCATGGATCGTATAAGGCTTTTTGTCACGCCCCAGTCCCAAAATACTGAGGGACCGGACGCGTGGCAATGGCCAGCAGCACACACCGATAGACAAACCCAATTTAATGGATCCATCGGGGCATGCTTAAGCTGTAATATAAGAATAAGTAGGTCCAATGATACAAACCACAGTCTATACTAATCTCATCCAAAACAGATAATCATAGATCAAATGCCAGAATAAATACAAAGGAAATAACTAATAATCTCAATAACAGTGTCTCGGAGAACAATCCGAGAACAAGTCTGATACAACAATGCAATAGACTTAAAATAAAGAAACTGGAAATAGAAATAAATGAGTATCACCAGACAATACTCAGAAGAAGTCCTCTAGTGTGATCTCGTCCTCGAAGGTCGGTACAGCTCCTGTATCAGCTCCTGAATCTGCTCCTGCTGCAGTCCCGTATACCTCGGGATAGACCTCGTCTGTAAATCCTGGGGACATAATCCGGATCCAGGTCCTCAGGGGATATAGCAAGGTACAAGAAAGCTCATGCCAAAATAAATGCAGTACAACAAATAATAAAATAAATATGATAAGTATGTAATCATCTGTGTGAAATGCAAAAGAGAGAACATCAAAAGTACTCAGGTTGAAACAACTACAAGCTCTGTGTAGGGGAGCCGGTAGCAGTGATATCATGAGGTGGTCTAGCTCAGCGGGAGACTGAGTAGCCGGCATAATATAGTCAACCTGTAGCCTGCGGGTCTCTCCAGCAATAGATGGAACAATAAGGGAATACTAAAATAACCAGCTAAGTGATATACAAGATGAGAGCAGCACTAGAACTCAGGCTGAAGCATACTACAAGCTCTGTGTAGGGGAGCCGGTAGCAGCAGTAATAATGAGTAATGGGCCAAGCTCGGGCTTCAGAGTCTTGTGCCTCACGATAATAGGGGTGTATATATATATGATCAGCCTGTAGTCTGTGTGTCTCTCCCCACCCAATGTAATCACACGTCTCATGTCCATGATGCCTCATGTCCATGTTACGCACGATCGTATCTAATGCAGAAGTCATAGAGTATCTAGGAATATAATGTCAATGCCATAAAGTCTGTATCCTATACAGAATCACCATGAATATCTCAGGAAGATCCTGTCTCATGAATAGTGTCAAGTATCCTGGGTTATAGTGTATTTGGTAAGACAAGTACGAGAATGTAAAGGGGTCACGAATGTCCATCTCTAGGTGACAATACACAACACCGCGTACGGTGTTGGCACCCGACTGATAATCGGACGCTAAGTACGTCACACGGTCCTAGGTCAAACATGCACAACAATATAATGAATCAAGGAAATGCAACAAGAATTGTAAAGTTGGCAAGGTATACTTGCCCACTGATGCATAACTAAGTCAAGGAAATAAGTAGCAAAGACTGCAGGATTTGGCAAGGTACACTTGCTTGGGGTCCTGGCTCCAACTGTAGCTCTGGTCTCAGTGTGATCTGTAGGTAATACTCTGGTTGCTGAAATAAACATCACAATTAGATTCAGAAAATACCAAATAGCTAAAAACGCCTGTCCTTGAGTCCAATTTGGACACAAGGGCAAAAATGACATTTCTGGGCCAAAGCGGGGTCCACATGTGGGCCACTTTGCACCGAAAAGCGTATCAGGGTCAAAGGTCTCCAAATCGGTCAAACTTAGTGTCAACAGTTCAGGAACGATGATACGAACCCAACGGAACTTCCAGAATTGGATTTCGATGAGCCGGTCACAAAATCGCCCGTCGGGTGGAACCTGTGGGGCCCACGACACACGATTTTGTCAACGTTCTCAGAATCGAACCAAACTTGGCTCACAGGACCAGCGTATTGCTACGAGTCCGATGGCGCTAGTTTCGTCTCGATCCGACGTGTGTATACAAAGTTACAGCGTATTCCAGAACCGACGGATACGGGGTGGTGTCGGCGGATATGCGTTGATTCCGGTGTGCACGCACATCCGAATTGGCTTCTGCGAAATCCCACACGTCCGTATCAACGTCACGCACGATTCGGTAAAGACCGCGTGCGACCAAGTCGTCCCGTTTGGCGGGGCGTACTCAGTTCCGGGGTGAAACAGGGTCTGGTTTTTTCCTGTTTTTGGATCGCGGTGTGCGATCACCACAGGACGCGATGTACCGAGCGAGTTGCACGGGCACCGAGAGGGTCATACAGTCTACGAGTAGCAACTGACGAAATCGAAAACGGAGTTGCGAGGAGAAAGAAAACGGTACCTGAACAGGGCCTCGTGAATCTGTTTTTCACGTGTCCGAGAGTCCAATTTGTGTCCTGGTTGTGTCCTCGCGTGTCCTGCGTCCTGTGTCCTGTCTCTGCTTCGTGTCCGCTGTGTCCGTGTCCTGAGTCTCTGTGAGTCCCGGCTAGGGTTTGCCGTGCTCTGCGGGTCGGAGGAGGACCGAGCGGAGGCGACGAGGAGTCGGGTCGACTGCGCGTTGGAGTCGAGGGGAAGGAAGAAGGAGGAGGCGGTGCTGCGGCCGGAGGGGAGCGGCGTGCTGGGGTGGCACGGAGGTGCTGGCAGCGGAGTGGCGCTCGACGGCGGGTGGCGGTCAGAGGGATGGCCGGAGGGATCGATCCGGCCGGAGAAGAGAGGAGAGGCTAGGGCTTTCCTGGGCGCTGCTCGCGGAGATGGGTCGAGGCGGAGGGAGAGTGAGGCGAGGGGATGAGTCGTCGGGAGAGGACGGGCTGGAGATTGGGGTTCTGTGGCGGAGTCCGTTGGAGTCGGGCGAAGGCAGCGGCTAGGCGTCGGGTTCATGGTGAGAGCGGCTAGGTTTTAGGAGGGAGACGGCGGACTGACGAGGTGCGGAGGGCGACGGGAGACGCGGCGCTGATCGTGGCGGAGGGCGACGGAACGTGGGGGAGGATTGGGGAAGGAGAGGACAGGGAGGAAGAGATGGTTGCAGAGGGCGGCGGCCGGGCTAGGGGCGGCGCCGGAGAGGGGTCGGCAGAGGCGGAGGAAGAGGCTGCTTAGGGTTAGGGTTAGGGTTAGGGATTTTGGGAAATTTAGGAATTTGGGATCTCTTTTTCTTTTCTTTTTCTTGTGGAGAAAACTAGAAAATAAGTAGGTATTTATACATGCAGAAAATAGAATAGGGTTAGACCTAGGATTCGGGCTGGGTCAACGGGTCAACGCTCCTTGGGCTGGGCTTCGGCTCTCATGGGGATTTCGGGCGTTGGCACGGATTTAAATTCGATTTAATTCTAAATTGGTTTCTAGGGCTTTAAACGGGTTTCCGGAGTCCAATAAATCCACAGAAAATTACCCTATGTCCGATTTTCCATTTTACACCATAAAATATTATTTCCATAATATTTTAGTAGGAATTAACCGCAATTAAAAAATCCTTGAATCAACAAAGGCCTAGGTCACGATTCCCGAAAATTCAGATAATTTGGGGAAAAATCCAAATTTAAAATTCTGAAAATCAGGGGGCTTACACTTTTCGTTTGAAACACGGAGGCAAACCGTGCTTCTTCGATTGTCATCGATAATTTTTGCCGAAGGATCATCTGTACCGGAGGAACATGAATGCTTTTCATGTGGACGTTGTGGAAAAGGCCAATCCACCACCAAGATGGCCCGAATACACGATATGGGAAGAGGTAAAAGATTTACCAAGTGCTATCGAATAGCCTGCTAAGGGGTACAAGTGTGGAGTTGACATATAATTATGGAGTTGACATATAATTATGGCACAGAACCTGATAATATCGTGCTATTCAAGTGTGAATGGTTTGATCCAATTCAAGATCAAGATTGGAAAATTGATAAGCATGGCCTTGTGGATATAAACTACAAGCGTAGATATCAAGGCTATGACCCATTTGTCCTATCAAGTCAGGCTCAGCTCGTGTACTTCACAACTTATCCTAGACGGGGGACAGCAAGGTCGGATTGGTGGGCAGTATACAAGACTAAAGCTAGAAATACCTTTGACATTGATGAAATAGCTTATCAGGAGGATAAGCTACCTCTTGTAACAAATATTGTAGATGTGGACTCAACGAAAGTTACTCATTACACGAGTAATAATGTAAAAGATGTCAAATTATCCGAAGAGGAAGACGAAGACAAAGACGAAGTAGATGAAAGTGAAGACGAGGAGGAGAAAAGGGAAGAGGAGAACGAGGAAGGCGAACAAGATAAATTTTCTGAAGATGATTGAAAATAAAATATTTTGCCTGTAGAATGTACTATTTTGACGAATATATGTATTATATTTTGACTGTAGAATGTATTATCCATTTAGACTTATGACACTACTAGTTATTTATTGTACAATTCAATGAATGCTGTGAGATATGCATAATATTTTGACTGTAGAATGTACTATATATTTGTGTATTTCTTTATTTATCATATGTTGTTATCAGGTATGACCGGACGACGCGGAGGGTTCGGCAGGTCCCGAGGTAGACAGAGAGCTCCTTCGGTACTGCCTACTGTTGGTTCTGGATCCTTGTCGTCCAGTACTCCAGTATATCGATCAGTCACATCTTCGACTACGACGACGTTATGTGGCATTATTCCTGGGATAAGTAGTTTCAGGCCTGATAGTACTCCCTCGTCCAGCGTTCCTCCTGCTGACGGAACTATGGAGACAGATGAGCATATGGAGGAGGTCGTGCCGACGTTGTCCCAGCATCAGCTAGATCCTCCATGCGCACCTCCGGAGGAGACGGGGACAGAGATTTGGGCCGACGATGCAAAGTAAGTCAATTAGATGGTTTAGCATCATATATATCGTGTATTTTTTTATTCATCATATATTGACTTTTCGATTAAAATAATTATCTCTATATAGATATCGTCTATCGTCGGTTCAGAGACGCCTGGGCCTCTTTCTGAGGAACAACTATGGTGGCCCTTGGATCAACTACTCTGAAGCTCCAGAGGAGAGAAAGGCGTTCTGGTTTACGCACTTCAAGGTAAAAGTATATTATATAAATCCTCTAATTTATGCATATTATATAACTTATCCGTGATGCTCACTTATTAAATTATTTATTGTAGCAAACTTATTTATATCCTCCGTACCGGGCCGAGTTGATCGAGCGGATGTTTCCTGCCATTGCCGCCAAGCTTATCCGTGATGCTCTGGATGACCAGAAGGCTCATGATCGCGTTGGAAAACCGATACAAGGTTGGATCACGCCTGAGCAGTGGACTACGATGAGGGCTAGATTCGACGATCCGAGGTACAAGAAAAGGTCTGAGAAGACCAAGACGGCTAGGCGGAATGCTGCAAAGTGGTGTGGTGGCTCAATTCCGATGACGGAATATTTTCGTCGTTTGGTATATTTTTTATTTAAGATATATTATTTTAATGTAAGTACGATAAAATGGTAGTAGGAAAAAATATTTAATTTTAGTACTAAATAATATATTTTTAACAGGTATAGAGGGGTGAGGATGCAAACATGGTGACCGCCTTCCTGGCCACCCATCCAAAGGACGGAAATCTCATTGATGAGTAGGCCCGCAGACCTATGTAAGTATTACTTTACTTTGTGTTAATTTTAATATAACTTAGGCAATTATCGAGTATCCAAACTTTTTTAGGAACATCGTACGTGTTGGCACCTACTTTCCACAGCTGATTCAACTCATCTATCAAAGGCTGTAAATACACATCGATGTTACTCTTCGGATTGTTGAGACCCGGGATAATAACGGTTAGGAACATATATCACTACTAAAATTTGCGGGATTAGCGACGTTATTAGCGACGTCAAATTAAATCATCGCTAATATTAAAGATATCAGCGACTCCAAATAATAACGTCGCTATAAGTCGCTGTTTGGCGACATATAGCGACGTTTAGCGACGATAATTCAATTTTTTAAAAGAATAGTCGCTATAAGTTTATTTAAGGTCGCTAAACGTCGCTGAGTTATATGGTTAGCGACGTTTAGCGACACATTTAGTGACGTTAATATATTAAATATTTAGCGACGTATTTAGCGACGTCTATATTTTTCGCTAAATATTTATATTAACGACTTCATTAGCTTGCGTCGCTAAACATCGCTAATTTATTTCATTATTTAGGGTTGACGAATTCTTTTTCCCCCTATTTCCTTCGATCTCTCTCCCAAATTTTTAAACCCCCCGCTCCTTCATGTCCGGCTCCCCTCCTCCCTCCGACGTCCCCTCCTCCCTCCCGGTGCCCCACCTCAGCGACCCCCCTCCGGCCGGCGTCCCCTCCTCCCTCCGGCGTCCCCTCCTTCCTCCGGCTCCCCTCCTCCCTCCGGCGTCCTCTTCCCTCTGGCTGCTCCTCCTCCCTCCGGCGTTCTCCTCTCTCCAGCTCCCCTCCTCCTCACTCGGTGAGACCTCTCTGTCTCTCTCTCTAACACGACACAACACGACACGATACGATATGTGTGTGGACACTTCAGCATGTCTGCACTATGTTACTACATAAAATACTAAGATGCACATATACACTCTTAAATAATTGTCTCCATGCCGCTTATCGTACAGTACACGGATACAACACAATATATATGTGGATACTTCAAAATTTGTGCACTATGTTTGGTTTAGTGGGGAAAGATCCAGAGAAAACTACTATATCCTCAATTTATGATTGACATATGATCGACAAGCAGTTGTAAATGATAGGCCTATTCTTGTTTGAAGCTTCCTTGATTGTTGAGTCGTGCTCCATGGATGATCATATTATGTTGAACAAAGCTTGATGGTGATGTTTATGGTTCCAAATACATATATGACTGTCACGCCCCGATCTCCCACAGGAAAATCTGCCGTTCCCGCTAGGCGAGAATCACCGTGCCAGCGCTCCCGCGGAACGATCGCTTTGACCCATCCGAGCGTGACGCCGCACGAGCGTGATCCACGCCCGTGCAAGGCCATGGTTCATTGGCTGGCGACAAGAGTTCTAAGCCACAGAGTCGCATAGATTGTCCGAATGCAGCGGAGTCATAAACGCATAGCAATTTGATAACAGGTTCACTGAGTCGTCAATATAGCGGAAGCATTAAAACACAAGTTGAAGTAAAGCAACTCTTTTATTGATAATAACAAGTGTTACAAGCGGCGTATAGCCGAGATTACAAGTTGCTCAAGCCTCTCTCTGAAATAGTAAAAGCGTGCCAAGTGGCTATAATTTGTGAATTGATTGTACAGGCGATGATCAGGCGATGTTCAGGCGATGTTCATAACATTATGTCTTGTATATGTGCTTCTGTTCCGGATGCACTGTTGCTTCGGAGTGATCTCCATACCTTAGCACGCACGAGGAAGGCATCCGCACCGAACGAGATTCTCCTGCACCCTGCATACAAACTGGTGGATTATCAGTACATTGAATGCACTGGTGGGGAAGCTACTCGCCCGCTCGACAAATCCAAACACGTAATACAGATTTCATGTACAACTATTAAGTTGTCTTTATAGTTGCCTAAGGATCAGTTTTATGCAAGATTTGAATAGCCTAACTCGTGTGGCAGTGCACCGTGCGATGTTAGAGGAAACACTACGAGACTTACCATTTTACCTTTCCTGTCCAAGGCAAACATTATTAATTCATGCACGGGCAAGTATAACATTCAAGAGGCATAGTATATGCAAACACGATATTGTTGCAAGATCACGTTACAAGTATATGATTTACAGGAGTGTCAGGTGTGTTACATAAAATAATTTACTTGGAATATACTTGACACCATTCGGTGTCTTTTACCTGACTATCTGAATCACCTACACAACTTACCATACCTTTCCTGCCACGAAGACACAAGTTAATATGCAACAGGTTCAAATATACTTGATGATCACTGGCTTGATTGCCATAAAGGACTTAGTCTGTGACGAAGATGGTTTGCTACGTGCAAATACGAGAGGCGCCGCATACCACCCCGTCCAAGTATGTAAGACTAAACGCGAGTTCCGTCCGAAGTCGAAACGGTGCTAGTGCCCCAGCAGCCGCCCGCAGGAACTATACCTTGTGCATAAGTTGTCCGTGATCGAACAATACATTTTATTCGCTCGAAGGCTACGTGATTATCGCCCGTAGGCTACGTGATTTATCGCCCGTAGGCTACGTGATTTATCGCCCGTAGGCTACATGATTATCGCCCATAGGCTACGTGATTTATCGCCCGGAGGCTACGTGATTTATCGCCCGGAGGCTACGTGAACACAAGACAAGCAGTATTAAATGATTCATTTATATTGCATCTATATTCCATTCATGAATTCGGGATTGAGCTTATACATTGCACAGTATAATAACGTTAAACATTCGTAAGCAGGCACGCATACGTTTCTAAGGAACATAAGTAAACATGTTTGCTCGGACCCGAAGGTAAGCTGAGAGATGAAACCGTTAGGGACTTAGCATTGCGAGGGTCTGAATACAAGCAGTATTTTAATTTCCATGTTCTAGCATAGCAATACAAGTTTGGATTATTCTCTTAGCTAGGTGCGTTGGATTCTTATTAGCATGCAGGGGGTGAATCACCTAGCGAATAGCATGTATCAATCCAGATTTTATGTGTGCTGGCTAAGCAAAGTCAAGTTCACCGTAGCCACCCACCTTAGCGATAATTTACCTCGGTAGAGCGATACGTCAAGCGAGCCTCTGAAAGCCTAAGCCAAGATCCTGTAGGGACAAGTCTGGATATCCTTTGCTTCTTGTTTGAGGCAAAGCGGGTCGGACAGTTGCACTTTTGCCGTTTGAGTCGGCAGTCCGCTAGGACGGAACGGGGTGTTATATCCTACCCAACTCAGAAAAAGTCTCGTCCTCGAGACTTACTGAGGATAAGCAGTAATCTAGGGTTGAGGCAATCCTAGACAAGTCGTTGCACTTGTTCATTTGGATATTTATTTGCACAAGCGTCGAAATCAGCATATCGCTAAGACTGGATCGTGCGCACTTTTGAAGGGCCCCTCTAGCGTGATCACGTCAACCAGCTTAGTGATAGCGAAGTCTTAGCACTCGAGTTTCACCTTTTCTTAAGTCTTGGATGGTGCACTAGTTCAAGGTGTTCCTCGAATAGATGCATTCAACCAAACTTAGAGTTAGTGAAATCGGACAAGCTACTAGCGATACTCTCAAGGGTTCGCACAGGTTGGCACAAAGGCCACTCGCAGTATATCATCATACAAGCAAGCATATCATTACATTCAAAACGTATTTTGAAAGTATTTAAACTTATTGTTGGAACATCCCATCGAGGCATTGAGAGAGAGCGTGTACATAACCCACGAACGAGCTTTCAAAACAGAGATATCGAATCGAAGTCCAAAGGCGTAGAAGCCAGGCTCTGATACTAATATGTCACGTCCCGATCTCCTGCAGGCAAATCAGTCGTTCCCGCTAGGCGAGAATTACCGTGCCAGCGCTCCCGCGGAACGATCATTTTGACCCATCCGAGCATGACGTCGCACGAGCGTGATCCACGCCCATGCAAGGCCATGGTTCATTGGCTGGCGGCAAGAGTTCTAAGCCACAGAGTCGCACAGATTGTTCGAATGTAGCAGAGTCATAAACGCATAGCGATTTGATAACAGGTTCACTGAGTCGTCAATATAGCGAAAGCATTAAAACACAAGTTGAAGTAAAGCAACTCTTTTATTGATAATAACAAGTGTTACAAGCTGCATATAGCCAAGATTACAAGTCGCTTAAGCCTCTCTCTGAAACAGTAAAAGTGTGCCAAGTGGCTACAATTTGTGAATTGATTGTACAGGCGATGATCAGGCGATGTTCAGGCGATGTTCACAATATTATGTCTTGTATATGTGCTTCTGTTCCAGACGCACCGTTGCTTCAGAGTGATCTCCATACCTTAGCACACACGAGGGAGGCATCCACACCGAACGAGGTTCTCCCGCACCCTGCATACAAACTGGTGGATTATCAGTACATTGAATGCACTGGTGGGGAAGCTACTCGCCCGCTCGACAAATCCAAACACGTAATACAGGTTCCGTGAACAACTATTAAGTTGTCTTTCTAGTTACCTTAGGATCAATTTTATGCAAGATTTGAATAGCCTAACTCGTATGGCTGTGCGTCGTGCAATGTTAGAGGAAATACGGCAAGACTTACCATTTTATCTTTCCTGTCCAAGGCAAACATTATTAATTCATGCACGGGCAAGTATAACATTCAAGAGGCATAGTATATGCAAACACGATATTGTGGCAAGATCACATTACAAGTATATGATTTACAGGAGTGTCAGGTGTGTTGCATACAATGATTTACTTGGAATATACTTGACACCGTTCGGTGTCTTTTACCTGACTATCTGAATCACCTGCACAACTTACCATGCCTTCCCTGCCACGAAGACACAAGTTAATATGCAACAGGTTCAAATATACTTGATGATCACTGGCTTGATTGCAATAGAGGACTTAGTTTGTGACGAAGATGGTTTGCTACGTGCAAATACGAGAGGCGCCGCATACCACCCCGTCCAAGTACGTGAGACTAAACGTGAGTTCCGTCCGGAGCCAGAACGGTGCCAGTGCCCCAGCAGTCGCCCGCAGGAACTATACCTTGTGCACAAGTTGTCCGTGATCGAACAATACATTTCATTCGCCCGAAGGCTACGTGATTATCGCCCGTAGGCTACGTGATTTATCGCCCGGAGGCTACGTGATTATCGCCCGTAGGCTACGTGATTATCGCCCGTAGGCTACGTGATTTATTGCCCGGAGGCTACGTGATTTATCGCTCGGAGACTACGTGAACACAAGGCAAGCAGTATTACATGATTCATTTATATTGCATCTACGTTCCATTCATGCATTCGGGATTGAGCTTATACATTGCACAGTATAATAACGTTAAACATTCGTAAGCAGCCAAGCATGCGTTTCTAAGAAACATAAGTAAACACGTTTGCTCGGACCTGAAGGTAAGCCGAGAGATAAAACCATTAGGGACTTAGCATTGCGAGGGTCTGAATACAAGCAGTATTTTAATTTCCAAGTTCTAGCATAACAATACAAGTTGGGATTATTCCCTTACCTAGGTGCGTTGGATTCTTATTAGCATGCAGGGGATGAATCACTTAGCGACTAGCATGTATCAATCCAGATTTTATGTGTGCTGGCTAAGGAAAGTCAAGTTTACCGTAGCCACCCACCTTAGCGATGATTCGCCTCGGTAGAGCGATACGTCAAGCGAGCCTCTAAAAGCCTAAACCGAGATCCTATAGGGACAAGTCTGGATATCCTTTGCTTCTTGTTTGAGGCAAAAGCAGGTCGGGACAGTTGCACTTTTGCCGTTTGAGTCGGCAGTCCGCTAGAACGGAATGGGGTGTTACAATGAGAATCTATTATTATGCTCTAGAGAACCAGTGTTGTAGATGTCGGCCAACATAAAATGACGTATATCGGACCAAAATATCCTATCGACTCAAGAAGAGTCGTATACACGAACACGGGAATTACTCTTCAAAGTCGAGACACGATACAGTATTGGCTTCTTCTAGAACTCGTATCCAACTTGGGCTGATGCTTCTTGCTGCACGTGTTGTTGCACTGCGGACTGCTAAACCTGCTGTTGAAGGCTCTGCAGTGCACTGGCTCTGCTGCTACTTGCTGAGTTTACTTGCTATTGTGCATCCTTTCTGTTGTGCACTGCACAGTGTTGCTGCACACTGATTCCTCACTGCTACACTGTGCAGTACAACTAGCTGCTAGCACAGAGCTGGCACACTGCTCTCCCTTCACTGCCAAATGATGCACACTAAAAATTATGAACTGCTCTCCATAGTGACCCAAGCTCACTTAATCACTCAAACAACCATATGCACACACACACACACACACACACACACACACACACATACATAGGGCATTGTGTATCAAGTTAGAGCAGTTCTTACCTTCCTCCAGAGAATTATACTGTATTTAACAATTTATAGGACACATACTGTCATTTTTGCAGAAGTATCTAGAAATGGATATGAATTACTATATGCATCATTGTTTGTGGATGTACAACCGTCATCCTGATGACATGTGCATTGTGGAGGATAAATTCATTGAGGGTGTACAACAGTTTCTGCAGTTCGCCAAGGCGTTCCCTCAGTACATGGACCGTACCAAAATTAAGTCCGTGTGTGAGATATCATAACTTGAAATATCATCCAGAAGTGGAAGTCACATATTATTTGTACTCGAAGGGCTTCACGTCGAATTACTATAAGTGGACCGTGCACGGAGAACTTGTGTCTCTAGCATCAGAGTCGGAGCCTTATGTGGATCCGTATATGGATATCCACGACCACGCTGCTTACGACGATGGGTGGGTGAACATGGTTTTTGATGCGGCGGGGCCTAGTTTCAATTCGGATAATCATGATGCAGCTAGGAAGGCACTGAATGCCGATGCTGTAAAGTTTATAGAGTTGCTGGAGAATACAAGGACTCCATTATATCCTAGTTGTGAGGATCATTCACCGTTGGAGGTGGTTACAAGATTGTTGAGCATCAAGTCCAATTTTAACATGTCGCAAGAATGCTATAATCGACTGATCGATTTGATTATAGAGATCTTGCCCGATGGTGCAAAGTTGTCTAAAGACTTCTACCAATCTAAGAGGATGGTGAGATCGCTCTGGATGGGATACAAGAAAATTGATGCATGTCGCAACGGGTGCATATTGTACTACAAAGACGACAAGGATGAAGATGCGTGCAGATTCTGTGGTATTGATCGCTACAAGGCCACTGGTAGAGGAAAGTCTGTCGGTGCAAGGAAGCCGACCGATTCGATGTACTGCTTGCCTTTGACACCGCAGTTGTAAAGGTTGTTTATAGTTAAGGAGACTGCAGAAAATATGAGTTGGCACAGGCTAAAACAGATCGAAGGAGTATTGGATCATCCATCCGATGGAGAAGCATGGAAGCACTTTGATTGAGAGTATCCAGATTTTGCTTCGGATTCGCGTAATGTCAGATTGGGGCTCTCCTTTGACGGTTTTACCCCATTCGGACTTTCGGGCTCCCAGTATTCATGTTGGCCTGTGATCGTCACTCCGTATAATTTACCGCCTTGGATGTGCATGAAAACTTCGTATATGTTCCTAACCATTATTATACCGGGTCCGAACAATCCGAATAGGAACATCGATGTGTATTTACACTCTTTGATAGATGAGTTGAATCAGCTGTGGGAAGTAGGTGCCAACACGTATGATGTTTCTAGAAAGCAGAATTTTCAGATGAGGGCAACACTTATGTGAACCATCAACGACTTTCTGGCCTATGGAATATTATCGGGATGGAGCACTCATGGTCATCTCTCATGTCCGTATTGCATGGACCGTACTAAGGCTTTCTGTTTGAAATACGGAGGCAAACCGTGCTTCTTCGATTGTCATCGACAATTTTTGCCGAAGGAATATCCGTACCGGAGGAACAGGAATGCTTTTCGTGCGGGCGTTATGGAAAAGGCCAATCCGCCGCCAAGGTGGTCCGGATACACGATATGGAAAGAGGTAAAAGATTTACCAAGTGCTATCGAAGAGCCTACTAAGGGGTACAAGTGTGGAGTTGACATATAATTATGGAGTTGACATATAATTATGGCACAGAACCTGCTAATATCGTGCTATTCAAGTGTGAATGGTTCGATCTGATTCAAGATCAAGATTGGAAAATTGATAAGCATGGTCTTGTGGATATAAACTACAAGCGTAGATATCAAGGCTACGAACCATTTGTCCTATCAAGTCAGGCTCAGCTCGTGTACTTCACAACTTATCCTAGATGGGGGACAGCGAGGTCGGATTTGTAAACCCCCTGATTTTTCAAGATTTTAAAAACATAATTTTTCAGAATTTTCTGGGATTTTTTGGAAATTTTTACTAATTAAAAACAAGATATTTTCGGCATTAAAAAAATTAAATATTTTTAAAACATATTAAAATATTATGAAAATAATATTTTTGGGTGTAAAATAAAAAACTGGACTTAGGATAATTTTTCTGGAATTTATTGGACCCCGAAAACATTTTTAAAATTCAAAAACTATTTTTAAATAAAAAATTAAATAAACCGGGTTGAACCGGGTTCAAACCGGCTGAACCGGGCTGAACCCGGTCCAACCGAACCGGACCGGACTGAACCCTGATCCTAACGGGTCGGATCGGGTTCGCCCAACCCGCGACCCGCCCGACCCGAACCCGCTTCCCCTCTCCCCCACGACCCGCCCCTGCCCGCTATTTTTGCCGCCCCGCTCGGCCACACGCCCCCGCCCGCGTCCACCAGCGCTCCGCCCGCCCCACTTCGCTCCGCCCGGCCACGTCTCCCCCTCCTCCTCCTCACCCGCTCCACTCCGCTATAAAACCCTAGCCCCCTTCTCTCCTCCGGCCAACCCCGATCCCTCCACCACTACGCCGCCACCGCCTCCCGCCTCGCCGCCTTGCCGCTGATGACGTCGCCCCCGCCCCGTCAGCCTCCTCCGGCCAGGTCCGACGCCGGCCACGCCTCCTTCCTCCTCTCCCCAGCACAGCAGCCAGTAGCAGCAGCTCCGGCCGCTCAGCCCGAGCCCTGCGCCGCCGTCGTCGACCACCTCCGGCCCTCGACTGCCTCCATCCGGCCCGCCTCCGGCCGCCGCAGCTCCGGCAGAGCCTAGCCCTAACCCTAACCCTAACCCTAGATCCGACTCGGACACGCTGTGTCGTGTCGACACGGACACGAGAAATCTCGATTTTCGAAGCCCTGTTCAGGTAACCCGTTCTCTCTGTTCGTTGACCCATTTTCGGTTTTGTCTGTTGCATCGCGAACCTTGCGTGACCCTCACGGTGCCCGTGCAACCCGGTCGGTACATCACGTCCTGTGGCGATCGTGAACCGCGATCCAAAAAAGGAAAAATAATGCCCTGTTTCACCCCGGAACTGAGTACGCCCTGCCAAACGGGACGACTTGGTCGCGTGCGGTCTTCATCGAAACGTGTGCGCCGTTGATACGGACGTGCGGGATTTCACAGAAGTTGATTTGGATGTGCGTGCACACCGGAATCAACGCGTATCCTCCGACACCGTCCCGTATCCGTATGTTCTGAAACTCGTTGTAACTTTGTGTACACACGTCGGATTGAAAAAAAACTTGCGCCATCGGACTCATAGCGATACGCTGGTCCTGTGACCCAAGTTTGGTTCGATTCTGAGAACGTTGACAAAATCGTATATCGTGGGCCCCACAGGCTCCACTTGACGGACGATTTTGTGATCGGCTCATCGGAATCCAATTCTGGAAGTTTTGTTTGGTTCGTATCATCGTTCTGGACCTGTTGACACTATGTTTGAGAAATTTAGAGAACTTTGTCCCTGACATATTTTTCAGTGCGAAGCGGGCCACATGTGGACCCCGCATTGATCCGAAATTGTCATTTTTGCCCTTGTCTTCAAATTGGACTCCAGGACAGGCGTTTCTAGCTATTTGATATTTTCTGAATCTGATGGTAATATTTGTTTCAGCATCCGGAGACGTTCCTGGAGATTTTACGAATACTAGAGCTAAAGTTGGAGCCAGAACCACAGGCAAGTGTACCTTGCCAACTCGCAGTGATTCCTGTTATAGTACTTTGCTTGAGTTCTTTGTACATACATATAATCTTGATATAAATGTTCAACCCAAGACCGTGTGACTTTACTTAACGTCCGATTAATAGTCGGGTGCCAACCCCGTACGCGGAGTTGTGTAACGTCACATTGAGATGGATATCGAGATCCTATACATTCTCGTGCTTGTTTTATCAAGTGCGCCATACCCAGGACACCTGACACTATTCATGGGACAGAATCTTCCTGAGACATTCATGGTGATTCTGTATAGGCTACAAGACTTGTGACATAGATATTATATTCATAGCTTTTATATGACTTGCTGCATTAGTTTTGATCTTGCGTGTTATGGACATGAGACGTGTAATTACATTGGATGGGGAGAGACACACAGGCTACAGGTTGATTATATTATGACGGTATCATAGTCTCCCTTTTGAGCTAGACAAACCACATGATATCGCTGCTACCGGCTCTCCGACATAGAGCTTGTAGTGGTCTCAGCCTGAATTCTAGTGCTGCTCTCATCTTGCATTTCACTTAGCTGTTTACATATTTACCTATTGTTTCATTTATTGCTGCACTGCATTTATTTTGGCTTGTATTATCTGTATCTTGTTATGTTCCCTGAGGACCTGGATCCGGATTATGTCCCCAGGATTAGCTGACGAGATCTATCCCGAGGTATACAGGACCGGAGCATTAGCATTAGCAGAAGCAGGTGCATACATTGGAGCAGAACCAGGATCCGAGAACGAGATCGTGCCAGAGGACTTCTCCTGAGTATTGACTTGAGATGCTCAGTTATTTCTGTTTCTAGTTACTTTATTTCCAGTCTATTGCATTAATGTATCAGACTTATTCTCGGATTGTTCTCCGAGACACTTTTATTGAGATATGCTAGATTATATTTATTTGTATTTATTCTGGCATTTGATCTGTGATTATCTGTTGTGGATGAAATTAGAATAGACTGTGACTGGTACCATTGGACCTACTTATTGTTGTATTACAGCTTAAGTATGCCCCGATGGATCCATTAAATTGGGTTTGTTTATCGGTGTGTGCTGCTGGCCATTGCCACGTGTCTAGTCCCTCGTTATTTTGGGACTGGGTCATGACATGGTTTTTGTGGTGGCCCATACAGGTCAATGACTAAATTGTTCGGTTTCAACTTAGGGACCGAACAGGCCTGCAATAAGATTATGATAAGTTTTAGGATCTCATCCACTTGCTTGAATCGTTCTTGACATCTATATCGAATTCGAATTAATTCTTGACTTGCATCCTGCCTTGATTCCTATGCGCCTCTTATTGTTTATTTTGGATGCAGAGTAATGGATCCTCGAGCAAACAACAAGACTCCTGCAAGATCACCATGAGAGGCTGTGGTAACCAACGAAGAGGAAGTAACACCAGTAGGAGAAGGTCAATCAGCTCAACAACGTAGTCAAGCGAATCAGCATACCTCGAGAATCCAGCCAGATGACATTCCACCATCGACGCAATTTACTCCACAAATGCCCATAATTCCACAAGGGCAGGCCATGGACGGACAACAGATATTTTAAATGATCTATGCAATGATGCAAGCTCAACAACAAATTCAACAAGAGGCTCTGCGTCATGAGGCAGAAAACTTGAGGAGCAGCCTAGTAATCGCACTAGAGCAGGCAGATTTACCAACACGACGACCAACGATGGGTTCTATCACTGATTTTTGCCAGCTGAAACCTCGTACCTTCTCAGGAAAAAAAAGAGCCCACAGAAGTTCATGAGTGGCTCACCAACACTCAACATCAATTAGAAGCAGCTGAGATTCCACGAGAATGTTGGATGACTGCAGTCAGAATATAATTGACGGATAATGCACATCACTGGTGGCTATCCGAGGAGACACGGCTCGGACCAGACCGAGTCACTTGGGAGGAGTTCTCCAGACTCTTTCAGGAGATGTACATTCCAGCCATCGCTCGATAAGAACTTTGGGACAAGTTTGTAAACCCCCTCGACCAGATTTCAGTATTTCTAGGATTATTTTAACAATTTAGGATTTATGGCAATATTTTAATTATTTTGCTTGTATATCCTATTGACTTGTGCACCTGTCCATCACCGAATTATTTGGAGCTTTACCTTGACTGTTATCCCCGAACGAAGTTCACATACCTGTCATAGACATGCTAGACTATTTTTTTGAATTTTGTGCACTCCCAGATGCTTTATTTTGAGCCTCGTTTGAGACGCACAAATATCGTTACAATCGTCCGTATTTATTTTCTATTTAATTTCCTCCTCTTTACCCACCTCTGTACCAATAGAGATTTGAGGCCCGATATACACCTATTTTGCCCAAACAAAAATACGATAATTTTCTACACTGAGTATACTCCATTTAGTGTATTGACACCGTAGAAAAATTATGACCCTACCCGCCTCTAAATAATTAGAGAACACCGTACGCAATATTTATTAATTAATAAATACGGTGATCCGTATCACCCAGAAACCAGGTCCAACCCCTGCCCAGACTCACCCCCATTCCCCCAGGGCCCTCACATAGCCATTTCCCTCAATTCTGTGAATTTTAGAATTTTCAGGAATCGGGTATTTTCCAGACAATTTCGTAATTGCGCAAATTTCCAAAATAGGACCATTACGCAATTTATGAAATTACAGGGACTTTCCTGCAAATTGCAGTGCGAGGTGTCACCCTCTCATTGGCCGATGAACCTGCACCGTCCATTTGGAGATGGGACCCACCCGAAAAGATCCCGAAAATATCTCGAAAATATCCTGTAAAATATCTTTAGATATTTTACTTATAATATTAATAAAATTCTTTTATAAAAGAAAAGAAAAGAAAAGAGAAATAAAATCCTAAAAACCTACCCCGCCCAGCCCGCAGCCGATCCCCCCCGGCCGGCGGCGAGCCCCCCCCCTCGCCGGCGTCACCCCGCGACCGCCGCCCGCGGCGGAGCCGACCCCCCCCCCCCGCTCAGGTCCCTCTCTCTCCTTCTCCCCAACTCCTCCTCCTCTCTCCTCCGGCCCCATCCCAGTTCGCCACCACCGCCATCATCACCGTCGCCATCTCCTCCACTCCTCCACTCGCCACCCCCCCCGACCGCCCTTCCTCCTCCAGCTCCCATCTCCACCGCCACCCCCATCTCAGCCTGCCGCCATCACCATCCTCCACCACCAACGCCACCACCACCTCCTCTTTCCCCGACACCCGGCCTCGCCCAGCCGACTCCTCCACGACTCCTCCACCCTCACGACCCCCCTGACCCGCTCCTCCTCCTCCTCCTCTCACCACCACCCTCCACCACCATCATCATCACCTCCCTCCCCGACCCGACATTCCCCCCCTCTGCTCGACTCTGCCCCATCCTCCACCATATCCTCCACCTCCTCGGCCACTCCCCCGTCCGGCCAGCACCCAGCCACCTCGATCTCCTCCCTGACTTCCTCCCCCACGGTCCCGAGCAGCACCTCAAACCACCATGTCCACCACCCATCACCACCACTTGTCTTCCTCCGGCGACGCCCTGAGCCGTCACGGCGAAGCCTCGGCGAGTCCCCGCTGAACTCTGACCGGACACAGTGACCAGGACACAGTACAGCAGCTGGACACGGACCGGACACGTCCAGGACACAAATCCTGTGTCAAGATGACTCACGAGGACACGAAGAATTCGGTTTCTGGAGCCCTGTTCAGGTATCATTTTCTCCCTCCTCGTACTTCCGTTTTCAATTCCGTCAGTTATGACACGTAGGCTATGTGACCCTCTCGGTGTCCGTGCAACCCGCTCGGTGCATCGCGTCCTGTAGCGATCGCGGCACGCGATCCAAAAACAGGAAAAACAACGACCCGATTCACCCCGGAACTGGGTACGCCCCGCCAAACGGGACGACTTGGTCGCACGCGGTCTTTACCGAAACGTGCGCGACGTTGATACGGACGTGTAAGAATTCGGAGAAATTGATTTGGATGTGCGTGCACACCGGAATCAACGCGTATCCTTCGACACCGCCCCGTATCCGTCAGTTCTGGAACACGCTGCAACTTTGTGTATATACGTCGGATTGAAACGAAACTTGCGCCATTGGACTCTAGCAATACGCTGGTCCTGTGAGCCAAGTTTGGTTCGATTCTGAGAACGTTGACAAAATCCCGTATCGTGGGCCATACAGGCTCCACTTGACGGGCGATTTTGTGACCGGCTCATCGGAATCCGATTCTGGAAGTTCCGTTGGGTTCGTATCGACGTTCTGAACTTGTGGACACTAAGTTTGGCGAATTTGGAGACCTTTGACCCTGACACATTTTTCGGTGCAAAGTGGGCCCACATGTGGACCCCGCTTTAACCGGAAACAGTCATTTTTGCCCCTGTGTCCAAATTGGACTTAAGGACAGGCGTTTCTAGCTATTTGATATTTTCTGAGACTGTTAGTGATGTTTATTTCAGTATCCGGAGACATGTATTCTGAGGCCATAGTTCTAACTTTTGGCATTTGACATTTGGACATTATATTTGCAGCTCTCCTGCCAGGCAAGTATACCTTGCCTTGTTGTACTGTTTAAATTCAGTTATTGCTAGTTACATGTTTATTTATTTTAATATTATATAAATGTGCGCGTCCGAGCAGACTCGGGTGCAGTCAACGAAGGCGTTGACGTTAGGACTTGTGTCTGACCTAGTGTCTAGTAGACCCACCTAAAATTGTGAAGTTATTGATATAACTTCCCAGGCCTTGACACGTATCATTACACGTCACCGAGTGAGTACATGTAGGGACGCGTGCCTCATGCGCGACTGGCCATCAGTGTGAGCAACACGTGTAGAGGTATTTAGCTCAGTTGTTTATTTTATTGAGACTTGCATCATAGTAGGAGGTGTCCACGTCGTTTTCACGACTTGTACATCTATATTGGGCGGGAAAGACATCTAGTAGGCGTATGGGATACCCCCCCACTGATATATACTCAAGTTACCATGCTCTTCGGAGATGGGGATTACGGTATATATAGCGAGTTACCATGCTGCTCGGAGATGGGTATTGGTTTTCTTGTTCCCATTATCATGCTCCGAGGAGAATGGGGTATTATCCTTCGTTCCATGCTCTGCAGGGATGGACGATTGCAGAGTTACCCGTGTGATCGGGGGCATATGATACATATACTAGCCAGTCATGACGATTGGTGAATTACGTCAGCATATGTCTAGCCTACACTTTCCTATGCGTACTACAAGGTCTTTAAATTGCATTCACTTAGATGGTTAGCACACCCCTTTATTTATTCAGTATTTACTTTATGGCATGTCATTTTTATGTATCTTGCTATGTCCCTCTGAGGACCTGGTCCCCTGCCAGGTGTATATTTTCTTGGATATTCGCAGGAGCACAGATCCGGACATGTTACGTTTATCCCGAGGAGGTCTTCTCTTCGAGCCTCGTGATTGTCAGATGTTGTTCTTATATGGTGTGTATCTGGTTCCTTTTTATATTCTATTTCGGCAGTAGATTTGATTTCATCTGACTGTCATTCTTAGATATCTGTATTGAGATCTATTTACATGGTTATTGGTTATCTTTATGTGATTTCTGTGGATGAGATTTAGATATAACCCTGTGACTTGTAATTAGTTTTACCACTTATGAATTATTGTTCATTATACAGCGTACGCACGTATATATGGTTTCCATATATTGGAGTTGCCATATATACGGGCCAGCTGGCATGGTTACGTGACCTAGTCTTAGGTATTCTGGGACTGGGGAGTGACATGTTTTTAGTGGTGTCCCATGCAGGTCGAGAGCATATTGTCTCGGTTACGTTACTGTACCGAGCAAGCCTGCACCTAGGATTATAATATAGAATCTCATCCAAAATTGACTATGACTTATCTTCTTTCCAGTCTGTCCTACTTACATAATTATATCCTGCTTGATTCATGTGTTTCCCTGATAATTTCTTGAGTATAGTCCTGCTAGAATATAGAAATTCCTGTTGATAGGATGATGATAAGGGTAGTATTCCTATTAAGAACCCAACTAGGGCATTGGCATATCATTAAGTTCGGATTACTTAGTGAACCCTAGCCTTCCTGACTTCCTAAATAAACCTTAGTCTTCCTTATTACCTAAATAAACCCTAGCATCACTTACCTATAGATTAACTTACCCTTATCCCTTGACGTATTTATGCATAACTTGAGAGTGGTATAAACACTACTAGGATTAGTTAGAAAATTGACCATAGTGTTGACCCTAGTCTCGAGAAACCACTAGAAATCCAAGGTTGAATACTAGGACTGGAACCTCATCCTATGATTGGATAAACCAGAGTTTTACGCCAGAGACCCTTTACCCTTGTTGGCGTAAAAGCCAAATGACTTTCCTGATTGGCGTAAAAACCAAATTATGTAGAAGCTTGTCCCCTTTACGCAGCCCTTAGTCTTCCTTGTCCTGCGTATGACGCATCATGCCAGCCACGTAGGTAACTGCCCTGCGTAAACCTGATGATTTCTGACTATTAGATAACCAGCGTAGAGTAACCTGATTAGGCGAAAAATATAAGGATAGGATTTAAGAGTATTTGTACAGCCTTAGCTTTCCCCAGACACGACCAAATCCTGCGCAGAGATACGCCTCGAGCCCTGTGCAAAAAGAAACAGCTTTTGACAGGACATCTGTTTTTGTTTCATCTCAAGCGTAGATGACTGGTATCCAATAAGTAACTAACGACAATCTGGATCTCCGTGTAAACCATCATCATAACTATCCCCTCGATCGTTGTACAAGTACTTTTGTCAGATGTCAGGATTCATTAACTTGACTGACAAACTCTTGAATTTCTTGTACAACTTCATGCTGCAGCGTATGCTAGACTTTTTACGCCGGCAGATTTTTACGCAACCCTTAGGCAAAACTTTACGCAGGCAGACTTTTATACAAACCTTGCGTACGCTAATTTTAGGCACAAAATTTTAGCGCAAAACTTTTACGCTCAGACTTTCACCCAGACTTTTACGCGCAGATTTCTACGCACAGACTTTTTACGCGAACAGCTCTGAAGCTCTACCTTACGCTTCTCTGTTTTACGCAGATAACTCTGAAGCCTATTTTACGCCGATAGTTTGAATCCCTGACTTACGCCAAACTACTTTGGATCCCTACCTTGCGCTAGACAATTTGAAATTTTGTTTTATGCAAACAGTTTCAGATTTCTACCTTATGTCAAATTATCTTACCTCTGCATTACGCAGACAACCTCGAATCCCTACTTTATGCAGACTTCCTGGAATCTCTGTTTTAGGCGGACAACCTATAATGTATAGTTAGATTGTAGAACTTAGAAGGCCATACCTCTTTTGGGTCAACTAGCGTCTTAGACAAGGAATTAGATTAATAACTGTAGAGATTGTAGAGTCTTGTATTTATGTGAATTTGAATTGTTTGAAATTTCTTACATCATAATCTAGCGCACTTATATTTACCGTACTACCTTAACTTATGCCGCTATTATAGCCTAGTTTCGCAAGCTTATTCTTTATCAAGCTTGTTCTTGAGAGATGTATTATTGGAGTACTACACTAATATATTTCAGAATCAGTGTATCACGGTCTGATCAACCATAGTGCACTTGGTTCGACCTTCGCATAACTATTTTACGTGGATTAAGATATATAATGATTAGTAGATAGATGTACTTGCCCGTTAGATATGCCTGAGCATATCGTATCAGCAACATAACTGTGCTGATCCGAATATGTGAATAGGGATTACCAAAATAGCATCTCAAATCCACAACTGCTTTGACAATTTCCGTTAAATTCTTTAAATGCCTTGATCCTCACACTACTAATCTATTACCTCCCCATTGAACTCTTGATTATTGTTTACCGTCTTCCCTTATTTCGGAAAGACGAAACCTCGTGCCTCGTATAAATACGATAAGGGTATTGTTTCTGTAACCATTTCTGTTTGTTTCTGGGTAATTACCAAACCCTATTATTAGATTAGATTGCAGTTTAATACGGTGCTATCTTTAGAATGACCTTCACTACCTACCTACCTACCTACCTATCTACCTATGTTCCTGATACGTGCATCCCTATGACAGCATGAAATTTTTTTGCCTCGTAACTTGGGTCAAGTTCAGAACTCAAGTGTTACGAAGGAATGTATCATTTTACCAACAGGAGTCTAAATGGAGTTCACCTGGATAAAATAATGAATTGACTCCTGAATGGATAGCAGCACCTATGACTAGGTTGACTTGTAAGGATTGAGAATTCCTATGGACCGGCATACCAGTCAGCATTGTACCAGATAAGGATTTGCGTGACCAGAGTTGATGGTCAACCGAAGAGACAGTTAAGTAAATATAAGGACACTGGCGAGCAGTGCAAGACAGACAGAAGTAGTAGGCAGACCGTCATCATTATCCCTTGGAATTCATAGAGGACGATCATGTCTTTTTGAGGATATCACCTTTAAGCCGAGACCTGTCATATCAAGAGCAACCCGTGGAAACCCTTGACCATCGAGAAAAAGTATTGAAGAACCAGTCTATCCCCTTGATCCGCGTAGCATGGAAGCATAGCGCGCCAGAAGAATCTACTTGGAAGCGCGAGTACGACATGCGTAAACGTTTTCGAACCTATTCGTAACCCAAGATATAAATTACTTTGTTAAATTATATCTTATGCCGTCTTTGACTTCTACCCCGGCTTAGTTTTAATTTCGAGGACGAAATTTTTATAAGTTGGGTAGATTGTAAACCCCCTCGACCAGATTTCAGTATTTCTAGGATTATTTTAACAATTTAGGACTTATGGCAATATTTTAATTATTTTGCTTGCATATCCTATTGACTTGTGCACCTGTCCATCACCGAATTATTTGGAGCTTTACCTTGACTGTTATTCCCGAACGAAGTTCACATACCTGTCATAGACATGCTAGACTATTTTCTTGAATTTTGTGCACTCCCAGATGCTTTATTTTGAGCCTCGTTTGAGACGCACAAATATCGTTACAATCGTCCGTATTTATTTTCTATTTAATTTCCTCCTCTTTACCCACCTCTGTACCAATAGAGATTTGAGGCCCGATATGCACCTGTTTTGCCAAAAAAAAAATACGATAATTTTCTACACTGAATATACTCCATTTAGTGTATTGACACCGTAGAAAAATTATGACCCTACCTGCCTCTAAATAATTAGAGAACACCATGCGCAATATTTATTAATTAATAAATACGGTGACCCATATCACCCAGAAACCAGGTCCAACCCCTGCCCAGACTCACCCCCATTCCCCCAGGGCCCTCACATAGCCATTTCCCTCAATTCTGTGAATTTTAGAATTTTCAGGAATCGGGTATTTTCCAGACAATTTCGTAATTGTGCAAATTTCCAAAATAGGGCCTTTACACAATTTATGAAATTACAGGGACTTTCCTGTAAATTGCAGTGCGAGGTGTCACCCTCTCATTGGCCGGTGAACCTGCACCTTCCATTTGGAGATGGGACCCACCCGAAAAGATCCCGAAAATATCTCGAAAATATCTTGTAAAATATCTTTAGATATTTTACTTATAATATTAATAAAATTCTTTTATAAAAGAAAAGAAAAGAAAAGAGAAATAAAATCCTAAAAACCTACCCCCCCAGCCCGCAGCCGATCCCCCCCCGGCCGGCGGCGAGCCCCCCCCCTCGCCGGCGTCACCCCGCGACCGCCGCCCGCAGCGGAGCCGACCCCCCCCCCCACGCTCAGGTCCCTCTCTCTCCTTCTCCCCAACTCCTCTTCCTCTCTCCTCCGGCCCCATCCCAGTTCGCCACCACCGCCATCATCACCGTCGCCATCTCCTCCACTCCTCCACTCGCCACCCCCCCGGCCGCCCTTCCTCCTCCAGCTCCCATCTCCACCGCCACCCCCATCTCAGCCTGCCGCCATCACCATCCTCCACCACCAGCACCAACGCCACCACCACCTCCTCTTTCCCCGACACCCGGCCTCGCCCAGCCGACTCCTCCATGACTCCTCCACCCCCACGACCCCCCCTGACCCGCTCCTCCTCCTCCTCCTCTCACCACCACCCTCCACCACCATCATCATCACCATCACCTTCCTCCCCGACCCGACATTCCCCCCCCCTCTGCTCGACTCCGCCCCATCCTCCACCACATCCTCCACCTCCTCGGCCACTCCCCCGTCCGGCCAGCACCCAGCCACCCTCCGCCTGACGACTCCCCAGCTCCCCCCGATCTCCTCCCTGACTTCCTCCCCCACGGTCCCGAGCAGCACCTCAAACCACCAGGTCCACCACCCATCACCACCACTTGTCTTCCTCCGGCGATGCCCTGAGCCGTCACGGCGAAGCCTCGGCGAGTCCCCGCTGAACTCTGATCGGACACAGTGACCAGGACACAGTACATCAGCTGGACACGGACCGGACACGTCCAGGACACAAATCCTGTGTCAAGACGACTCACGAGGACACGAAGAATTCGGTTTCTGGAGCCCTGTTCAGGTATCGTTTTCTCCCTCCTCGTACTTCCGTTTTCAATTCCGTCAGTTATGACACGTAGGCTATGTGACCCTCTCGGTGTCCGTGCAACCCGCTCGGTGCATCGCGTCCTGAAGCGATCGCGGCACGCGATCCAAAAACAGGAAAAACAACGACCCGATTCACCCTGGAACTGGGTACGCCCCGCCAAACGGGACGACTTGGTCGCACGCGGTCTTTACCGAAACGTGCGCGATGTTGATACGGACGTGTAGGAATTCGGAGAAGTTGATTTGGATGTGCGTGCACACCGAAATCAACGCGTATCCGACGACACCGCCCCGTATCCGTCAGTTCTGGAACACGCTGCAACTTTGTGTATATACGTCGGATTGAAACGAAACTTGCGCCATTGGACTCGTAGCAATACGCTGGTCCTGTGAGCCAAGTTTGGTTTAACTAGATTTATTTTAAAAGTTGTAGTTATCTTGCTTTAACTATATTTATTTTACTCTGGAAAGTGCATAACTTTTATTCTTAGGGAAACAATATTTTTCCTAGGTGTCTTGTGATGTGTTTCGAACAATGCTTGCAACCGTGTCATCTCTGTTGACCGGTTATTCTTTGATTGCGAGGACGCAATCCTCTTAAGTGGGGTAGATTGTAAACTCCCTGATTTTCAAGATTTTTTAAACAGGATTTTTCAGAATTTTCTGAGATTTTTTGGGAATTTTTACTAATTAAAAACCAGGTATTTCCGGCATTAAAAAAATTAAATATTTTTAAAATATATTAAAATATTATGAAAATAATATTTTTGGGTGTAAAATGAAAAACTGGACTTAGGATAATTTTTCTGGAATTTATTGGACCCCAAAAATATTTTTAAAAGCCCAAAAACTATTTTTAAATAAAAAATTAAATAAACCGGGTTGAACCGGGTTCAAACCGGCTGAACCGGGCTGAACCCGGTTCAACCAAACCGGACCAGACCGAACCCTGACCCTAACGGGTTGGATCGGGTCCGCCCAACCCGCGACCCGCCCGACCCGAACTCGCTTCCCCTCTCCCCAACGACC
This sequence comes from Iris macrosiphon, assembly GCA_036927795.1. Classification (NCBI taxonomy): domain Eukaryota; kingdom Viridiplantae; phylum Streptophyta; class Magnoliopsida; order Asparagales; family Iridaceae; genus Iris; species Iris macrosiphon. The sequence goes on from JAYESA010000020.1 coordinate 43,385,457, forward strand.
CGCCCCTGCCCGCGATTTCTGTCGCCCCGCTCGGCCACGCGCCCCCGCCCGCATCCACCGGCGCTCCGCCCGCCCCGCTACGCTCCACCCGGCCACGTCTCCCCCTCCTCTGCCTCACCCGCTCCCCTCCGCTATAAAACCCTAGCCCCCTTCTCTCCTCCGGCCAACCCCGATCCCTCCACCACCACGCCGCCACCGCCTCCCGCCTCACCGCCTTGCCGCCGACGACATCGCCCCCGCCCCGCCAGCCTCCTCCGGCCAAGTCCGGTGCCGGCCACGCCTTCTTCCTCCTCTCCCCAGCACAGCAGCCAGTAGCAACAGCTCCGGCCGCACAGCCTGAGCCCTGCGCCGCCGCCCTTGACCACCTCCGGCCCTCGACTGCCTCCCTCCGGCCTGCCTCCGGCCGCCGTAGCTCCGGCAGAGCCTAGCCCTAACCCTAACCCTAGATCCGACTCGGACACGCTGTGTCGTGTCGACACGGGCACGAGAAATCTCAGTTTTTGAAGTCCTGTTCAGGTAACCCGTTCTCTCTGCTCGTTGACCCATTTTCGGTTCCGTCTATTGTATCGCGAACCCTGCGTGACCCTCTCGGTGCCCGTGCAACCCGCTCGGTGCATCGCGTCCTGTGGTGATCGCGAACCGCGATCCAAAAATAGGAAAAATAATACCCTGTTTCATCCCGGAACTGAGTACGCCCCGCCAAACGGGACGACTTGGTCGCGTGCGGTCTTCATCGAAACGTGTGCGCCGTTGATACAGACGTGCGAGATTTCGCAGAAGTTGATTTGGATGTGCGTGCACACCGGAATCAACGTGTATCCGTCGACACCGTCCCGTATCCGTCTGTTCTGGAACTCATTGTAACTTTGTGTACACACGTCAGATCGAAACGAAACTTACGCCATCAGACTCGTAGCGATACGCTGGTCCTGTGACCCAAGTTTGGTTTGATTCTGAGAACGTTGACAAAATCGCGTATCGTGGGCCCCATAGGCTCCACTTGACGGACGATTTTGTGATCGGCTCATCGGAATCCAATTCTGGAAGTTCCGTTGGGTTCGTATCATCGTTCTAGATCTGTTGACACTAAGTTTGACAAATTTGGATAACTTTGTCTCTGACATATTTTTCGGTGCGAAGCGGACCACATGTGGACCCCGTTTTGATCCAAAATTGTCATTTTTGCCCTTGTCTCCAAATTGGACTCAAGGACAGGCGTTTCTAACTTTTTGATATTTTTTGAATCTGATGGTAATGTTTGTTTCCGCATCCGAAGACGTTCCTGGAGATTTCACGAATACCAGAGCTATAGTTGGAGCCAGAACCACAGGCAAGTGTACCTTGCCAACTCGCAGTGATTCCTGTTATAGTACTTTGCTTGAGTTCTTTGTACATACATATAATCTTGATATAAATGTTCAACCTAGGACCGTGTGACTTTACTTAGCATCCGATTAATAGTCGGGTGCCAACCCCGTACGCGGAGTTGTGTAACGTCACATAGAGATGGACATCGAGACCCTATACATTCTCGTACTTGTTTTATCAAGTGCGCCATACCCAGGACACCTGATACTATTTATGAGACAGAATCTTCCTGAGACATTCATGGTGATTCTGTATAGGCTACAAGACTTGTGACATAGATATTATATTCATAGCTTTCATATGACTTGCTGCATTAGTTTTGATCTTGCGTGTCATGGACATGAGATGTATGATTACATTGGGTAGGAGAGACACACAAGCTACAGGTTGATTATATTATGACGGTGTCGTAGTCTCCCTTTTGAGCTAAACAAACCACATGATATCGCTGCTACCGGCTCCCCGACACAGAGCTTGTAGTGGTCTCAGCCTGAATTCTAGTGCTGCTCTCATCTTGCATTTCACTTAGCTGGTTACATATTTATCTATTGTTTCATTTATTGCTGCACTGCATTTATTTTGGCTTGTATTATATGTACCTTGTTATGTCCCCTAAGGACCTGGATCCGGTTTATGTCCCCAGGATTAGCTGACGAGATCTATCCCGAGGTATACGGGACCGGAGCATTAGCATTAGCAGAAGCAGGTGCATACATTGGAGCAGAACCAGGATCCGAGGACGAGATCGTGCCAGAGGACTTCTTCTGAGTATTAACTTGAGTTGCTCAGTTATTTCTGTTTCTAGTTACTTTATTTCCAGTCTATTGCATTGATGTATCAGACTTATTCTCGGATTGTTCTCCGAGACACTTTTATTGAGATATGCTAGATTATATTTATTTGCATTTATTCTGGCATTTGATCTGTGATTATCTGTTGTGGATGAGATTAGAATAGACTGTGACTGGTACCATTGGACCTACTTATTGTTGTATTACAGCTTAAGTATGCCCCGATGGATCCATTAAATTGGGTTTATCCGTCGGTGTGTGCTGCTGGCCATTGCCACGTGTCTAGTCTCTCGTTATTTTGGGACTGGGGCATGACAGGATTCGTGGGCAGTATGCAAGACTAAAGCTAGAAATACCTTTGACATTGACGAAATAGCTTATCAGAAGGACGAGCTACCTCTTGTAACAAATATTATAGATATGGACTCAATAAAAGTTACTCATTACACGAGTAATAATGTAGAAGATGTCAAATTATTCGAAGAGGAAGACGAAGACAAAGACGAAGTAGATTAAAGTGAAGACGATGAGGAGGAAGAGGAAGAGGAGGACGAGGAAGGCGAACAAGATAAATTTTCTGAAGATGATTAAAAATAAAATATTTTGCCTGTAGAATGTACTATATTTTGACTGTAGAATGTACTATTTTGACAAATATATGTATTGTATTTTGACTGTAGAATGTATTATCCATTTAGACTTGTGACACCACTAGTTATACTGTATAATTCAATGAATGCTGTGAGATATGCATAATATTTTGACTGTAGAATGTACTATATATTTGTGTATTTCTTTATTCATCATATGTTGTTATCAGGTATGATAGGACGACGCGGAGGGTTCAGCAGGTCCCGAGGTAGACAAAGTGCTCCTCCGGTACTGCCTACTGTTGGTTCTGGATCCTTGTCGCCCAGTACTCCAGTATATCGATCAGTCATATCTCCGACTGCGACGACGTTATGTGGTATCACTCCTGGGATAAGTAGTTCCAAGCCTGATAGTACTCCCTCGTCCAGCGTTCCTCCTGCTGACGGAACCATGGAGATAGATGAGCATATGGAGGAGGTCGTGCTGACGTTGTTCCAATATCAGCTAGATCCTCCATGCGCACCTACGGAGGAGACGAGGACAGAGATTTGGGCCGATGGTACAAAGTAAGTCAATTAGATGGTTTAGCATCATATATATCGTGTATTTTTTTATTCATCATATATTAACTTTTTCGATCGAAATAATTATCTCTGTATAGATATCGTCCATCGTCGGTTCAGAGACGTCTGGGCCTCTTTCTGAGGAACAACTATGGTGGCCCTTGGATCAACTACTCTGAAGCTCCGGAGGAGAGGAAGGCGTTCTGGTTTGCACACTTCAAGGTAAAAGTATATTATATAAATCCTATAATTTATGCATATTATATAATTTATCTTTGATGCTCACTTACTAAATTATTTATTGTAGCAAACGTATTTCTATCCTCTGTACCGGGCCGAGTTGATTGAGCGAATGTTTCCTTCCATTGTCGCCAAGCTTATCCGTGATGCTCTGGATGACCAGAAGGCTCATGATCGCATTGGAAAACCGATCCAAGGTTGGATCACGCCTGAGCAGTGGACTGCGATGAGGACTAGATTCGACGATCCAAGGTATAAGGAAAGGTCTGAGAAGGCCAAGGCGGCTAGGCGGAATACTGCAAAGTGGTGTGGTGGCTCGATTCCGATGACGGAACATTTTTGTTGTTTGGTATATTTTTTATTTAAGATATATTATTTTAATATAAGTACGATAAAATGGTAGTAGGAAAAAATATTTAATTTTAGTACTAAATAATATATTTTTAACAGGTACAGAGGGGTAAGGATGCAAATATGGTGACTATCTTCCTGGCCACTCATCCAAAGGACAAAAATCTCATTGATGAGAGGGCCTGCAGACCTATGTAAGTATTACTTTACTTTGTGTTAATTTTAATATAACTTAGGCAATTATCGAGTATCCAAATATTTTTAGGCCGAGTATCTTAGGCTGTATGAGCGGGCGACTGCTAGTGCACCTACAGCTGGAGAGGCTGGTACTTCCTCGCAGCCCGCTCCAGCTTCGTCGGCGGACGAGCTGTGGTTGACCGCCGCTGGTGGTCTCCAGAGGGCTACGTACTACGGTACGGGATCCTTTGGCCCCTGGTTGCGACGCGATCATCTAGGGCCTTCCCGACAAGTGCACATTCCCCACAGCCCTCGCAGTCATCCGCCTAGGTCCAGGAGGCCGTTGACCGTCAGATTGCGTCTTTCCATGATGAGTTGCTGCGAAGGATGGAGGAGCAGCCCCGGTCCCAGCCGCAGGCGAAAGATGCGACGCTCATCACACGATTTGATATGCTCGAGTGCAACATCATGGAGCTCCGGGATTTGACAGCTGATCTTAGAGCCTCGACAGAGTGCAGCGTGACGGAGTTGCAGGCATCACAGCTATCCATGGGCGAGAGGCTGACGATAATGCAAGATTCAATGGTTCATAGCAGTACGAGGCTGTTATCTACCATGGATTCATACAACAAGCGACTTGCAGAGTTGGAGCGGATATGTTCTCCTGGTGCGCCTACATCAACACAGACTCCACCGGCGTCACTGCCTTCTCCATCGATATCGGTGTCGATTTCACGGGAGCAGTATGATCTGTTCTTATCATTTATGCGCGCCGGTGGTCATCCTCCTGCAGATCCGCAGTAGTCCTAGTTAGGACCGTTTTATTATTGATTGTTTGTGTTTCAGACATTATTTTTTGTATTCTTTAGGACGAGGCTTTTAATTTGCTGTATTCTTTGTATTCTTTAGGACGAGAGAGCTGTATCGATATTTGCTATTTTCTTTACGATGATATTTTCTCCTGATTCGGTTTTTAATTTCAATATTTTATTTTCTTCAAATTTTATTATATTATTCATATTAAATATATGTTAATTTACTGGTGTTGAGTGTTCAACCCAAGGGAGTCGACGAACCCAGTAAATTTAACGGAGGGTTGCTCCGGGTCTATTAGTACAGATTGTGAATTAATAAACTGCAGAAAGAATAGTTTGGAAACAATTCAGTATTTTTTTTTCACTGTATTATTAGCGATATTTTTAGTGACGTTTAGCGACGTTACTTCACGTCGCTAAATACGTCGTTAATTATGTCGCTAAAATCGTCGCTAAAAATGTCGCTAAACAAAGTCGATGTCCGTCGCAACTTGCTGACATGGCAGTATTGCTAGGTCATAGTAACGTCGCTATAAATGTCGCTACATATGTCGCTAATTTGTGACATAAAGTGACAAATATACACGTCGCTAATTTAGCGATATTGCGTCGCTAAACGTCGCTAATCTAGCGACGCATTTACGTCGCTAGAAAACGTCGGCATAGCGACATTTGGCGACGTTTTTCCTGTCAGCGACTAGTGTCACTCCCCAGTCCCAAAATACGTAGGACTAGGAATACGTAAGTATGCCAGCCGTATGTACATGGCAACATCAGTGTATGTGTCTGTGTCGTATTCCATGTCATGTCTATGTCATGTCTTGTTTATGTTTGTGTGTGTCGGTGTGTCCGTGTCAGTATTAGGGTTAGTGTCCGTATGTGTTAGTGTGTTCGCATGTGTGTGTGTGTTCGAGTTAGGGTTAGGGTTAGTGTGTGTCATGTCGTGTCGTGTTGTGTCATGTTAGAGAGAGAGAGACAGAGAAAGGAGATAGAGAGATATCACCGAGTGAGGAGGAGGGGAGCTGGAGAGAGGAGAACGCCGGAGGGAGGAGGGGAGCCGGAGGAAGGAGGGGACGCCGGAGGGAGGAGGGGACGCCGACCGGAGGGGGGTCGCCGAGGTGGGGCGCCGGGAGGGAGGAGGGGACGCCGGAGGGGGAAGGGGAGCCGATCACGACGGAGGGGGGGTTTAAAAATTTGGGAGAGAGAGATCGAAGGAAATGGGGGAAAAAGGAATTCGTCAACCCTAAATGAAATAAATTAGCGACGTTTAGCGATGCTAACTAATGACGTCGCTAATATAAATATTTAGCGACGTTATAGACGTCGCTAAATACGTCGCTAAATATTTAATAGATTAACGTCGCTAAATACGTCACTAAACATCGCTAATCATATAACTCAGCGACGTTTAGCGACCTTAAATAAACTTATAGCGACTATTCTTTTAAAAAACTGAATTACAGTCGGTAAACGTCACTATATGTTGCCAAACAGCGACTTATAGCGACGTTATTCTTTGGAGTCGCTGATATCTTTAATATTAGCGACGTTTTACTTTGACGTCGCTAAAAATATCGCTAATCCCGCAATTTTTAGTAGTGCTACGGCACCGTAATAATAAATATATATAATCAGCCTGTAGCCTGCGTGTCTCTTCCCACCCAATGTAATCACACGTCTCATGTCCACGATGTCTTATGTCCATAACACGCAAGATCATGACCTCTAACTAATGCAGCGAGTCATAATGATAGCTATACATATGTAAGATCTATGTCACAAATTCTGTAACCTATACAGAATCACCTTGAATAACTCAGGAAAGATTTTGTCTCATGAACAGTGTCAAGTGTCCTATGGTATCATGTACTTGATAAAGCAAGTACGAAAAATATATAGGATCACAATATCAACTCTCTAAGTGATATTACACGACTCCGCGTACGGCGTCGACACCCGAATATTATTCGGACGTTAAGCAATGTCCCATGGTCCTAGGTTGAACAGGTACATCTCAAGAGTATATATATATATATAGAAAGAACTCAAGCAAATAATATAACAGGACTGCTGCAAGTTGGCAAGGTACACTTGCCTAGGGTTTGAATTCCTTCAGTTGCTCCGGTGTATGTGGAATCTCCACGAACGCCTCTGGATGCTGAAACAAATATTACCATTACTCTCAGAAGATATGAAATAGCTAAGATTGCCTACTCATAAGTCCAATTTGGACACATGGGCAAAAATATGTGCATCCACATGTGGCCTACTTTGCACCAAAAAATGTGCCAGAGATAAAGTTTTCCAAATTCGTCAAACTTAGTGTCTACAAGTCTAAAACGATGATATGAATCCAACGGAATGTCCAGAACTGGATTCCGATGAGCCAATCACAAAATCGCCGTCAAGTGGAGCCGTAGGGCCCACGATACGGGGTTTCGTCAATGTTCTCAGAATCGAACCAAACTTGGGTCACAGGACCAGCGTAACGCTAGAAATCCGATGGCATAAGTTTCATTATGAAACGACAAGCACACACAAAGTTACAAGGAGTTTCAGAACAGGCCCGATACGGGGCATTTTCGACGGATATGCGTTGATTCCGGTGTGCACGCACATCTAAATCAACTTCTATAAAATCTCACACGTCTGTATTGATGATATGCATCTTTTGGTGCAATTCGCACATGACTAAGTCGTCTCGTTTAGCAGGACGCACCCAGTTTTGAAAAAATTTGGGTTTTAAAACCAAGTTTTTGGTCGATTTCATCCACGAATAAAACACAACATACAGTAATATAAAATAAACTAATTACAGAATTTTAATCTCGGTTATGTTGTCTAATTTATTGTTCAAACAGAATCTAAAATTATTAAACAGGTTGAGAGAAAAATGGCCATGAACATGGGGCTCCGAGACAGTTTCTGAACTACAGAATTATGTAGTTTTTTCTGTTTTGCGTCACGTTTTATGGCTGACACAGGACACGATACCCCGAACCATTTATACAGGATTCGAGAGGGTCACGTGGTCTTCGCATAGGATTCAAGAAAATGAAATTTGGATCAATAAACAGGGAGATACGTGAGCTAGAAGATGGGTACCTTGCTGTTGTTCGTGAACTGGGCAGTTTCGCGGCGATGTTGGCGATCGACGTGCAGCGTCGTGCGGCGACCAGAGGTTGTCGTGGGAGGTTGGAGAGCTAGGGGGAGTGGTCGGGTCGTGTGAAGGAGTGAGGGTGAGGGAGGTTTTGAGGTCGAAAGAAGGGGGGGAAGCCGCGGGATCGGATGGGGGGGTCATGGGGGTTCGTAGGTTGCTGGCGGGTTAGCGGTCGGGTCGGGTCGGCGGGTCGGGTCGGGTCCAGATCTGACCCGTTAGCGCGGTTGGGTTTAGTTTGGGTTAGTTTGGGTTCGTTCGGTTTAATCTAAAACAATAGTTTTGGCTTTTTAAAAATAGTTTTTGAGCCCAATAAATTTCAAAAAAATTACACAACATCCAATAATTAATTATACACCAAAAAATATAACTTTTACAATATTTTATTACTTAATTTAATACATAAAAATATTAATCCCTGAAGGACATTTATAATAATAAATAAAAAATTACAGAAAATCCAAAAATTCATTTTAAATTTAAAAAAAAAAACAGGTTGTTACACAACCATCTAGGAGACTATAAAAACAGCGGATCAATTGACAGCTATTATCTAGACGATTGTTGATTCTATTTTTAGTAGAACTCCTTGATTATATTTTTAGTAGGATTTATATTTCTATGGTTACTACTTCAATTATAAACTTGCTTCTTTAGATTTGTCTCATCCATAAATATGAGATCGACCTTTCGTAAAAACAATTATCTAATTATTATTGTTCAATAAAATTTATCTTAAAACACTTAAATTTATCTGAAAATTTCACTCAGAGCATAATAGTTTAATATATTTCTAAAAAAAGCAACAAAGTTTCAAATTTTACCAAAAAAGCATTAAAACGCCCTTCCAAAGGGCGTTTTATGCTTTTCCGTCGACGCACTTAACGGTTTAAATTTGGACGTTAAAAAAAATGATAAAAAAGTAAAACGCCCTTCCAAGGGCGTTTTATGTTTTTAAAATATTTTAATTTCTCTCTCTCCCCTCTCTCCTCTCTCCTCTCTCTTCTCTCTTCTCTCTTCTCTCCTGTCCGGCCGCTCTCTCCTGTCCGGCCGCTCCCCTTCTCTCCTCTGGTCATCACCATCATCGGAGTCCTCGCAAGCGCCTTCCTCCTCATCACCTACTACGCCATCGTCTCCAAGTTCTGCCGGGGCAGGCGGCAGCAGCACCACCGTCACCGGGACGACGGCGGCCTAGATAGTAATGACGACGCCGCAGTAGCACCTAGCCGGTCGTCCCGACGCGACGAGGAGTGGCACGCCCCCCCCGACCGCCGGGCTCGACGAGGCCTTCATCGCCAAGATCACGGTGTGCAAGTACGAGAGAGGGGGCGGGCTGGTCGGCTGCAGCGACTGCCCGGTGTGCCTCAGCGAGTTCCGCGAGGGCGAGACCCTCCGGCTGCTCCCCAAGTGCAGCAACGCGTTCCACGCCCCGTGCATCGACACCTGGCTGAAGTCCCACTCGAGCTGCCCGCTCTGCCGGGCCAATATCCTCCTGCTGGCAAGTCCGGCTCCGCCCCCTCCGCCACCGGAAGCCGGTCTGCCGGAAGGCGTGCGGAGCGAAGAGATGGCGGCGGCGGGGACTAGTTTGGAGAGTGCATATGGCAGCGACGGCTCGTCCAAGGAGTCCGACGTGATCATCGAGGTCGGACCAGAAGACGAGAGCCCGCGGATGAGGCGGTCGTTCTCGATGGGCTCTTTCCACCGGGGCCGGCTTTCGGTTGCAGACGTATTTGGTGGGGAGGCTGAGGATGGTGAGATTGTGCTTGTTGGGAGCCGAGGAGAGCACAGCAAGGGAAGAGAGGAGAGGGAGAGAGGAGAGAGAGGAGAGAGAGAGCGGAGAGGGAGAGGGAGAGGGAGAGGGAGAGAGAGCAGAGGGACAGGGAGAGGGGAGCGGAGAGCCGAGAGGGAGAGAGGAGAGAGAATCTGCGGAGAGGGAGAGGGAAGAGGGGAGCGGAGAGCCAAAAAAAAAAATATATATTTTAATGAAAAACGCAACGCCCTTCCTAAGGACGTTTTTCATTAAAATAATATTTTTTTTTCAGAAAGTGAGAGATGAGCGGAAATGATATAATATTAATAAAAAAATTATTAAAAAAAGCAAAACGCCCTTCCAAAGGGCGTTTTAGCTTTATTTAATATTATATTTTTTCCTCTTTTAACAGATAGATGAGAGGGATAGGATAAAATATTAATAAAAATAATAAAACAGACAGGAGAGAGGAGAGAAGAGAGAAGGGAGAGGGGAGAGAAAAAATTAATAAAAAATATAAAACGCCCTTTCGAAGGACGTTTTCTATTATTTTATTTATAAATTTTTTCTTTACTTTCTGCTCCGTTAACGGAGTTAAAATATATTGACGGAAAAGCGTAAAACGCCCTTTGGAAGGGCGTTTTAATACTTTTTTGATAAATTTTGAAACTTTGTTGCTTTTTTTTGAAATATATTAAACTATTATGTCCTGAGTGAAATTTTCCATAAATTTATCTTCTTCTTCTTCTTCTTTTATCTGAATTAATTATTCTTCTTGTTATCCAATCGTTTTCGTTTTCTTTTTCTCATCAAGGATGTTCTATTCTTTTTTCTTGCTTCGATTTGGAATACATAACTCTGGATCTGTATGCATAAAGCATATAATACTAAAAAATATTTTAAGTTCCAAAAATACATTCTTCTGATACACAATGTGGATGTCCAAAATATCGTTCTTATTTTATTGTGTTTTCCATGTTTGAATCACGTGGTATAGAGAAGATACGAGAGGAAAAGTTACTATTCTCTTAGATGTTTGTTCCAACTTGGATGTCTTATATTTGATTCCGAGATCATCCGGATCCGGATCATTAAGGTTATACCTCTTTTCGCTGATCACAAGAACTAATTGAGTCCAATAATCGATTTTATTATTTGTGGGAGAACGGTTCTGGTTCTTGGTCTTGCGTTACACACGTTCTATTGAACATGTGCAAGTATCCTAGGCGAGTAAAACTGTGACCAGAAGGAGAAATATGAATATTTATTTTCATTCTCAGCAAAGAACAGAACACACGTTTTCCTTTGTACCTCTGTGGGGGCTATTTAATCCTAGGAACAACCTATTCATCAATGTGTCTCCAAGTCAGAACTTTTAGTTCATTATATTTCTAGATTTCTACTTTCATGTCCAAACTGTCGGACGAATCCTGATTAGGGGTGAACAATATTCAGTTTTGGACCGATTTCTGAAAACCGAATAAATGAATCGGTTTGGTTTAAAAGAAAAAAAATTTGATTCGGTTTCGATTTTAAAAATACTAAAATTATTTATTCAATTTTGGTCCAAAATTAAAAATCGAATAAAATTTATGCAATTACGTACATACTCTTAATTTTATGCATATTTTGTGATTAAATATATGTATATTTTAAAAACAACATTTCTATGTGTTTTGAAGTCCAACTTTAATAATTTATCAAGTAGTCCAACTTTAGGCACAACTTTAAAATACAAAAAATATTGAGTATAAAAATTATAATTTGAATATAATTTGACCACGATCCAAACTTTGAGCACACCCATTAAACAATAAAAATATCTCAATCGAACAAACCGAAAAAATCAAATGGATTATTCAGTTCGGTTTTAGCTAATTTCGGATTCGATTGCGATTTTGAATTTTTAGAATTTCGATTTATTCAATTTTGACTATTTTGTTTTAGTTTACATCGAATAATCTAAACTTCTCCGCTACCCTGATGCCACCCACGTTCTTACTAACTAAACACACTAAACATGTTTTGAAATTTGAAGATAAAAGAAAGCATATGAATATCTATACTTTTCTTACAATCCAAATCATATTCCCATTCACCTTTCCCAAACAAATTCTAATTGGAATGCTGGCATATAAACAAACGTTTCATTGAAGACAATGTTGGATTGTATCTCGTTTTCGGATAAGCGTTCAAAGGGGATGACAATAAAGTTGGTAATTTAGTCCAACATCGAGTAGAAGGTGAGATCATAAGGAGTAGATAATTGGAATTGGTTCAGATCTTACATGAAAATTTTCTTTTAAGATATATAGACCCAATCCAATATCATACCTCATGGACTAACTTCGGTTTGGATCACACCGCATTCTCAACAGACAAAATCTTGTTCAGTCGATCAAGGGTTGAAAAAGAGTTGCAATAAATTATGGGATAAATGTGGCAGCAACATTTTGTTGTTCCTCTTTGCAGTATTCTCGGTCACTTTGGAAAAATTATTGTATGAGTCGGATGCAGTGCACCCTTTTCCTCCCCAACTGTTGCATGTACACATTTTCATGGTAATCTAACGGTTGGCATGGAAAAGATGCAGTGCGTCCAGAACGCCCAATAATTTCTCGTCACTTTGGCTGCAACAATTGTTTTTTTTTTTTTTTGGGCAGCATTTTGTGTTGTGCTAATCGGATTTAATAAATGTTTCAACTATTGCAGCAATTTATCTGTATTTATAAAGTAGTAAAAGTTTGAAATGTAAGCCTTAGCCTCATTAGCTTTTATTCAAAGAAACATATATCTACATTGCTAAGCCAAGAACTCATCACAAATATGGCAACAGTTCGTTTTACACAATTATCTATTCTGAACAACAATGTGTGTACAGTGCAAATTCGACAAGGAAACCTTCCCTTCCCCGGAAGAAACAACCGAGGAGGATTCAGGCCAAACAATTGTTTCCTACCATGAAAATGGTTGCTTGACAAATAAGTCTTCAGAATTTGCTGGGTGGGTTCATGTGTTTCCTTGACGCCAAAAGAACATCAAGAGACAACTGTCACTGATTAAAGATGCAAACACCTTTTTTTTTTTCTTCCAAAAGAATTTTTGCACATAGTTTGTAGTATCAGCCGATACCGATCCGATACGGCCATACCATACCGATATAGTTTGACATTTTCCGATCCAATACCGGCCGACATCAATACTGGCATCGCGGGTATCTTTTTCAGTTGATTTGGCAAAGAAAATTGAAAAAAAAAAGACCAATCAACAAGGACGTAAAAACATAGTAAGGTGGTAAAACCATGTAAAAAAAAAAGAAAACTTATCTATCGTAGGTAAGCCAATCAGCAAGGGTGGATACTATTTCATTTAATTCCAAAGTTACCAAAAAAAAATTAACACATAAAATACTCAAAATTATACCTAAATATATAAAATATCTTTCTTTCTTTTATTTCTAGAACTTATTTATTAAGAATAATTTGTTTTTCGATATAAAAATTCCGATACTCCGATTCGAAACCGCCGATACTGATACCAACGATCCCGATACTTGCTAGGATTTGATACTGATCCCGATACCGATACTGCGAACCTACTTTGCAGCAATGTGAGAAGTCTAAAATCAGTCATCTTGCATTTGTGAGATTTTAAGGGAAGGATCGTCTTCTTTACAAGAAACGGAAAACTTCCCAGTATAGGCAAGCAACAACAAGAGTATCAATTACATATACAAGTGGGAGATATAGGTTCTTCTGCATCATTTTGCATGTTTCCTTCTGGAGAAGGTTTTCACCATGCCTATGGAGATTTTCGAGAACCAGAAGGCATTCATCACTGTCAGCATGGAAGGCACCACCAGAAGGCTGTAGAAACCCAAGGGGAATACATTCTTCACCTGAATATTACACATCATCTCAGTAAATTAAGTCTCAGTCTCGAATCATAAACTATGTGTTATTCTTAACTAAATATCCAGGTGTGGCATTTTACTAGGATTTCCACACACAAATTGTTGATATGGTATGTTGGGTGTCATATTTAAGTATAGTATAAGCACATGGGAATATCCTGAGGACATATTTGGGATGCCAGAATATGTCACAGGATATTCTATTATGAGATTATTGTCATAATGATTGAGATCATTGTATTAATGACTGTAAGGCTATATAATGCCAATGAGACAATCAATAAAATAATCAACTAATTTCAACATGGTATCAGAGCCAAGTTTCCACAAACCCTAACCGTCACCAAGCTTCCACTAACCCACAGGAGGATTTCCTAGATCTCCTCCACCGAACTCTTCCACGCCCCCCTTCTTCCCTTCTCCGCCCTTCGCTGTTGTTGTCCCGTCCCGCTAATTGTAACGCCCCGCAACCGCTCGGAGCGTTACGCTGAGTCGAATCGAATGAATCAAATGCTGGTTACATTTGAAATGTTGGATTTTGGGAAGAAGGATTAATCGAGTTGGTTTCAATGTGCAGATGGCTAGCGGGTTCGATGGAAATCAGGTGTTCGTTCAGAACAGTACTGAATAGCTGGATGGAAGCGATAATGCCGTCTTCCTTAATCCGATCGGTCGGATGATTTGGAGAGCACGGCCTGCTCGCACGGTCATACCAGTTGAGTAGATCGCGCTTGCATCGGACCACGGGTTCAAGGGATTGGCCGTATCGGCAGGACAGGATGCTTAACGGGATCGAACATTGTGAGTGGGCTCTTTCCCTTCTCCTCTACTCCTTCATGCCTAATAATATGAAAACACGTAAAAGGCTTGAACACTTGGGCTGAAACATTGAGAATCACTACACTGAGGCGTGCATAGAGTGTACGTCGTTGGCTTGGTAGGATTTTGGCTTGAATGAGTTACGCGTTGGATAGTTGGTACGATAGTTGGATTATACATTTGAGGCAGTCGGTTGGATAATTGGGATTATACTTGGACGGTTGGAATTATACAAGTTGGAATGATACAATAGAAATATCGGGAATTCGGGCGAGCGAGCGTGCATCCGTGCACGAGTATCACTGGGTCGCTTTGTCTTGCAAAGCGAGCAGTTGTGGTTCTAAAACCGAACAACTGCATCGGCGAGGGTATTGTGCCACTATTGGGGCATTGTGCCATGAAATTATTCGGAGTGTGGGGTGTTGCACAATGTGAAACACTGTGTTGGGAAGCGGCAATGTGAAGTGTGGGCATAACTTGGGCACAACTTGAGAGATTGTGCATATGAGTATTTTGGTACCTTGGGACATATATATTGAGGTCGAGATTTGGACTTCTTGGTTGGATATGTTGGAAGAATGGTTATAGATGCTTCGGTTGGATATCGGTTGAACGAGTCTAGGATCGCTTGGTGGGGCGAGAATGTTCGATCCTCTCGTCATACCTACTTTCTGCATGTCACGGACAACCTGTGTACACAAGGGTTTGGCATTTTCTCGAAACGGCTTCCCGGGGCACTGGGACCGTATCGATCCGGAGGAAAATATTGATTCGTGCTAGTCACATTGCTAGTCACGATGCATTGCGGGACCTCCAGCGGGGCTCGCTACCCGGGCTGATAGGGAGCACCGTTAATGCTTGGATTTTGTCCTTTATGGCTTTGCCAGTGACTTCATATAGATAAGAGTTGGCTTGCTTTTCTTTTGTTGGTTTGGCTTTCGTGTAGGCGCGGCCACCTTGCCTCGGCAAGAGTGTGCACTCGAGATTGGGATATAAACAGTTGGGTGAGGATGGATATTGAGGCGAGACTGATGGTTCGATATGTTATCGTGTAAGCGATGGCATTGAGTTAGACGGGTCGGATATATTAAACTGCTTGTCATTTGGTTTGAGTTGAATGCTTGCATGCTTAAACTGCTTTACAGCTTTCCTTAACATGTCATCCATATGCCATGAAATGAATCTAGGATTCAAACTAGAAAGATCACCATATAACTGTTGCATTCACTATTTTTACTTAGTGTCGGCTTAGACGAGTGGGTTACCCCGCTTACCAGTACGGTTGTGTACTGACCCACGTTTGTGGGCAATATTTCAGGTACACAGGCGTAGTGGCGCTGCTTGGATATACGGGACAAGATGTATGAACTGTAAGTACCTTTGTGGGCTAGAGAAAAGAGCAAGAGCATTTCATCGTCTTCGTGGCATCGCCTTTATGGCATTGCCTCGGGGCATTTTATTTGGACCCTATCGTGAGCTTCGCTGCGTATACTCTGATGTGTGCTTGGTACACAATACTTGACTTCCGCTGCAACTTGGTTGATTCAATGATAATATTTGGTGTTTGACAACATCGTCTTGTACGAGCGCAACTCCAGGCTCGTACGGCATCACGTTCCGATTAGAACGATTGTCCCACGGGAGAGCTGCAGCGTGGTGATTCACGTTCAGCGGGGACTGTCGAGCTTGCGGGAGATTGGAGCGTGACACTAATGCTGCGGCTACTACTGCTGCTGTGGCTGCTGCGACTGCTGCGACGGCGGCTGTGACATGCGTGCTGCCGCACCAGCACGAGACAACGCCTAATAGGGATGCCTAGATCTGAAAAAAGGGGGGACATGTTCGGATCTAGGAGCGGACGACGAGGACAAGCGTGAGTCGTGGAGCGGACGTGACGTGATTGGATAGACGACGCATCGATGGAGGAGATCATCAAGAAGCTAGATTCTGCAGAGGTGGCGACGTTGATGAAGTTGTTGACGATGTCGGCTGGTGAGAACACGACACGAATGTCGCCGGAGTTGAAGCTTTCCTCCATCGATCTGAAATTAGATGTACCAGCCACCTATCTGAGTTGGTCACGGCGGGTGAGAAGAACCCTCGCAGGAAAAAACATGGAGGAGTTCCTGACGGGCGAGACGACAGAGCCGGACGAGGGCTCGACAGGACGCGATGAGTGGAAGTCCACTCATATGGTGATTTACATCTGGCTTCTCAACTCCTTAGTCCAGTCTATTGCCGCCACAGTAGACGGTATTGAGATGGTGAAAGATGTGTGGGAGAAGTTGAGAAGGACCTATGATGGTGTGGGGAACAACTTACGGGTCTTCAAGATAAATGTGGAGATTGATGACACCGTACAGGGAGAGAAGACGGTGCAGGAGTATGCCACGGAGTTGGAGCGTCTGTGGTTGGATTATGATCACTCCTCAGATCGGACGAGCTGCGGGGACCCTAAGTGTAAGGAGAGACAGGTGTGTCTGCAGGAGAGGACGATGAAGTTCCTCAAAGGGCAGACTGCAGCTTTCGCACAGAGGACGACCCTACTTCTAGCCCAACCAAAGATCCCTAGCCTTGAGGAGGCTATCTCAGCCATGATCCAGGAGGAGACACGCATCAGGCTGCAAGCCGGGACAGGTGGTCCCCTCGAAGCAAAGTCAGCACTAGCGATCACCAGCTCAGGTAACACAGGATCTAAGGGAGAGCCCTGGCAGCATAACCGGCAGTGCTACAACTGTGGGGAGATGGGTCATCATCGGTATGCTTGTACCAAACCACCTAGGGAGGGAGATTCATGTGGTGGACGAGGACCGTTCGGCGGACAAGGATATAATGGAGGACGTGGTCGTGGTCGAGGGGGTAGACGAGGCGGCCGAGGAGGTTATCGGACGAACCTCCTGATATCAGAAGGGAATGGAGAAGCTGATGGCACCTTTACTGTGGAGGACCAGGCACTGGGAGACATGAGGAGTAGAACAGAGGAAGCGTCCACCTCATTCTTTGTTAGGGAAAACGCTGCCATGTATGTCCATAAAATACTCAAAATTATACCTAAATATATAAAATATCTTTCTTTCTTTTATTTCTAGAACTTATTTATTAAGAATATTTTGTTTTTCGATATAAAAATTCCGATACTCTGATTCGAAACCGCCGATACTGATACCAACGATCCCGATACTTGCTAGGATTTGATACTGATCCCGATACCGATACTGCGAACCTACTTTGCAGCAATGTGAGAAGTCTAAAATCAGTCATCTTGCATTTGTGAGATTTTAAGGGAAGGATTGTCTTCTTTACAAGAAACGGAAAACTTCCCAGTATAGGCAAGCAACAACACGAGTATCAATTACATATACAAGGGGGAGATATAGGGTTCTTCTGCATCATTTTGCATGTTTCCTTCTGGAGAAGGTTTTCACCATGCCTATGGAGATTTTCGAGAACCAGAAGGCATTCATCACTGTCAGCATGGAAGGCACCAGCAGAAGGCTGTAGAAACCCAAGGGGAATACATTCTTCACCTGAATATTACACATCATCTCAGTAAATTAAGTCTCAGTCTCAGTCTCAGTCTCAGTCTCGAATCATAAAATATGTGTTATTCTTAACTAAATATCCAGGTGTGGCATTTTACTAGGATTTCCACACACAAATCAACTTTAAGAGGATATGTTAACCCATTTACACACAGACGCACGCACAACACGCACGCACGCACGCATTCATCTGCATATGTACATTTTGATAGTGAACTAACTGATATAATTGGTTGATTGGCTATATTTAAAACTCAAAATTTGTTTACTAGTTAGTGCAGTGAGCAGCTACATATAGTGTCGGCAGCATACCTGATCAAAATGAAGATATATGAGTAAAGAAATGGGCAAAGAGTAGGATCCTCGCCACCTGAAATAATACGAATCACAGGTTAAAATATCTGCAATCATGAGCCCAGAGTAACATCTCCTAACTCGTTTTGCTCCTTTCAGGCATCGGCCCTGCTTGAAATTGTCGCAGTTACTGATTCAGAAGGGCAACTTGATATGAATGTGGCAATGTAGTTTAATTTTTTGTATTTTTTTGTATTTTTCTTGAGATAAATATTTCAAAGAAATTCTTTATGTCTCGTACGAGCATTTTGGAGTTATTCTTGAACATACCAGCCATCCTAGGAACAAGGCTACGCCATTGCAGATGTAAAGACTAGAGCTCTTCTGACCAGCAAGATCCAGATACCTGCATATTTTCTTCAGGTTTAGTCATCACATAAAGTCATATAACTAACCTGAAATTAATGATCTAGAGGTAAAACCATACCATCGTAGATTCACAAAGGGAGTCGTTACTTCGGAAAACAAAACCACGAGTATGTAAATATGCCCTTTGCCACTGACCAGGGAGAGAAGAATTGCGTACATGGAGAGCCCATGATGCAAAATCTGAGATGAGAACATTATGGGAGTAAGCAACAAGAAGAATCTGAAGATGTTGCAATTTTGCACCCTATACTATATGTTGACATATATACTTACATATTCCTTGCCCCCTAAAGATGGGAAAAGCCACAGGATCATTGCCAAGTCCGAGAGAAAATAACCCAGAGAAATCTGTATATTTATAAATACTGGTGAGACCGATTCTTCATATAAAACAAGTAAAACTAAGAAAATAGTTTACAGAGAATTATCATATTTGACCCAAAATGAAGTGGTACTACAGATGTATACGATTCTCAGATAAAGTAAGGATATTTATATGTTCAGGAGTATTGAGTTTTCTGATGTGGATAGATCAGTTATCAGGGTTTTTATTGAAATGTTTTGTTTAGCACCCAGCAACAAAATGCAAGTGCAAGCGGAAGAAATGAAAAATGCACTCCAATCAAGTAAAGCAGCAAGAATTGACAACTTACATTACAAATATATAGTAGAATACTTGACTTGTTTATTATTGATGTGGAGCTACATATATATAGGAGAGGCTAACCTCTCTCTCTACTATTCTACTCCATGTGGGACTAAAATCCTTTAATACTCTCAACACTCCCCCTCAAGATGGACGATAGATATCAATCATCCATCTTGTCACATAGTTTAGAAAGACTTAATGAATTAAGATTCTTAGTAAATCAATCTGTGACTTGCTCTTCTGAGCGAACATGATCGAACTTTAATATCCCTTTCTCTAGCTTCTCTTTGATGAAGAACCGATCGATCTCGATGTGCTTTGTTCTGTCATGCTGAACTGGATTGTTAGTTAGACTTAGTCCAGCTTAACTATTACTCAGAATGCGCTATGGTGTTCCCTAGTCCAGCTTCAACTCTGTCAGCAGTGCTTTCACCCACAACAACTCTGACACTCACATAGCCATAACTCTATATTCTGCTTCAGCGGTCGATCGTGCTATCACAGACTATTTCTTACTTCTCCATGAGACTAGCTTACCCCCAACAAAGACACAGTAACCTGAGTTAGACCTTATGTCGTTCATGCAGCTTGCATAATCTGCATCGCAGTACCCCTCAACACCCATGTGTCTGTTGTTCTTGAACCATAGCCCTCTTCCAGAAGCCCCCTTACGATATCTCAGAATATGAAAAACTGCATCCATGTGGCTCTTTCTTGGATCATGCATGTAGCGACTCACTACACTCACAGCAAATGAGATATCAGGACGAGTGTGGCCTAGATAAATCAATCTGCCTACAAGTCTCTGATATCTCTTACGATCAACCGGCTCTCATGCTTCTGTCCCCAACTTATCTTTCTAATCGATTGGAGTGACTGCTGATCAACATCCCAGCATAGCAGTTTCTGTGAGCAGATCTAGTACATACTTCCTCTGAGAGAGGACGATCACATCTCTTCCTCGAGCCACCTCGATCCCGAGAAAATACCTCATCATTCCCAAGTCATTTACTCCAAATTCCTTGACAAGTTTTGACTTTAGCTGGGTAATCTCCTCCTCTTCATCATCACCTATGATCACTATATCATCTACATATACTGCAAGTATGGTGACGTGGCCTCTCGCATGTCTGAAGAAGAACGTACGATCTACATTGGTCTGGCTGTACCCTATGCCTGTGACAACCTTCATGAATCTTTCAAATCAGGTCCGAGGAGATTGCTTGAGTCCATACAGTGATTTCTTCAGCTTACATACCTTTTCTGTTGATTGTTTCGTGCAAAAATCCAGAGGCGTCTCCATGTATACTTTCTCTTGTAGATCTCTATGAAGAAATGCATTCTTCACATCCAATTGATGAAGTTGTCACCCATGATTTGCTGCAAGAGAAACCAGGGTTCTTACAGTGCTCATCTTTGCTACTGGAGCAAATGTCTCATTGTAGTCGATGCCATAGGACTGAGTGAATCCCTTTGCAACCAATCTTGCCTTGTATCGCTCAACCTTTCCTTCTGGCGTCTCCTTTACTGTGAAGACCCATTTGCATCCAACTGCTCTCTTTCCTTTAGGTAATGGAATAAGTTTCCATGTCCTATTTCTTTCTAATGCCCCAAGTTCCTCCAACATTGCAGCTTTCCATCTCGGATCTTCTTTCGCTTCCTGCCAACACTTAGGCAAAGAGACGGTGTCTAACGATACAATGAATGCTCCATAAGTAGGGGATAATTAAAGTAGGATAAAAATGGACGATGTCATGTTCATAACCATAACGATTAGGGAATCTTCCTGTAATCCCCCTGATTTTCAAAAATTCTTAAATTTGGATTTTTCTAAATTTTCTGGAATTTTCTTGGATTTTTCTGTAATTTAATTAAGGTGTTTTAATTATTAAAGGATTTTTTTATTGTTATTAAATAATATTAAAATATTATGAAAATAATATTTTATGGTGTAAAATGAAAATCTAGACTTAGGGTAATTTTTCTAGAATTTATTGGGCCCCGGACATATTTTTATCACCTAAAATCAATTATCTATTTAATATTTATATAACTGTTTATTTATTTGTTTATTTATTTAGCTATTTATAAGCCCAGTCCAGCCCAATAACCCTCCGGCCCAGCCCGTACTGCTGTCGGGTCGGGTCGGGTTCATCAGATCCGAACCCGCCCGTTAACCGATCCGGATCCCTCTCTCTCCCCTAACGCCTCTGCCCGACTGTCCGCCTCCCTCGCCGCCGGTAACGGCCGCCGCCCGCCTATCCGCGCCGCCTCGCTGCTGTGCAACGGCCCCGACCCTCCTTCTTCCTCTCCCCTCGCCGGACGCCGCTCTCTCTCCCCACCTCCAGCTATAAAGCCCCAAACCCCCGTTCCCTCTCCGTTCCCCCACCACCGTCAGCTCCCCGCCACGACGCCGCTGCACCCTCCGCCGCCGCTGCCACCGCCCATCGCCGCCAGTCCCCGGCGCCACCCGACCCCGCTGTCCCCTCGACCCAGCGCCTCCCTGAACTCCGTTAGAACCCGAGCCGACCAGCAGCGGAACCGCAGCCGCCGGTCGACCCGCCGCTAGCCCCAGCCGCCTGCCCTCAGCCTCAGCCGACCCTGCCTCGCCGACCTCCGCCTACTCCGGCGACACCCACCTCGTCCAGTACAGCCTCGGACACGGACACAAAAGCTTCAGAACCCTAACCCTAGTATTGACGCGTGTCGGATACGAGTAGGACACGAGGATACTCGGGATTTCCAGACCCAGTTCAGGTAACCGTAACTTTTTGCTCGTAGCTCGGATTTCAATTCCGTAAATTGTATCGCGTAGACTGTATGACCCTCTCAGTGTCCGGACAAACCGCTCGGGGCATCGCGTCCTGTGGTGATCGCACATCGCGATCCAAAAACAGGAAAAAAACCAGACCCTGTTTTACCCCGGAATCGAGTACGCCCCGCCAAACGGGACGACTTGGTCGCGTGCGGTCTTCACCGATACGTCAGCGTCGTTGATACGGACGTGTGGGCTTTCACAGAAGCTGATTCGGATGTGCGTGCACACCGGAATCAGTGCGTATCCGCGGACACCGCCCCGTATCCGTACTTTCTGTTTCTCGCTGTAACTTAGTGTACACAAGTCAGATCGAGACGAAACTTGCGCCATTGGACTCGTAGCAATACGGTGGTCCTGTGAGCCAAGTTTGGTTCGATTCTGAGAACGTTGACAAAATCGGGTATCGTGGGCCCCACAGGCTCCACTCGACGGGCGATTTTGAGAACGGCTCATCGGAATCCAATTCTGGAAGTTCCGTTGGGTTCGTATCATCGTTCCTGACCTGTTGACACTAAGTTGGACTGTTTTTGAGACCTTTGACCCTGGCGTGTTTTTCGGTGCAAAGCGGCCCACATTTGGACCCCGCCTTGACCCGAAAATAACGTTTTTGCCCTTGTCTCCAAATTGGACTCAAGGACAGGCGATCCTAGCTGATTAATATTTTCTGGATCTGTTGGTGATGTCTATTTCAGCAACCGGAGTACTGCTTGGAAATACAGCCGAAGCTCGAGCTACAATTGGAACAGGAAACTCAAGCAAGTGTACCTTGCCATAAATGCAGTTTAATGATTCATTTCTCTTGATTTATTTTCCTGTGATTATTGTACTTGCTCAACCCTAGGGCCGTGTGACTTGCTTAGCGTCCGATCATAGTCGGGTGCCAACACCGTACGCGGGGTTGGGCAATGTCATTTAGAGATGGATATCGTGACATTTATAATCTTGTACTTGCCCTATCAAGTACTTATTACCCAGGACACCTGACACAGAGCATGAGACAGAATCTTCCTGAATATTCAAGGTGATTCTGTGTAGGTTCCAGGATTTATGACTTAGACATTACATTCCTAGACATTATGTTCATAGACATAGTATGACTTACTGCATTAGATATGATCGTACGTGACGTGGACATGAGACATCGTGGACATGATATGTATGATTACATTGGGTGGGGAGAGACACACAGGCTACAGGCTGATTACATATATATTCATAGTAAACACATAGTAAAATTCATAGTATAACTGCTACCGGCTCCCCGACACAGAGCTTGTAGTGGTATCAGCCTAAGTTCTAGTGATGCTCTCAACTTGCATTTCACATAGAAGGATATATAGTTGACCCTGTTGTTTCATTATTTACTTTACTGCAATTATTTTGGCTTATTTTATCTGTACTTTGCTATGTCCCCTGAGGACCTGGATCCGGATTATGTTTCCCAGCTTTAGCAGACGAGATCTACCCAGAGGTGTACGGAACAGGAGCACTACTCGGAGCAGTACCTGATCCTGAAGACGAGGTGATTGCTGAGGACTTCTCCTGAACAAATGCTTCACCCTGCTCAGTCTTATGGCCAATAAACTTTATTCCTGTTTAATTGAACTCTTTAAATTCCTGTCTTTGAGAACTTGTGTAACAGACTTAATATCGGATTGTTCTCCGATTTATTTACTTTGCCTGGTTGTTGTTTTAATATTTCATTTGATGATGTTGCTATCTTATATCTGTGGATGAGAATAGTAAAACCCTGACTGATGTAATACAGCTTAAGTATGCCCGATGGATCCATTAAATTGGGTTTGTCCATCGGTGCATGCTGCTGGCCATTGCCACGTGTCCAGTCCCTCGGTATTTTGGGACTGGGGCGTGACACTTCCCGCATTACTGCGAGAAAATCTCCTTAAGGGAATAGAAGAAGGACAAGGAGGATAGAACATACCATCCGAAGGAGAGGGATCCGCATCCGAATCAGATAAATCCGGTGCGGGAGATGCATCTTCAGGAGTTGGGGCAGGATTATGTGGGGGACATGGCACAGTAGGGACAATAGGCAAAATAGTGGACTGCTGCTTTTTCCTTCTGTAGACTTGGAGCTCTGTAGATTTTTCTGTAGTCTGTTCCACCCCCTGTACTGTAGCATCACTTTCTTCCTCCTCATTGTGAGCTTCCTTATTACTTTCCTCCCCCTTGCTACTCCCCCTTGTTCCCTTGGACCAACTTCCATCATTGGACATGAAACTGACCCGACAATCACGCTTGGGCCCATCTCCCCCTCATTCCTAACACCTCCTGTGTTAGGTGTGTCACCAAATGCAGAACCTTCACCTGAACCATTGTGTTAGTATGTTTCAATCTCTCTGAATGTAACATCCATGCTCACAAAGAGCCTTCGCTCCATAGGACTTGTTTGTGGTATTAAACGAAAGAATGAAAGTGTATTTCAATGACAGGGTTTATACGAGACCCGTGCCCTTTGGTTTACAAACAAACTTGTACAATTCGATCCTATACGAGGATGCGGGAGTACAATTTATTTAATCTGGGTATAAATTGCTATAGGTGTCTAATCTGCGGTCGATCACTTTAGCCCTTGGACTACACGATGTTGAAGAAGTGCCGTGGAAGACAGGATGCAGCTTCGGAGGTTGCGAAGGAGGGTGGATGCGCGATGCTGAAGGTCGTCGCTCCCTATTCCTTGCCTGAGCTCTGTATTCTTCTCTCTCTCTCTATCTCTCCCTCTTGATCTCCGGTTCGGTGACCTTGTTCGATCCTTCTTTCAAAGTTTCGAGCTTTGATCTGATATTGGTATTCTTGGCCAAATTTTCCGACCTGGGATCTGATATCGGTTTCTTGACCAATTTTTCGACCTTGTTCCCCATTGACAGGGGCCTCTATTTATAGAGTCTTTGGTGACAGTGACCACTCCGTTGGTATAGCAACCGAGGAGTGGACAGTAGAGCACCCTTTTATACAACGGTTAAAGTAACCAATGCCTCCGTATAGATGATCTTTTGACTGAGCGGGTGACGTGGGTCCAACTAAGGGGACACAACATGTACGGTTGCTACTAAGATCACGGCGTAAAAGCCACGTGGGTAGGTATCCATTGTGTAGAAGAGGTTGGCGTAGAAGCTAAATGTCCGTCACCATGGCATAGAAGCCAAGTAGGCATAAAAACCGAACAGGCATAGAAGCCGAGCAGGCATAGAAGCCGAGTAGGCGTGTAAGCCGAGTAGTCGTAGAGACTGAGTGGTCGTAGAGACTGAGTAGGCATGGAAGCCGAGTGAGCATAGGCCCTGAATGGGCGTAGAAGCCGCTGCATATCGTGCCAGAATGGGCGTAGAAGCCGCTTGAGCACAGATCCTGAATGGACGTAGAAGCCGCTGCGTACCGTGCCAGGGTGCTGATGTGGACGTCTTTAGCCGAAATTACGGCTTTTGGAGATCAAATCTTTGGCAGAGATTTGCCATCATCCTGTGCATTAAATGCGGAGACGTGCCTTGAGGGGAAACTGTCACCGCTCTGTGCGTTTTGACGGAGGGACGTGCCTTGAGGGGACACTATCACCGCCCTGTGCATTTTGACGGAGGGACGTGCCTTGAGGGGACACTGTCACCGCTCTGTGCGTTTTGACGGAGAGACGTGCCTCGAGCGCTGTACGAAGCGCAGCTTTTGACGTGGCAGGCGGTTTGTCTTCTGCGGAGCGTAAAACAGCCCATGTTTGCCTGTGTAAAACAAGGCAGCGTGTTCTCTTTGCACGCGAAAGAGCGGTTTACGCCGGGGGATTTTAGTAAGCGCCAGTTTGGTGATATTTTAACCAAATCCTCTGCATTAAATGCTGAGATCCGCCATCATACTATGGAGCGCGTCCCAAGGGGTCTGCCCTCGTTCCCAGCCGTCGTTTGGGTAGCTGTGCAGCACTTTTTGTCAGGAGTCAGAGGTCAGGTTTACTGCGTGACTGGACAGTTTCTTTTCGGGAATACGAAGCGTTCCTCGTACGCTTTAACGCTGCTTTGAGAGCGGCTGGGTTTTACGTCATGGAGGCGATGAAGAACCATATTTTACGCTGGATGGCTCTGAAGGCCTCTGCTTACGCTGCTCTGTATCAAGACGCTGCGTAGATCTTCCAAGCATTTTTTTTATGCTTCTACAAGACCCCCTTCAAAGCTTTTAAATTCCTCGGAATTTGAAATGCTTTGAATGAAGCATGAACGGCCCATCGTAACTCGAGACGTTTCTGAATGGAGCGTTGAAACGGTCGATGCTGACTTTATGGCAGATTTATTGGGGACCGCTGTGATCTCTTTTGCCTATAAAAGGCTGGGGGGGGTAAACCTGTCTTCACCACATTTCCATTGTCATGCAGAGATGATCGCCGGAGTTTGTCGGATCGATCTGAGGAAGAAGGAGATCATGTTCTTCCAGCATGTAGGGAGCCATAAAAGACGGCGTCTTCGAGCAAGTGTCCACTGCAACGATGGATCATGGAAGGACATCTTTGCATCCCTTGCTCGGGATAATCAGCAACTTTGTATGGCGTTGCCCCAGGAGAGAGGAAGGGTCGTATTGGCCCACACTGCTTGCAAGCAGTGCCTTCTCTCGATGCCTCTGGTGACGAGAGGCAGACAGACCGGCTAGCATGGCGGTGGTCTGTAGGAAAGCAGATTTACCCTGCTTTCCTCCTGTTTGGAGGATGGGTCATCTGCCCAGTTCTGTATCCTCCTGCCACTGATCATCTTCTTGGATGAAGAGGAAGATCGCCGATGCCAGAACCTGTCAGAACAGATTCCGAGGGCGGCGTCCAGACGACGAGGGGGTATCTCCTTTGTAGATGGAGTTTCCCTCAGATATAATCATAAAAAATAGAGAAAAACCCTTGTAGATTGGATTTCCCTCATATGTAATCATGATTTTAATCTTTAATAAAATCGTCTTCTTCTCCATATGATCGTCTTGCCATACGTTGCTTGTGAAGTCTGAATATGTGCAGCTTTGACACGTCTGAATTTTTACGCCGACTCTGATAGAAAGAGTATTAGGCCCTGTCCTTTATGCATAGCGGATAGTCCATAGAACGCTGCTGAGCACTTTGAACATTTAGAACTGTCCTGTTGCTAGGACTGCGTAGAATTTCTGAACTGTTGCCTCTCTAATGAGCGGAATTTTATTTTGTTCAGAATTCGTCTTCAAGAATGATCTCTCGAAACTCCCTTGGAACAGGGTCGAGGTTTTTGGCTGTCAAACTGAGTTGCCACTTTGATAGACGAGATGTTCAGACTGGAATCTGGATGAACCTCCAGTTTTCTTGACCCGAGAGGAGTAATTTCTTAATGTTTGAACTCTGCATACTTCGGGTACTTGGGGATGCTTTGGGTCAAGAACGAGTATCTTCTGTGTGAACTCTTTGCACTTGACCGCCTTGGGGACTGTTTGGATATGCGGAAAGTCGTGGAGCGGGAAATCATGTCTGTAGCCTTTTGAGCGTAAAACACCATCGAGCGTGAAATCGTAAACTTGTTGTTCCTGAGCGTGAAGTTGTAGGTTTGTTGCCTCTCGAGCATAGAATGCTACCGAGCACAAAGGCATCCGGGCAAGAAAAACCATAGACTTGTAGCTGTCGAACGTAAAGCCGTTAGATTCGTAGCTGTTGAGCGTAGAAAAGCTCCTTTAGCGTAGGACTGTAGATCTGTAGCCTGTGAGCGTAGAACACCATCGAGCGTGAAATCGTAGACCTGTGGTTCCTGAGCGTGAAGTCGTAGGTTTGTTGCCTCTCGAGAAAAAATGCTACCGAGCACAAAGGCATCCGGGCAAGAAAAACCATAGACTTGTAGCTGTCGGACGTAAAGCCGTTAGATTTGTTGCTGTCGAGCGTAGAAAGCTCCTTTAGCGTAGAACTGTTTGATTTGTAGCTCCTGAAAAGAAAATTTCTTCGAGCGTGAGGTTTGCGGATCTGTTGCTGCTGAGCGTAAACTGAGCGCCACCGAGCGTGAGATCGTCGATTTGGCATCTGCTGAGCGTAAAGTCGTGGGTTTGTGGCCTCTCGAGCA
This sequence comes from Iris macrosiphon, assembly GCA_036927795.1. Classification (NCBI taxonomy): domain Eukaryota; kingdom Viridiplantae; phylum Streptophyta; class Magnoliopsida; order Asparagales; family Iridaceae; genus Iris; species Iris macrosiphon. The sequence continues at coordinate 43,413,774 of JAYESA010000020.1, forward strand.
TAAAAGCTACCGAGCACAAAGGCATCCGGGTGTAAAACCATAGACTTGTAGCTTGCGAGCGTAAAACCGTAGATCCGTTGCTGTCGAGCGTAGAAAGCTCATTTAGCGTAGAACCCGCTGAACCGTCTTGCACGAAAAAACCTTTCGAATTCGCTGACTGTCCGTCTTCCAAGGGTAGTGGGCTGACGTAGCATCCAATCATAATCAACTATTAATTGCGAGATTTGGTTAGGGTCTCGAGGAGTTCGTCCGAGGATTCGAGGAGTCGACCCGGACTGTATATATATCCCAAGTTTTTGAGAGAAAAACTTTTTATCTGTCTTCTGCGAAAGAGAGCTTTCGACTGTTCGAGTTTTTTCTTCGTTCCTTCTCCGAGCACTTCGAGTCTTCAGAAATGGCATCGAAACAAACCCCCTCCGCTAAGGGAAAGAGCATAGGTTCTTCTTCTCATTCTTCTGTCCCGGCAAGGGAATCTCCGGTCGGGCAAGGTGAACTTCCCTCTGAGGGGAGCATCCCGCCGACGACGAGCGCACCCGGCTTTAGAGGTAGAACATTTTGGGATGACACAAATGACGAAAAATCCTTCGCACACGTTGAACGTGACTGCGCTAGGTCATCTTCTGTGCTGATAGCCTCTTTTGAGGAAGATGACGCACGGAGGCGTTTTCATCTTTTACGCCCACATTTCTAATGTGTCAGCGTAAAGACTCCATATTTTCGTAGCTCTGAGCGTAAATAGCTCGGGCTGCCAAAAATTGGCGTATTTCGTAAAATCTGAATTTTATGTTCTGTGGAGGAGACTTCCGGCGTAAGGTGACCAAATTTGTACAATCTTGGCGTAGAGCACAGACTGTCGTTTCCTTGGTTCGTGTGTTTGTGCCAGACTTGTAATGACATATCTTCTTTGCATTATCTTGTAGTTGATCTGGGCGAGTCTCCATTGGCTGAGGTGATGGGCTCCGCTGCGGGGATGCTGCACTCGAACTATCTGGAGAATCTGTCCCATGTGGCATTTCCCATCTCTGGACCCCAGTATCCTGAGGGAAGGGAGCTCCTGATATCGGCCCAGGGTGAGCGAATGCTGTTGAGTATGATCAACGGTGAACCCTTGGTACGTGTAGATGGGGAGCAGTACATAAAGCTGGCTTTCCTTTTTGGGGACATGATTGATAAACAGTCCCAGACGAAGCCCAAGAGGGAGCCTTAGGTTTTTCCTGCCGGGGATTTGGTCTTGTACCTGCCGACGATGCCGAGGGATTATCCCATATCGGCCTTCTCCCATGCGACGCATCCCAGGAAGATGTCTTGGAAGCTGACTCCTGATCTTCACGGGAAGCCGGGGAAGATCTTTCATCTGAAAGGCGCTGACCAGGGGTCGTTTGTTAGTCACCCTTCTGGTGTTGTGACGCTGTTCCGAGGACTGTGCCCGGGCAGTGCTCCAAGTGAAGATAGCTCGGTGATCCAGCCGGTCCAATTGCCGACCTTCTGCAATGACTTCATGGGTCGAGGTTGGGTATATCCCAAGGAGAATCCTCGGTGCAATGGGTGGATCGCCCCAACGAACTCCCGATGGAGATGCCTAGTTGACTGGGCCTTAAAGCACTTCCAGAGAGAGTTGGAGGGCATTGGACTATATGCCGCTGTGAGTGCGACGAGCGTCGGGCTGCCTCCGAACCCTAATTTGTTCCTGGCACTGATGGAGCGGTACATTCCGCTCACCGGGACCTTCGCCACTCCACTAGGGGAGTTGGGGTTGGCCCTTCATGAGATGGCAGTTGTCTCGAGACTGCCGATGGGGGATACCCCATATGAAGAGTACGTTCCCACCAATTGGGAGTTGGGGGATTTGGACCCTCGGGTGGCGGAAGTATATCAGGAGCTGATGTGTCAGTACTTCGCGTGCACCGCTTTTTATAACGAGCCTTCTGATTTGGCTCACACCACCAAGTGGATGTCTTACCTCTTCTTCCACCGAGCCAGGGCCGCCAGGTCGGAGAAAGCCTCGGGTGGTAAGAAAGAGCCCGTGAACTGCTTGGGCGTCCTCAGTGCCCAGGTTGTGGAGACTCTTATGGAGGAGGCTGAAGCTCCGGATCAGATTCTTGTGGAGGGGGTAGGAAAGTACCCGGAAGGCACTAAGGCCTGTAGTTACTTGAGGCGTTGCCGCAGGCCTTTGTCTAAGGAGGCCCAGCTGGCTGGTTTCCTCTCCATATGGCTGCGTCAAGTAGTGGTGCCGGGCACCGCGTCCGCGGACCGCATTCACCGCAACATCCTGTGGCCGGCAGTGCGCCTGGTGTTTGGGGCAAGACTGGGCTTGCTTTCTGCCATGGTGTGCCGTATACAGGCTGGCCTGAGGGCCATGACAGATGGGTTGCTCGTTGATGAAGCTCGGCGGGAGAGCTTCCCTAGGGTGGAATTACCATACTTGTACTTGATGGGATAGTTAATTCTCCACAATTCCTGGGTTATGTCACCCGGTTCCGGTAGCAGCTCAGGGGGTATATTCCTATTGAATTACAGGGATTCCTCCTGGAATATGAATACAGTTTTAGACTGTCGGCTGGTTTTGAACCTCAGCCATGGCTGGAAGATCCTTTGTACTTCCCCTCCTGTGCATCGCAATCAGTCAGGGCTGTGGCTCGAGGATTCAGGTCGAGGGAAGACCGTTCTTTCTCCGGAGGCATTTAATTGGTTGGTCTGTATTAGACCTTTCCATCTGCTGTATAGGAGCGAAGACCATTGCTTCTTCGAGCCCTACCTGTCTAGTCGGTTCGCCAGGCAGTTCGGGTACGACCAGTTGCATGTGGGCAACGCCGTCACCAGCTTCAGGTCCAGGGGTGGACTCATTGATGGAGCTAGAGGGTGGCGATATTTTATCATGTGTTGTACGGGGGCAATTTTTATCGTGCCGGTCGTTACAACCTCCACGGAGCTGCGCATCCTTCACTCCTACGCCCAGTTTTATGTGGCGGTTAACACTTTCCATCGCAATTTCGACAGGCGTGGGAGCTTCAGGGTGCCTTCTGCCAAGCCTGGGGGAAGGGTCAAAGTCCCCTCGGTTTCTTCTGACGAGGGGGAGGAATCTGGTACTCCGGATGAGCCTCTGGTGTCGTTGCCGAGGTGTGTAGTGCCTCTGCCGGCGGGGGCTCTGGTAGTCTCTTCCGGGAAGCGACGGGCTTCTGCTCCGAAGGATGCTTCCCTTCGTAAGAGGAGGAAGGAGACGGTTGTTCGTCCTCTCCGTATTCCTGGTGTTGAGGTTCCCGGGAATGAGCCTGCATCTCCCTGTATCAGGGATGATTCTTTGGCCGGAGGTCCCTCGCCTTTCAGAGGGGGACCTTCTACAGTTCTGGCTGGCGGCGCCGGAGAGTCCTCGCTAGAGGCTGCTGTCGCTGCGGCTGCTCCAAGCAGCGGAGCGGGATTGCCTGCGTGGCCCCAACAGATGGGAGAATCTTCCCTGAGGTCAGTAGCGGGCGGAGTTACTCTTGCGTTAGCGAGCGCGCTTAGCGAGACTCCGGCTGATGAACCTCGATCGCGTCTCGGGGAAGGCTTGACCGAACTCTTGGCGATGTCGGTCGGCCCACCTTCTTCTCTAGGTATGACAGTTCGTATCGCGTCATTAAGGCGTGGCTTAGCTACATTTGCTGCAGATGCGTCGTATATGCCGTTGGCTCCGGGTAAATGTCGTTTCGATGTCTCCTCCTAGGAGGATTACCACTGTGTTTGACATTTTGCTTTCTTGTCCTCTTTTCAGGGGATGACGTCCACGGGGAGCATGGCGTTGAAGCGCCTTCCGGCTTTGTTCTCGCTCCTGGCGGTGACGTGGAGGCGCCGGATTTTGAGGCAGGAGTGTCTTCGGGGGCTAGCTCGCCCGGGGAGGTTTCGTCGTCTCAAGGGGAGGACGAACCTGTCATCGTGACCTCGCCTGTTGCGAGTATGCCGATGACTTCGATTGTCGCCATCGCACCTTCTTCAGGCGTGCCACCTGTTGAGGCGGCGGTGGCTACCTCGTCTGCAATTGTGGCCGCTCCGGGCGCTCAGTCGGGTTTAGTCGCGTTGATCGAGCAGCATTCCAGCCTCGTCTACACTGGCTTAAAAAAGATGATACCGATGGTGTTGGCGAAGAACCTTGACTTCGAGCTACTGAAGAAGACTTCTCAGCTTTCGATCGAGGTTGTCAGGGGGCTTGGCAATCCTGGAGTGGCTGACGCTCTGGAGGCGGTGGTTAATGGTTTAGAGCAACCCATTAACGAATACTTGCAGCGGACTGAGGGCAGCCTTGATGCTGATGTCCAGGCTCGGTACGACCTCATGTCTGAGCGGTTCGCTACAAAGCTTGAAAGCCTAGACAACTCTATCCAGATGCATAAGCTGGAGATGGATAGGAGAAGAGCTGTTATGGAAGAAGCCCTTGCCGTTGAGATGCAGTGTCGATCCGAGCATGAAGGGAATGCGGCGAGGGCCTCCAAGCTGCGAGAAAAACTTGCTCGGGCAGAGGAGTGGGCTTCCCAGTCGTTGGCAGGTTTGGAGGTAGCGACTGGTCGACTGAGCGAAGCACGACGGGATCTGGACCGTGCGGAAGCTGCCCGTACGGGCTGTCTTCGGGCAAGGGCTAATCTGACCCTTACGTATACTCCGGAGGCACGGCTGGAGCAGGCTCGCGCCGATGCTTTAGCCCTTAGGAATGAGAGAATAGTTGCACTGGAGCGGCAGATTCATGGCCTGATTACTCCGCCATCTTGATGTACCCCTTCCTATGTAATTCTGCCTTCTTCGGGAATGAATAACAGCGACTCTTTTCTGACTGTTGTGGACCCATCATTTCGGAATGTAAATGATAGGTTATGGCGAGAGTGATATCAGAGGTAGTATGGACGTGATAAACTCTCGATAAACTTCTTAGCGGGACATATCTATTCAGAGGTCATGCGGACATGATAGAGTGTAACCCAACTAATTATGTTTTTGGAAGTAGTTTTGTCAGAATCGAGGTCCTTGCTATTTTCTTCTTTGAGCATGAGAGATTAGGCATAGTACCTTTTCAGGAATTTGCCGTTGATAGGAGCCATTAACAGATCTCCGTTGGGCTGGGCTATCCTGTAGGCGCTGTTTGAGAACGTTGTCTCGATCACATAAGGGCCTTCCCATTTGGGCTGGAATTTGCCTTTACTTCTGTGAGTTAGAATCATCGGCCTTCTCACGGCTAGAACTAGCTCGCCGACTTTGAATACTCTTTCCTTTACTTTATGATTGAAAGCTTTGGAAATGCGTGCTTGGTAGAGCGCGATGCGCTGCTGAGCTTGGAGGCATTTCTCGTCTAATCCTTCCAGCTCTTGGAGCCTCAACAGGTCATTCTTTTCTCGAGTCTGCTCACTAGTTACGGCTATTCGTAGCGACGGGATCTGGATTTCGATAGGAAGGACCGCCTCGCTTCCGTAGACTAGTAAAAAGGGGGTACAACCTGTTGGTGTCCGTACCGTTGTGCGGTATGCCCAGAGACATTCGCCCAGCTTCTCGTTCTAGTCTCTTTTGTTTGAAGAAACGAACTTCTTCAGGAGTTTGACAATGGTTTTGTTGAAGGCTTCTGCCAAACTATTAGCAGCTGGATAATATGCCGTAGAGGCAATGTTGTGTATCCGGTTATTATCGCAAAACCGATAAAACGCTTGGCTGATGAACTGAGGTCCATTGTCGTGGATTATCCTTCGGGGAATCCCAAAGCGATAAATGACATGGTGCTTGATGAAGCTGATTACGTCAGACGCCTTTACTTCAGCCAGAGGGATTGCTTCGGCCCATTTGGAAAAGTAATCTGTGATGGCCAGTATGAACCGGTGGCCTCTGGAGGAAGACGGATGAATGGGCCCAACGATATCCATACCCCAGGCTTCGAAGGGCCAGGATGCAATCGTAGGATGTAGATATTCAGACGGTTGATGTATGAAGTCTGCATGAACCTGGCAGGCCCTGCATCATTTTGCATAGCTGATCGCGTCTGTGATCATAGTGGGCCAGTAATAGCCCATTCTCCTGATGCGGTCCTACAGCTTAGGACCGGGCTGATGCGCTCCGCATACCCCGTCGTGAGCTTCACGGATAATCTGCTGTGCCTCGGCGCCAGCGAGACATCTTAACAACAGTCCGTCGTAGGTCCGGCGATACAGGTATTGTGAAGATGCATCGAAGTAGAAGCGTAACGATCGTCTCTTGACGGATACTGCTTCTTTGGGGTCCTCTGGCAAGATTCCATATGCCACGAAATCTATGAAGGGACTCGTCCAATCTCTTGTAGGAGGATCGGCGTTTACAGCGTAGCTGCGTTCTAGGTGACAGTTGTTCTTCACACAGAATAAATCTCTGTTAAGAAGGATTACCGAATCCTGCCTTCTTATAGGGGTGGCTAAGTCCGCAGCTAGGCTGGCCAGGGCATCAGCTTCCAGATTCTGAGATCGAGGTACATGCTCTAGGAAGAACCCTTTGAACGTCATGGCTATCTTGACTGTTGCTTGGTGATAGGGGATGAGGTTTGGATTCCGGACTTCGTATATCCCCCTGACTTGGTTGACGATGAGCAGAGAATCGCCGAAAGCTTCCAGGGATTCCACCCCCAGCTCTTTAGCGACTTGGAGCTCGATTTGCAGGGCGTTGTATTCTGCCACATTATTGGAGCAGGGCTCGCTAAGAGAATATGCTCGGTAGATGACGAGCTGATCTAGAGTAACTAGGATGACTCCTACTCCTGAAACGACGTTTCCCTTAGGACCGACTCTGGAGGCGCCATCGAAGAATAGTTGCCATACGTCACTTTCTCTTGCAAAATTATATTCCGCAACTTCATCGGGGATGTCTTCGTATAGTTTGGAGGTCTCCGGGATTGGATGAGCTGCTAGGAAGTCGGCCAGTGCTTGGCCTTTGATGGACTTCTGTGGGACGTAGACCATGTCATATGGCGTCAGTAGCATTGCCCAAGTTGCGAGTCGGGAGTTAAGGGCACTTGGCTTGCTCATCAGCACCCGGAGAGGGTTGATCCTGGAGATGATATGAATAGTCTGGCCGGCGACGTAGTGTCGCGTCTTCTGGACAGCGAACATCAGAGCCAAGCATTCCTTCTCCACTGGGTTGTACCGGTGTTCGGCCCCGACCATCATCCTGCTGAGGTAGTAGATAGCCTGTTCATGACCTGCATCGTTCTTCTGTGCAAGGAGAGCTCCTAGAAAATGATCCATTGCCCGAACGTACAGCAAGAAGGGTTTTCCCATGACGGGAGGCACCAGAACTGGTGGACTGGTTAGGTAGCGCTTGATATCCCCAAACGCTTGCTGGCAGGTTTCGTCCCATATAAAGGACACACCTTTCTTCATGAGGTGAGAGAAGGGCTGACATCTCCCCGAGAGGTTGGATATGAATCGCCGGATGTAAGCCAGACGTCCTTGGAACCCCCTGAGTTCCCTCAGATTACGGGGTGGTCGCATTGCTACGATCGCCTGAACTTTGTCAGGGTCTACTTCGATGCCTCTGGTGGTAATGACAAATCCCAGGAATTTACCACTGGATACCCCCAGAAAGGACTTTGTAGGGTTCATCTTGAGTTGATGCTGGCGCATTAACTCGAATATCGCCCTCAGGTCTCGAACGTGATCACCTTTGAGGAGGCTTTTGACAGCTATGTCGTCCAAGTAACATTCCACTGTCTTACGTAACTGCTCACGGAATATGTTACTCATAGCTCGTTGGTATGTAGCCCCGGCATTTTTTAATCCGAAGGGCATGACCGTATAGCAATATACCCCCAGTGGTGTCCGGAAGGCAGTGTGCTTTTCGTCTTCCGGATGCATCTTGATCTGATTGTATCCCGAGAACCCGTCCATAAAAGACATACGCTCGAAGCCGCAGGTGTTGTCGATCATGATGTCCGTGATGGGAAGGGGGAATTCATCTTTGGGGCAGGCCGTATTCAGATCTCGGTAGTCGATGCAGATACGTACCTTCCCATTTTTCTTCATGACTGGGACAACGTTGGCGACCCAGTCGGGATATTGTTCTTCCCGAATGAAACCGCAGGTTATCAACTTCTTGACTTCGTCCTCGATGGCGTCCATCATATCCGGGCGAAACCGACGTTGGTGTTGTTTCACTGGCTTCGAATCGGTCGAAATATTGAGCTTATGAGTAGCTACCCTCGGGTCTAGGCCTGGCATGTCCTCATAACCCCATGCAAAGACGTCGACATATTCCTTTATCAGCTGTATGATCTCTTCCTTTTCAACTGGGGGAAGATTGTTACTGACAAATATTGGCTTTGGTGAGAGCTCACCTCCAACATTGACTTGGATAACTTCGTCCTTGGTGGAAGGTTCTCTCTGCTCGAAGCGGAATTCCCACTGTGTATCCATTTGTTGAGCCTAGGGGTCGTTCTCGAACGGCTCCGTATCCTGTTCCTCAATTTCTGAGGGGCTTGTCATCACCATATTCACTGATAGTGTTAGATTGAGAACATCAGGTGAGTCGGAGGACGACGAGCTGCTCTGGGAAGATGGAAAGGGGTCCTCATCTGGCTTGGAAGTTGCGAGGGAGGTGGCGTACCCCAACCCGAGACGAGTCTGTCGATAGCGGGGGTCGCCGTGCGGCGGCGTCCGTCTGCCTCTTCCGTAGTTGAGGCCTGGCTTCCGCTTCAAGTCGTAGCCCATGTTTTGCATGATCCTTTGCGCTTGCGGGCTGTATTGGCGAACCTGCACTTTCCCGGTATCGTCATCGAAATGATCTTCCTGGACAGTCGGTTGATTCCGCATGCGACCAAAGATTATTGAATGCTGACAGCTGCAGGTAGGCGGGACAATGAAGATAGAATCCTCATGTGGCCCATATGCTGTGACGACGTCGGATGGTGATGTTACTTCCCAGACATACGGACGGTAGGAGTTTATAGCTTCTAAGAACTTTTGAGCCATTGGTTCTACCTCGTCATATGGAGTGGGTTCATGTTTCGGAATCTGAGTACCGACGAACCAGAAAAGAGGATGTTTATTATCATCTGGAACTCCGTCCCTGGTGGCATTTACATTAGTCGGCTGCTGGTTGCGCCGAAGGTTGATGACTATGGGTGGAGGCTTCTGGTTCAAAGTGATTACTAGAGGATCACCCCCTTCTTCTGACTTGGTCTTTCTCAGGTGGACAGCCGTAGGTTCTATGGCTTTTGGACGAGCGGTTCGTCCTTTCACTCTGATTGACAGTGGTAGTGTGGCAGAGGGCTCTTCGGGCTCCCGGTGGGATTCCTTCTTCGCCACTCCTGGCACTTCTTCCGTGTGGTCATGGGAATACAACACGGCATTGGAATAGTAGGATTCTACTCCTTTAAACGGGTTTAGGTCAGCCACCTCCGTTTGTACGGTTCCTTGTGTGTCTACATATTTAAGGCATTGATGTAGGGTTGAAGGAACGATGTTGTGGTCGTGGATCCATGATCTTCCCAGCAAAATGTTGTAGGATACCTCTGAATCGATGACGTAACATGTGGCCACTGATCTAAGGTTGCCGATCTGGACTCTCAAGCGAATCTTCCCTAATGGTTTACTCCTTCCGGCGTTGAAACCCACGATTGTAGTGGTAGTGTAAGCCAGCTCGCTGGTAGGAATTCTCAGTGGCCCGAGCAGACTGCGAGGGATGATGCTGATCGACGATCCCGGATCTATGTGAATCCGGTCGACCTCCATGGAACCGACGTACCCGGTGTAATAGAAGGGCCTGTCATGTCTATTATGTTTTAATAGCATGTCGTCTTGAGTGAAAGTGATATTCGGGACCACCTCCATCACGCTGTGGCATTGAGGACATGCCACTGGTTCCTCGTCGGGGTACTTAAGCTGGGTCAAGTATACTTCCGCCTGCATTAGTGCTTCACTCAGGGCTAGACGAGCGTCGGGGGAGAGCCTGAGTAGCTCGAAGATGGACAACCTGGCTGGCGTATTGGCCAGTTGGGCCAGGATGTCAAATTTGTACGGCTTCTCTAAACCTTTGCTCGAAATGTTTTTCACAGGTTTGTCGAAGCGTACTTCTTTCTGTCGAAGCGTACTTCTTTCTGTTTTGCCTTTTCCGCCGGAGTAGGTTTCGCAGAGCTGATGCTTGGCACGACGGGATCTTGCTCTGACGGTTTGGTAGCTGGAGCGTCAGCCGGCGCACCTCCCTGATTTGCTCCGTTGTTGTCGAGGTAGGCCCTCCCTGAACGGGTTGCGACAAGTACCTCGTCTCCGTCTGATGTAGAAGAAGTTGTGACCATGTAGCATGATCTGTATTTGGGATTCTTCTTGGGGGTAGCCCTGGTTGCCTTGGTCTCTTCCTCGAGATCCGACACCAAATCTTGGTGAACCCATATAATCTCGTTCCGCCGGATAGTTAGGGGCACCAGGTTGTGACCTTGATCCCTAGCAGGGGGAAGGTTAACGAGGCTCATCGTTGCCCGGGAGATAGGTGTAACACCATCAGGGACCTTTTGGGGAGGCAAATTGCCAAACTGCAGAGAGATCATGTTGGCCGTGACCGTTTTCTCGGTGTTGTGCAGAGTGATGGCCTTAGCATCGATCAACCCTTGGATCTTCCTTTTTAGTACATAGCATGCCTTTGTCGGGTGGTGTACGTATCTGTGGAAGATGCAGTATTTTGGGTCGTCAGTATTGCCGACCTCCTGGGGCCACCTTAGTTCTGGGAGGGTGATCTTGCCACTTTTGACGAGACATTCGAAGATACTTGGGATATCGTCGTCGTCGAAAGAGTAGACTTCGACGGGCCTCGGAACCCCCGGTTTCGCTTGGGCGGTCGCCGCAATCTTTGGCCTGGCCGTGTTGATTGCCAGTGCTTCCTTCCCTTTGGGACCACGATGATGGTCGCTGCCAGGGGATGACCTCTTGCTTCTGTCAGAGGCGGAGATCATGATGCCATTGTCGCGCGCCTTGCGACTGTTGTCTTCGGCGGCTATCGCCGAGAGGATGAACGAGGGCCAATCATGGAACTGATTTGGTCCTGTGAACACTGAGACCACGGAAAGGAGGTTCTTCCTGCAAATGTCCACCAATGCTGAGTCTGGAACTCCTGGAGGCATCTGTAAGGTGGCCTGACGAAAGCGTTCGATGAAGATGCGAACGTCTTCCTTTTCCTTCTGCTTGACTTCGATGAGAGAGGACATAGACATGTCCTTTCCTCCCTCGTAGAATCGTGTGAAGAATAGAGCTTTGAAATCCTCGAAGGAAGTAATGCAGTTGTCCGCCAAGCTACGGTACCACTGATAGGCTACTCTTGAGAGGCAGCCTTTGAACACCCGAGTGAGGAGGGCATCGTTCCCTTGTAGCAGCACCGTCATCATACTGAAATAGTTCATGTATTGGCTTGGTGATGTTTTTCCCTTGAACAGAGCCATCGCCTGAGGTTTGTATTTTGGAGGGAAAGGGACCTCTTCCCAGATAGCTGGATACGGCTGGTTGATTCCCAGTTTCTTGAGCTGATCTTTGTGCTTCAAGGCATCGAACTGGGCTTTCAACTCCCGAACCGCCTGCATCGAATTTTCCGTTGGAAGCGGAGGAACTGCTGACTCTTGATCTAGAGCAGGTTCTTGGCTTGGGCTGGATGGTGGCAAGTCCACCCCCACATGTATCTGAGTTGGCGGAACCGATGCTTGAGCCATGGCAGTTGCGTGCTGAGTTAGCATCATCTGGTGCATATTCTCCATTACGGATTGCATTTGTTTCAGCGACGTCTCCAGGTCAGTGATGCGTTGTTCTGCGTCTCCTGATGGCGACGCTCCCTCGCGTTCGTCTTCGATGGCGTAAGCTCCCATTTCTTTGGGCGTCGTCGAAGGGTAAGTATCGGTCGTTGCAGAAGTCGACTCTATACTCTCGGCATCTGATCTGGGAGATCGGCGACCCCCAGTGTCGGAATCAGACGAGTACGGAGCTGGTTGCTGTGACCTTGCACGGGTGTTTTGGAATACCCCAGCTTCAGCGTTCCTGAGGAGGTCTTCGAATTTTCTCTGGCTCGGAGGTCCAGAGGGAAGACGCTTTGAGCTCGACCCTCTTCTAGGTATGCGTGAAGCCATGTTCACGGACGCATACGCGTGCTCCTCTTCCGGGAAAGATTGAGAGTAGTTCAATCGGTCGAAGACCGATCGTTTTGCCTTAGAACAGTAGCAGTCAATCACAATCTTATGACTATTACAACATTGTTCCCTAGGGGGCGTAATAGACATGTTGGAAGGTCCCCTCTCCTTACGCTTCTGGATTAGGCATTCGCGTAGGTCAGGAGTAGCAATTTGAGCTTGTTTTGCGCCGTGGGACTTACCCAGGCGTGATTTGGAGATTCGCTCAGACAGGCGTAAAGCTGAAGAGGTGTTCAGTCGACCGTCGTCTTCCCGCGTAATCCGGAGGATAGGCAGATTGCTTCTTCGCTGGTGTAACGGCCGAGGAGTTGAGTACTCGCCTGCTTGCTTCCTCTTGCGGAGATCACGGCGCTCATCTGGTTCGTCGTAGAGGTCAGATGTCGTCTTGCGCGTGGAGCGTGATCTGTACTTCTGATTTGGCGTTGAGGCACCATCAGAGGTTTTGTCTGTACCGCGCGTAGCGGGAGACAGGTTCCTATGCGTGGAGCGCAGGGGATACTTCTGGGTCAGTGCTGAGGCTTTGCCCGAAGTTTTGTCTGTACCGCGCGTAGCGGGAGACTGATTTCTGCGCGTATAACGCAGTGGATACTCCTGGGTTAGCGCTGAGGCTTTACCAGAAGTTTTGTCTGTACCGCGCGTAGCGGGAGACTGATTTCTGCGCGTATAGCGCAGTGGATACTCCTGGGTTAGCGCTGAGGCTTTACCAGAAGTTTTGTCTGTACCGCGCGTAGCGGGAGACTGAATTTTACGTGCGGGGCACGGAGGGAGCGATGCTACCACCTCATTGGTCGGAGAGATCGGAGAGATCGAAGAGTCCACAGGAACGGCGGAGGATGTCTTGGGCATCCACACTTTGCGTAGCTTTCTGTTGTCTTGGACGGAGAGAGAGTGAGAGCTACCCCCAGTCCGAAGCATGTCTTCGTAGGCAAACTGGTCGAAATGAACGACCAGTATCTTCTTCACGGTTCCTACAGATACCGCATCGTGTTGAGCAATTACTTCCTCGTCAGAAGAGAAAGACGTCCCCAGCAGAGTCGCCATCTTGTTTGTGGTATTAAACGAAAGAATGAAAGTGTATTTCAATGACAGGGTTTATACGAGACCCGTGCCCTTTGGTTTACAAACAAACTTGTACAATTCGATCCTATACGAGGATACGGGAGTACAATTTATTTAATCTAGGTATAAATTGCTATAGGTGTCTGATCTGCGGTCGATCACTTTAGCCCTTGGACTACACGATGTTGAAGAAGTGCCGTGGAAGACAGGATGCAGCTTCGGAGGTTGCGAAGGAGGGTGGATGCGCGATGCTGAAGGTCGTCGCTCCCTATTCCTTGCCTGAGCTCTGTATTCTTCTCTCTCTCTCTCTGTCTCTCCCTTTTGATCTCCGGTTCGGTGACCTTGTTCGATCCTTCTTTCAAAGTTTCGAGCTTTGATCTGATATTGGTATTCTTGGCCAAATTTTTCGACCTGGGATCTGATATCGGTTTCTTGACCAATTTTTCGACCTTGTTCCCCATTGATAGGGGCCTCTATTTATAGAGTCTTTGGTGACAGTGACCACTCTGTTGGTATAGCAACCGAGGAGTGGACAGTAGAGCACCTTTTTACACAACGGTTAAAGTAACCAATGCCTACGTATAGATGATCTTTTGACTGAGCGGGTGACGTGGGTCCAACTAAGGGGACACAACACGTACGGTTGCTACTAAGATCATGGCGTAAAAGCCACGTGGGTAGGTATCCATTGTGTAGAAGAGGTTGGCGTAGAAGCCAAATGTCCGTCACCATGGCATAGAAGCCAAGTAGGCATAAAAGCCGAACAGGCATAGAAGACGAGCAGGCATAGAAGCCGAGTAGGCATGGAAGCCGAGTAGTCGTAGAGACTGAGTGATCGTAGAGACTGAGTAGGCGTGGAAGCCGAGTGAGCATAGGCCCTGAATGGGCGTAGAAGCCGCTGTATATCGTGCCAGAATGGGCGTAAAAGCCGCTTGAGCACAGATCCTGAATGGGCGTAGAAGCCGCTGCGTACCGTGCCAGGGTGCTGATGTGGACGTCTTTAGCCGAAATTACGGCTTTTGGAGATCAAATCTTTGGCAGAGATTTGCCATCATCCTGTGCATTAAATGCGGAGACGTGCCTTGAGGGGAAACTGTCACCGCTCTGTGCGTTTTGACGGAGGGACGTGCCTTGAGGGGACACTGTCACCGCCCTGTGCGTTTTGACGGAGGGACGTGCCTTGAGGGGACACTGTCACCGCTCTGTGCGTTTTGACGGAGAGACGTGCCTCAAGCCCTGTACGAAGCGCAGCTTTTGACGTGGCAGGCGGTTTGTCTTCTGCGGAGCGTAAAACAGCCCATGTTTGCCTGTGTAAAATAAGGCAGCGTGTTCTCTTTGCACGCGAAAGAGCGGTTTACGCCGGGGGATTTTAGTAAGCGCCGGTTTGGTGATATTTTAACCAAATCCTCTGCATTAAATGCTGAGATCCGCCATCATACTATGGAGCGCGTCCCGAGGGGTCTGCCCCGGTTCCCAGCCGTCGTTTGGGTAGCTGTGCAGCACTTTTTGTCAGGAGTCAGAGGTCAGGTTTACTGCGTGACTGGACAGTTTCTTTTCGGGAATACGAAGCGTTCCTCGTACGCTTTAACGCTGCTTTGAGAGCGGCTGGGTTTTACGCCATGGAGGCGATGAAGAACCCTGTTTTACGCTGGATGGCTCTGAAGGCCTCTGCTTACGCTGCTCTGTATCAAGACGCTGCGTAGATCTTCCAAGCATTTATTTTTATGCTTCTATAGGACTCCAGCAAGAGTATCCCTTATGAGTCCCTGAGTAGCCAACAAAGACGCACTTCACTGTCCGATGGTCCAACTTTTCCACCGCATGCCTATTATCCTTCACAAAGCAGACACATCCAAATACCTTTGGGGAAACAATATACTTGTTCTCACCTGTAAGCAGCTCAAACAGTGTCTTCCATCCTAACACCTGAGAGGGCATCATGTTGATGAGATATGCAGCCGTCAACATGGCATGCTCCTACAAGTGTTTAGGAATATTCATAGCAAACATCATTGACCGTGCCACTTCTAATAGATACCTGTTCTTCTGCTCTGCCACATCATTATGAGCTGGTGTATAGGTACATGAAGTCTGATATTGTATCATATGGGCTGATAAGTATTCTTTAATAGCCTTGTTGGTGTATTATGTCCCATTGTCAGACCTCAAAGTCTTCACCTTAGCACCGTATTGTGTTGTAATCCTGCGATAAAAATCTTGAAAGCATGCGAATACATCACTCTTACTCTTCATTAGATATATCCAGGTGACACGAGTGTAGCAGTCAATAAATGTGACAAACCACTTAAAACCATTAACAGTAGTTGTAAGACAATGTCCCCTCACAACAGAATGTATCATATCAGAAGCAGCTAAACTTCTATTTCCATAACTCACATACGAGCTTCTGGTATATTTTTCAAGTTCACACGCATTACAAATCAACTTTTTCTTATTAGCCTTCTGATACATAGAGGGATACATCTGACTCAGTAGACTGAATGAAGAGTGTCACATACGCTAATGTTGGAGTAATAATTCTGCTTCTACAGTCCTTCGCAGCTACTCCTGTTGTGTTTCATCTACCAGTAATGCTAGTGCTACATCCAGCCCATCTTTGTCCAAGTACCAAAGTCCTTTATACCAAGTGCCAGTCCCCAATCGTCTCTTCGTTCCCTTCTCTTGAAAAACTACCTTAGAAATGTCAAAAGAAACAACACAATTAAGTTGAAGAACAATGACACTAATGAACAATAAATTAACAGAAAAAGATGGAGCATGTAAGATATCAGTAAGAGTCATGGAAGGGGTGTATTCAACTGTGTATTTACCCACAATGGGTCTAGCAGTACCATCAGCAGACTGAATGCTTTTAGGCGTTGCCAGGTGAGTGTAATCTTGGAACTCATCATGGGCACTTGTGATATGACGGGATGTCCCAGAGTCAATTATCCAATTTAGATTTCCTGGTTTGTGGGTAGATGCAAGGGCATGAGCAGATATACCTGTGCTTGTATGGGCATAGTAGTTTATGTTACCCCCGGAGGTGGTTGGAGTTGATGTCCCAGTGGTGTTGGCTCGACTGTCGCTAATTTCAAGCTTCATGCTCCTCTACATTTCTAGCATTTCTCTCTCACTAGGGGTCATATCGGATGACTGACTCTTATTTTTTTCTTCTACCAGGTTTGCCTTGTGCCCTCCAGAATAATTATCTCTGCCTCCGCCATAGCCTTCTCTGGCACCCCTACGCCCTCCACGGCTACGTCAGCGGCCACTGGACTGGCCTCTTAGAGGTTTCGTACATAATCTGATGAAATGTCCAGGTTCTTCACAGTTGTAGCACCCTCCCCCTCCGGAAGGGTTTGGGTTAAACACTGATATAGCTCATTTTTATCCCGGAGAGCTAGTGGTGCTAGGCATTAGCTTCAGTCGTGCATCTTCTTGTTCCATAACAACTATGGCCTTCTCCAATAATGGTAGTCCAGGTTGTGCAAGTAGGACATTCCTCCTCTGCGCGAATGCTGGGTTGAGCCCCTTCAGGAACTTCATCATCATCTGTCGCGAAAAATACTCTATGAACTTCTTATAATGTTTCGCAAATGCTGGTTCTACTTGCTTATCCTCCACGCCAATGGGATCATAGTGGTCGAGATCTGACCAATACTTCTTCAGCAGAGTCATATACTCAGAGATTGTGTGATCTTCTTGGACCACCTTATCAAGTTCATCTTGTAGTTGGAAGACCCTCATAGGGTTGTCCGACCCTGAGTACATGTCTCTCAACATCATCCAAATGTCACCAGCACCCTCCATTGCTTCCACGTTGTCCGATACTTGGTCGGTCAATGAGGCTGTCAACCATCCAGCAACAACATTGTTGACGGTTTTTCACACATCAAACTCCCGTGAGGAGTGATCTTCAGGTGTCTTGGTTTGGCCATTCACATAGTCCACCAAGCCTCTTGTCTTCAGAGTCCGCATCGCCTGACGTGACCACTTCAAGTAGTTGGAAGTACCCTCCAACTTTATCTCTAGTTTCTTCAACTTTCTCATTTTGTATGGTGAAGGATCCACATCTGCGTGTGCAACACGGAAGCTAGTCTCGGTCATCCTTCTGGAGAAGAGATCATCCACCAAAGCCTTCATCTCTTTGGTCGTCAGCTTGCCGTAGATCGTCTCCATCGTCTTCTTCTTATCATCTTCCATCAGTAAGACGGTGGCAGATCTAGATCGTCTCCACCTTAATCGTCGTCCTTTCCACGTTTACTGTTCCTCCTTCAGCAGCAGCGGTGTCCCTGAGAGCCGTTGCTCATGTCCCGTACACGACTTCGATCCGAGGTCGCATAGCCTGACGAGAAGGAGAAAGAAGAACCAACACTTGTAGTTGAGATCAGGAGTTCACATAAAAGTTCCCTCACTGATATACCTCGATCCAGCTAGCAACTATATAATTAATATTCTGATTACAACTTGCTGCTACAAAAAACGATAATCAGAAAATTAAAATATATTTCATTGACACTCGATAAATGTCATTAATTACTTTATATGACACTTTTTGAGTGTTGTCTAGAGGGGGTGTCATAGAAAGTTTTAAAATTTCAATGACATGACAAAAGTTTTATGTAATAACTTTATGACGAATCTTTGAATTCTATGTAATATTTATTTTATGACACTTAACTAGTGTCATCTTAACGTGCTTCAAGGACACCCATAAGTGTTATCGAAATTATGACAGTTTATAGGTGTTATCTAAAAGCACTCAATTATAGTTAATAAATATCATGGATATTTTTATAGCACTTTTTATGTGTCATATAAACATCCAAATAATAAATGTCATTGATGTCATGACACCTTATAGTTGTCATTTAAACTCACTTCAATGACACATCTTAAATAACTTTAAAACATCATCAAAATATTTAAAACATATGTTAGTTAGGCACTTGATTTATTTAGTTCATACTAGACCAAATATTGCATATGTAGTGAGTGTTGTCAGTCAGTTTATGCATAATTCTAGTAAGAGCCATATAAATATTGTTGTGAGAATTTTAAGATATTTGAAGTCAGCTCCAGAAATAGGAGTGATGTTTTCTAAGAACAACAATGTTTTGGAGGTATGTGATTTTACATATGCAGTCTGGCTGGTTGTATCACATATAGGAGGTCGTTATCTGGTAAATTTATCTTTGTTGGAGGTAATCTAGTTACATGGAAGAGTAAGAAGCAAAAGATTATGGCAAGGTCAAGTGTTGAGGATGAGTATAGAGGCATGGTCCATGGGATTTGTGAGCTTTTGTGGTTGAGAAATCTATGATATTTGGGATCTAAAATTAAAAGTTCATTGAAGTTGTACTGTGACAATCAGGCAACTATTGAGATATCACAGAATCCAGTACAATATAATCACATTAAGCATGTGGAGGTTGATCGTCATTTCATAAATAAAAAGCTATATGTGAAACTTAAAACCTTTTCTTTTGTTACTACTGAATAACATCTGACATATTTTCTTATAAGAGGTGTTTCTAAGAAGGTCGTTATGACGCACTAGGCAAGTTGGACATGCACACTAGGTAAGTTGGACATGGTCGATGTTTATGTTCCAACTTGAGAGGAAGTGTTAGGGTGAGTTATGGTAATATTTATATATGATAGGAATATATTTAATACTTTCCATATAAGAATACCTTCATATATGGTACTACTTGTATATAGTAGAAATATATTGTATTTAGTAATTACCACATAAAAATACAATCATATATGGTAATACAAAATCTTTTATATACCTCCAATATGATATGAATAAATATCCAAAATTTCTTTCTCTCAGATACTTTTTCCAACTCTATATTTGACTGAACTTTTGAAAGGAACCTACCCCCCTTATTTATTAGTTCACGAAGGAATTTGCTAGAGCCTGGCCCAACTTATTTTTGACCCATTTTATGGAGCCATGTTACCCGTTGGATCTTACTTTCATGCTCAATTTAGTTTTCTCAATCATATTTTTTTGTTCATTGGAGTATTAAAATGAAGGTTCTTTATTCAAACACGAGCATTGGTGGAGCTAATAATTTTAGTTTTGAGGGCGAATCTACTCGCACCTCGGCTCTCAATGCAGGCCCTTACGATTTTCTGACACATTATTGGAAGAGTAATGCTTTCATATCTTCAAATTGTCCCTTAAAATTATTTCTCCTTATATTATAACTGACATGACAGTTAATATTACAGACTATGTGACACATTTTAAAATTTAAAATTTAAAATTTAAAATTTAAAATTTTCGATGATTAATATTTTGGATTAAAATTTGTCATGTCAGTGCTTTGTTAGATGTCACCCAATATTATTTAATATGCCAATTCAGCTGGCACATATAAGGAGGCAGAGCCGACCCTGAGCTCGTGGTGGACCGAGACGAACTTCCAAATTGAGATCCCCATACATAATGTAATTTTTTTAAAGAAACTAAAATAAAAATAAATTAAAAAATGTCTCCATACATAATGTTATTGTTGGCTTTGCTTTAGCAAAAGCTCAAGCTCCTTATTTTCTTTAGTCCCACATCGGATGGGTCAACCCCTTCTTGTGTACATATATTAGTTCCTCTTCTTTGCTCTCCTAAAGTTGTTGTGTGGGGAACCTCTTGGGCCACACGCGAGCGCCGTCGCCGCCCGGCCCAGCTCGGCTCGGCTCGGCTCGGTTTGGCGCGCGTAACGGGTGCGGGTATGCGCCCACATCTGCGGGCGCCGAATGTCGATTCGATTTTCTCTTCGGGTTCGAGCTGGGACCCTAAATTTCTTTTTGCTCCTCTTCATTTTTTTATTTAATTTTCTGAACGTTGGAAAATTAATTTTGTCCGTTACTAATTGTTTTTGAACCGTTAATATATTTTGTCTCCAGGTTCATTCTCTCCTTCTCCTGTGTAACGGCTGAATTAATAGGAAAATTAATTCAGATTGTTACATATTGGATGAGTATTATATATTTGACTGGTTTTCTTTGTAAGCACAATCAGAAATTTTTATCTCTAAACTGTTGCTGCCAACATTCTATTCTGTCCAATTTTCGTCGTTTCGCTCGTCTCCAAGCTCTAAGTATAGCTAAGTCCTGGTCGTTCTCTCCGAGTCGTGTGCGGCGACGCGATACCGGTAGTGCGTGGGTTTTACCACTAGGATCTTCGGGAACGTCTGCACACAGATCCCGAATCAACTCTTAGGGCAGTGATTCGTGCACGACTTTCCCAGAGGCCGGTAACATCAGTCTAATTTTATTTTATTTTTATTCACAAATTTTCAATAAGAAAACGATAATTTTTCTAACAGTTATGTCAATGCTTTGTTAGATGCTACATAATATTATTTAATATGCCACGTTAGCTGGCACATATAAGAAGGCAGGGTCGGCCCTGGACTCATTGGAGCCTAAGACGAACCTTTCAAAATGGGGTCCCCATACATAATGTAAAAAAAAAAAAAAAAAATTAAGAAACTAAAATAAGAATAAATTCAAAAAAATGTCGTCACCAAAAATTGAAATAAGAACCTTTAGTGTGCAAGTCTAACATAATAACTACTACACCATAATATTTTTGTGTTAAGTAAAGCCCATGATACATATTAGTTCTTTTTTGGATACAAGATTATTAATATATTTATATTCAAACTGATTTTTTGGGATCTTTTTGGTCTGTTGGTCCTGGACGGTCGTCCTGCCTGTCATGAGCCATGACCGATCCCACAAGAAAGAATAATTTGAAAAAATATTTTGCAGAGATGAACATCATTACCCTATCATGAATTGTATGTCACGTCATGCACAATCGAAATATTTGACGGCCATTCACAATGGTTGATAGAATTTTTAACACCAACAGATGTATGAAGTATAAATTGTAAAATGAAACACGCAATAATATTGCAGATTTGTCTTAAAAAAAACTCAAATATAGGTTAGTGGGTTTAGAGTTTTAGTGTCGTTTTTCTGCAGTTACTAATTATCATCAACTCGAGTAAGCCACACAAGATCCAACCAATTGGGGGAAGCTAAATAGGTGATCATCCTTTGTTTTTTTTAACTAAACTTGATTTCTTTGCGTCGTTTATAAATATTCAGCCATTTATTTGAAAAATTAATATTACGTAAACAAAAAATTGTTGGAAAAATAAATAAATTGTTCTAAATAACGTCATGAAAAATCAAACTTAATCAACCAAGAAAAATGCCTCCCATCTTAACCACATGAGTTAGAAGATGTGTTTGATTATAGTATATAATATTATGCAGTTAAACAATTAATTAAAATTTATTTAATTTTTAATTTTTAATTTTTAATTACGTGAGGATATACGTACAGCTTAGACGGCTAGTATTTTCAAACCTTTTTATAAAAAAATAAAAATATATCCATAATAAATTATAATTAAAATATATTTAAATATTTGAACTATTTATAGTAATATTAGATAATTTTATTTTACGTGCAACGCATGTGTATTTACTAATAATTATAAAGAGCCTTGAAAATAGTTCAAATGAGCCGTCTTAGTCGTGTATCCTCACCTAAATTTTTTTTTTTTTTTTGATAAAATCTTTCTAACTACCGCTTACATCCTCAACTAAGTAAACAAATTTCTTAAAATCCTAAAAAAAAATTAACTAACTTAACATATATCCAAAGTCTATAAACACGTCTATAAAAAAAATTCTAATAAAAATATGTTTAATATTCAAATTATATTTAAACCACTAAAGTTTTTAAACAAGTCTATACCAAATCTTAATTAAAATATATTTAAATTATTTTAATATAATATTTTTTTTATATCAAATTCTTTAATAGAATAGTATTAGAAAACAATTTTTTTGTACGTGCAATATGCAATGTACGTAAATGTGGTGACTAGTATAGATAAACGCCATGTCACATGAAGCAAGATTTGTTAATTAACATACAAACAAAAGATAAGTGGAACCATACCAAATGATATAGTTCTCCAGCTCCACAAAAGTGCTTGCGTTGCAAAATCTTTGTAAATTGAAAATAAATGCTAAAGTAAGAGTAGTTGAATTGGTCTTTTGTGTGCTGAAAGAATACTACTTCTCGCCTTCCAAATTTTCATCTGACAGAAGGAGTACTGTTATTTAATCCTTCCCTAAGATGAAAAATAATTACTTCTTGAAAATACCTAAACCCTCTTCCAAGTGTTGTCACATGTTATTTTATGCAAAATAAAATCACTGTAAAAATAATTTTGTGAACATCAAAAGTGATTTTGAGCTCTATTTTGAAATGTGGTAACACTTAAGTAAAAGGATGAACATATATTCTAGTTTTGATAGGTAAATAGAAATATACTCTTTTGAAAATAATTAGATTGTCTTTTTTCTGTTTTCTGTTTTATATTTTCTGTTTTATATTTTATGTGAAAGATTAATACACTGATTATCTTTATTTTAAAAATAAGAAAAATTCTTATAATAAACATTAAACATAAGAAAAGATTAGTATAAAAAACTAAAGAAAAAGAACATCCCTCTGCCACCGACTAGAAGACGATGTGAACGTAAGGCAT
Organism: Iris macrosiphon; assembly: GCA_036927795.1. Lineage (NCBI taxonomy): Eukaryota > Viridiplantae > Streptophyta > Magnoliopsida > Asparagales > Iridaceae > Iris > Iris macrosiphon. Next base: position 43,436,562 of record JAYESA010000020.1, read on the forward strand.
TGGATGCTATTTAGTTGGTAGCTAAATTGTTACAATTGTCCATGCGTGCAGTGGGGAAACAAATAGAACCTCATTATACTTTTTCTATTCAATGAGATCACTATAATTAGTTATTTATTATTTACATCTTCCAAACTAATAGTCAATTGTTGTTTGTGCCTTTTCTTATATAAATAAACTATCCCTCTCTTGGAGTATGAAATCAATGAATAGTAAGAACCTTTTCTTGAAAGTGGAAGAGTATATATATATATATATATATATATATATATATATATATATATATATATATATATATATATATATATATATATATCACAAAATTAGCGGAATTGATAATGTTAATTTTCTCCTTTCGAGGATAACCCAAGTCAACTCCAATGGGAATAATAGCATAAAGGGAGTCTAAAGATTATAAACAAACGAACAACCACTATGAACCAGGGGAGACGTGGTTTCCTAGTAATTTTTTTTTTTTTTTGGATAACAAATACATTCATGAAATTTGTAAGCTACAATTAGTCATATCTTTAAGGATATGCACAATTATATTAGAAGGTAATTCTTCGTACATGGAAAATGAACAGGATCGGTCCTGATACATGACAGCTAGAACGATCATTCAGGACCCTATAGATCAGGAGGATCAAAAAAATATAATATAATTATATAAATAATTTTGTACCAACAATAGAACTAGTATGTAATATGTGTCCTTCTTATTACAAAAAAATTGTGGCATAGTGGTTATTATATTAGACTTGTACACAATTGGTTCCTAGTTTAAAGTAGAGACATTTTTTTTATTTTACTTTTGTTTCATTTTTTTTATATTATGTATGGGGGTTTCAGTTTGAAAGTTTGTCTCGAGTCCCCATGAGCACAGAGTCGACCCTGAAAATGAATAAGATTGAGTAGATAACAAAGCTCTTGAAGCTAAAGAGTGTGCTACTATGTTAGCATCCTTGGGATATAGGTGCTACTATGTTAGCATTCCTTGGAATATAGGTGAATACATGAGTAATATTCTTTTCCCTAATAGTTTCCTAGTAAGTTATTGTACTATTGTCTGAATTTATTCTACGGTTCCAACCATTTCTGTTATCAAAATTTAATATTGTACGATATTTTTCATATGGTCAATACTAGAATTACAACCAATAATAGCTATAATCTTTCACAACTGTTACGTGATGGTTGTCAATTGGTCTCCTCTCTCCATGTGAGGTAGAAAAAAAAAAAAAGAGAAGCCAATTAAAAATTACCATGTAGACGGATGTAGTAAAAGTTACAATTATTATTGATTGTAAACTTGACATTATCCTTTCCATATGGTAAACAAAGAGAGTACAATGTATGAAGTTTTGACAATTTATGATGCCAAAACTTAATGCATCCTTCTTAGTTGTTAGTTGAGAATTAAAAGAAAAAAGTTTTTACTTTTTTTTTTAAGATAACATTAGTCAGGATCCTACTGTTATGGACTACTAGCAACAAGATCTTCTCCCATTTTATCATTGCTCGGGCTAGAACTCTTAACACATATTTAGGAGTCAAATCAGTTGAAAGTTTGTGATAATAAAATTTAGAAGTGGAGTTGGAAAACAAAAGTAAATTTTATGACATTGAAAGTCATTTGGATTTATACATTCAAACACTTTCAAATATAACCAATAGTTATTAAAAGTGACCAAATAATCTCTTGGAAGGTTCCAGATTCGAACCCTCTCCCCCCCCCCTCCCCACAAAAAAAGCATTAGCCTAGTGGTAGTGCGGAAAAACACCATGGAGAAAGTCCCAGGTTCGAAATTCCCCCCTCCTTCCCCCACCGGACGGCTGGGTGACTTATCTAGCCATGGTCCGACTTGGAGAAAGGACACACACACACACACACACACACACACACACACATATACATATATATATATATATATGTGTGTGTGTGTGTGTGTGTGTGTTTTCTAGAACAACCTGGGTGATTTTATATTATAGAAATATCCTATGTTACATGGGTTGTATTTGTATTTGGTGGTTGAGATTAAAATGTGTAGAGCCCACCATCTTTTAATCTCACCCACTCAATCCAAATCCAACCCATATAACATAGGATAGTTCTAGAGCATTACCCTATATATATATATATATATATATATATATATATATATATATATATATATATATATATATATATATATATATTGAAGAAGGTAATTTTATTAGAATTTTTTAGTAATTATTACATATCCCTAGCCCGAAGGCCTACAAACTCAGTCCAAAGACTATATCCCGGTCAGAAGTTCACATCTCGGCACAAAGGTCCGCACTTGCACACAATCTGCCAGTTCGGGCCTGAACTCGGTCCTCCTGGTTCATAACTACACTAAAGCACCATTTAATTTTTTACTAGGAATCAAGTGCTTCTCCGGTGGCTCTAACCCACAGCCTTTAGGGAGGATGCCTCACACCTTACCTAACTCAGCCCGAAGGCCACAATACGACCTGAAGGCCATATTCCAGCTCGAAGGACCATATTAGATCTGAAGGCCCACTCCTGCACATGATCTACCATTGCTGTCTTTAATGTCGGGCCATATGAAAATGAGAACAATGTATCTCTTTTCATATACTATAGGTGAGTTCTTAAAGAGTCCTTGGCATGAAGCATTGTGCTTCCTTGCGGTTCTATGCCGCTATGACATGGCCTTCTGCTGAGTTCACTCCCTCATGTGGTATCATCCACCGTAGCATGAGGTTCACTCCCTCTTTGTAGTGCCAAATTATCCAGCACGAAATCTTGCGCTTCCTTATGGTGTTACGCCACTGTGACATGACTTTCCATCGAGGATTTACATTTTTTACCTCTGTGGTGTCATACCACTGTAACATGAGGTCATCGACCTTTTTGTAGTCCTGCCTACCACTCATCATTCTACAGCATTAGGCCTCCTGTCTATGCGCGGTGCTACGCCGCTGTGACATTATTTAATGCCGAGGATTTATATCTTTTACCTCTGTGGTGTCACACTACTGTAGCATGGGATACAAGTCATTTTTAGTGTTGAAACAATGTGCTTCCTGTAAAGCACACCGGACATTCACTCTGTCCGAGAACTCATTAACGCGTCAAAGCCATCATTCCACATAAAATTGTTCTTTATAAAGAACAAGAAGTAGACAACAGTGGTTCTGGGTCCATAATTCCTTAATTTCTCAAAGGACTACTCATTGTTCCTGATATTCTTCCCGTCAATGGTCCTTCTTTGAACCAAAAGCTAGATGCCTAGTAGATTTCTCTTTGAACTAATAGCATAAAATTTTATGGTAGAATTACATAGACACAATATCAGAATGTCTTCAAGTCCATTTTGGTTGTTGTGTCCTCGACCAGTTGGCGCTTGAGACCCTTGGTGAATGGGTCCGCCAGGTTCTCTTGACTCCGAACATCAATTACGGTATTGACTCCAGTCTTTATCAGATCATTCACTTTCCTGTGCCCCAATCGCACAGTCTTCTTCTTACCATTGAAGAGGTCATTTGATGCCACCGCTACAGTCACTTGGTTGTCGCAGTAAATCGGTACCGTTAGAATCTATGCACCAACCAATGAAAGATCATACATGAGCTCCCGAAGCCACTCTGCTTCATCCGCTGCAGCAACCAGTGCATAAAACTCAGATTCCATCGAGGAATGAGAGAGCATAGTCTTCTTTTTAGACTTTCATGATATAACAGCTCCACCCATGGAAAAGATATATCCTCCTGTTGTCACGCCCCGATTTCGGCTAATCGATAATCGTCCCCCGGGCGTGATGCCGTGCACGCGTAGGGCGCGCGTGCACAAGGCCTTAGGCATAAGGATATTCTTTAGAACAATGCAACAGAGTGGACATATAAGATAACACAAGGTTGAGGCATAAAAAAGTTTCTCTTTTATTCATAATGAACATCTTTTTACATTGCTTGACTCAAAAGTATAAAATGCCCCACGGGCTTACAAACTTGGACGCAAAATGAGATAGCCGATCCATACATTATGTCCCTTTACATAGATTCAAAAACGCAAAACCACCTTGGGTGCGAGTAAGCACCATCGCCTTAGCGATATTCAGCAACGGAGAGGGTGAAAGGCTTCTAGCTTGAGCCTCCAAAAGTCTTGGCCACGAACCGCCAAGGATCCCAAAAGTTCTGAGAGAGCTTCAGCTCCTCGCCGCGTTGCCTTGCGCCGGGGAACCTGCTACAACGAGGGTCAGTACTTCGGAAAGTACTGGTGAAGGCTAGCTGCTCAACTTTACCAAGCTCATGAGATGAGATCTAATGAGTATGCTACAATTATGTTCTTAGGTGGGTTCCTATTCTTGCCTAGTTCAGATTTCATTTAGCAGATATGCAAGAACAAAATAACATAACTTCGCATGCCACCGTTCGGTGACTTTACCTGTCCCGTCTGAACCACCTGTACAACTTACCATAGCCTTCCCTGCCACGAAGACATAGTTAGTCTCCACAGTTTAAATATACAACAACAACATCTCTTGGTTGGACGGAGGATGGATCGGCTGACATTCCGCCTCAGGTAGCTAGCCTTTGGCGGACGCACGGACCCATCCAAGCGCTAGGACTACACTAGCAAATGTTCTACCCAGGTCGAAGCGGTCCCGGTGCCCCGGCGACCGTTCGTAGAACGTTACCCCTTGTATACAAGTTTGTCTAACACCAACCCACCAAACACATAGTTAACACATAAGAATTTAAAGAACGGCATGCATTAATGAATTTATGCAAGGTTCTGAATGACAAGCAATGAATGTTCCAAGCCTACTTCTTATCTTTTTCATTCAACTTTATATATATTTGGTATCGTTTGAATGAATGCACAACTGAGTCAATTTTATTATGGACGGAGCCCTTGGAAAGAAGGTGCTTATCGAAATAGAGCCACTCACAAGTTGGTTGAATAGGAAGAAGAAAGAGAGACCTCTAAGACTCCGCTCGCGCGTCGTCTACACGATCACCTGCACGCACCAACAGATGATCAATACCTCCTGCTTCGGTCTCCAAGGCTCGATACGAAATGCGAAATCCTAAGAACGAAAGCAATGAAATCCATTGAAACCGTTCAAGAAAACGCAAGTCATAAAACCAACAAGAAAGCATCCAAGCGGCACGAAAACGGACAAGAAACCAACGCAACGGAAAGGCCCCTCTCGACTCTGCCGCCGAGTCCATCCTCGAGGCACAATCCATCGTATATGGGACCTGATTCCGAAGAAACCAATCCATAACGAGGAAAGGATCTTAATTCAATCTGTCCCGTTCGGACGGTCGTAAGTGTTTCTTGGCCGCGCTCCCCGAATAGGGGGAACGGGGCATTACATCATAACCATCCAAAAGAAAGTTTCGTCCCAAAACTTAGGAATAGAACCTACCACTAAGGAATAATGAGGGGAACCTTTCCCTCATATCATCTTCAAGTTCCCAGGTCGACTCCTCGACCGAGTGGTTCCGCCACAGGACGCGCACTAGCGAGACGGTTCGGTTCCGCAACTGCTTCTCTTTACGATCCAAAACTTGGACAGGCTCTGCCACGTACGACAAGTCCGCTTGCAGATTCAACTGACCCAAGTCGACTATGTGGTTCGGATCGTGTACAAACTTTCTCAGCTGTGAAACGTGAAAAATATTGTGTACTTCTGATAGGGCAGGCGGCAAAGCAACTTGATAGGCGACCGGAGTAACCCGTTTGAGAATTTCAAACGGTCCAACAAATCTCGGACTTAGCTTTCCTTTTACTCCGAATCGCATAACTCCGTGCATAGGCGAGACTTTCAAGAACACATTGTCCCCTTCAAAGAATTCAAGGGGGCGACGTCGAGCATCGGCATAACTCTTTTGTCGGCTTTGTGCTGTCTTCAACCGTTCACGAATCGACCGAACCTTTCGGACGGTTTGTTCAACCAGCTCCGGCCCAAGGATTTGCCGTTCTCCGACTTCGTCCCAACAGATTGGTGACCTACACTTCCGCCCATACAAAGCCTCGTACGGAGCCATCTCGATGCTGGACTGATAACTGTTGTTGTATGCAAATTCGGCCAGCGGCAGGTAGACGTCCCAACTTGACTTCGAATCGATCACGCAGAGGCGCAACATGTCTTCTAGTATCTGATTCACTCGTTCGGTCTAACCATCGGTTTGTGGATGATAGGCTGAGCTAAACTTCAACTTGGTCCCCATCGCCAGCTGAAGGCTCTCCCAGAAACGCGAGATGAATCGCCCGTCCCGATCTGATACTATAGAAACTGGCACTCCGTGCAGCCGGACTATCTCGTCAAGGTAGGTCTGGACGAGGCGATCGGCGCTCCAAGTACTTTTGATGGCAATGAAGTGTGCAGACTTGGTTAACCGGTCGACGATAACCCAGATTGCGTCGTTCCCCCGTTGCGTCCTTGGCAGGCCAACAATAAAATCCATGCAGATGTGCTCCCACTTCCATTCCGGGATAGCAAGATTTTGCATCTCCCCGCCCGGTCTCTGATGCTCTGCTTTCACCCTTTGACAAGTTATGCATTGGGACACAAAGAGTGCAACATCTTTCTTCATGCCGTGCCACCAGAAGGTCGTTCGGAGGTTCTTATACATCTTCGTGCTCCCGGGATGGATCATATAGGCTGCGTAATGGGCTTCCGCAAGGATCTCCTTTCTAAGTTCTGAATCATCGGAGACGCATAGCCTTCCTCTCACCCGCAACGCTCCATTTTCATCTACTGCAAAGTCCTTCGCCTTCCCCGCTAGAATTTGCTCGTGCATCTTCCTTAGGAAAGGGTCGTCTTTCTGAGTAGATGTGACCCGCTCTATTAGGTTGGGTACGAATCGCATTTGAGCGACCCGCGCGCCACGATATCGAATTCGGAGTTCGATGCCCAACTCTTCTAAGTCCCTTCGTAACCTGCGATCGACTGACAGAGACCCAACGAAGATCCGACTCAGAGCATCCGCTACAACGTTCCCTTTTTCAGGTGTGTAGTCTATTGTCAAGTCGTAATCTTTTATCAATTCTAGCCAACGGCGCTGACGAAGGTTGAGGTCTGTCTGGGTGAATAGGTACTTTAAGCTCTTGTGATCAGTATAAATTCGGCAAGGCACTCCATAAAGGTAGTGTCGCCACAATTTCAGGCCAAAGACAATTGCCGCCAATTCCAGGTCGTGTGTAGGATAATTTTTCTCGTGCTTCTTTAGTTGCCTGGAGGCATAGGCTATCACTCGATCTCGCTGCATAAGTACACACCCCAAACCTTGCCCGGACGCGTCGCTAAATATTTGGAATCCCGAGATCTCGTCTGGTAGTGCAAGTAACGGGGCAGAGGTGAGGCGATGCTTTAACTCTTTAAACGAAGCTTCGCAGTCGGCGGACCACTCAAACGCGACTCCCTTTTGTGTGAGGCGAGTCAGAGGTAGTGCAAGTTTGGAAAAATCCTTTACGAACCGTCTGTAGTAGCCCGCTAGCCCGAGGAAGCTTCGAATCTCGCTAACGGATGCAGGTCGCTTCCACTCGACAATGGCCTCCACCTTCTTCGGATCGACTGAGATGCCTCCCGCAGAAATGATGTGCCCGAGGAAAGATACACTACTTAGCCAGAATTCACACTTACTCAGCTTAGCATATAGCTGGTTGTCCCGAAGAGTTTGTAGCACGGTCCGCAAGTGCTCTGCATGTTCTTCCTCACTCTTCGAATACACCAAGATATCATCGATGAATACTACTACAAACTTATCGAGGTAGGGCCGGAACACGAGGTTCATTAAACTCATAAAGGCAGCGGGTGCATTGGTTAGTCCGAACGGCATCACCAGGAACTCATAATGGCCATAGCGAGTTCGAAAAGCTGACTTTGGCACATCGTCTGGCTTGATCTTTAGTTGGTGATAGCCTGAACGGAGGTCGATTTTAGAGAATACCGTGGCAGCTTGCAACTGATCGAAAAGATCGTCTATTCTTGGAAGAGGATACTGGTTACGAATGGTTGCTTTATTCAATTCTCGATAGTCGATGCAGAGCCGCAACGAGCCATCCTTTTTCTTTACGAATAGTACTGGCGCACCCCACGGAGATATACTAGGCCGAATGTATCCTTTATCTAGCAAGTCTTGCAACTGTACTTTAAGCTCCTTCAATTCTGCCGGGGCCATTCGATACGGCGTCTTGGAAATTGGTCGAGTTTCTGGGAACGTGTCTATAGTAAACTCTGTCTCTCGATCGGGCGGCATGCCTGGCAACTCGTCGGGGAACACATCAGGAAAATCCGCCACAACGGGAATAGACTCAACGTTTGCGCAATCTTGCCGAGTGTCTCGAACGGACGCTAAGTACCCTTCGCAGCCGGAGTGAATCATCCGTCGAGCAGACATTGCTGAGATCACCATGCAGGTATTCGACGCTTTCGACTCAGGACTGCACGTGAAGCGAAACTCGATCTCGCCGGGCAAACGAAATACGACTTCCTTTTTCGCACAGTCGATTGTAGCTGAACAAGCGCCGAGCCAATCCATCCCCAGAATAAGATCGTAGTCCCTTATGTCTAGAACTATCGCATCTAATGACAATCTCCGTCCCCCGATGCAAATGTTACCTTCACGACAGACTAAGCGAGCCGATAAATCTACGCCCGAAGGAGTACTAACACTTAGGTTTAAGCCTAGCGGTGTCATAGGAAATGTGTGTTCGGCGGCAAAATCTGCCGAAATGAAGCTATGTGTTGCACCAGAATCAAACAATACTCGAGCAGGTACATTATTAAAAAGTAATATACCTGACACCGTTGTGTTCGATGCAAGTGCCTCATCCCGAGTCAAAGCATAGACTCGGCCCTGAGCGTTTGGCGGTGCTTCGTTCGCTCGTTGAGTTTGCCCCTGACGCTGAGGCTCTTGGTTTTGTTGCTGCTGCTGCTCTTGCCCGCTAGCACGACAGTTCACTGCCATGTGGCCCTGACGACCGCATTTAAAGCATGATCCATTGAACACCCGACAGTTCCGTGCGATGTGTCCTGTACGATTGCATCGGTGGCAGACGGCTTCGTTACCCCTTTCCGGGTTTGCTCCCTGTTTACCGCCGTTGTTGGGGCGCTTCTGCGCGTTGTTTCCTCCTGTGTTGGCAGGACGCTTGTGATTGTTATTTTGCACAGCGCCGGTGCGAACTGGAGGATACTGCGACTCAAGGGACAGTGCATGATTCAAGGACTCCCGTATGGTACGATATTGAGTCGCTATGACATGGGCACGGATAGAAGGTCGTAGTCCGAGCTCGAACTTCCGTGTACGACTTTCAGCGTCGGCGATCTGCGACTTGGCAAACTTTGCAAGTCGGTTGAACTCTGAGGCGTACTGACGCACCGTCATGTCTCCCTGCCTCAGTAGTGCAAACTCGTCTTCCTTTTCGCGACGGACGACGGGTGGAAGGTATTCCTCCACGAAGGCCTTGCGAAACACGGACCAGGAGATAGCCGTTGTGCCACCTTCACTCATAATAGCTTGTTTGTGCACATCCCACCAATCATGTGCATTTTGTCGGAGCTGAAGCTGGGCACACGCCACCTTCTTGGTCTCGTCTAGGCACAGCGCTTCGAAGTGGTCCTCCAGCTCGACCAGCCAGTCCATCGCTAAGGAAGGGTCCTCGGTGCCTTTAAACGTAGCACGACACATCTTCTTGAATTCTGATATCGACACGATTGACCCATTCTCGCCTGAGGGTAAGGTACCCTGGGAATTCTGTGGTCCGGTGGCTTCAGCAACTATTGGCACGGTTGCGGGGGCGGATGCAGAATGATTGTTGGCGACCATATTCGTCACCATTGTTTGCAGACTATTCATCTGCTTTTGCTGTGTATCCGCCTGAAGTCGCTGCGCCACGAATTGAGCTTCAATCCGTGACTCGAACTGACTCTGCCGTAGTTCAGCTTGTTTCTGCTGCGTCTCCATCAAACGCATCATTCGCTCGAACGGATCGGCAGAGGGTGCGGCAGCTGGACTCCCAGAGCTGCCCGAGGTGCCTGAACTACTCGCTTGCACTTGCGCCACCATCTGCGCTTGTGCACCCGGCTCGGAAGTCGTTCCTTGAAAGGAAAGTAACTTGTATTAGTCTCAAGGTATATTATGGACTCACTGTATGGAACGTATCTTATTTTGGCCAAGCGAATTCAAGGGTCTACTCGAAAGGAACAAGGTCCTCTTTAGAAACTTTCTTTGTGAGATCAAAGGATCTGAAGCATGCTCTGATACCAATATGTCACGCCCCGATTTCGGCTAATCGATAATCGTCCCCCGGGCATGATGCCGTGCACGCGTAGGGCGCGCGTGCACAAGGCCTTAGGCATAAAGATATTCTTTAGAACAATGCAACAGAGTGGACATATAAGATAACACAAGGTTGAGGCATGGAAAAGTTTCTCTTTTATTCATAATGAACATCTTTTTACATTGCTTGACTCAAAAGTATAAAATGCCCCACGGGCTTACAAACTTGGACGCAAAATGAGATAGCCGATCCATACATTATGTCCCTTTACATAGATTCAAAAACGCAAAACCACCTTGGGTGCGAGTAAGCACCATCGCCTTAGCGATATTCAGCAACGGAGAGGGTGAAAGGCTTCTAGCTTGAGCCTCCAAAAGTCTTGGCCACGAACCGCCAAGGATCCCAAAAGTTCTGAGAGAGCTTCAGCTCCTCGCCGCGTTGCCTTGCGCCGGGGAACCTGCTACAACGAGGGTCAGTACTTCGGAAAGTACTGGTGAAGGCTAGCTGCTCAACTTTACCAAGCTCATGAGATGAGATCTAATGAGTATGCTACAATTATGTTCTTAGGTGGGTTTCTATTCTTGCCTAGTTCAGATTTCATTTAGCAGATATGCAAGAACAAAATAACATAACTTCGCATGCCACCGTTCGGTGACTTTACATGTCCCGTCTGAACCACCTGTACAACTTACCATAGCCTTCCCTGTCACGAAGACATAGTTAGTCTCCACAGTTTAAATATACAACAACAACATCTCTTGGTTGGACGGAGGATGGATCGGCTGACATTCCGCCTCAGGTAGCTAGCCTTTGGCGGACGCACGGACCCATCCAAGCGCTAGGACTACACTAGCAAATGTTCTATCCAGGTCGAAGCGGTCCCGGTGCCCCGGCGACCGTTCGTAGAACGTTACCCCTTGTATACAAGTTTGTCTAACACCAACCCACCAAACACATAGTTAACACATAAGAATTTAAAGAACGGCATGCATTAATGAATTTATGCAAGGTTCTGAATGACAAGCAATGAATGTTCCAAGCCTACTTCTTATCTTTTTCATTCAACTTTATATATATTTGGTATCGTTTGAATGAATGCACAACTGAGTCAATTTTATTATGGACGGAGCCCTTGGAAAGAAGGTGCTTATCGAAATAGAGCCACTCACAAGTTGGTTGAATAGGAAGAAGAAAGAGAGACCTCTAAGACTCCGCTCGCGCGTCGTCTACACGATCACCTGCACGCACCAACAGATGATCAATACCTCCTGCTTCGGTCTCCAAGGCTCGATACGAAATGCGAAATCCTAAGAACGAAAGCAATAAAATCCATTGAAACCATTCAAGAAAATGCAAGTCATAAAACCAACAAGAAAGCATCCAAGCGGCACGAAAACGGACAAGAAACCAACGCAACGGAAAGGCCCCTCTCGACTCTGCCGCCGAGTCCATCCTCGAGGCACAATCCATCGTATATGGGACCTGATTCCGAAGAAACCAATCCATAACGAGGAAAGGATCTTAATTCAATCTGTCCCGTTCGGACGGTCGTAAGTGTTTCTTGGCCGCGCTCCCCGAATAGGGGGAACGGGGCATTACACCTGTGGACCTTTTGCTCTCTACTTCTGAACATCAGCTTGCATCACTGAAGCCTTCTACTACTGTCAGATATCCGTTGTAGTGCAGTGCATACTTATGAGTCCTCCTGAGATATCTTATCACTTTCTTCACAGCTTTTTAATGCTCCACACCTGGGTTGCTCGTGAATCGACTCAACATCCCCACGACAAAAGTTATGTCAGGCCTTGTGGCAGTTGTTGCATACATCAAACTCCCAATGACGCTTGAATACTCCAGCTGCCTGATGCTTTTTCTAAAATTTGGCTTTAGCTTCTTGTCACACCTGTAAGGAGTATCGATCCCTGGAAGATCTTGATATCCATAGCGTTGAGCATCTTCTCAATATAATGAGACCGTGACAGCGCTACCCCACATTTGGAGATAAGCCCTAGACTAGACATCTTGTTTATTCTTTTACAATGAACATGTCATAATCTATTATACCATAACTCAAGAGAATAACCAAAAGAAGCGACTGCATTTATCATTGTAGCAGGAGTTACAAGTTGACGTTTGAACATCCCTTCAGTACAAAAAGTTTTTTCGAAGTATGTTCCTTTGAAAGACATAACCATCTGTCCAACATTAATGTCCATCCTCAAGCTTGCGTTGCAGAACAAACTTCCTGAGACTAGATTCTTGGCTATCATTAATACATGCTTCACATTCTGAAGTGTCAGTGACTTCCCCGAAGTCAGGTTTAGTACCACCGTTCTGGTCCCTAGTACTTCAACTTGTGCTTGGTTTGCCACCATAACCTTTTCAGATGTAGGCTTGTAGGTGGTGAACAACTCTTTCTTTGAGCAAACATGGAAGGATGCGCCAGTGTCCACCCACCAGTCAGAGTCGACACCAGTCGTGACAATCTGCGCAATCATAGCAACCTTGTTAGGCTCACATTGCTCTGTCTGTTTGGGCTTGAATCTACAGTCACTCCGGTAGTGGCCTTTCTTGCCACAATTAAAGCAAGTCACTCTGGACTTGGGCTTTGGCTTCTGCTTGAACGAAGCCGATTTTACCTTCAGATTGTTGAAGTCCTTCTTTTTTTTGTTCTGAGAAGCCTTCTGCTTTTCCTTGAAATCACCAGTATGCACCAAGTTGGCCTTTGCCAACTGTTTGGACAGGGAATCCAACTTCAGTTGTCCCATAGCCTCATCTTCAATGTGAATCCAGTGAAGAAGATCTTTGAGCTGGATCTCCATCTTCTTACGATACATGTCAGTCTTGAACTTTATCCAGCCTAGAGGAAGCTTGGTGACGATAGCCCCCACCATGAACTTATATTCCTGCTTCATGCCCTCTTCCTCCAGCTTCTGCTGCATCTTCAGAAGTTCCTTGACTTGCGGCAGCATTACCTTCTCGTCTTCAAATTGTAAAGTGAAAAACTTTTCAACGAGATAAATTTTAGACGTCTTTTCATCAGTTTTGTAATGCTTCTCAAGAGCTTCTCAGACGTCTTTCGCCTTCTCTTTCTTGTTGTAAGACTCTGTCATTGAGTCCTCCATTGCATTGAGGATCAATAGCCTGTAGAGGTCATTGTCTTCTTTCCACTTGTTGTGTGCGTCCTGTGCCATACTAACTTGAAGTTCTCCTCCATCTTCAATGATGGTAGGTTCTGGATCAACCTACACATAAGCAACTTTGACAAGACGAAGATTCAGAGATATCTTCCTCTTCCAAATGTTGTAGTTTTCGCTATCAAACTTCTCAAGCTTGTGAAATCTAGTATCGAGAAGGTTTGATCGGTTCTCCATCTTACTCGGATCTTGCTTTGAGATTGTTATTTTTGAGGCTTAATCAAAGATGATAGAACCAGAAGTTGAAGTCGAGATCAGGAGTTCACACAAGAGCTCCCTTCTTGATATCTCTCGATCCAACAAAAAGATAATATATATGATCTAATTATAACTAGAAACAAGATAACAAAAGAATCAGAGAAAACTATCTTCTCGTTCTTCCTTGCAATCGCAGTTGCAAACGGACATAACAGAGTTTACAACTTGCAAAATAGTAGAGGAAGAAGAAGAAGAAACTCTACTTGTTAGGGTGATGAAGATCACCGTTGCTCAAAGCAAGATTCGTCCCACACGATCTGCTCTCAGGAACCTGCAAGGTCAAGTAGAACTTCTGGAACGCTCGTTGTCACCTCCTTGCTTGGACTCGCACGAACCTCTTGGACTGCAATGCCGGCTGCTGCAACTCTCTTCGTCTCCTCTATTTCGAAGTAAGTCCTCAAAGAGGCACGAAGAGAGTATTTATAGAGAGGGTGAAAACTCTAGCCACCCAACAGTTATGGAAAGATAGGAACAAATTAATTATGAATCCCTATAAGATAGGCACAAATTAAATTCAAATCCCACAAAAAAGTGATCTGAATAACAGATCATATCTTTCCATAACCGTTCAAACATATCCGCAGCAGCAGCAGCGCAATCCCTGACAGCCCATGTGACCACGCATCAAATGCGCACAAGCGCCGATGCTTTGCGTCCGAGTCCGAGTCTCTTGGGGCTTAGATCCTATGGAATAAATTCTAAGAGAACGACAAAAAGCATAAATGCTTTCATTAAGGAGTTAACCCTTCTTCATCTTAATAAAATACCCCCACGTGGCACCCATGTGCCTCACCATACCCATGTGCACATCTCAACACAAGTAAATCATTATATTGAGATACCCACTTGGTGGTGTGTAGCCAATGTGGAACTATCTTTCATAGTCCAAAGATAAAAACACCAACGTAGTGCATATGCAATAATTGCCAAAATTATAATTTTAGTTTTAATCCTGCAGGTAAATCAGAAGTTCTTCAATTAGAGGATTATGGAGTATACTCAAGGGGCTCTCTCTAAGCAAACTCTAGCTGAATTGCAATTATCAATTGTCAACTGTTTTTGTTAAGAGTGTCGAAAACTGAAGGATCATGGAAAGGCCAAAACATGTTCTAGGTCTTGTTTGGTTCGTAGAATCTTGACATTAAAAAAAAATTATTTTTTTCTATGTTTGGATATCAAAGAAATGTAAGAGAAAAGAAAATTAATTTTCAACGGAAAGAAAAAAAAGAAGGAAGGAGTGGTTGCCTTCACCCACACAAGGATTCACTTTTTCATCTTTAAGTATTTATTTTTTCTCCCATTTTTTTTTTTTGATATTTTCAAATTCCGAAAAAAAAAACTATGAAAATTATAATTTCTCAAAAAAAAAAAAAAACTTATTTTCCTTCCCTTCTCGCGAACCGAACGAACCTAAATGTACATGTTCTAGTTGCTGGGAGTAGGTGCTCGGTGTGTTTTGTATCATAACTTTTACTTGGCTGGTTGCTACTACATATTTCAGACCTTCTCTTTTGATCTGAAATTTTTGTTTCTCTTCTATGATTATCCATGGCACTAATGGAGAGGAACTTATATATCAATATGCCTCCTGATTATGAAGTGCAACTTGGTAGCAACTAGTTGAATCAATTTTTTTGGATTCGTTCTAAACATATTTAGTTAATATAGTTAATAATTTATTCTTTTATATAGTCACTAATTTTAATAGAATTTACGATTCATGTCTATATAGTATTATGCATTGTTAAAGAGGTAGAAAATTAGTTCAACAATTCAATCAAAATTATATAATTCTTTGTTTACTGTTTTATATTTTTATGTTTTTTTTTTTTGTTAGCAAAATATGTTACTTAAAAAATAATAAAGTGGACAAGAAAAAAGACAAAACAAGAAAAAAGAAAAGAAAAAGATAGAACAATTGGTTCATTCTCAAATCATGGGCCATTGATAAATTTGTTATTATTTGAGTTGAAAGTTCAAATGAACAATGACCAAAAAAAATATAGTTGATGAACGAGGTAAAATAAATCATATTGAAGAATTAGCTGATACAAAGAGTAACAAAAATGATGACATTGATAATCTTGATAAGAATGCAAATGATAGAAATAGAAATGAGGATCATTTTGATGGTACTAATAAAAATTTGATAATAAAAAAGCAGAACAAAATATTTCGAATATTTATAATCCAAAACATGGGTCCAAAATTTATCATTTGCTTGATATTATTATTAATTTAATATTTCTAGTATTGAAAGTAAAAAAAAGCTATAAAGTTCTAAATTTTACTACCATTCAGAGTCTCAAAAATTCCCAAATCGGATGCATGAAGGGAATGTTTGGTTTGTGGATTTGGAGCGCTGAAGTGGCCAAAATTTAAATTTTGGACCATTTTACGTGTTTGGTTGGAGAATTTACAGACAATATTTAATGTGATTTGATATTAACAGTAAATCTTGTCTTCCACAAAACCGTTATTTTGATATTGAAATTTTTTCCTCCAAAGTAAAGTATGGAAGTAAAAAAAAAATTATTTTCACTTCGCGCTTTCGTTAGACTTCTTCTTCCTCTCTGCTTTAACAATTTTTTTTATATTATTTATGTTATATCAACAAAAAATTATACTTTTTTATTCATTTCAACAACTAACAAAATATTAAATTTTAGCATTTTTTTACTTCTAACCTCTACTTCTTCAAAAACATAAAACGAAAAAAATTCTACTTTGTTTTGTTTTGTTTTACCGTACATAAAATGTAGATTTTTTGAATTTCTTTATTTAGCCGAAACAAACAATCCCAAGATGTTACATGTTTTTATGGGCTACAAGTGAATATTTACAATAAAAAAATAGATCTTCTTTTGGGTGGGCCCACGCAAAAAGATGAGAGACTTTTTATCCCCACCGCACTCTGGAGGTCCCCAACCCGGGTAGGGGAATTAGAAAGAGATGCACTATCAGACAAAAAGAACTTCTCGTGTAAAAAGTATATTTACACCACCAATGGTCGACAAATGAAAAAAATGAAATGAGAAAGCATGTGGGCCTCTCTGAAAAATGCCAAATACTAGTTCATGATTCTTGAAATTGGTGTTCTTACAATTGGTGGACTGGAAATCACCTTTTAGCCTTTCGAATTATTTTGCTCATGAATATGAAATTTCGCATGTTTTCGTTTGGTTGTTCTTTAACAAAAATATTATGCAATATATGTTGTATGTAACATTTATTGTTGTAAATAATATATAAATCTATTATTTGATTGTTTGTAAATAATGTTTCAAAAATTACAAATATATTGTTTGGAATGAAATAATTGACACATATTCTTACAATTTTTGTTGTGGTAAATAAAAAATAAATAGCTTTGATTGTTCTTTTGTGACATTTAAACAAGAGAGAATCATTGAAAATGATATAAATAGATTAAAAAATGTTGTCCTAAGTAGTGTTGTGATTATTTTAGATATAACATGTGTTACGGTAGTATGAGAAAAAATATATATATTATTATACTAATTTTATAATTTATATTAAATTAAATATTAAAATTAATATAAATAGTGCAACAAATATTGTATAATTTTTTTTTTTTTATATTAAACCAAACTACACAGATGTAAACACTACCCAAAAGTAAGGACTAAGAAAGAAATCAGGTAGGTAGGAGAGCAAAAAAAAATTATTGAAAAATCTCAGTCAATTTGTTTCTTCTACTTTTCTTTCCCCTAACTGCCCAACAAACTTTGCTAATACATGAATAATCTTTCAACATCCTACACTTTTTCCTAAGCTTTTAACTTAGGAAATGTTTGGTTGCACGAAAGTGTACGAAACTTCGTTTGTGAGTGAGATGGATGTGCATAAATTTTGACTTTCTAAAAGTTGTTTGGTTGGTGGAATTAAAAAATATGAAAGTGAAAGTAAAAGAAGTTTCGTTGTTTTGATGGTTGTTGAAATTGAATAAAAAAAGAAGTTCCGTTGTTTGGATGGTTGTTGAAAGTAGATGTTGGTTTGACTGCGAACGGTCAGTTCACACATATTTTTTGGAGTTTCAAAGAGCCAACCAAACACTTGAACCCTTGCGAGTTCAACCCAGTTTTAGATTTCTTTCCACTTTCACCACAGTTTCAACGAACCAAACATGCCCTTAATAAGCTAAGCCTGTATTTGGGAACATTGGTGGAAGGAAAAGAAAATTTTGAGAGAAAAGAAAGTGGATGAGAGTAAAATAGAAATAAAGTTAAATTTTCTTTTCCTTTATTTGGATGAAGAAAAAGTAGGGGAAGAAAAAGTTAAAAAATAATTTTATTTATTTGTTTGTGGATAGAGATATAATTACTATTCAATTCTTGATATTTTCAAATCATAATTTATGCTTACCTTTTATAGGACTAGTTGAATAAATTCTTCCAAAATCCTTCCATCTCTTTCCATTTTTCTCCTACTTTTGGGAGAATTTTTTTTAATGGAATCTACATAAATTTTTCTCTCAATTTTTTTTTCTATTTTTACTTTCCCTTTTCAAACACCATCACTTTTAATTTTACTTTCACTTTTTTCTCAATTTTTTTCTTTCTTCTATATTTCTTCCTTTCCATACAGTATCTAAAAGAAAAGAAAAAAAAAACAATCCCATATGAATACTCTCTTAATTTCAATTCATTAAAATCTAGCATTGAAGTATGATTAGGTGACAAAAAAGAAGATTACTGGAGGCACTACATACACTTATTGTTAGGGGTTATTACCATTTTTTGAGTCCTGTGGATAGTTATGACTGTAGAAATTTTCATAATTATTGTAATGTTTAGGTCTGTCAAATTATTTGTATTTTTTGACTGTTAAGATAGCTAAAATTTATATAATCTTATATACGCACATGACTGCTAAAATTATGACAGTCAATTTTGACAGTCATAAAGGACCGTCAGTCCAAAATTGTAAAATTTATGACATCTTCTAACACTTTGTAATGTGTCCTTAGCAATCCCCATAATAAATCAAGTTTGTCTCCATAATGGTAACTATGCAACTTAATCAAGCTTAGCCAATTATGAACAAAGTGAAACCTAGTATTTCAAGTTTCTTTTTTAAAAGGGTTATTTATACTAACTATCCTTAAGTTTTGGACCTATTACACGGGATACCCCTACTTTTAAACTAATTACACTGACCACTCATCCCTTTAGAAAAAAATTTAAAAATATGGGTAGTTAGTTAGTGTTATAATTTTTTATTTTTATCTTAAAGTAGGGGTACCCCGTGTAATAAACAAAAAATATTATTGGAAATACATTGTATATATGGTGATTGACCCATGTGACTTAGACCCAACTTGATATGTGGATGTATATATATGTAATATCATGATGAATGAAAGATCTAGATTATTCTCTCCTACTACTTCTTCACATGGTATCAAATCATGACAGCTAGGGCATGATTTTTTCTCCACGGCGGCGGCGGCGAGTCTCCCTTCGACCGACGGTATGACGAGTGGTGGCGGCGGCGACAAATTTTCTATGTCGGTAGCGGCGACAACAATGATCGATCCCACCTCCCCGTATTACTTTGGTTCTAATGACAATCCGGGTAATGCAATTACGAAAGTGGTATTTCGTGGAAAAAATTATGAGGAATGGTCGAAATCTATTCGGTTTTCTCTACGGGTTTGACAAAAATTTGTGTTTATTGACGAATTTATCGATAAACTTACGTAGAATGACAAATTAGAGGATTGGTACTGTGTCCAATCGATGCTTGTGCAATAGATCTTGCACACTATTGATGCTTCGGTGAAGAAGACGATACCCTACTTTGATGAGGCGAAACCGATGTGGGATTCGCCCAAGGACCAATTTAGCGTGGAAAATGGCGTTAGAATTCAACAGATTAAACATTCGTTGGCAGAGTGTCGCCAAACGAAATCCATGTCCGTGGTCGACTACTTCGGCCAATTGCAGACTCTTTGGGATGAGTTGGGGACTTATTAACCTATTTCGGCGTGCAATTGCGGCAAATGTACATGTGATATCCCGAAGAAGTTGCATAAATGGATTGATGAGGAGCACTTTCATTAGTTTCTTCATGGGATCAATTAGGAACTCTATGGCAACGTCCGCTCGACTTTATTGGCACAAGATTCGTTCCCTACTTTGGCGCGTGCTTATCAATCCATGCTACAGGAGGAATGATTGTGCACGTCTACATAAGTCTCCTCTGAATGGGACGAGGTTATGGCGCTTGCGGTTAAAACTCCTTCTATTAACCGTGGGCCATCTCGTTTGGATGATCGGGATAAATCGGAGTTGCTTTGCAATTTTTGCAAATGCAGCAGACATGAAGAAGCCACTTGCTTTGAGAAACACGGCTTTCCGGATTGTTGGGGGGATAGGCCGCGTGGCGGCGGACGAGGGGCTGGCCCCGGACGTGGTGGCGGACACGCGGCTGGTGGTGGACGTGGACTGGGTGCGGAGGTGCATGCGGCGGTGGCAGGACGTCGCACGACGGCTGCAGTACATACATGTATGGCAGGTGATGGTGCAGGCGGTGTTCCGGGAATAACTCCGGATCAATAGCAACAACTTATTTTTCTGCTTGGTAACTCTTCGGTCAAATCTCCGGAGGACCATATGGTGGGTAAGTCTATTGTACCTTGGATTTTACAGGCGCTTCGAATCACCTGCGACACATTCCCAAATACTCAGCCGATTTCCAAGGCTCCGTACAAAATGGCCCTTGCTGAACTGAAGGAGTTAAAGTGCCAACTTCAAGAACTGCTGGATCGTGGGTTCATCCGTCCGAGCATGTTTCCTTGGGACGCGCCTGTACTCTTTGTAAAGAAAAAGGACGGGACGTTACGACTCTGCATCGATTATCGGGAGCTGAATAAGGTCACTATCAGAAACAAGTATCCCCTGCTCAGGATAGACGACCACTTTGATCAGCTGCAAGGTGCATCGGTGTTCTCGAAAATCGATCTTCGCTAGGGCTACCACCAGTTGAAGATTAAGCCTGAGGACATGCCCAAGTCTGCATTTCGAACCCGCTATGGACATTACAAGTTTTCTGTTATGCCGTTTGGACTGATGAATGCCTCTGTCGCTTTTATGGATTTGATGAATCGTGTGTTCCGACTATTCCTCGATAATTTTATCAATGACATCTTAGTGTACTCGAAGAATAAGGATGAACACGCAGAACACTTGCGGATGGTGCTTCAAACCCTTCGAGACAATAAGTTGTACGCGAAGCTAAGTAAATACGAGTTCTGGTTGGACAGTATATCCTTTTTAGGGCACATTATTTCTGCAAAAGGTATCTCAGTTGACCCAAAGAAAATAGAAGCCAACGTGAAGTGGAGGAGGCCTGAGTCAGCTAGCGATATTCGGAGTTTTCTTGGTCTAGTAGGCTACTACCGGAGATTTATAAAGGATTTTGCGAGGATCGCTTCACCTCTGACCCAGCTCACTCATTAGGGAGTAACGTTCACGTGGACGGACAACTGTGAAGCTTCGTTTATGGAGTTAAAGCAGCGCCTTATCTCAGCACCAATTTCTACCCTTCCAAACGGACCCGATGATTTTAAGATATATAGTGACGCCTTGGGAAAGGGTTTGGGATGTGTCCTTATGCAGAGGGACAAGGTGATAGCTTTTACGTTGAGGCAGTTGAAGCCTCACGAGAAGAATTATCCAACATAAGGTCTGGAGCTTGCGGCGGTAGTGTTCGCGCTGAAGTTGTGGTGCCACTACCTCTATGGTGTGCCATGCGAGATCTATACGGGCCATAAGAGTCTAAAATATCTCTATACACAAAATAATTTATATCTACGAAAATGGTGTTGGCTCGAACTCCTTAGCGATTTTGACTTGATGATCAGATAAACACTAGGCAAGGGTAATATTGTACCTGATGCACTGAGTCGAGTATATGTTGGGAGCCAGGCTATTGATGACAAGCTGCGTCGGGATATTAAAGCTTTGGACATTACACTTAAAATCAGATACGAAAAGGTGGCGCAAGTGGCTCAGCTGCGCGTCAAACCTGACTTATTAGAAAAGGTCAAGTCCGCTCAGAAGGATGATATATTCCTACAAAAGATGTAAGGTCTTATCTCAGCAGAAAAGGCAACCGGTAGGCACGGATGAGATGATGCGAGTGAAGGAAAGATTGTGCATTCCTAACAATGCAGCCCGCAGAAAAGAGATACTTATGGAAGCTTACTATGCAAGTTACACTTCACATTCGGGTAGCACAAAGATGTATCGAGATCTCCGTACGACATTTTGGTGGCACGGCATGAAAAGATATGTGGCGCTGTTCGTGTCGCAATGCATGGCTTGTCAGAGGGCAAAGGCAGGGCACCAGAAGCCGGGCGGAGTGATACAGAACCTTGTTATACCGGAATGGAAATGGGAACATATAACGATGGATTTCATTGTTGGTTTGTCGAAGACGCAACGGGGAATAATCCCATCTGGGTCATCGTTGATCGACTCACCAAGTCAGCTCACTTTCTGCCTATCAAAAGTACTTGGAGTGCCGACCGCCTGGCCCAGATCTACCTCAACGAGATCGTTCGACTCCACGGCGTGCCCGTATCCATTGTCTCCAATAGAGATGATCGATTCTTATCGCGGTTCTGGGAAAGCTTGTAGTCAGCAATGGGGACAAAGTTTAAGTTCAGCTCTACCTACCATCTACAGACAGACGGCCAAATAGAACGTGTCAACCAAATCCTCGAAGACATGCTACGACTCTGTGCCTTGGACTTGAAGATTAGTTGGGACATGTATCTCCCGTTAGCCGAATTTGTATATAACAACAATTATCAATCCAGCATTCAGATGGCGCCGTATGAGGCATTATATGGGCAAAAGTGCAGATCCCCGATCTGTTAGGACAAATTTGGAGAACGAAAAATTCTTGGCCTTGAACTTATAGAGCTAACCGTCCAGAAGATTTGCTTGATTTGAGAACGGCTAAAGGTATCACAGAGTCATCAGAAAAGCTACTCAAACACGCATCGACGACTCTTGAGTTCTTAGAAGGTGATCGGGTATTTCTCAAAGTCTCGCCATGCGAGGAGTTACCAGATTTGGACTAAAAGGGAAGCTAAGTCCAAGATTTTTTGGTCCGTTCAAGATACTAAAGCGAGTCACCCCAGTCGTATATCAGATTGCCCTATCTCCGTCACTATCTGAAGTTCACGATGTCTTCCATGTTTCACAGCTTAGGAAGTATGTATACGACCCAAGTCATGTGGTGGATCTTGATCAACTGGACCTAAGGGCAGACTTGACTTATGTTGAACATCATGTGCGAATCTTGGATTATAAAGAGAAGCTGCTTCGAAGTCGTTCGGTTTCTCTCGTGTGCGTGCTTTGGCAAAATTATTCGGTCGAAGAATCAACATGGGAGCTTGAATCGGAGATGAGGGAAAGGTTTCCTTCATTGTTTCTTAGTGGTAGGTTTTATTCCTAAGTTTCGTGGACGGAACTTCCAATTAGTTGGTTAGGATGTGGTGCCCCGTTCCTCCTATTCGGGGAGCGCGGCTAAGAAATACAAGTCGGTATCGTTTGATCGGGATAGATTGAAACAAGATCTTATTCTCGTTATGGATTTGCTTCTTCGGAATCGATTTCCATATTCAGTGGACCATGCCCTGAGGATCGACTTAGCGGCAGAGTTAAGAGGGACATCTCTGCTGCAAGTTTTCTTGCCTAGTTTTCGCTGTCGCTTTATTGCTTTCGTACTTTGAGTTGTTTTCGGGTTTGCTTGCATTTTTTGAATGGTTTTGTTGGATTTTATTGTTTTCGTTCGTTGAACTGCACTTCAATTTCGAGCTTGGAAAGAGTAAAAGAGGTATTGATCAGCTGTTCGTGGCAATGCAGGTGATCGTGCAGTAGACGACGTGCGAGCGGAGTCTTGAAGCACCTCTTTTCTTTTTTTCTCAAACCAACTTGTGAGTGGCTTATATTCAATTCAGTTGACTCTTCTTCCAAGTCTTCACATCTAAAAATCTTGCTTTCTTGCTTGCCCCGATCAAACGATACCATAATAACTAAAAGATGTCGAGATAAAAAGGAATAGACTTGGATAACTTTATGCTTGTCAATCAACTTGTGAACGGTTATCTATTGCATGCTAGTTCATTTAGAATATTTTATACACGCTTCAATTTTAGTTAGAATGCATACTTTTCCTATAAATTGTGCTAAGTATAGAACACACCTTGTTATACAATAAATTATTCAGGGAGACTATGCAAAATGAATCATGCCATGCTATTTGTCTTGTACTCGTGTTGCCTCAACTACAATATTGATAACTTAATATGAACGTCGTTGATCACGGACAACTTATGCACAAGGTCATTGGTTCCTGTGGACGATCACTGGGGCACTGGCACCGACCCGATCCAGGCGGAACCCAACGTTTAGTGTCACATGATTGATGGGATGCTTGCAGCGCACCACGTGCTTTCGTTGCATACCATCCTCGTCAATGACTATTGTCCTTTATGGCATCTTGGTAGTGATCGCCATTTATATTTAAACCTGTGCAAGCTAACTTGTGTCTTCGTGACAGTGAAAGACATAGTAAGTATTGTGCAGGTAGTTCAGACGGGCAGGTAAAAGTCACCGAACAGTGGCAAGTTTATTTCAGTAAATTTCTATATCAATGCTTGCTTGTAAAATGAACTAAGGCAAGATAGAAAGACTATAAATAAGTTGCATGCTTCATATAAACAACGTGTTGATTGGTATAGTTGGGATAGCTCGCCTTCACTAGTATATTTTGATGTACTGACCCTCGTTGAAACAGGTTCCACGCACCAAAGAGATCTTGCGAGGATCTGAAGTCACTTTCCAATCCAGTCTAGCTGTCGGCACGCCTTGATCATGCCATATTTTGAAGCCTTTGAAGACTAGGAGCTAGCATACTTAACTCATACAGCTCAGAAGAAAAGCTATTGTCCCGCCTAGAGGTCTCTTATTTTGAAGCTTTAGTAAAGGATGTCATATACATGACGGCTATCTCATTTTGTGTCAACTTTTGTAAGCCCGTGCGGCAATTATCTGACTCGTTCAAGAGTTTGTAAAATATGTTCATTATCAATAAAGAGAACTTTTTTATGTTTCAACTTTGTGTTTCAAATAGTTGCGTACTCTGAATATGTGCTCGTTATGCAAAAAAATATCTTGGCCTTGTGCGGGGCACAACCTAGGCACGCACGGCGTCATGCCCGGGGGACGACTATCGATTCCACAGAATTGGGGTGTGACATATTGCTATCAGAGCACAGCTTCAAATTTCTTTGACCCTCATGTTGAAAAAGTTTCTTTAACGATATATTCCCTGTGCGAACTCTTGAACTCGTTAGGCCAAAATAAGATATGTTTCATATAATGAGTCCATAATACATTATGATCCTGACATAATTTACCTTCTTTTAAAGGAATGGCTCAAGCGCAAGCATCATCGCTAGCGCCGGGCGAGACACAAGCCCAAGAAAGTAGTTCCGGCACATCAGGAAGTTCTTGGAGCCAGCGAGCCATGTCCCGTGTCGATCCAATTCAGCAAATAATGCGGATGCTTGAGGCTAGCCAACAAAGGGATGAGGCTCATTATGAGCTAGCCGAGAAATGTGCGAAAGAACGGCAGACCAAGTTTGAAAGCAATCTAGAAGCCTGGTTTATAGTCTAATAGAAGCAGGTAGATACCCTGCAACAGATCGTGCAAACCTTGTCCTCCAATCATTCCGCGGCAACAACAGCGACACCGGTGGAGCAACCCGCGATTGAAGTCAAAACACCATAAACTCCAAAGAAGAAGGATGTGACTACCTTCGACTTTGCCGACTTCAAGAAGGTTTGAAACACCTGTTTAAGGGGACTGAATATCCAATTGTGGCTCTAGATTGGCTGGCCAAACTTGAGGATCACTTCAAACTGCTATAGGTACCTGAGCAGAAGCGAGTCGCATGTGCCCAACTACAGTTTCGTTTGAACGCGCACGATTAATGGGACCTATATCGAAGATCTCTTCCAGTTGATAATGAAGAGGAGACGATCGCATGGGCTACCTTCCGTGGCGCATTCGAAAAGGATTTTATATCCCCTCCCATACGTCGTCAGAAAGAGAATGAGTTCGTGCAACTATGGCAAGGCAGCATGACAGTAAAGCAGTATTCCGCTGAATTCAACCGGCTCGCCAAGTTTGCAAGCTCCTATTTACCTGATGCGACGAGTCGTGTGAGACAATTTGAAGATATCCTGCGACGTCCATCCATGCGCACGTGGTCGTTCCTCAGTACCAGACGATGCGAGAAGTCCTGAATCATGCTTTTTCTCTTGAATCGTAGTATCCTTCTGTTGTTGGCGGCACTGTGCATACTTCCAATCACAAGCTCCATAACAGCGAGAAAGGAAACAACGCTGCAAAGCGTCCAAATAATAGAAAGCAAACTTAAACCAAGTATGTCTCTTCTGTAACCGACCAGGGCACGCCGTCAACCAATGTCGCAAGAAGCTTAGGTTATGCCTCATTTGTGGTGATCCAAACCACAGAATCCGTGACTGCCCGTGCTACTCTGCTAGCCACCCTCAACATCCAAATCCTTCTCCAGCACCCCAAGCCAATTGAGTCGCGCCTCAGCAAGAGCATCGTCAGGCTCAAGGCCGGGTCTACAATATGACACGGGAAGAAGTCCTGGCATCGGACACCGTTGTGTCAGGTATATTGCTTTTCAATAACATACCTGCACGTGTGTTATTTGATTAGGGTGCAACGCATAGCTTTATATCCATAAATTTTGCCATGAAAAACAATATAGAAATGACACCATTGCATCTAGATCTTAGTGTTAGCGCCCCCTCGGACATGAAAATACATGTCCGTTCAATATGTCAAGGCGGTTACGTCTGTATTGGAGGAAGAAAACTATCGCTAGATGTTTTAGTCCTAGATGTTCGGGATTACGACGTTATTTTGGGGATGAATTAGCTCGGCGCTTGCTTGGTAACTATCGAATGTACAGAGAAATGAGTCATCTTCCGCCTACTTGGAGAAGCCAAATTTTGCCACACGAGTAGTCCAACAACTGATGCGTCCAGGGCCTGTATGGTGATTTCGACGATATCTGCTCGGCAGATGCTACACTCTGGATGCGAGGGATACTTAGCGTCGGTTCAGGACATGCAGCTGGATTACGCAAACGTTGAGTCTTCTTCCGTTGAGGTAGAGTTCCCTGATGTATTTTTGAGCGAACTACCCGGCATGCCACCTGACCGAGAGATCGAGTTCACCATTGACACATTTCCAAATACTCAGCCAATTTCCAAGGCTCCATACAGAATGGCCCCTGCTGAACTGAAGGAGTTAAAGTGCCAACTTCAAGAACTGCTGGATCATAGGTTCATCCGTCCGAGCGTGTCTCCTTGGGGCGCATCTGTACTCTTCGTAAAGAAAAATGATGGGACATTACGACTCTGGATCGATTATCGGGAGCTGAATAAGGTCACTATCAGAAACAAGTATCCCCTGCCCAGGATAGACGACCTCTTTGATCAGCTGCAAGGGGCATCGGTGTTCTCAAAAATCGATCTTCGCTCGGACTACCATCAGTTGAAAATTAAGCCCGAGGACATGCCCAAGTCTGCATTTCGAACCCGCTATGGACATTACGAGTTTTCTGTTATGCCATTTGGACTGATGAACGCCCTTGACGCTTTTATGGATTTGATGAATCGTGTGTTCCGACCATTCCTCTATAAATTTGTTGTGGTTTTTATTGATGACATCTTAGTGTACTCGAAGAATAAGGATGAACACGCAGGATACCTGCAGATGGTGCTTCAAACCCTTCGAGACAATAAGTTGTACGTGAAGCTAAGTAAATATGAGTTATGGTTGGACAACATATCCTTTCTAGGGCACATTATTTCTTCAAAAGGTATCTCAGTTGACCCAAAGAAAATAGAAGCCATCGTAAAGTGGTGGAGGTCTGAGTCAGCTAGCGATATTCGGAGTTTTCTTGGTCTAGCAGGCTACTACTGGAGATTTATAAAGGATTTTGTAAGGATCGCCTCGCCTCTGACCCAGCTCACTCTGAAGGGAGTAACGTTCGCGTGGACGGACGACTGTGAAGCTTCGTTTATGGAGTTAAAGCAGCGCCTCGTCTCAGCACCAATTCTTACCCTTCCAGACGGACCCGATAATTTTAAGATATATAGCGACGCCTCGGGAAAGAATTTGGGATGTATCCTTATGCAGAGGGACAAGGTGATAGCTTTTGCATCGAGGCAGTTGAAGCCTCACGAGAAGAATTATCCAACACAAGATCTGGAGCTTGCGGCGATAGTGTTCGTGCTGAAGTTGTGACGCCACTACCTCTATGGTGTGCCATGCAAGATCTATACGGACCAAAAGAGTCTAAAATATATCTATACACAAAAGGATTTAAATCTACGACAACGGTATTGGCTCGAACTCCTTAGCGATTTTGACTTGATGATCAGATATACACCGGGCAAGGATAATATTGTAGCTGATGCGCTGAGTCGAGTATTCGTTGGGAGCCTGGCTATTGATGACAAGTTGCATCAGAATATTGAAGCTTTGGTCATTACACTTAAAATCAGATATAAAAAGGGGGCGCAAGTGGCTCAACTGCGCCTCGAACCCGACTTATTAGAAAATGTCAAGTCCACTAAGAAGGATAACCTATTCCTGCAAAAGATGCAAGGCCTTATCTCAGCAGGAAAGGCAACCGACCTTGCAGTAGGCACGGACGGGATAATGCGAGTGAAGGGAAGATTGTGTGTTCCTAACGATGCAGCCCTCAGAAAATAGATACTCACGGAAGCCCACTATGCAAGTTACACTTCACATCCGGGTAGCACAAAGATGTATCGAGATCTCCGTACGACATTTTGGTAGCATGGCATGAAAATAGATGTGGCGATGTTCATGTCGCAATGCATGGCTTGTCAGAGGGTAAAGGCCGAGCACCAGAAGCCGGGCAGAGTGATGCAGAATCTTGCTATACCAGAGTAGAAATGGGAACATATAACGATGGATTTTACCGAGGGATAGAGAGATCCCGAGGGCGTCGGAGACGAAGACCCACGAACGAGGTAACGAGGGAAGTAGGGGACCATCGGAGGCGA
Organism: Iris macrosiphon; assembly: GCA_036927795.1. Taxonomy (NCBI): domain Eukaryota; kingdom Viridiplantae; phylum Streptophyta; class Magnoliopsida; order Asparagales; family Iridaceae; genus Iris; species Iris macrosiphon. The sequence continues at coordinate 43,465,484 of JAYESA010000020.1, forward strand.
TGCATTTTTACCCATGTAAGCATTTCTTATAGAAGTTATTATATCAGCAATAGCATCTCTACCCATGACGAATTAAAATTCTTGTTGCTTCCTAATTTTGATATAATCAACATGTTTTTTTGCTTGAATTATTCCATTTTTCAACGATGGATTTTATTGTTGGTTTGCCGAAGATGCAACGGGGGAATAATGCCGTTTGGGTCATCGTTGATCGACTCACCAAGTCAGACCACTTTCTACCTATCAAAAGTACTTGGTGTGCCGACCGCCTAGCCCAGATCTACCTCAACGAGATCGTTCGACTCCACGGCGTGCCCGTATCCATTGTCTCCGATAGAGATGATCGATTCTTATCGCGGTTCTGGGAAAGCCTATAGTCAGCAATGGAGACAAAGTTTAAGTTCAGCTCCGCCTACCATCTACAGACAGACGGCCAAATAAAACGTGTCAACCAAATCCTCGAAGATATGCTACGACTCTGCGTCTTGGACTTGAAGACTAGTTGGGACATGCATATCCCGTTAGCCGAATTTGCATACAACAACAGCTATCAATCCAGCATTCAGATAGCGCCGTATGAGGCATTGTATGGGCAAAAGTGCAGATCCCCGATCTGTTGGGATGATGTTGGAGAACGGCAAATTCTTGGCCCTGAACTTGTGGAGCAAACCTTCCAGAAGATTCGCTTGATTCGAGAACAGCTAAAGGTAGCACAGAGTCATCAGAAAAGCTACTCAGACACGCATCGACGACCTCTTGAGTTCTTAAAAGGTGATCAGGTATTTCTCAAAGTCTCGTCCATGCGAGGAGTTACCAGATTTGGAGCAAAAGGGAAGCTAAGTCCTAGATTTGTCGGTCCATTCAAGATACTAAAGCGAGTCATCCCAGTCGCGTATCAGATTACCCTACCACCGTCACTATCCGAAGTGCACGATGTCTTCCATCTTTCACAGCTTAGGAAGTACGTGTACGACCCGAGTCATGTAGTGGATCTTGATCAACTGGACCTAAGGGCAGACTTGACTTATGTTAAATATCCTGTGCGGATCTAGGATTATAAAGAGAAGCTGCTTCGAAGTCGTTCGGTTCCTCTCGTGCGCGTGCTTTGGCAAAATTATTCGATCTAAGAATCAACTTGGGAGCTTGAATCGTAGATGAGGGAAAGGTACCCTTCATTATTTCTTAGTGGTAGGTTCTATTCCTAAGTTTTGTGGACAAAACTTTTATTTAGTTGGTTAGGATGTGGTGCCCCGTTCCCCCTATTCGGGGAGCGCGGATAAGAAATACAAGTCGGTATCGTTCGACCAGGATAGATTAAAACAAGATCTTATCCTCGTTATGGATTTGCTTCTAATGAATCGATTCTCATATTCAGTGGACCATGTCCTGAGGATCGACTTAGCGGCAGAGTCAAGAGGAACATCTCTGTTGCAAGTTTTCTTGCCTAGTTTTTGTTGTCGCTTTGTTGCTTTCGTGCTTTGAGTTAGTTTTCGGGTTTGTTTGCATTTTCTTGAACGATTTTGATAGATTTTATTATTATTTTTTTGTTGAACTGCACTTCAATTCCGAGCTTGGAAAGCGTAGAAGAGGTATTGATCAGCTGTTCGTGGTAATGCAGGTGATCGTGCAGTAGACGACGTGTGAGCGGAGTCTTGAAGCATCTCTTTCCTTTTCCTTCTCAAACAAACTTGTGAGTGGCTTATATTTGATTCAGTTGACCCTTCTTCCAAGTCTTCACATCTAAAAATCTTGTTTTCTTGCTTGCCCCGATCAAACGATACCATAATAACTAAAAGATGTCGAGCTAAAAAGGAATAGACTTGGATAACTTTATGCTTGTCAATCAACTTGTGAACGGTTATCTATTGTATGCTAGTTCATTTAGAATATTCTATACATACTTCAATTTTAGTTAGAATACATACTTTTCCTATAAATTGTGCTAAGTATGGAACACACCTTGTTATACAATAAATTGTTCAGGAAGACTATGCAAAATGAATCATGCCAGGCTACTTGTCTTGTAATCGTGTTGCCTCAACGATAATATTGATAACTTAATATGAACGTCGTTGATCACGGACAACTTGTGCACAAGGTTATTGGTTCATGCGGACAGTCGCTGGGGCACTGGCACCGATCTAATCCGAGCGGAACCCAATATTTAGTCTCACGTGATTGACGGGATGCTTGCAGCACACCACGTGCTTTCATTGCATACCATCCTCGTCAATGACTATTGTCCTTTATGGTATCTTGTCAGTGATCGCCACGTATATTTAAACCTGTGCAAGCAAACTTGTGTCTTCGTGGCAGGGAAGGACATGGTAAGTATTGTGCAGGTGGTTTAGACGGGAAGGTAAAAGTCACCGAACGATGGCAAGTTTATTTCAGTAAATTTCTATATCAATGCTTGCTTGTAAATTGAACTAAGGCAAGATAGAAAGACCACAAATAAGTTGCATGCTTCATATAAACAATGTGTTGATTGGTATAGTTGGGTTAGCTCGTATTCACCAGTATATTTTGATGTACTGACCCTCGTTGAAACAGGTTTTTCGTACCAAAGAGATCCTGCGAGGAGCTGAAGTCACTTCCCAATCCAGTCCAGGTGCCGGCACGCCTTGATCGTGCCCTATTTTGAAGCCTTTGAAGACCAGGAGCTAGCACACTTAACTTATACAGCTCAGAGGAAAAGCTATTGTCCCACCTGGAGGTCTCTTATTTTGAAGCTTTAGTAAATGATGTTATTAACATGACGACTATCTTATTTTGTGTCAACTTTTGTAAGCCCGTGCGGCAATTATCCGACTCGTTCAAGAGTTTGTAAAAGATGTTCATTATCAATAAAGAGTACTTTTCCATGTTTCAACTTTTTGTTTCAATTAGCTACGTACTCTAAATTTGTGCTCGTTATGCAAAAAAATACCTTGGCCTTGTGCGGGGCGCAACCTAGGCACGCATGGCGTCATGCCCGGGGGACGACTATTGATTCCACGGAATCGAGATGTGACAGAATAGGAGGGTCAAACGAAAATATAGACATATTTTGAATGTGGCACGTGCTATACGTTTTCAGAAAAATTTGCCAATTTCTTTTTGGGAGAATATATTTTGGTAGCCGGTTATTTGATCAATCGAATCCCTTCAAGTCTTCTTGGTTTTAAAATACCTTATGAAATTTTATTTGGTGTTTCTCCTTCTTATGATAAATTACGTATTTTTGGTTGTCTATGTTTTGCCCACAACCAAAAAGCTAAAATGGATAAAATTTTCAGTCATAGTCAAAAGTGTGTTTTGTGGGATATCCCCATGTCAAAAAGGGTTGGAAATTGTATGATCTTGCTACTGATAATTTTTTTATCTCTCGAGATTTTAAATTTTATGAGACGGAGTTTTCCTATACTATTGAGGATGTTTGTGGTGGTACGACTTCACCTGAGCTTGCGCCTCCTGTTGTGGGTGATGATGATTTGGGTTTTGATCCTGTGATCAACAGTACTACGGGATGTGATTTACCTCATATGGATGGGACAATCGTATCCCCGGATAAAACGACGCGGTGTGGGCGGTTGATGGTGAGGGTGGCGCGGTTGAGGCCGCTGTGGAGGATAAACCGATGGAGGATGAGACAACGGTGGGGATGCCAGATGGTGAGGGTGTACTGGGGCATGAAATGCGTGCCAAAATTATGTCCATGTACAAGAGAAGTCGAAAGCAAACGACGAACAAGATTCTGTTTGAAGTTAGTATTAGAGTTTTCTAAGGAGTAACACTGGCACCAGTATATCGACGACAGGCATGCCACAAAGTTGAAAATATTTCAATAGAATTTTGATTAATTTTTGTGCACACTAAATATACCGCTGACATATCCGCAGTATGTTGGTAGGCCGGGCCGGTCCTAACCCATGGCATATCAGACAACTGTTCAGGACCCAGAATTTTGAGAGGTACCACACAAATTATATTTCTTTATATAGATATATAATACTTTGTAGTATTTTAAATATTAGTGAACATACAACATCACATAATGACTTACCTAGCAAACTTGATTTTCACTTATACCTTCGATGTAAATGGACAGGTTAAGACCTAGTGGACTTTTTTTAAGAACTTTTTAGTTTTGTATATTTTTTTAGGAGGGGCACAATTTTAATTTTTGTCCTAGGCACCCAAAAACTCTATATTGGCCTTACTGGTCGGTCTGGGATGAGCAAAAAATGGGTTTGACATCGAGTATTTTTTTTTTCAAATCCAACGATCCAAATTATTGTATGATTGGGAAGGAGTATATGACTTAATTTCTGACCTAATATTTTATACATAAGTGTGAAAATTTTACAAGGAGACTGTGAAATTTCGAAAAGAGAATGAAGGAATAAGGAGAGTTAGAGTTTGTGGATTGTTTCGGTGCAGATCGTTCGGGGGCACCACATCGGCGAGCTGTCTTCGAGTTCTTGATTTTGGTATTTTTGTTGTACTATCAACTATATTTATTTTCATTATTCGTGGGTTGTGGTGATCCATTGGTGGACAGTTGGAAGAAGTTGGGGTAGTCTTTGTATTTTTTATTCCAATAGTGGAGTTTTCTCGGATTAGATTTCGACTGACCCGTATTTTTTTACATTGAATTTTCTATATAAAATTGTTCTTAAGTTTGTGATTGTGCTGTTTGTGTTGTGGTATTATGCATTTGCATAATTCTACGATTTAGTTCAGTTCTCACAAGTTTCCTTTTGGTAAGGATCAAATGATATTATTTCACTATTTTTCAAGCTCAATTCCTAATAAATTTTGGGTTTAGATTTTTTTCAGTACATATTATTTTCAACTGATTGATAATGAAATTTGCCTCGTGGATGGATGAGTAGATATAGTTAGAGTTATTTATATTTACCTCCCATTTACTATTAATAATTTTATTTTTGTCTATTTTTAAATCAATTATTATAACTTCTTATTTCGTGCATTTAGTAAGTGTTATTTGTATTTAGCTCATTTCCCCCCCCCCCCCCCCCGCGCGTTATTTAACACTAAATGGGAGGAGTAACAGTTGGGGGCGGGAAGGAAGGAGGAGGAGGAGGAGGAGGAGGAGAAGGGGTGAGCGGTGGGGACGAGGGCATGGGTAAATACAAAGAACTCATCTAGTTATATAAAAAAAAAACCTTATAAGGCCGTAGAAAGAATACTTGTCTTGTGATTCATAAAATATTATTAAGGGGAACAAAAATATACTAATTTGATTTATGAGGAGTAATAATACATTGACTTCAAATTTTGAGGTCTTATTAAGAATTTAGGCTAAATTACAACTTAATACCCTCAGCTATTCAAAATATTCAACTTGTACCCTCAACTTTGATAGTTGCTAACTTTATACCCTCAACTATATAATAATTTTTATGTTAATACCAATTTTGTTTTAAAAAGACAAAACTACACCATTCTTCCCTCTCTCTCTCCGGCAACTCTCCCTCTCTCCGACGTTGGTGACCGGGGGGCGGGGGCGGGGTCACAGCAACAGCACCGACCGACGCACGTACGAGCGGGCGGAGCAGCAACACCAGCGGGCGCACGTGCGAACTGGCGAAGCAGTAGCGCGGGCGACGCTGGCTGAAGCGCGGCGCGGGCTGAGCAGCAGCACGGTTCGGGCGGGTGGAGCAGCAACGCTGGCGGACGCGTGCGCGCGGGTGGGTGGCACGGGCGGGCACGCTGCGCGCGCTAGCAGCAGCAGTAGCCGGGGGGGGGGAAGTCGTCGGGGCAGGAGGGAGGGTCATCTGGGAGGCGAGGGCAGGACGGTGCAGGCAGGGTGGGGTGGGGGGGGAGTTGGAGGTCGTCGGGGCGGAAGGAGGTTTGGCCGGGACCGCGGGAGGGGAGGGGGTCGTCGGGCTGGGAGGAGGGGAGGAATGTAGGAGGAGGGACAATTTGGAATTTTTTTTTTTTTTTTTAGGATATAAAGTTAGCATCTATCAAAGTTGATGGTATCAAGTTAAACATTTTGAATAGTTGAGGGTATCAAGTTGTAATTTAGCCAAGAATTTATGTAAAAGCAATGATATGGGTTATATGATTTAACTAGAGACATCTGTAGTATTAAGCTCCCTACTAAACCAGTTAAGCCAACTAATTCTTATGATCAATTAAGCTTATGTTTAAAAACAATAAACAATAATATAAAAGCAAAGACTAAATCAAATGTTTGCTCCTCCTCGGTCTCGGATGGATATGCCCTGTTTATTGCCTTTCGTATCGGTTTCATCATATCGAGCGCAAAACTTTCTTTATTTAAGAACTAATCTCAAATCCATGGATCTAAATTAAGGAAGACCGATGCATCTATATATAGTCAATCCACAATCCAATTTTAATCCTTTTAAATTAGCATGGGGGTAGAAACGAGAAATATCTTAACAAAGCTAGAATCTTGACACTCATTCCAACCAAGGGCCAAAGCCCACTAAAAAGTTTACAAAGTCAAAAGAAAAAGCTACTCAAGTACCACATAATAGGGGCTTGCTAAAGCCAACCCTAACCTAATATGTACGCAAAGAACAGCGCGTCTTCACTTTCCAAGCCTTTCATCGAGTGAAGTGAGCAACCAACCAAACACCTTCACTGGACCACCGATGCAAGCTTGGCCTTGGGAGAGGCCCTCCCGTGTCCGAATCCCCTTAGCCGTTATCTCCTTGTCACCCTAACGAAGCCCAATGCACCTTTCACTAGTCGCTACCACTACTACTATTCACAATCACCCACCACTCGTTGAGCTTCCTTCTACTTGGTTTTTCCTCATGGCCACCTCTTCCTCTTTTCTCCACCAGCACCACCATGACTCTACCTATATTTCTAACCAAATCAATCAAGACGACTACTATCTCCGTTTCTTATTGCAACATCAACCCCTGCAAGTTCAAGATTATCCGACTATGACAAGAAAGAGATCGAATTCGGAACTTGACTCTGTACTTCCACCACCACCGCCGCCGCCGCCGCCATCTCAGGTTAGCGATTTCTCCGGTTTGCCGGTCTTCGCCCCTGTCGTCGAATCACCACCTCCCGACTCGTCCTGGATCGACGCGTTGATCAAGGACTTGATGACAACCGCCGCCCCGGGAGTCTCCATCCTTGAACTAATCCAAAATGTCCGCGACATCGTCAGTCCCTGCAACCCGGCCCTCGCCTCGGCCGTCGAGCAGCGCCTACGCTCTTTCCACGCGCAACTGTCCCAGGAGTCCCCCAGAAAGAAACAGAAATACTATTCGTTTAGTCCAGCAGCAGCAGTAACTAATAAGAAGCAGGAGATACGAAACCAGGAGAGAGACGTAGAAGGCCTCCGCCTACTGACCCTCCTGCTCCAATGTGCCGAGACAGTCGCTGCCGACGACCTCGACGAAGCCAACCGTCTGCTCCTCGAAATGTCCGAGCTGTCGACGCCCTACGGTACCTCCGCGCAGCGCGTCGCGGCCTACTTCTCCGAAGCGATGTCGGCGCGTCTCGTCAGCTCCTGCCTCGGCCTCCACTCCCCCACCCTCCTCCAGCACCAGCACCACCGCCACAACAAAAATCTGGCTTCGGCGTTCCAGGTCTTCAACGGCATCAGCCCGCTCGTGAAGTTCTCCCACTTCACCTCCAACCAGGCCATCCAAGAGGCCTTCTCCGACGAGAGCCGCGTCCACATCATCGACCTAGACGTAATGCAGGGCCTGCAGTGGCCGGGGCTGTTGCACATTCTGGCGTCGAGGCCAGGGGGCCCGCCGACGGTGCGGCTCACGGGCCTCGGGCCCTCGGCCGAGGCGCTGGAGGCCACGGGGAGGAGGCTGTCGGACTTCGCGGAGACGTTGGGACTGCCGTTTGAGTTCGTTCCGGTCGCGGAGAAGGCGGGGAACGTGGACCCGGAGAGGCTCGGGGTGCGCCGGAGGGAGGCGGTGGCGGTGCATTGGATGCACCACTCGCTCTACGACGTCGCCGGTTCGGACGACGATACTCTTTATTTGCTGCAGAGGTATGTTGTATTATTGCTCATGCATCTCATTTTTACTTCTTGATTTTTTTTTTTTTTTATTAGTATTGAGAATCTCGAGTTTGGAAAGTGAGGCTTCTTTAAAGATTTCTTTTATATATATATATATATATATAAATGGAACTTCTTATGAATCATGTTTCACTACTTACTTGCTATTGTTAGTGTGCTCAGATCTTTTGTTTACTTTCTAACACATTTTTTTGACTTCCTTTTTGTTGGGATTGGGTGAAATCTTTTGATATAAAAAAAATTAGATTGTAGTATAAATATTTGAGATCTCTTGTGATCAGTTAGAAGAGGTATAATCTTTCTGGCTGAACGAAGGTTTTAGAATCAAATCGTAGAAAAGATGTGGAAACAGTGGGCTCAAATGACATGCAACGCAGCGTACATAACGTTTCGTACTTATCGTCGGACATCTCAAAAAAAATTATAAATATTTGAGAACCCTTGGGTAATAAATATATTTTTTCTAAAATTTGCTCGTCTTTTTTGGCTAAGCATACTAAGATTTACATTTGCATTTGCATATTCTATTTTTTTCAAATATATCTATATATCTATTTGAAAACTATTTGACTCGCATGAGGTGTTTGGCACCATATGAAATTCGAAGAGAACCTACAATCCATACGGGTATATATGGTTGTCACACCGTTTTTAAGCTTTCAATACATCTTTAAAATGGATATAATTTTCATGGTTATAACAAACCTACTTTAATTTGCTTATTCTAGTATATTTTGAAATGTATTGAGCGATATTAATAAAAGAATTTGGTTGGAATGCCCATGCTTTCAATATATGGCAAGAGTAGTGTAATAACAGCTAATTTGAAATTTCTTGTTCTTTTTTGTATATCAAAATGGATACTTGATTCTTACAACTGACATAGTTTGTGAATTTGAGCTCACCAAATAGTGGAAGTGAAAAGTGTAAATATACCGAACTTCAATTGGTTCTTGTGGTAAGTAAGAAAAGGTATAATCTCTTTGACTAGACGAACAGTCTTGGAATCAAATCGCGTGGGAGGTATAGGACAGTGAGTCCAAATGACATGCAATACATCGAGCAAAAAAATCTCGTACGTATTGTCGGGCATCTCAGAAAAAAAAAAAAATCAGAGTAAAGATGGAAAAAAAAAAATTTGTATTGCAATGTTGGCAAGGAATTTGATTGCAAACTGGAGCTCACCAATGTTGACTCCAAGAGGATGTGGACTGGAAAGTGAGTTTGGAATTTGTTTTTTAATTAAGTAGTTAATGTTATGCATATATAATTAGTTAGTGTTATAACTTAAGTAATTACGATACTTAACTAATTAATAATATAATTATCATTAGAGATTTAAAGTAATAAACTGACATTCATTAATATATTGTAAACCAATATTTCTATCCTGTTAAAGTGCAAAAGCCAAATCTGTAATTACTGACGAATTGCAGTCGTGGTACAACAATGCAGGCTGGCGCCGAAGGTGGTGACAATAGTGGAGCAGGACCTTAGCCAGGCGGGACCCTTCCTGTCCCGCTTCGTCGAGGCGATCCACTACTACTCCGCGCTCTTCGACTCGCTCGGCACGAGACTCGGCGAGGACAGCCAGGAGCGGCACGTCGTCGAGCAGCAGCTGCTCTCGCGCGAGATACGCAACTTGCTCGCGGTCGGCGGGCCGGCACGGACCGGGGAGGAGGTCAAGATCGGCGGGACCTGGCGCAACAAGTTAGGGCAGTCGGGATTCCGCGGCGTGTCCCTGGCGGGCAATGCGGCCGCCCAGGCGACGCTGCTGCTCGGGATGTTCCCTTCGGACGGGTACACTCTTGTTGAGGAGAATGGCACGCTGAAATTAGGATGGAAGGATTTGTGCTTACTTACTGCGTCTGCCTGGAAACCCACTTACATCACTTCCGCTCGGTAGCAGTTTTATGGTGCAACACTGTAACTTCACGTGTGGTAGCATTGGCAAGTCATTTTTTACTCTGCAGTACAAAAGAGGTCAGTGTGATGTGCCTCCTGTGGATGAACAAATTTTGACTTGTGACCATTGAGTATACGGAGTTGCTGCATGGACCGACGGTTTATTAGTCCGCATGTCACGTGTCGGCCTTCCATTGAAGGGGGGGGGGTCCGGATTTTTGTTGGTGGGGCTCCTTTGAAGGGTGCGGAAGGTGGGTGTGACGAAGGGGGTGGGAGGGACACGTCGGTTGCGGGCTAAATCGCAGTCAACCCCGTCACTTTAGCATTTTCTTTCAGTATAACTTGGAAATGATATTTTATAAACGACACATTTGACTGGGACATAATTAAGATAGACAATGGGTCATATAAATTTAATCGACACTACTACGTTGCCCGTCTGTGGGCTGGTCCATCCACCACGTGTCGCCGCTCCATTGACAGGTCAACCGATGGCGGGCCCAAGCGACTAGGGGGGCCAATGGGGTTCGGCCAGGCAACGGACGAGCCAGCCCGTGTCACGTCCCCCGCTGAACGTGAATCACCACGTTACAGCGCTCCCGCAGGACAATCGTTCTCATCGGGACGTGATGCCGTGCGAGCCTGGAGTTGTGCTCGCACAAGGCGATGACGTCAAACGTCATGGTTATGATCGAAACGACCAAGTTGCAGCGAAAGTCAAGTATTGTGTACCAAGTACACATCAGAATATAAGCAGCGAAGCTCACGAAGGGTCCAAATAAAAATGCCACAAAGGCGATGCAACACTCTTGATCTTTCTCTTGCCCACAAAGGTACTTACCGTTCCATACATCATATCCCGTATATCCAAGCTGAGCCACTACACCTGCATACCTGAAAATAATGCCCACAAACGTGGGTCAGTACACAGCCATACTGGTGAGCGGGGTAGCCCACTCGTCTAAACCGATACTAAATAGATAATGAATGCAAACAGTTATATGGTGATCTTTCTACTTGAATCCTAGATTCATTTTATGGCAAATGTATGACATGTTAAAAAAAACGGTAAAGCATGTTAAGCATGCAATCATTCAACTCAAGCAAATGTACTAGCAGTTATATCCAACTCAAAATAAGACTAAGCATGCAATCCATTCTACTCAAATCCGAAGCAAGTGTGAACCTATTGAACCACATCGCACTCCAAGCCTCGAATCTATCGCATCACGCCACAATCCAAACCTCACTAAAAACCAAACATCGATGCTCACACTCTTGCCCGAGGCAAGGTGGCACCGCCGCCTACAAGAATGCACAAACTCAAACCAAACACACTCTTATCTATATGAAGGTCACTGGCCAAGCCATAAAGGACTAATCCAAGGCAATTTGATCCGATCCAGCGCTGAGTAGCTAGTCCACCTATTCGTGTCGAACTGCCAGTACCGTACCCAAGGCACGTTACCATTTGTTTCCTCAATGGTCGAACGGTCCCGGTGCCCCAGAGCCTATCCCGTTGGAGGAAACCAAACCCTGTGTGCAACAGGTTGTTCGTGACCAATGCAATACTTCAACAGTAGGTACGACGAGATAATCGAGCATTCTCGTCCTACCAAACGATACTCGCCTCGATCCATCCAATTCACCATAACTATTCTCCAACTACAGCCTAAGGCACCATCTCAAGTCATCTCTATCATTCATCATGTCGTTCCTCGACACAGTGCTCCAATTGGTGCAACACCCCTCACTCCAAAAGCTCCGTGCCATAATGCCCCAACAATGGCACAATGCCCCAACAGTGGCACAATGCCCTTTCCGATGCAGTTGTCCAATTTTGAACCATAACTGCACGCTTTGTTTGACAAAGCGTCCAACTTGATACTCGTGTACGGATGCACGCTCGCTCGTCCGCCCGCCCAAAGTGCTTCGATGTTCCAACCAAGATGATACACTCAAGCCCCAACTGCCCAAACGCAAGTCAATCTCAAGCCATAAATCATATCCAACCAAACGGTGCACACTCTATGCACACCACAGTGCGGTGATTCCAATATTTTAGTCCAAGTGTTCAAACCATTACGTGTGTTCCATATTATTAGGCATGAAGGAGTAGAGGAGAAGGGACAAAGCCCAGTCACCAAGTCTGAATCCGATAAGCATTCTGCCTTGCCGATACGGCTGATTCCTTGAATCCATGGTCCGATGTAAAGCACGATTTACTCAATTGGTATGACTGTGCGAGCATGCCGTACTCTCCAAGTCACCCAACCGATCGGACTAAGAAAGACGATATTATTTGTCACACCCGATTCCAGATTTAGTATTTCTTGAATTTCTAGAATTTAATTTTTCCTGATAATGTATTCCTACTGTATTTCATATGTTGGTTCCTGTTATTTTATTATTTTTATTTTTCTGTTACTGAGAGAGACCGCCCAAGACCAGTAGAATTCTCATTGGCATTGCCATAGACCCGGTTTAGGACCCGCATGTAGAATGGACCATTGGTTCAATTTATTTTGGGTGAACCCATGACTAAACCCTCTTTCTCTCCGCTCTTAGTATATATGTGAGCTTTTCTCTCTCCTCTCTTTCTTCTCCTTTATTTTTATTTTCCTCTTCATCCTCTCCCTCAAGCTCCCCCTAACCCTAACCCTAAGAGTAAGTTGTTGTGGCATGGACAATCCTGCTAGGCAAGGGCTCCATGACTGACCAAGTTTATACGTGCTGCGGCACTTAGAAGACAAGTTTATATACAAGTTTATGGTTGTAAAGCAAGTTTATGATTACAAGTTCAAGTTTATTCTTTTGAGTTCAATTTCTGTTGTGACAAGTAACAAGTTATGTTGTTGTATGGTTGAATGTACATTTAAATTTACTAGACAAGCGTACCCTTGGCCATCCGGGTTAACTGTAGTGTCGGTAGTCACAATATTCTTAAACCATGCATTTAGTAATTATAGTCTGTGATAACCTTACTAGTTATTGTAGTAAGCCGTAAAGTTGTTTGGTTGTTCGATGAATGATGTTACTTTCATTATAACTCGCTCTTTTAGTTTTTATTTTTACCCAGCGCGTGGTTAGGGGCTAAGTTCTGCTCAGGTGAAGGTCTGCAACCCCGGTCCTTGTTTGGTTTAAGGGTTGTGGTCCCGATCCAGAGTAGTTCCTTTGCTTTCTTGTCGCTCGTCGCCTTACTTTCATTTCTGCACTTATTATCAGCTCTTCCAGTATTATTTTTGAGACAAGTATGTTGGTACCGTACAAGTCTCGACCTGCATTTTTTTCTTATACGTCTCTTCCTGCTTATGTTGTGATGTGTTTGGTCTATCACCTCGAGCTCCTTTGTGGTACTTGTTGCTTGGTGTTCTTATCCTACTGGCTTTGCATGGCCTGGTTACCCCAAAGAGAACCAGGATCCACCGCGCCTCCAGCAAGATGGCCCGTACTCGTAGGACTGGGGCCGAAGGTCACGAGTGGATTTCTTTCTTCCACCCCTCGTCTTGATTACTTCTTTTGTGGTGTTTAGCAAGAAGCAGAGTTAGCTCCTTATATTTTTGAGACTGCGGTCAACATGATGTATATATTTTGATCATGTATTATTAAACTCTGCTAGTGCAGCATTTTGTATTCACTAGCTTCGTGATCATATGTGACATATAATTTGGGATACCTCTTTATTTTCATGTATGATATACTCTTGTACTTGTGTTATTGGATTGAGATTATAGGATATGTCGGCCTTAGGACTGAAGTCAAAGCATGCTAGAGTTCACCCATCCGTCTTCTAGACAACCTTAACACATTGCAGCTTACTTCGGTATTCTGCAAGGTGCGGTTGGCCATGTCAGTCCTCGTATTTATCCAGTATTCTGGAAGGGGATATGACATTATCGCTCCAATCCCACTATCCCAGTACTGCTCTGAACGAACATCTGATTCCATCGAACTCCGTATGTGATCTGCACATAAAACCACTCAAATCAATACTTGCTCCCAAATTCAAAAAATTGAAATATAACCAACTATTGCCTCGTTTAATCCGACTAAGCTGAATGCACCGTGCGGTTACGGGGTATTACATAATATACCACTTAGAATAAGGTTAGTCCTCGAACCAAACCAGTATCCATTCATTTCTCGTATCCCACTTGACCATTTTATAACTCTGCTCCATGCAACTCACATTCCCCTAATCCAGACTCATCATTTCGCTTTGCGCTGAATACTCGCACAAATTTTATATTCCCACATCCTCCTTGCAGCTTAATTCAAATTCAATATACCGCTTAGTTTGAATCATACACATATTTTAAGGCGTCACTGAAATATATATATTTTAGCCGAACTTAGCGATAGCGAATTTGGACAAGTTACAAGGGTATCTTTATGTCTGAGACATTTATCAGTTCACTCTCGATTGAACTCCTGACATTCATCCCATAACTCATTCACACAAGCACTATTCTTAAATACGATGATTCCCTTCTGACAATTTCTCCACCTGACTCAAATCAGTTTATGTTCCGACTCGGTCTATTCTCTAGCAAGATCCAACACACGCTCCAAGTCCTTACGCATCCCAAGCGCAACGTCTATTCTGCAAGGCCTTATCATCCAACTATTTCTAAATTCTAACTAGTATCGTCCAAGCTCAACCAACTATAGCATGAATCCAATTATACCATCTTCGGCATCCACTGTCTCCAAATATTATATTATGTTTCGAACGATCATCACAAGTGATACTACCCCATCTAGCCGACTTACCCAAACATCACACTATGCTCTTAGATCAGCTCATCCCAACACATTTGCCTCAATCTCAATATGTCATGATTCGCACCCGGTGTAAGGGCACGTGTACTTGGGTACGTCCATCCTACGCTGCAACATCGGTGGTAGAACACTGTCTAGATTAACAATACTATATATATATATATATATATATATATATATATATATATATATATATATATATATATATATATATATATATAATGTACCTGTTAAGATATCTCAACTCCCAAATGGATGATAATATGATAATGTTAAATAATGCTCGATCATAATAATAAACTAGAGGAAGATATGGCACGATATGGAATAGAAAAAAAGAAATAAAGTCACAATACATCACAAGTCCAAGTCTAATCTCAACACAATGATCTCAAATAATAATACAATGCCAGATGTGTCTAACTGACATATACAATATCATAAATGAACTAGCTAAGTCTCATCGACTGCGGGTACTATCTTAATAGGCTCTGTGGGTGCTATCTCAACTGGCTCACCATCCTGTGGATCGTAGTGCGTAGGACACCAGTCCTCTAATGAATTATCTGAAAAATATATTCAGTCAGGATTAGAGCGAAGTACAACCCAATATCAGTTCCAATAATTGACATAAACTATGAAACAACAATAATAATAAAAATAAATGATGGAAGTAACTGAACTAGCAATATCACGAGAAAGAGCATCATGGTAAATAATGGAAAGAACTGAGAACAATATGGTGAAGAACATTAATATAATAAACTGGAATAAAGAAAATAATATAATAAATGTGCCTTGAACTATTAGTAAGATAATGTGATCGGCTTGGGCCTAACACGGACAATATATAAAAGGTGAGCTAGCGTGACCACACGTGAGTTGTATGATCTGCTAACTATCACGGGCTACACTAAATCACGGGCTATATATAAAAGGTGAGATAGCGTGACCACACGTGAGTTGCATGATCTTCTAACTATCACGAGCTACACTAAATCGTGGGCTATAAGGTATGATCACATATCCACTAATACTTTCAAAACCCCCGACTAGTACACGGATCTAAATCATGATACGTTATAACACGTATATCACATAACACGATCTATAAAATTATGCACTATGATTACGGTCTATATAGTCACTAAGATATCACGGTAATCACTGAGTAATCATGAAGCACGACACGACGATCACCGAGTCATCACAGTAATAACATCTCATGACCAAGATCCACGTATACCAATCCGTGTAACCATCGTGTCAGGAATCAATTATCTCAATACTAAATACATGAAACATAGAGACTATCAAATAAAAAAAATAGCAAAGAATATACTCGCATATGGTCCTGAACAACAAGTATGACTCGATATCCGAGCTGGTGTCACACACACCTAAATAGGAAATATCATGTCACTTGGGTATAATGAATAATAAATGAGTTAAAATGCACTAATACAATTTTATAGGCCATTTGTAGGTCACTCTAGCTAAACTAGGTCCACACTAAGTTAATTAGTCCATATTGTCACTAACTAGCTAACTGTCACTACCATATTTTCTAGAAAAGGGTATTTTGGTCATTTCATAATTAATTAAATAGTATATATGTTGAATAATTATTTATTATATTATTTATTTGGTTTTAGATGTTAGTTTATTATTTTGGACTTGTGTTAGTGGACCTAATTAGTTTAGATTAGATCCATGGACCAACATTTAAATCTAGTTAGAATTGAGCCCAATTGGAAGACCATTCATTAGGAGGAGGATTAATTAAGTTAAACCCATTAGACTAGAACCTTTTCTCCTTAATTATTTCTTCATGAGAGGCCCCAAGGGATATTTTAGACTTTACATAGTAACTTGGGGAGGGGGAATAGTGGCAGGCCTAGTAATGGATGGAGGAAAAGTTTCTCTCTCTTTATTTTTATTTTAAATCTAGATCTAGAATTTCCTCTTCCAAATTTCTTCATTTCCACATAAAATTCCACCCAAATTTCTTTCCAAATTATCATTGGAGACTATTAGAGTAAGGATCTATAAGGAGGAAGCAATGATCTATAAGGAGGAGCAATGATCTACAAGTTGAAGGCTCTTTTCACTCAAATTAGAGTTTTTATTGGGAATCCATCTCCCAATAGGTACAATTCAATTTTTTTTTCTTTAATTAGACTATAAATTTGTGTTTTAATTATTATGAACTATCCCATATGCTAAGGCTATCCATATGAATTTGAATTAGGTTCATAGGAGGCCTATGGAGAAAGTTATGTGTTATTTTGTATCAATTTTGGGAGAATTTCGATATGGACACATCTTGTGTTTGTCAATTGGTCAATTAGACCAAATTAACATATGTTTGATTGTGCATGACTAGTGTTATGTCCATAATTGGATACGTGTAGGCGGTATTTTGATACTTTGGAGATACAGGTTGATTTGGAGATTTTCCTCCGACACGGAGGTTTGAGCATGTCATATTTTGACACGGACACGTAGATATGTAGTTAGCTCTTCGTATTATTCATAATTACTATTTTAGACTTGCTCGTGTCCTTCGGGGTGCGTTTGGTCGTGTAATGGACTCGTATCGCAAGCATATCATAGCTCTAGTGTGATACGGGTGCGATGCACTCCACGTGTTAGTTTTATTGCATTTTAGATTCAATTTGTCATGGTAATATCTATTAGAATGATATAATTATTATGAGTGTATGATATATATGTGTATGTATATTTATGGAGATGTCTATGTTTTATTTTGGAGGTCATGAGAGATAGGAGAATGGATATGCATTACTAGTATGGAAGTTATGTAGATACTTAGTGATTATATATATATATATATATATATATATATATATATATATATATATATATATATATATATATATATATATATATGTATGTGATTATATATACATAGAGAGTTGCATATATATATATATATATATATATATATATATATATATATATGTTCCTTGTATCTAGTGTTATGTATATATAAGTATATAGATATGTGTGTGTGTGTGTGTGTGTGTGTGTGTGTGTGCTAGGAGGGGGTCGGGTTGCTACAGCAAGGAGTTGTAGCAGCAGCAGCTCGAGATGCATTCAGAAACTGCAGTGGCAGCAGCATGCTAGCAGCAAAGCCCAGCAAGGTAGCAACATGCAGCAGCAACAACAACTGCAGCAGCACAACAAAGCCAACAATAGCAGCTGCAGCAGCATGCAGCAAAGCCAGTAGCAGCAGCAACTCCAGGCAACAACAAATACAAGAACAGAGGGCAGCAGCTAGAGCATGGTAAGGGCTAGTTAGCTTGATGTATAGTTAGTCCATTAATAGTTAGGTAGTTACATTGTTATGAAGTTATATATATATATATATATATATATATATATATATATATATATATATATATATATATATATATATATATATATATATATATATATATATATATATATATTGTTAGACTAGTAGTTATATATATATACTATTGTTTACTAGTTTATATATATATATATATATATATATATATATATATATATATATATATTGGTATGTTAGTAAGTAGTTAATATAGTATAGTATAAGTAGTTAATGCATGTTAGTTTATAGTTTAGTGTATTGGGTATTTAGTTATATGTTAGAATTGACATTACCTTGTGATACCAAGATAATGTCAAGGTATTGGTGGATACTCAAGGTATTGGATTTGAGTATCAAGATGGGTGTGTAGGTGGTAAGATACTGCATTGGTTCAAAGCCAAGGTATCCACTTTGCATCAATTAGCTAAGAGTAATATAAATATTGGCTTGTATATATATATATATATATATATATATATATATATATATATATATATATATATATATATATATATATATATATATATATATATATATATTAATATTAATATTAATATTTTCTTATCAAATAAACTTGTGTATCTTACGATACGGTACTTGTTTGCATCTTAGTATCTTAGCATAGCTAGTGTGGCCTAGTTACATAGTGTATGGACCAAATATCCTAGAGTTGGACTCATACAACCTAGAAATATCTAGTTTGACTAGTTTGACATAGAGTTGACCTAATTTGACTATTTTGACTTAGAAATGGCTTTTTGACCTAGAAGTTGACTAGTTTAACTTATTTTCATTCCAAAATCTTATATTGATATAATATTCCATATTTAGGTCTTCGAGGCACCGTACCGGACATATTTGATATTGTTCACCAGATTTTAGGCGAGTACATTCTTTGATAGTTTATCATTTATGATATCCTCTATGTTTCTTGTATCTAGTGTAGATATACTTGATTTCTTGACACAATGGTTACACGGATTGGTATATCCAGATCTCGTCATAAGATGTTATTCCTTGGTATTTATGGTGTATTTTGTGCAAGACTTGTTTTCTTGTTCTTCTTGTACATGTACAAACATTAATTCTTGGGAAGACTACCTACCTACCTAGTAAATCTCTTGTCATAACGTACCATGGTTGGATCCACTATACCAGTCGGGGGCGAGGAGTATGTAGTGTAGATATATGATCATACCCTCCTTGTATCATGTCTTTTTCCTTGAATAGTATTAATCATACACCGCACGTATGATTAACCAGGCCATAATTCTTGTATCAAGTTCCCAAGCTTATCACATGTTAAAGTTGGTACCTACTCACTTAGTTGTAGTATTTCTTGTTCATATTTTATATTGCTCATTCTTGTATTTATGTCTAGTATTTCCTTTATTGCATATCTCTTATACCTGTATACTACATCTTGTATATTCATATCACTGTTATATAGTATATCATTTATTAGAACTGCTGTTAGAGATGTACTCTGTTCCTTTCCTGACTGGATATTTTTTTTTCAGATGACACTGAAGAGTGGTACCACACTCACTATGGGCCTCAGGACGTGGTTGGCTTAGAGCCAGAGACCTTGGCTCAGGAGGGTCTCATCTAGATTGAGACAAACGACCCAGGACTCGTAGCTTAGTAGTTAGTTTTCTTTTGTAGTGGATTTGTCTCCAGCATTGTTATTAGTTTTTCTCTGACTCATTGGATATTATTTTTGTCTCATGAGTTGTATTTATGACTCTTCTATTCTTTTATCATATTTGTGCTTTATTCCATTTATAGATATGTGATTGAGTATATTCATATTATATTGGTGGAATTGTTATGTCTTGATTATTAGATAGATAGTTTACCCAAACAACGTTCTACCGTCGATGCTGCAGCGTAGGCTGGGCGTTGTTCACTACTTGCATCCCTACACCGGGTGCAGGTCGTGACACTAACACTATCTTGTATTAGCTATACTGGGTCATAACCTTAGTTTATAAGTCATACCTTAGCTAATTCCTACACTATCTAGTTATAACTTGGTATCATGGATACTTATCCATAATTAATACCTTAACATATACTAACTATATCTAATATACACTAGCTGCCACTATACTAATTGATATCATATATACTCTATACTAACAACTTACATCTTAACATAACTTACAACTGATACTTATACTAACTGATACACTAATGTACTAACATATAACTTAACTTATCTTTACACTATATACTAACTGCTAACTCTAACTAATAACATACTAGTATTATTACCCCTTCTCTAGAGCACACACTAACTCACTTACCTACTGAACTTAACCTCAATACCTTATTAACACATATTTATATAAGTTTGATACGCTGATACCTATTCATATAAGGTCTGATACCTACTGTGGCAACTTGTAGTGCACCGTAACATAATGTACTAAGTACACTTGCTACTGAGTTTAGCTAACCCGACTGCTCCCAACACTCTACCTGACCCTTCCTATATCCTTGCTGCTGCTCTACTAATATCCTTTGCAGTCCAATTCATTCCAATTCCCATATCTACTGCTACTGACAATACTAATTCCTCACTTGGGGTCTGTATCGGACCCCAAAATGATCCCCATCAACTTCTTGTTGTTGTTGTTGTTGTTGTTATAACAGCATAGCCATTGCTTAATACTGCTACTGCACTCTGATAGATGGCCTACTGCTCGATCTCCCCCTATACTTCCTACATGCATTCAAGTATGGTACTCACTGCACTTCTCTTCCAGGTACACTTGTTGTACCAACTTGTTATACTGCCAGTACTTAGTGTAGGAGTTGCACTGACTGAGCACACACCAACTGCTCCTCCCCTTTACTGCTAACAGACCTGCACACATGTGTACCAAATGAACAACTTCTAACTCAATTACCATTGCAACACAAGTGTGCAATTAGCATACTACATCTAATACTGAGCACAAACCCGAGAAGTCTCTCCTTCACCCACACACAATACCTACACATAGATGCATATTGGATCTCACTTCTATACACTCACACACACCACTATATATATATATATATATATATATATATATATATATATATATATATATATATATATATATAACACTCACATACACTAGAAGTATTAAACCAAACGCTTGGCATGCATAATATGATACTATATGATACGCACCCAAATAAAATACCAAAATTCTTAATTCTCTATAATTACTATACATATATATCATAATCACCATAATAGAAGTAAAGTAACTTGTAAAAAGGAATTTGAAGAGTAATTACACAAATCATCCAAAACGAACCCCGTATCAGAAAATACCATGATACGCTCTACTCGTGTCCAATTATGGACATGTATCTTGTTCCATAGTATCAATATAAGTCTAATTAGATCTAATTGATCTCATGACACACACTTGATGTATCAATCTCGGAATTCCCCAAAAAATGGGCACAAATTACCATGTAAAAATTACAATATAGGTCCTATGAACCTAGTTCTTTCTTCTATGGGTCGCCCTAAGCCAAGAAAGATTTTCTAATGGTTAAATGCATGAATTAGATTTTAGATTATAGGAGAATTTAGAATTTACCTATTGGGAGATGGATTCCCAATGAAATGCTCGATATGACACAATTAGGACACAAGTTCCTTGTCAATTTCTCCTTTTTCAAGTGCTCATTGCTAACCAAGCTCCAATGCTCCTTAGATGATGTAATTAGAAGGTAATGAGAGTAAATTCGGGTGAATTTGGTGGAAGGAAGAGTCAATTTGGGGAAGAACACAATTGAAGATCTAGAATGAATGAAATAATGAGAGAAGAGAGAGACTCCCCTCTAATGGACGACCCCTCTAATGGACGACCCCTCTTTCCCCTTCCCAAGCAATATACAATATCCAAGTTACCCCTATTAGTTAGTCATAAGTTTTAATTAGGGAAGGCTATATTAGAAAGCTTCTAATTCTATATGAAACTAATCTAATCTCCTTAATTAATTAAGGGAATGAGTCTAATGGGCCTAACGCAATATTTGGCTCAATGTGTCATAAAAATCTAATGGGTCTACAAATAACAAGTCCAAATAAAATAGGTTAGCTCACTAACAAATAATTAAATAGCATAACTTAATATAATAATTATTAGCACATAATATAAATATTTAATCACTAAATAATAAATATGCTAAATGACACGAATATCCCTATCTAGAAATATGATATTGACAAGTCTACCCTCCATAGAAAAATTTTGTCCTCGAAATTTAAGAAAAGAACTAACACTACAAAAAGAAATCACAGCGGCAAGAAATAACGATACCTTACGGCTCAAAGAGATAAGGGTATCGCTCGTACATCTTGGCTTCCCTCTCCCAGGTAGACTCTCCCGAAGAGTGATGCCTCCACGCGACGCATACCAATAGAATCGTCTGGTTTTACAGCACCTTCTCCCTGCAACCTAGAATCTCCAGTAGCAGCTCTACGTAGCTGAGAGTCGGACCCACCTCGATCACTGAGTGATCCAATACGTGACTAGGATTTGCCATGTACCATCTCAGTTGTGACACATGGAACACATCATGCACTTCCTCCAGTGCAGGTAGCAAACCTAGTCTGTAGGCCACTGCACCGAACCTCGCAAGAGCACCGAAGGGTCCTATATACTGTGGACTAAGCTTTTTGCCTCCACCAAAGCGAATAGTGTCTCGTGTCAGAGAAATCCTCAAGAATACCAGATCGCCAACCTAGAAAAAAATACAGCCTTAACACTCCATCTAAAACAAAGCAATACAAACAAAATCTATATCTCAAATTTTGAAGGGCTCCGGTGGCTATCTGTCCAATGCCGCTGTCAGTTTTGCGCTACCGGAAGTCTATCTCTGATGTGATTCACCTTCTCAGCTGCATCCACAATCATCTTCGGTCCCAATAAGGCTCTCTTACCAACATCAACCCAAGATAGAGGAGTGCGATATCTCCGTCCATATAAATCCTCGAATGGTGACATCTCGATACTAGCCTGGTAGATGTTGTTGTAAGCAAACTCTACCAGGTAAAGATGATTCTCCCAAGAGCCTCTGAAATCCAAAACATAAGTACGAAGCATATCCTCGAGAGTCTAAATAGTCCTCTCCGACCGTCTGTCTGGGGGTGATATGCGGTATTAAACTTGAGATGGGTGCCCAAGATAGACTGTAAACTCCTTCAGAAGTGGGATGTGAAGCGACTATCCCGATCCGACACGATGCTCACCGGAACTCCATGCAATCTGAAAATCTGTCGCACATACATCTCCGCTAGTATCTCCATAGACGTACCCACTTTAAATGGCAAGAAGTGGGCCGATTTGGTCAACCTGTCTATGATGAACCAAATTACGTCTTTACCTCCTAGAGAACGCGAAAGTCCTGAAATAAAATCTATGGTAACGTGCTCCCACTTTTACTCTGAAATGGGTAAAGCCTGAAGTAAACCACCTGGCCTCTGCCTCTCTTCCTGTACCTACTGGAACACTAAACATATGGATACGAAATGCGCCACTTCCTGCTTCATGCCATATCACCATACATGCTCCCTCAGATCTTTGTATATCTTATTGGCACCTGGATGTATAGAGTACTGTGATCGATGCGCCTCCTGAAGAACCTCTTCTCACAATGTCCCACTTGGTACACACAATCTGGTATCGTGCCGCAATGATCCATCCTCAGTAATAGTGAAGTCTTAGGATAATCCCATCCGAACCTGTGCTCTAATGATCCTCAGAGACTCATCATCATACTGTGTATCTTGGATTCTTTCCATTATCTCATACTGTATCTACAATCCCTATATCTGCATCTCGACACCAGGTACCAGCACCTCAATATCCAAGCTCTCAAGATCGGCCAATAAATGTATGTTCGTAGTCAAGCACATAGCTACTGGATACTTGCTCAAGGCATCAGCGACTATATTGGCCTTTCCTGGATGGTACTGCAATAATATTTTGAAGTCCTTCATCAACTCCAACTATCGTCGCTATCTCATATTTAGCTTTTTTGTGTAAATACGTACTTCAAGTTCTTGTGATATATGAAGATATCCACACGCTTTTCATACAAATAGTATTTCCACAGCTTTAGAACAAAAAATGACCGCTTCCAACTCCAAATCGTGCGTAGGGTAATTATTCTCATAAGGACGTAATTGCCTGGAAGCATAGGCAATTGCCTTCCCATTCTGCTATAATACATAACCCAAACCCTTACCTGAAGCATCACTATAGATAGTTAATCCAACTAATCCTGATGGCAACGTCAATACTAGAGCTGTCGTCAAACTGTTCTTCAGCTCCTCAAAAGTGGCATGACTCTCCTCTGTCTAGACAAACTCCGTATCCTTTCTAGTCAGCCTAGTCATCGGCTCTGCAATCCTGGAGAAGTCTTGTACAAACCTCCGATAATAACCTGCTAGTCCCAGAAAACTCCTGATCTCTTCTATTGAACTTGGAGTAGCCCATGACTCCAGTACTGAAATCTTTTTCGGGTCCACTGAGATCCCATTACCTGTAATCATATGACCAAGGAATTTAACCTTGTCAAGGAAGAACTCATACTTCAAAAGCTTTCCATAAAGCTTCTCCTTCCTGAGAGTCTGCAAAATAATCCTTAGATGCTCCTCATGCTCCTCCGGGGTCTTCGAATATACCAGAATGTCATCAATAAATACCACCACAAACTTATCAATATACTAGTGGAATACCTTGTTCATCAGATTTATGAATACCGCCGGGGCATTGGTCAACCCAAACGGCATCACCAAGAACTCAAACTGGCCATACCGAGTCCGAAAAGCTGTCTTCGAAATATCCTTATTCTTCACTTTTACTTGGTGGTAACCCGACTTCAAGTCTATCTTCGAAAATACCTTTGCTTTGTTCAACTGATCTAAGAGATCATCAATCCTCGGCAGCGGGCATTTGTTCTTGATAGTTAGGTTATTAAAGCCCTGTAGTCGATACACATGTGTACCGGCCTATCCTTCTTCGGTACAAATAATACCGGAACACCCCATAGTGATAAACTGGATCAAATAAAGCCTTTGTCCTATAACTCATCCACCTGCTTCTTCAAATATACTAGTTTGATGTTGTTGACTCTATAGATGTGCTGAGATATCGGCTCTGCGCCTGGCACCAAGTCTAGAAAGAACTCAACATCACGGTCTGGTGGCAAACCCGATAACTCCACAAAAAAATATTCATGAATTCTGCTATCAACGGATATGGCAGCTCCTTCTCTTCCACTATGTCTCCATAAATGACATCCTCTCTCTACTCCGCTGATCCTTTGGTAATCTCAAACTCTGGCTCTCTTGGCGGTCTAAATAAAATTCTGCCTCTGCGATAATCTATACTAGCATGGTGCCTACTCAACCAATCCATCCCGAGTACAAAATTGTAGCTCGGAAGTGGCATTACGAGTAAACACACACTCAACTCCCGACCTTCCAGTGTAACTCTCTGATCCTTGTAAATATCACTGACCAGGATAATGCCTCCCCCAGTCGTGATCTTGCAAGTCTTAGCCAAAGGTTCAGAATCTAAATGATGCTTAAGAGCAAAAGATACAGTTACAAAACTATAGGAAGTACCAAAATCAAATAAAACATAAGCTGGAATAGAATCAAGAAGAACTGAACCTGATATCACATCTCCGACTGGCTCCTCCTCCTCAACTGTCATGACAAAAGTCCACCCTCACGGTGCACCTCTTTGCTGCTGCTGCTGCTGGACAAAACGCTGTTACTGAGTAGACAAAGGAGGTCCCGTCTGTTGTCCCGCAGGTGGCCTCGTTGGTGCTCTCTATGTCGGTGCTGCTCCCTGGCCTGATCGAACTGGAGCCACTAGACACTCCCTCAACTTGTGGATTATCTCTTCTCAATATAGGCACACTCCAAGCCTCTTTCTATAAACCTCCCGTGTATGTCCAATCTTTCCATAGTGAGTACACTGTGGGGCCTGCTGTGCTGTTCTTGGGACCTGTTATGACTGCTGCACTGGTGCTCGGAATGGTGCATGAAACTCCAGTCTCTACGGTTGGATGGGCCTCTGCTGTTGGAAGTAGGGTCGTTTGGCTGGACCCGCACTACTGCTGTCTCCACCTGATCTGTCTCTCATCCTCTTGGATTTGAGCTCCAAGTCATCCTTATTCCCATGTGCATCCATCAGGATCTCCTCGAATGTCGCCGTACGGTATCCTCTAGTGAGAGATTTGACCTCCCTAATCAAACCCTTTCAGAACTTTCTGGCCTTCCCTAGGGGATTCTGCCCCTCTACGAATCTGGCCAATCTGCAGAACTTCTTGTCATACTCGTCCACCATCATGCTCCCCTGGATAAGGTCTAGGAACTGGCTCTCTAAAGCAGTCAGAGCCACGTCCGAAAAGAACTTCTCCTTGATTTTTTTTTAAAAAGCTTCCCAAGTCAGTCCTTGTGACACGATCCTCGGGTCAATATGAAACCATGTCAGAGCAATGTCGAATATCTCGCAGCCCGCTGCCTCCACCTGTAGACCCTCTGAAATCTGTCCTAGCCTCAGGGTCCTTTCTATGTCCTCGATCCAATCTTCGGCGTATAAGATTTCTTCTATGCCCTTGAAGTCCTTAGGCCCCATCCTCTTGAAGTCAATGATGGTACCTGGCCTTGGTTTGTGCGGGGCGGGATGAGGCAATACGATCTGTGGCTGGACAAGCGCTACCTTCTCCACAATAACTAGTGCTAACCGGTGAGCACTCTCGATGTCCTGACGTAGAACATATGTCAGCCTCTGCTGTTCTGCCATCATCTCCTAGAACATAACAAATATCTATGTCCCGTCTGCTGGCATGGGTGGTAGGGGTGGAAGATCCTCCGTGACTGATGGAACAGTCCTCGGAATTGGTGGTGGAGCACCCCCAAAAGCTGCTGCTGAAATTCCTACCTGGACTGGTGAGGCAATCCTCTGAGCGAAATAAGGCAAAATAGTAGCTGTTGTCTCTCTCTGAGGTGATAAAGTAACCGACCTCGTCGAAACTGCTCCACAGCGCTGCAATCGGGTGTTCGACGGCATCCTGAAGATAAATTCAAACAAAGGAATAAATATTGCGCAAGATACGATAGCATCAAGGAAGGATAGTAATATTTTAAAGAAAGTAATTATTTTGAATGATAAAGATAACAAAATTAATAGATTAGAAAATTTTTCTTGTTGTGATTGAGTATCCTCTCATCCTATATCCCTAGTCCTATATCCGATAGCAGGATTGTATTAATACTTTAAGTCTGAGTACTACTACTTTGACCTGCATGAGTCACCATAAAAATGTGTCACGATCCATACCCGGTGTAAGGGCACAAGTACGGGGGTACATCCAGCCTACGCCGCAACATCGATGGTAGAACGCTGGTTAGGTCAACAATACTATCTAAACATCTCACACAATATATATAATATACCTGTCAAGATATTTCAACTCCCAAATAGAGGACACTTTGATAATATGATAATGGTAGACAATGCTCAATTACAATAATAAACTAGAGAAATATATGGCACGATATGGAATAGAAGGAAAGAGATAAAGTCACAATATATAACAAGTCCAAGTTTAATTTCAACACAATAATCTCAAATAATAATACAATGCCAAAATTGTCTAACTGACATATACAATATCATAAATAAACTAGCTAAGTCTCATCGATTGCTGGTACTATCTCAATAGGCTCTACGGGTGCGCTCTCAACTGGCTCGTCATCCTATGGCCCATAGTGCGTAGGACACCAGTCCTCTAATAAATCATCTGAAAATATATCCAATCATGATTGGAACAAAGTACAATCCAATAGCAGTTCCAATAATTGACAGAAAATATGAAACAACAATAGCAATAAAAATAAATGATGGAAGTAACTGAACTAAAAATATCATGAGAAAGAGCATCATGATAAATAATGGCAAGAACTGAGAACAATATGGTGAGAAACATCAATGTATTGAACTGGAATAAAGAAAATAATATAATAAATGTGCCTTAAATTATTAGTAAGATAATGTGATCGGCTTGGGCCTAACACGGACTATATATAAAAGGTGAGCTAGTACGATCACATGTGAGTTGCATAATCTGCTAACTATCACGGGCTACACTAAATCACGGGCTATAAGGAATAATCACATATCCACTAATACTTCCCCAAACCCCGACTAGTACATCGATCTAAATCTTGACACGTTATAACACATATATCACACTGCATGGTCTATAATATCATGCACTATGATCACAGTCTATATAATCACTAAGATATTACGGTAATCATTGAGTAATCACGAAGCACGACACGATGATCACTTATCATCACAACAATAATATCTCATGACCAAGATCCACGTATACCAATTCGTGTAACCATCGTGTCAGGAATCAATTATCTCAATACTAAATATATAAAATATATAGACTATAAAATAAGAAAACTATCAGAGATTGTACTCGCCTGTGGTCCTAAGCAACAAGTATGACTCGCTATCCGAGCTAGTATCACACACACCAAAATTTGAAATATCATGTCACTTGGGTGTAATGAATGAGAAATGAGTTAAAATGCACCAATATGATTTTCTAGGCTATTTCTAGGTTACTCTAGCTAAACTAGGTTCACACTAAGTTAATTAGTCCATATTGATCGCTAACTAGCTAACACTAGCTTGTATTAGCTATACTGGGTCATAACCTTAGTGTATAAGTCATACCTTTGCTAATTCCTACACTATCTAGTTATAACTTGGTACCATGGATACTTATCCATAATTAATACCTTAACATATACTAACTATATCTAATATGTACTAATTGCCACTATACTAACTGATATCATATATACTCTATACGAACAACTGACATCTTAACATAACTTACAACTGATACTTATACTTATATTAACTTATACACTAATCTAGTAACATATAACTTAACTTATCTTTACACTATATACTAACTGCTAACTATAACTAATAACATACTAGTATTAATTATCCCTTTCTAGAGCACTTACCTACTGAACTTAACCTCAATACCTCACTAACATATATTTATATAAGTTTAATACACTGATACCTATTTATATAAGGTCTGATACCTACTTTGGCAACTTGCTGTGCACCCTAACATAGTGTACTAAGTACACTTGCTACTGAGTTTAGCTAACCTGATTTCTTACAACACTCTACCTGACCCTTCCTATATCCTTGCTTCTGCTCTACTATTCTCCTTTGCTGTGCAACTCATCCCAAGTCCCCTATCTGCTACTGACACTATTATATATATATATATATATATATATATAACACTCACATACACTAGAAGTATTAAACCAAACACTTGGGATGCATAATATGATACTATATGATACGCATCCAAATGAAATACCAAAATCCCCAATTCTCCATAATTGCTATACATACATATCATAATCATCATAATACAACTAAAGTAACTTGCTACAAAGGAATTTGAAGAGTAATTACACAAATCACCTAAAACAAACCACGTATCATACCGTTCCATAAAATATATCATTATACGCTCTACTCGTGTCCAATTGTGGACACATATCTTATCCTATAACATCAATCTAAGTATAATTAGATCTAATTGGTCTTATGACACACACTTGATGTATCAATCTCAGAATTCCCCCAAAATAGGCACAAATTACCATGTAAAAATCATAATAGAGGTCATATGAACCTAGTTCTTGCTCCTATGGGTAGCCCAAAGCCAATAAAGGTTTTTAATGGTTAAATGCATGAATTAGAGTCAAGATTATAGAAGAATTCAAAATTTACCTATTGGGAGATGAATTTCCAATGAAATGCTCAATATGACAAAAGCTCCTTGTTAATTCTTTCTTCTTCAAGTGCTCCTTGCTAACCAAGCTCCAATGCTCCTTAGATGATGTAATTGAAAGGGAATGAGAGTGAATTGGGGTAAATTTTGTGGAGGGATGAGTTAATTTGGGAAAGAACATAATTGGGGATCTAGAATGAATGAACTAATGAGAGAGAGAGAGAGAGAGAGAGAGAGAGAGAGACCCCTCTAATGGCCAGTCCCCTCTTTTCCCCTTCCCAAGCAATATATAATGTCCAAGTGTCATGCCCCAGTCCCAAAATACGTAGGACTAGGAACACGTAAGCATGCCAACCGTATGTATATGGCAACTCCAATATATGGATACCATAATACACACGTACGCTGTAATATGAATATAAACTCACATGTGGTATAAATAGTGTCACAAGTCACAAATATACTAATCTCATCCACACAACAAGTCATAGAAAAGAAATATCTAAACTAGAATAATGGGTCTGAATCATCCAAAAATAATAGTCGGGTGGAGACAAATCCACTACCAATGACTATATCAATACTAAAATGAGAAAGGAGTATAAGATCTCCAATATAAAACAAGATGATGATATAAAGGTATCAGCTAAGGAAATCCATCGCTAGAGATAATCAAGGATGCTCAGAAGGTAAGGCCTCCTCGGATGCTCCTGCGAATAGTCATGAACATCTACACCTGGAAAGGGACCAGATACTCAGAGGGACGTAACAAGATACATAGAAGCAAGACAATTTAAATACAGTAAACATGCATAATGTTTGAAAATATATAAGTACGCTGTACAAGACAATCTATATGAATGCAAATGAGGACAACTTTTTGACGTATGGGCAAGGGTAGGCTCCTCGATCTAAGCCTCACAGCTCATACACCCGTCAGGGGACATCAGAAATCGTCATACCTCGGGGGTAGCGACCAGCGACTCTACAGAAATCGACATACCTCGGGGGTAGCGACCAGCACGACAAACGCCCGTAGTGCGAGCTATATACTACGGTTTACCAGAGTGGTTAAACCCCATACGCCTACTGATTGTCCTCTCATGATACTAAGTGTCGTGTGTGTGTCAACATATCTAATATATAGTAATGACTGAAGGAAACTACACATGCAATGAATATACAGAAATGCAACGAATATAAAAAAATATAATAAGCATGCAAAGTACTGTAAACAATTTGGCAAGTTATCTTGCCAGGTAAGAAAGCTGCAAAGTGTAACGTCCAGAAGTCAAACACACAGGATCAGAAGCTACAGCCTCAGAATTAATGTCTTCGGATGCTGAAATAAACATCACCAACATTTCCAGAATAAGCTAGATAGCTAGAAATCAATACCCTTTCGTCCAATTTGGATACAGGGGCAAAACAGTAATTTTGGGTCAAAGTGGGGTCCACGTATGGCCCACTTTGTACCGAAAAGCGTGCCAAAGGTAATAGTCTCTAAATGAGACAAATTATAGGTCAAACGAACTCTAAATGTTAGTACGAACTCAACGATATGTCCAAATATGAATTCCGGTGAACCAAACACAATTTTGTCCAAAAAGTCAACCGTGGGGCCCGCCAATAAGAAACTTGGTCAACTATCTCAGAATTGCGTGAAATTTGGGTCACAGGACCAGCGCGATACCACGAGTCTAGTGGCGCAAGTTTTGTCATATTCTGACGAGCGTGCACTAAATGACGCAGGATTTTGCAAAAGTCGCGATATGGAGACTTGTCGCGGATACGGGTTGATTCTGACGCGCACACGCGTCTGAATCAGTTTCTGCGAAAGCCCACACTTCTGGGTATACCGTGCGCACCTTTCGGTACACTTGGTACACGAAGGGGCGGTCCCGTTTGGCGGGACGCGCTCCGTATCACAAATTTATGTGTTTCAAAAAACAAATTTTTATAGGTTTTCATCCTAATTTAATTCTGCATACAACATCAAACAAAATAATTTAATTAACAAAAAATAGTCTAGGTTAGGTGGTCTTCACATAGAAAGAAGAAAATCTAAATTCAGATCTCTATGGTGGGAGATACGAGTCCTTGAACATGGGTCATCGCAGCAGATTTCTGCAGCGTAAAAGTCGTGGTTTTTCCTAAAGTTGGCGTCGATTTTTTCCTAGTTTTGTGCACTGCACGATGGAAACTAATCTACGGAATTTAGAGAGGGATAGTTGGGATCATACCGGTGAAGACGAGATCAAATTTGGTTGAGCGGTGGAGCAGAAATCGAAGCGTGAACACAGGTACGCTGTAAATCAAATTATGTCGCGGCGCGGTTGATGCGGGGGAACTCCAGCGGGTTTGAGGCTGTACTTCGGTGGTGCGGCTAGGTCGCAGGGTGGCACGGGTCTAGTGAACGGCGGTCTGCGGTCGAGGGGGTGGAGAGAAGTTTTAGGTTTAGGGTTAGGGTTTTGTCATCATATGTATATATATACGCGGGGTATGAAGAACACGGTCGCGGGGGGGGGGGGGGGGGTGGTTTGGCTACGCGCTGCTGCTGTTTAGTTTTCTTTAGCGGGTTTGGTTGGGCAGCGGGTAGGGTAGGTGGTTTATTAGGATTATTGGGTAGGGTCTTAGGGGCTATTGGGTAGGGTTCAGCTCCATTAAGGATTCTTTTTTTTCATTTTTCCTTTTTCTTTCTTTCTTATTCTTTTTCTTTTCTAATTCTTTCTCATTTCTATTTCTATAATAAACTATACATATATATATATATATAGAAAATTTTAGAAATTATATTAGTGCATACCATTAATCTACCAACTGTCCACAGGATCTCCTACATGTAAATAATTAATAAAAATTTATAATTGCTCCATAAATTCTCTATTACACAATCACCAAGAAATAAAAATTAAATAAATTCCATTACTTCTAATTAGCTAATAAATGCTATAAATCAATTAAATAATTAATTAAATAATTAATACCGTTTAAAAATTAGGGGTTTTACACCAAGTTACCCATATTAGTTAGTCATGAGGTTTAATTAGGGAGGGCTACATTAGGAAGCTTCTAATTCTACATGAAACTAATATAATCTCCTTAATTCATTAAGGGAATGGGTCTAATGGGCCTAACCCAATGTTGGGCTCAATGTGTCATGACAATTTAATGGGTCCACAAATGACAAATCCAAATAAAATAGGCTAGCTCACTAACAAATAATTAAATATCATAACTCAATATAATAATTAGTAGCACATAATATAAATATTTAATCACTAAATAATAAATATACTAAATGACAAGAATACCCTCATCTAGAAATGTGGTAGTGACAAGTCTACCCTCCTTAAAAAAAACTGTCCTAAAAATTTAAGGAAAAAACTAACACTACAACAAGCAATCACAGCAGCAAGAAAGAACGATATCTTACGGCTCAAAGAGATAAGGGTATCGCTCGCACATCACGGCTTCCCTCTCCCAGGTAGACTCTCCTGGAAAGTGATGCTTCCACGCGACGCATAACAAAAAAATCGTCTAGTTTTGCAGCACCTTCTTCATGCGATCCAGAATCTCCACTGGGTGCTCTGGGAAGCTGAGAGTTGGACCCACCTCAATCACTGAATGATCCAATACATGACTAGGATCTGCCATGTACCGTCTCAGCAGCGACACATGAAACACATCATGTACTCCCTCTGGTGTAGAAGAGAAGTCTAGTCTGTAGGCCACTACATCGACCCTCACAAGAACACCGAAGGGTCCGATGTCCCGTGGACTAAGCTTTCTGCCTCCACCAAAGCGAATCGTGTTCCGTGTCAAAAAAATTTGCAAGAACACCAGATCACCAACCTAGAACAAAATACACCCTTAACACTTCATCTAAAACAAAGCAATCACAAGCAATACAAACAAAATATATTCCTCAAACTCTAAAGGTCTCCGGTGGCTATCGGTCCAATATCGCTGTCTGTCCAGCGCCAACTGAAGTCTATCTCTGATGAACTTTACCTTCTCAGTTGTATCTACAATCATCTCCGGTCCCAACAAGGCTCTCTCACCAATATTATCTCAAGATAGAGGAGTGTGACATCTCCGTCCATATAAAGCCTCGAATGGTGACATCTCGATACTGGACTGGTAGCTATTTTTGTAAGCAAATTCTACCAGGTGAAGATGATCCTCCCAAGAGTCTCTGAAATCTAAAACACAAGTGTGAAGCATATCCTCGAGAGTCTGAATAGTCCTCTCCGAGTGTCCGTCTGTCTGGGGTGATATGCGGTACTAAACTTGAGCTGGGTGCCCAAGCTAGACTGCAAACTCCTTCAGAAGTGGGATGTGAAGTAACTATCCCGATCCGAGATGATGCACACAGGAAATCCATACAATCTGACAATCTTTTGCACATACATCTCTGTTAGCTTCTCCGTAGATGTACCCACTTTAAATGATAAGAAGTTGGCCGATTTTGTTACGCCCCAGTCACAAAATAAGTAGGACCATGTATACGTACACATGTCATATGTACGAACAAGTATAAGAATCCAATTTAATGGACCTAACCATTCGTAGTACGCTGTAAAATATAACTAAGACTCAATATCACAGGCAGGTAAAATCTAGTCTCATCCACAAAACATCACAGAATAGAAAACTGAATGAAATAGAGTAAGTCTCAGAATCCAATACAAAAGAATATCTAGTGGAGAATAATCCACAAAAATGAGTACAAAAGAATACTGAAAGAAAACAACTAAGCAATAAAGAAATATTCTGGTGTCAGCTAACTAGATAAAGACACCAAAGACACTAAGCAACTGTCGTCCATGAATGAATGCTCAAAGAAACTCCTGTGGCTCCACATCGAAGTCCTCGTCTGCAAAATCTCAAACTCCATAATCCGTCGGGTATAAGTGCTCGTCGGGATCTGAAAAAGGTGCCAGGTCCTTAGAGGGACGTAACAAGTACATAAGAAATTGACATGCATGAAAGTAAAGCAGTAAACAGTAAGCAGGATGACTAAACCATCTATGTGTTGTACACTTGGAACATCTCTAATGGCGCATGAGGGAGGAGAAATAGAAGAACAGTCGTCCCACCAGGCGTTCCGTAGAACTCAGGGGTTACACAGTTGCACCATTTTCACAGTATAGTAAGAAATAGAAATCCCATACGCTCACTAGCAGATTCTCCCCTCCCAATGAACTATCTGAACCATATACACGGTGCATACAGAAAGCAACGACATCAATAAAAATCTAGAACTCAAACTAACACCAACTACTAACACAAGACGCGAACTCACGTACCGATGGCCAGTCAACACGCTAGTTCATGTACTCACTCACACAGTGAACGTGTTTAAAACAGTGTCAGGTTAGAAGATACCACGTATCTACACAACATAATGGGTATGTTTGTTACTCTAAGATGCGTGCACATATTTACCAAAATAAAAAGAGCTAGGTATATGTAAACTGCACAATACAAACAAGCAAGGTGTATTTGCCTTCCAAACCAAGATGCGAGCACAACAATTCTGGCCTGGAGCTCTCCACAGGAACCTCACGTACACCTACCAAATAATTATTAAACTAATTGGACTCTTAATATCAAGTTAAAATTTGGTTATTAACTAGTTCTTATTTCTACGTTGATTGCACATGCAAGTAACTAGCCCTCAAAATATTACTAGTCGTTAAACATTACCAAAAATCCTTTGTAAAGACATTAATTATCAAAAATATTAATTCTAGAATTTTTATTAGTAAATAATATTTTTAGTGATAGGGCCATCCCCCTATAATTTCTATGAGTCAAAAACCAAGTAAGAACCAAAACTAGGTCATAACAAGTTACTAACAAGTCAATAAAATCAATTTTTAATAAATGGATAAATATTTAATAAATAGATAAAAAATCAGAATTAAAATAAATTAATACAATTTTAGATGTATAAAATATATATTTTTGGTTGGGGTTTAAGTCTGAAATTTGTCGGGGTCAAGTTTTGTCAAAACTATGTCAACTTGTTACATAAAACTGCTAGAATTCTAATTTTTCTAAATAAAAATAAAATATAAAAAAATATGGTAAAATCAGTAATAAATAAAATAAATAATAATTCTTTTATCTATACAAAAATAATTAGGGTTTTACTATCTACAAGTTGATCCTATTAGGGTTGGCAACCAAACTTGCTAGTATGCATGCAAAGGGGTGGTACATGGTTGTTGGGACATCATAGACATAAATTTTAAATTTATTTAATAAATTTTAGAATATATATATTCTGAAAATAATATTAATCCATCTAGAAAAATTAGATTTTTTATCTACTATTAAGTCCTAACAAAGTCCAAGGGTCTCCAACATGTATACATCAAAACTAGGTTAACTGTGTGACTTTTTATACATAAAAACTATTTAAAGCAAAAATAATATTTCCAGAAAATATATTAAAAACTGAATTTAATATAGGTTAATAACATCATATATTAATTATTTATAAAGTTTTAGAAGGGTTCGATGCAAAATTTTGAAGAAAACATAAACTAGGCCACCCTTCCCATTGTACATATAATTTATTCCATAAGTAATAACAATTTAATATTCTAAAATAATCAGTAAAAATATTGATAAAAATAATTTAAATATCATATTTTTTTATTATTAACATGATTTAATCAAGGTTTCTACCTATGGGTGCATACATGCATTCATGGGTTCAAATCTTTACATGGAAACTCTAAAATAAAATCTTACAATGAAGAACATGGTAATGGATTGAAAACATATATAAAATTATTTATTTATATATATACAAATATTTATTCATGCATTCATACACATTAGTGAGGTTGGAGGAAGAAGGAGACTTACTAGAGAGAGAGAAGGATAAAGAACTAGGGTTCTTGGATGGAGGAGATGGCGTATGTCCACGTAAGGAGGAGGGGGTCCGCGGCTTGGAGGTGGCGGCTAGGGTGATGGAGGAAGGAGAGAAAGTTAGGGTTTTAGATGAAAAGATTTTAGGTTAGGGTTGTAGATGATATATATATATATATATATATATATATATATATATATATATATATATATATATATATATATATATATATATATATATATATATATATATATATATATATATATATACCATCACCTCAATACCCAAGCTCTCAAGATCGGCCAATAAATCTCTCTCTGTAGTCAAGCGCATAGCTATTGGATACATGCTTAAGGCATCAGCAACTATATTGGCCTTCCCTGTATGGTACTGCAATGATATGTCAAAGTCCTTCATCAACTCCAACCAACGTCGCTGTCTCATGTTTAACTCTTTCTGTGTAAATACGTACTTTAAGCTCTTGTGGTCTGTGAAGATCTCCATACGCTCTCCGTACAAATAGTATTTCTACAACTTTAGAGCAAAAATGATCGCTGCCAACTTCAAATCGTGGGTAGGAAAATTCTTCTTATGAGGACGTAATTGCCTGGAAGCATAGGCAATCACCTTTACATTCTGCTGCAAGACACAACCCAAACCCTTTCCTGAAGCATCCCTATAGATAATGAATTCACCCAATCCTGATGGCAACTTAACACTGGAGCTATTGTCAACCTCTTATTCAGCTCCTCAAAAGCATCCTGACTTTCCTCTGTCCAGACAAACTCCATATCCTTCCTGGTCAGCCTAGTCATCGGCTCTGCAATCTTGGAGAAGTCCTGTACAAACCTCCGGTAATAACATGCTAGCCCCAGAAAACTTCTGATCTTTGCTACTGAACTTGGAGTAGCCCACGACTCCACTGATGAAATATTCTTCGGGTCCACTGAGATCCCGTTACCTATAATCACATGACCAAGGAATTCAACCTTATCAAGAAAGAACTCACACTTCGTGGGAATATATACCATATTCATATATATAACACACTTACATTCACTAGAAGTATTAAACCAAATACTTAGCATGCATAATATGATACTATATTATACGCACCCAAATTAAATGCCAAAACCACCAATTTTTCTTAATTACTATACATACATATCATAATCATCATAATACAACTAAAGTAACTTACTACAAAAGAATTTGAAGAGTAATTACACAAATCACCCAAAATGAACCCCATATCATACCGTATCACAAAATACCATAAAACGCTATACTCGTGTCCAATTGTGGACACGTATCTAGTACCATAGCATCAATCTAAATATAATTAGATATATTTGGTCTCATGACACATATTTAATGTATTAATCTCAAAATTCTCCCAAAATGGACACAAATCACCATGTAGAAATCATAATAGAGGTCCTATGAACCTAGTTCTTGCTCCTATGGGTAGCCCTAAGACAAAAGAAGTTTTCGAATGGTTAAATACATGAATTAGAGTTTAGATTATAGGAGAATTCAGAATTTACCTATCGGAAAATGGATTCCTAATAAAATGCTCAATATAACACAATTATGACACAAGATCCTTGTCAATTCCTTCTTCTTCAAGTGCTCCTTGCTAACCAAGCTCTAATGCTTCTTAGATGATGTAAAAAAAAGAGAATGAGAGTGAATTAGGGTGAATTTGGTGGAGGAATGAGTCAATTTGGGAAAGAACATCATTGGGGATATAGAATAAATGAACTAATGAGAGAGAGAGAGAGAGAGAGAGAGAGAGAGAGAGAGAGAGAGAGAGAGACTCCCGTCTAATGGCCGGCCCCCTCTTTTCCCCTTCCCAAAAAATATACAATGTCCAAGTTACCCCTATTAGTTAATCATGATGTTTAATCAAAGAGGGCTATATTAGGAAGCTTCTAATTCTACATAAAACTAATCTAATCTCCTTAATTAATTAAGGGAATGGGTTTAATAGGCCTAACCCAATGTTGGGCTTAATGTTTCATGACAATCTAATGGGTCCACAAATGACAATTCCAAATAAAATAGCACAACTCAATAAAATAATTAGTAGCACATAATATAAATATTTAATCACTAAATAATAAATATGCTAAATGATAATAATACCCTCATATAGAAATATGGTAGTGATACAATACCTCTCTGCGTGAACATCTATATTGAGGTTCATGTGATCCACGAAGATTTTGCCGCCACGCCATAGGTATATGGCCGCCACGATTTTAACACAGACACACTCGCCACAATTTCTAGGTCGCGCATGAAATAGTTTTTTTCGGTGCTTCCACTGCCTCGAAGCACAGAATATCACATTCGCCCTCTGTATGAGCATGTACCACAAACCAAGTTTGATTTTCTCTTGTAGATCTGAGGAACATATGTCTCATCTGGTAGTGCAAGGATTTGATCTGAATGAGCCGCAGCTTTAACTTCACGAAGTCAGTTACACAGTCGTTAATTCATATGAATATTATTCCCTTCTGGGGCATGATGAGTCAGAGGCGATACC
This sequence comes from Iris macrosiphon, assembly GCA_036927795.1. Taxonomy (NCBI): domain Eukaryota; kingdom Viridiplantae; phylum Streptophyta; class Magnoliopsida; order Asparagales; family Iridaceae; genus Iris; species Iris macrosiphon. Next base: position 43,504,911 of record JAYESA010000020.1, read on the forward strand.
ATCTTCAAAAATCACTCTGAATATTATCAGTTGACTTAGTCCATTTTCACCATCGCTTTGATCTTCTGGATGCATCTTCATCTGAAGGCTATCCCAAGGATCTCTCAAATCCAACATTCAGTCATTTAGGCCTATCTTCAACATACACCACTCACATTCACCCTCGACGCATTCCCAAATACGCCGCTGCAAGGGTCATTTATGGGTCTACAATATTCATTTTGATTTGGCGGTCAAGTCTCTAGGGTCAGCTGTCCCGAAGTTACGCTCGATAATTGTAAGTCATCAAGATGGACACTTAATATAAACCATGCTATATCTCATCTTCAAATCTGAGCCATCTGAATGAACTTCTGAATTCGAGCACTTTATGCACTGCCTCTAATGATATATCAACCAAATGCCGCCTAACCACCTAGAGTCTTACTATCTATCCAGGCCACAAATCGTCGAACTGTACTCGTTGAAACTATCTTCCATCACTCCGTTGTTCTATCCTGAATCCATCAAAATTCTGAACCACCTTGTTCGAATTCTTGCACTAGCACTTGCAACGTTTCCCAAAACCATAGACTTGCTTTATTTTTTATCCGTTCACCAGCTTCACATTGTACGTCCAACTTGCTCGAGCGGTACGATAATTTGCTTCAATGTTGTTCTCTCGTTTAGTTATCTTCAAAAGTCCATCTTCCACAATCCTTGTCCTCATACCATTCCTTAGCCCATCTTGATTTCTCCATGTTCCGATTTGTCCATACGCTTTTGATGACTCGTGCACAAGTTCCCACATAATCTCAAATCTATATCGCCTTCACTCGTTGCCTCGATCCGTCTCAGTACTGCAAGTGTTAAGTTTTAATCTGACTTAATATCAACTGTACTTGCCTCATGTCCGTTTACGTCTTTCGGAATTTATCCACCATCTTGCACCGTTTTGCCAATTTTTCTTTCGCTAAACTCTGAGTCAGACTCCTCGAGCACCAATATCTGAAATCCTTCCAGTTCATGCGAATCTATCACATTGATCCTCTAAAACCAAATTATGTTCCATCTGCTTGACTAATTGCTCCCTTGCATTGCCAAAAATTCATAGTTTATGCTCACTACTATTCAATACATCCATCGCTCGCTCAAGCGTGCCCCAAATGTTTGTTCCTTATGCTCAACTCTCTCTTTTAACATCAATGAATGCTCCACCGAACTTCCAAATCGCGTAAGCGAACTTTGATATTCAGCTTTTTGTCTGATCGATCTCATCATCTTTCTAATACTTGGTTCGTATCACTCCTACTAATTTCAAAAACTCGTTCCATTGCTTGTTCCGTTCTCGTCCAACTAAACTTCCGTTTATACGAGTCCCTTCCTGATGATCTCTCAAATCCAACTCAATGAAGAATAGCTGAGTCAAACTCCATTGCACCAATTTTTGACATAATCTTGCACTATCCCATTTGTTGCGGACAAACCTATCGCTTATGTCGTTCTGAACATTTTTAACGTGAGCACCACTTCGTAGCACGCATATACCACTTAGAAATATAGTCGCCCGGGTGCCAGTTTTATTCTGCATCGACGAACGTCTATTCCGAACCAACTATCCCGTGACTATCCTGTCGATCGTAACTTAACATTCGCTTGCTCCATATTTCGATATATAACTCAGCCGATGTGCACCAACCGACTTACATTCCTGTTACCCGCGTCCGTCGTGACAATTCTACTGTTGTCTATCCAAACATTCAAATGACGCTCACTAGGTAGTATACTATATACCACTCCGAATCAAGTCACTAATCACGTCATCCTTCTTTGCACCGATCCAAGATCCGTTCGAACCATCCATTCGGTGTGATCCTGCCATTCATAACTCAAAGTCTAACAAGAAACTCAGCCAATGCATGAACCATCCAACTCTTATATTGATCTCGCTCGATGCAACTTGTGCCATGTTCCTTTCTTGATACTTCCACTATTTCTCAAACCTTCCGACACTTTCGCTCCACGAGCAACCCGTGCAACAATCTCTTCTAAGTAATCAAAGCCAATACCCAACGGTTCTATACATTCGCCACATGAACAACTTGTGCAATTCTCTCTTTGGTATTCCAAGCCACTGCTCAAATCTGCTAAACACATTCACTATACGAGCAACTAGTGGAACATTCTATTCGCATCCGTTGTTTCTACTCACAACATGCCACATAACCAATCTTGTCTGACAACCAACTTCTCCACTAATACAACTAAAATCTCCCCAATGATAAGCCAAACCAATGCAATAACACCTCTCAACTTGCTGTACTAATGCAATAATGCCACAAAACTTGCTGCACGAATGCAATAACGCCAAACGATGCTACACAATTCAATAAAAAACCAATGAAGGCCGATACAATAAAGAATAACATGCACCCACAACCAACAAATATATAGACTTATTACATGAAATATCTAATGCGACACCGAGTAGAGCCAAGAGTTTGTAATGAACCAAAGGACAAAGTCTGAGAAAATAAATCGGGCACTTTGATAGCAATTTGTCACACCCCAATCTTTCGTAAGTTCTATTATCCCCACTGAGCGTGAATCATTATGTTACAGCGCTCCCGTAGGACAATCGTTCTCATCGGGACATAATGCCGTGCGAGCCTGGAGTTGCTCTCACACAAAGCGATGGCGTCAAACGTCATGGTTATCATCAAAATGACCAAGTTGTAGCCAAAGGCAAGTACTGTGTACCATGCACACATAAGAGTATACGCAGCGAAGCTCTCGAATGGTCCAAATAAAAATGCCACAAAGAAGAAAGCCAAAATAGAGTGCAACACTCTTTCTCTTTCTCTTATCGATAAAGGTACTTACCGTTCCATTGTCACGTCCCATATATTCAAGCTGAGCCACTACACCTGCGTACCTAAAAATAATGCCCATAAACGTGGGTCAGGACATAGCCGTACAGGTGATTGGGGTATCCCACTCATCAAAACCGACACTAAATGTATAGTGAATGCAAACAGTTATATGGTGATCTTTTTACTTGAATCCTAGATTCATTTCATGGTAGAGGTATGACATGTTAAGTAAAATTGTAAAGCAGGTTAAGCATGCAAGCATTCAACTCAAGCAAATGTACTAATAGTTATATCCAACTCAAAATAAGACTAAGCATGCAATCCGTTCTACTCAAACCTGAAGCAAGCGTTAACCTATCGAACCACATCGTACTCCAAGCCTCGAATCTATCGCATCATGCCATAATCCATGCCTCATAAAAAGCAAACATCGATGCGCACACTCTTGCCCAAGGCAAGGTAGCGCCGCCGCTTACACGAATGCGCAAACTTAAACCAAATCAACTCTTGTCTATATGAAGGTCACTGACCAAGCCATAAAGGACTAATCCAAGGCAATTTGACCCAATCCAGCGCTGAGTAGCTAGCCTGCCTGGTCGTCTTGAACTGCCAGTACCGGGCCCAATGCATGTTACCATTTATTTTCTCCATGGCCGAACGGTCCCTGTGTACCAGAGCCTATCCCATTCGAAGAAACAAAATCCTGTGCGCAACAGGTTGTCCGTGACCAATGTAATACTCCAACAGTATGTATGACAAGAGAATTAAGCCTTCTTGTCCCACCAAACGATAATCGCTTCGATCCATCCAATTCACTAAAACTATTCTCTAACTATAGCCCGAGGCACCATTTCAAGTCATCTCCATCATGCATCATGCCGATCCTCGACACAGTGCTCCAATTGGTGCAACACCCTCGCTCCAAAAGCTCCGTGGCATAATGCCCCAATAATGGCATAAGACTCCAACTGTGGCACAATGCCCTCTCCGATGTAGTTGCCCAATTTTGAACCACAACTGCACGCTTTGCTTGACAAAGCATTCAACTTAATACTCGTGCACGGATGTACGCTCGCCCGCCCGCCCGAAGTGCCTCGATGTTCCAACCAAGATGATCCACTCAAGCCACAACTGTCCAAACTCAAGTCCATCTCAACCCACAAATCCTATCCAACCAAACTTCGCATACTCTATGCACGCCATAATAAGGTGATTCCAATATTCTACTCCAAGTGTTCAAACCATTACGTGTGTTCCATATTATTAGGCATGAAGGAGTAGAGGAGAAGGGACAGAGCCCACTCACCAAGTCTGAATCCGCTAAGCACTCTGCCTTGCCGATTTGAATTCATGGTCCGATGCAAAGCACGATCTACTTAATTGGTATGACTGTGCGAGCAAGACATGCTCTCCAAATTATCCGACCGATCAGACTAAGAAAGACAGAATTATCGCTCCAATTCTGCTATCCCAGTATTGTTCTAAATGAATACCTGATTCTATCGAACTCCTCATGCGATCTGCACATGAATCTAACTCAAATCAATACTTGCTTTCAAATTTAATAAATCAAAATGTAACCAACCATTGCCTTGTTTAATCCAACTCAGCGTAATGTACCATATGGTTGCGGGGCATTACAGCCCGCCTGTGGGCAACATATCATTTTTGAAATTTAATTCTATCATATGATGTTGGAGTTGTCTCAATAACCAATCCATTCTTAGGGCATCTCCAATGGTAATTTTTATCTATGGTAGAAAAAGATATAGATTTTTTTTTACAATAATGATTTCTATCACAATTTTTATTTTATGTGACGGTAATATAGGATAAAAAAAAATCTGTGAGGGTCATGGTAATTTTCCATCTCTCATGTGCTTCATACTTGTAAACTAAATTATTAAATTAACTATGTAGGATATAAATTGAGAATCATTGGAGAGTTTTTTTTGTGCATATGTAGAACTCTGCTGACTAGGATACAAAATTTCTTATAGAAAAATGACAATTATGATAGCAACTCAATTTTAGAAATCTTCATTTGTAATGCCCCATTCCCAAAATACGTAGGACTAAAAATACGTAACATGCCAGCTACGCATTCGACCAGACTCTGATCCGACTCGAATACGTATAAGTTGTATAATAAGGGTAACTATCTAAGAATACTGAAAATATTTATGTCCCAATCCACATAAAGAATAAAATATCAAGAATGAACTACATGTGCAAAAGTCGGCCACCCAATAACACATAAGCTCGAATGGACTCGAGAAAGGAATATGAGTCTATAAAACTAGGCAACATCAACAGATGAATAAACCAATATGAATAATAACCATAACTCCGGAAGAAATGATATAAGTACCTGGCACAAATTCCTGCATGACAAAGCAACAAATATCAACAATTTTAGGCAGGCTCTACACCGGTCTATGCTGCAAAACTAGCAAGGGACCAGGTCCTCAGAGGGACGTAACAAGGTACAAAAAATAATATGCCAAAGTAAAACAGTATAATGCCACATACTCATGGGTAAACTATTATAACCATCTAAGTGATATGCACATGAGAGCATCACTCATACTCAGGCTGAAAATACTACAAGCTCTGTGTCGGGGAGCCCATAGCAGCAAGTAATATTACGTACTCCAGTATATGTGACAAAGATCTTAGACAAAGTCTAATGCACCTCCAGTAATATAGTATATATATATAAATAATCAGCCTGTAGTATGGTGTGTCTCTCCCCACCTAATGTAACCTCACGTTTCATGTCCACGACGTCTCATGTCCATAACACGCAAGATCATGACCTCTAGCTAGTACGATGAGTCATAATAATATCTATATAATATGCAAGTCTCATATCACAAATTCTGTAAGCCTATACAGAATCACCATGAATAACTCAAGAAAGATTTTGTCACATGGAATAGTGTCAAGTGTCCTACGGTATGACGTACTTGGTAAAGCAAGCAAGTAAAATAGGATCGTGGAATCAACTTTCTAAGTGACGTTACACGACTCTGCGTATGACGTCGACACCCGAATCTTGTTCGGACGCTAAGCAACGTCTCACGGACCAAGGTTGAACAGGTACATCACAAGAATATATAAAAAATATACAAGAAGACAATATAATAGGGTCTACTGCTAGGTTGGCAAGGTACACTTGCATGTATTCTGAACTCCGTCAACTAGGCATGTAAGAGTAGAATCTGCAAGTACACCTACGGATGCTGAAACAAATATCACTATTGTTCTCAGAATACATAAAATATCTAGGATTGCCGACCCGTAAGTCCAATTTGGACACAGAGATAAAAATGGCAGTTTTGGGTCAAAACGGGGTCCACAAGTGGCCTACTTCGCACCGAAAAGTGTGCCAAAGACAAAGTTCTCTAAATTTAGCAAACATAGTATCTACGAGTCAAGAATGATAGCACGAACTCAATAGAGTATCCGAAATTGGATTTCGGTGAGCCGATCACGAAATTACCCGTCAAGTGGAACCGTGGGGCCCACGAAATGAAGTTTCGTCAACGTCTCATAATCGAACCAAACTTGGGTCATAAGACCAGCGTAACGCTGTGAATCTGATGGCGCAAGTTTCGTTGCGAAACGACAAGCACACACAAAGTTAAGACAAGTATCAGAATAGGCTGATACGGTATTTTTCAATGGATACGCGTTGATTTCGGTGTGCACGCACATCCAAATCAAGTTTCGTAAAATTTCACACATCCGTGTTGACGATATGCGCATTTCGGTAAAATCCTCACGCGAAAAAGTTACATCGTTTGGTGGAACGTACCTCGTATCGAGAAATTTCGGATTTACAAAATCAAGTTTTTGACAGTTTTAAGCATTAAATAAATCACAGAATAAATCAAATTTAGCAAAAGTGTTTAAAGGGATTAAAAATAGGTTAATCTGTCAAGAAGTATGTTCAATTATTTTAAATAGTTAATATTTTAGGAGGAAATAGGCTATGAACATGGTGGTTTCGGACAGTTTCGAATCTGTTTTGAAACAGATTTTGTCGACTTTGGATCGACTTTCTCTCAAGCCAGAGCAGCAAAAATCAATCTACTTGAAAGGGGTGGAAGAGGTTTATGTTGTGAACACAACGCAACTAGCCGTTCAAGAAACGATGCAACGTGGAGGAAGATAATGTTTACGGTCGGCGGCGACTGCAGGGGTGTCCACGAGCGGCCCACGTGTAAACCCCCTGATTTTTCAGGATTTTTTAAAATGGATTTTTTACAATTTTCTGTAATTTTCTGAAATTTTTTCTCTAACTAAAACTAAGATATTTTGAATTTACATAATTTTTAAATAATGTTAAATAATATTAAAATATTATGAAAATATTTTTTTCTGGTTTAAAATAAAAAATTAGACATAGGATAATTTTTCGGGAATTTATTGGACCCCAGAAGCATTTTTAAAGACCTAAAAACCAAGTTAAAATTAAACCAAAATAAACCTAGAATTAAACCCGGTTCAATTGAACCAAACCAACCCGAACCAACCTAGACCGGTTTAGCTAAACCGAACCAAACCTTAGCGGGTCGGATTTGGGTCTAACCCGCTGATCCGAAACCCGTTAACCCGACCCGCATTCATTGCTTATTGGATCGGGCCGGATCCACCGCCCGACCCGACCCGACCCGACCCGGCCGAAAACCCTCTCTCTTCCCCGACCCATCGCCTCCCTGCCGCTGGCCGCCGCTCCACTTCAGCTCCCCGCAACGCCCACCCCCGACCGCCGCTTAACCGACCGCCGCCTCTGTCCCATCCCCTCCCGCACCGGTCGTAGCATCGCCTCCCGCTCCGCCTATAAAAACCCGCCCCCGCCTCCGTTCTCTCTCCTCCTCCGCCCCGCTTCTCCGGCGATCCCCTTAGCCTCCTCCCTTCTCCTTCCTCCGCTGCTCCTCCTCCAGATCCGCTGCCCTCCGCCTCCCACAGCAGCCCCAGCCTCCGCCATCTCCTCGCCGTCTCCCCGCCGACCTCCTCTCTCGACTTCCTCCTCCAGAACTGGCTCCCCAGCCGCCTCCGCCCGAAGCCCAGCACCACCACCATCACCGCCTCCGCCGAAGTCCTCCCGATGAGCCAGAGTCGCTTCGCCTCCGCCCAGCCTCGGCCAGCATAGCCTCCGACGAGCAGCCTCCAGCATGTCGATGCCCTCCGGTGAAGCCCTAGCCGCTGGCCGCCTGAGCCCTAACCCTAGAACAGCCCGGACACAGGACACAGCACAGTGTCGAGATGACACGCGGACACGTAAAATCCTCGATTCACGGAGCCCTGTTCAGGTAACCTGTTCTCTTTCCTCGTTGCTTCATTTTCTGTCCCGTCTGTTGTGACGCGAACCCTGCGTGACCCTCTCGATGTCCGTGCAACCCGCTCGATGCTTTGCGTCCTGTGGTGATCGCAAACCGCGATCCAAAAATAGGAAAACCAATGCCCTGTTTCACCCCGGAACTGAGTGCGCCCCACCAAACGGGATGACTTGGTCGTGTGCGGTCTTTACCGAAACGTGCGCACCTTTGATACGGACGTGCTGGATTTCGCAAAAGTTGATTTGGATGTGCGTGCACACCGGAATCAACGCGTATCCGCCGACAACGCTCCGTATTCGCCTGTTCTGAATCTCGCTGTAACTTAGTGTACACACGTCGGATCAAAATGAAACTTGTGCCATCGGACTCTTAGCAAAAGCTGGTCCTGTGACCCAAGTTTGGATCGATTCTGAGAACGTTGACAAAATCGAGCATCGTGGGCCCCACGGCTCCACTTGACGGGCGATTTTGTGATCGGCTCATCGGAATCCAATTATGGGAGTTCCGTTGTATTCGTATCAATGTTCTGGACTTGTTGACACTAAGTTTGACAGACTTGGAGACCTTTGGTTCTGACACATTTTTTGGTGCAAAGCGGCCCACATATGGACCCCGCTTTGACCAGAAACGGTCATTTTTGCCCCTGTGTCCAAATTGGACTCAAGGACAGGCGTTTCTAGCTATTTGATATTTTCTGGATCTGATGATGATGTTTATTTCAGCAACCGGAGCAGTACCTATAATTCCCACTGAGGTTAGAGCTACAGTTGGAGACAGAACCCCAGGCAAGTGTACCTTGCCAAATCCTGCAGCTTTTGCTACTTATTTCCTTGACTTATATATTTGTTGTACATGCTTAACCTAGGACCGTGTGACTTACTTAGCATCCGATTAATAGTCGGGTGCCAACACCGTACGCGGAGTTGTGTAACGTCACCTAGAGATAGATATCGTGACATTTACATTCTCGTACTTGCCATATCAAGTACGTTATACCCAGGACACCTGACACTAATCATGATACAGAATCTTCCTGAAATATTCAAGGTGATTCTGTATAGGATACAGGTTTCATGACATAGACATTATTTTCTTAGATCTTATTATATGACTTGTGCATTAGTTTTGATCTTGCGTGACATGGACATGAGATATTATGAAACTGTGATGTAAGATTACATTGGGTGGGGAGAGATTTACCATACAAAAGGCTGAATATATATATAATACTTTATTGGATGTGCCTTAGACTCTGACACAGAGCTTTGGTACCGTACTGGCCCTTCGAGAAAATACTGCTATGGGTTTCTCCGACACCGATCCTGTAGTAGTCTCAGCCCGAGTACGACTAAAACTCTCACTTACATATCACTTAGCTGGTTATTTATTTACCTTATTATTTTATTTATTGCTGCACTGTATTTATTTTAGCTTCTATTATCTGTACCTTGCTATGTTCCCTGAGGACCTGGATCCGGATTATGTCCCCAGGATTAGCAGACGAGGTCTTTCCAGAGGTGTACGTAACAGGAGCACTTCTTGGAGCAGTACCAGAACCTGAGGACGACGTGATCGCTGAGGATTTCTCCTGAACATCTGCTTCTCTATGCTCAGTTTTTATGGCAAATAAACTCTTTTATTCTTGTTTAAATGAACAATTGTAACAGACTTGAATATCGGGTTATTCTCCAATTTTATTTACTTGTGACTGGATGATGTTTATTTCTTTTGTTGATATTGTTGTATTTATTCTTTGGATAAGATTAGTAAACCCTGATCGTTATAATACAGCTTAAGTATGCCCCGATGGATCCATTTAATTGGGTTTGTCCATCAGTGTGTGCTGCTGGCCATTGCCACGTGTCTAGTCCCTCGATATTTTGGGACTGGGGCGTGACATGGTTTTTGTGGTGGCCCATGCAGGTCAACGACTAAATTGTTCGGTTTCAACTAAGGGATCGAGCAAGCCTGCAATAAGAATAGGATAAGTTTTAGGATCTCATCCACTTGCTTGAAACGTTCTTGATATCTATATCGGATTCGGATAAAATTCTTGACTTGCATCCTGCTTTGATTCCTGTGCGCTTCTTATAGTTTATTTTTGTTGCAGAATTATGGATCCACAAGCCGGCGATGAGACTCATCCAGCAGCACCACAAGGTGTTGTGGTTACCCACGAAGATGAATTGACACCAGTTGATGAAGGTCAATCAGCTCAACAATGCTGTCAAGCAAGTCAGCCTGCCTCGAGAATCCAGGAAGATGACGTTCCACCATCAACGCAGTTTGCTCCACCAATGCCTACCGTCCCACAAGGGCAAGCTATGGACATGCAACAGATGTTTCAAATGTACTACCCGATGATGCAAGCTTATCAGAAGGCTCAGCAAAGCCAAACGGAGGAGTTCATTTGCAGACTTAGCTCAGAGCTACGAAGGTTAATCAGCTCCATTGTAACGGATGTTGTTACTGCATCACGGGCCATGGAGTGCATCACCAGGATAGAGTCCAGCCAGAAGCGGCCGCAGGCACCAGACCAAGCACAGCAGGAAAGAGCTGCAAAGTGACCCCAGAAGAATCCACCGAGAGCAGCATCCAGAGCCTCATTCCTTCCTACTTGTTACTATTGTGGCAAGGTAGGCCATATTGAGAGGGAGTGCAGACGCAAGTTGGGACTGTGCTTGATTTGCGGATCCAGTAACCATTTAGCCAGAAGTTGCACGATGCACAGAGGAGAAGCATCAATGGTTAACCAACAAGCGTTACCAGTACCGAGGCCAGCCTGTCCAGCTTTGGGAGCACCGCAAACGGAAGTTGAAGGAGTCATACCACCATCTCCAGGAGAGAATCAGCCGAGGCCACCTTTGATACCCCAGGCCGTACTCTTCCAGCAGGCTCAGCAGCAGCAGAGGAATCCACCTCAAGGACGTGGAACAAGGCAAGTTGAAGCAAGTACTTTAGGCACATCGACAAGCTCCGAGAGTTGCGCCCTCCGTCGATCCGCTTGAACGAATAATGCAAATGCTAGAGGCACAACAAAGAAGGGATGAGGCTCGACAGGACAAGTTCGAGAAAAGTCTAGAAGCCCGATTTGAGGTCCAACAAAAGCAGGTGGATGCCCTGTAATAAATTGTTCAGACCTTAGCCTCCAAACATTCCGCAATGACAGTAGCGGCACCGGTGGAGCAACCAATAAATAAAGTCAAAATACCCCAAATCCCAAAGAAGAAGGATGTGACTACCTTCGACTTTGTCGACTTCAAAAATGTTTGTAACACGTCCTTCCGAGGGACCGAGGACCCTGTTGTGGCTCTAGATTGGTTGGCCGAGCTTCAGGATCACTTTAAACTCCTAGAAGTACCTAATGCCAAGCAAGTCGCCCGTGCCCAGCTCCAGCTTCGTATGAACGTGCATGATTGGTGGAAAGTGCACCGTAGATCTATCTCCGTAGACAGTGATGGCGAGACGATCCCATGGGCCACCTTCCGTAGCATATTCGAAGAGGAGTTTATTCCTCCACCTATTCATCGTCAAAAGGAGAACGATTTTGTGCGTCTGCAACTAGGGAGCATGTCAGTGAAGCAGTATGCCGCAGAATTCAACCAGTTGGCAAAGTTTGCTAGTTCTTATCTGCCCAATGCAGTGAGCCTAGCCAGATGATTTGAAGGTGGCCTGCGACCTTCCATTCACGCGCACGTAGTCGTTCCACAGTACGAGATAATGAGGGAATCCCTTAACCATGCCCTCATCCTAGAACCGTAATATCCTTCTACTACTGTCGGTACTGTGCAGCATTCTCATCACAAGTGCCCTAGTAATACATGAGGAAATAACACTAATAAGCGTCCAAACAATGGCGGTAATTAGGACAATCATACGGAAGAAAATCATGGGCAACATTGTGTCAAATGCAACCGTACAGGATACCAGGCTAGTGAATATCGAAATCAGGGATGCTTCAATTATGGTCGGCTGGGCCATTATGCTCGTGACTATCCTGATCGCCTAAACCGGGTCCCTCCGCGCCATGCAGAGTTGCAAAATTTCGTTCAGGGACCCTAAGCAAATTGGCCTGTGCAATAACAGGAGCGGCGTCTGAACACTGGGGGTTGGGTTTATGCATTGACGAGGGACGAGGCGCTCACCTCGGACACCATAGTGACAGGTATATTGCTACTCAATAATGTTCCTGCACGAATACTATTTGATTCTGGTGCCACACATAGTTTTGTATCGGCAAACTTCGCTAGGGATCACGAATTTATTCAGACACCATTTGGCCTAAGGCTTAGCGTTAGTACCACGTCGGGCATGGACTTGCCTGCTGACTCAGTTTGTTGCAACGGCTGCATTTGCATCGGAGGAAGAAAATTATCACTTGATGCGATAGTTTTAGATATTATGGACTACGATCTTATTCTGGGGATGGATTGGCTCGGCGCTTGCTCGGCGACCATTGATTATGCAAAACAGAAAGTCGTATTTCGTTTACCAGGCGAGTCTAAATTTTGCTATATGTACAGTCCATCATCGAGAGCGTCGAATGCCCATATGGTGATTTCTACAATATCTGCTCGGAGGATGATATATTCCGACTGTGAAGGGTACTTGGCATCCGTTCGAGACACTCGACAAGATTGCGCAAACGTTGAGTCCATTTGCGTTGTAGCAAAATTTTCTGATGTGTTTCCAGATGAGTTGCTCGGCATGTCGTTTGACCGAGATATAGAGTTCACTATATACACATTTTCAGATACTCGACCGATTTCCAAAGCTTCGTATCGAATGGCCCCGGAAGAACTAAAAAAGTTAAAGGTTCAGTTGCAAGAATTACTAGATCATGGGTATATTCGTCCTAGCGTGTCTCCATGGGGTGCGCCTGTATAATTTGTAAAGAAAAAAGATGGCTCGTTGCGACTCTGCGTCGACTATCGCAAATTGAATAAGGCCACCGTTCGAAACAAGTACACCCTTTCCAGGATCGATGATCTCTTTGATCAACTACAAGGTGTGACGGTATTCTCGAAATTTGATCTTCGCTCGGGTTACCATCAGCTCAAGATCAAACCGGACGATGTGCCGAAGTCAAACTTTCACACTCGTTATGGGCATTATGAGTTTTTGGTAATGCCATTCGGCCATATCTCGACAAGTTTGTAGTAGTGTTCATTGATGATATCTTGGTGTACTCGAAGAATAGGGAGGAACATACAGAGCACTTGCGGACCATGCTACAGACTCTTCGGGACAACAAGCTATATGTGAAACTGAGTAAGTATGAATTTTGGCTGAGCAGTATATCCTTCCTCGGGTACATCATTTCTGCGGGAGGCATTTCAGTCGATCCAAAGAAAGTTGAAGCTATCGTAAAGTAGAAGCGGCCTGCATATGTCGATGAGATTCGAAGCTTCCTCGGGCTAGCGGGCTACTACAGGCGATTCGTAAAGGACTTTTTGTAAACCCCCTCACCCAAAATAGCTATTTTATGTATATTTTATATTATTATATTTATTATAGATGTTGAATTTCTTTAGGGTATTCTTTTAGTTAATTAGAAAATAAATTTATTGATATATTTACTTATATAAATATTTATTTAGAATTATTTTAGGTTATTTTAGATTTTGGAGATTTTCTAGAATTTTTGGTAATTGAAACTTAGGAAACATAAATTTTAGGACTTCCATGATTTACTATGAGACCATACTTGAATGTTGTTACTACCAAACATTTATTTTAGAGTTAAAATATTTAAATATATTTTTCTGTAATTTATTTAAAATTTTAAGTAATTATTGGATTTTTGGAATTATTGAGGATTTATTTGGATATATAAAGTCTTAATATTAGATAGATGCTAATTTAGTGTTAATGGATATTAATAAGATTATACATAAATTATTTATATTATCTTTAATTCTATTTAAGATTATAAATTATTGAGATGAACTCAAACTCTATTTTAAATTAATTCAAATCCTGAGCCTACTAGGAAAACAACTTCATGCATATACTATCCTTATTTAAACTGATCCTAATCATATCCAAATTAGCCAATCCTAGTCTTATTCAATTAAACAATCTTTACCATTATAAATAACTATTAAAATTATGGAATAAACTCATCTTTCATATTTTTTAACCCCAAACTCCTCTCTTTTTTGTCCAAAAATAGTCAAAATTTGTCATAAATTCAGCCTCACTTTCTAGTAGTTATGACGACTTAAAAAGACGATATCTCCTATCTCCGGACTCCAAACGCGCTCCATTTTTTTTTGTTAGATTCATATCAAGGTTAGTTTTCTGAATATATAAATTATTTCAGTAATTTCAAAACTTATTTTTCCAGAATATTCTGAAAGTATCAGCTGTCCGAAATTAGACGCATTTTCGTATTTTCTAGATTTTGGGAGATCCCGAACCCAGAATTACGAACCGTTTGAAGTTTCGGAAAGCTGACATGATGAAATTCCTGAAAATTATTTTTCTAGAATTTAAAATATAATTTTATTTTACTGTAAAATTCGTGCAACATAGACGTAAATAGGAAACCACCGAAAACTGTCATCTGTGTGCCCTTGTGGCCATAACTCTTTACCGACTTATGATTTTATGAAACTGTCGATTCCAGCATTCATGTAGCGTTGAAATCTATACAATTCCACACACAAATCCAGGATTTGAGTTGGTTGACTTTTTGGTCAACGGATTGCCTCGATTTGCGTACCATGGATCACAAATCCATAAAATTGACTTTCTTTGGACCAAAATTAGAGTTTAGCAATAAAATCAGAATATAATAAGATTAAAATACTATTTTAGGTTATTTATTTAGAATTAAAAATTAATTAAAATTGAGGAATCTATTCACCCACTTTTGTAACATAACTTGTTTAATTTATGTGACGGGTAGATCGGACGACGCCTTGAGTTGTGACTTCATTCTTTTTTAGAGCAGGCAAGTATACCTTGCCATTGTACTGTTATTCATATTCCACATATTGCATGCATCTTTATTTTCTGTCTTTAGTTCACATATTTTAACTGTTATATAAAATACGCGCGACGGTGTCGTCGCGGTATATTTTTATTTATGTATTTGCATTGACCTTGTTTATGAGACTATCCCATTATCATGTAGCATCATTAGGTTCATTAGCCGTGACACAGTTATTACACGAGTGGTGAGTCTCATGTAGATCACGGACTTGCGTGCAGGTTTGGCCTCCTGTACGTGTGGGCCGTGCGTTAGGAATAACTGTTGTTAAAAACTTTGCATGCTAGTAGACTTAGCAGTTATTAGAGGTCTAAGGGCATAGCCAATTGTAGTACGGTGGCTCCATCCTTGTCCTTGTTTGGTTGCAGGATTGAGCCAGGGTACTAAGGATAGGCTATGAACCATATTATTTCATGGATGTGACATACTTAGAGCATGGGGTGGGGAGAACAACAAATACCGTATTTGAGCTCCTTTGCACTTTTTTCTGTGCGTCCGGATTCTCCGCCGGAGATACGCGTGGTGATGATCCTTATATATATTATGTACATTAGCGGGCCTCCGTCGTTCAAAAGATGACGTGCCTTTGGGCCCCTGGATCCCCAAAAGGGAATCATGCCAAATCCCAGTTTTCAGCCAGATAACTCACTTGTGGGAAAAGTTGTTCTTAATTGTATTCACTTAGACGGTTAGGCGACCCCTTTGTATATTTATTTCAGTACTTTATTGGCATGTGTTTAAGTATCTTGTTATGTCCCTCTGAGGACCTGGTCCCCTGCCAGGTGTATCTGTTCTTGAGTATTCGTAGGAGCGCAGATTCGGATGGTTACAGATGTTTCGAGGATGTCTTCTCTTCGAGCCCGTGATTGTTAGCTGGTATTCTCATATTGTGTTTGATTGTGTTGTACTCATATTTTATTTGCTCTTATATTCGAGTTAGTAGTGGATTTGTTTCCATCCAACTATCATCCTTAGATACTTCTTATTGAGATCTAGTTTCATAGATACTGATTATTTATTTATATTTAATTTTCTGTGGATGAGATTTAGATTATACCCTGTGACTTGTGACGTATGTTTTATACCACTTGTGGATTTGATATTCATATTACAGCGTATGTGTGGATTTGGTTTCCATATATTGGAGTTGCCATATCTATACGGCTGTCATGCTTACGTGTCCTAGTCCTACGTATTTTTGGGACTGGGACGTGAAATGTTTTTGTGGTGGCCCATGCAGGTCGAGAGGATATTGTCTCGGTTACGTTACTGTACCGAACAAGCCTGCACCTAGGACTAGAGTATAGGATCTCATCTACATTGGATACGACTCATCCTTCTTCCAATCCATCCCATTTGAATAATTTGCATCCTGCTTGATTCATGTGCTTCCCTATTAGTTTCTTGAGTATAGCCTCTCCTAGAATATATAAGTCCATATTGTTAGATGATAAGTAAGGTAACCTTCCTATTAAGATTACCACTAGAGTGTTGACACACCACTAAGTTAGAATATCTAATGAACCCTAGCGCCCCTTATCTATAGATTGGTTTGCCATCACCCCTTGATGTATTTATAAAGACTTGAGAGTAGTATAAACACTACTAGAGTTAGTTAGGAGTTTTACCATAATATTGGCCCTAGTATTGAGGAACCAATAGAAAACCAAAATTGAATATTAGGACTGAACCTAACCTTCGCAGTTAGATAAGTATTGGAGAACTATAAATTAGATTCTTGTCTTGAGATAAGCAGACAGTACCTTAGAAAGCCAAGAGCAATGCATAGAATATTTTCCTAATCATACCTCAAACACAGAGACTAGCATACTCCTTTCCCTTAGAAACCATGATATTATCAAGAGTCCCTCAATTTTTAATTTTATATCTTGTTCCTCCAAAACCTTAGCGCTCGCTATTTGTATGACGACTAATTATGTTTTTCTTTTCTTCATCTTTCAATTTGTGCCACCTAACCCTTATGATTGTAGGCCAAATGAATTCTTTTATGATATGATATATAGTTTCCTAGAATTATAGTTGTAATCTTGAATTTTAAAATTATGTGCTTAGTAGCAAGAATTTGATAGTTGAGCTGTTCATTTAGATTATAATTTTATAGTTATACCTTAGTTTTAAATCACGTAATTGAACCCATATCTCCATATAAGTTATATCCTCTCTCACTTGAGGGCTAGTAACATTTACATTCTTGCTATTGACACTTGTTCTATAAGCCCTATGATTAAGACTTAAGATGACCATTACCAATATAATGCAATAGGATACCCTAATAAGTACCAAGACCTTTTCTCGTAAACCCTAACAGGAGTTTCTACTTTATCCTTAAGGCAGTACAGTATTAGTTAATTCTTTTAAGTTGGGTAGTATGCCTCATAACCTAGTAACGCGTAGTCCTTTTTGACTCATTAATGAAATATAACCGAATGACATTACTGTATGCTAGCATAAGACGATAATGTTTATTCAGACTGTAGAACTTAAAGGCCCATACCCCTATTTGGTCGACTAGCGACTTCGACAAGAAATTAGTATGACAACTGTAGAGATTGTAGAGTCTTATATCTTTTGTGAACTTGAATTATTTTGTAACATCTCTCATCATAATCTAGCGTACTTATATTTTCTATACTACATTGACTTATGCTGCTATTATAGCCTAGTTTTTGTAAGCTTATTCTTTTATCAAGCTTGTTCATGAAATATGTGTTATTGGGGCCTGATCAACCACAATAATACATTTCAGAATCAGTGTATTAGGGTCTAGCTAACCTTAGTGCGCTTGGTTCGTCCTTCGCATAACTACTTTACGTGGATTGAGATATATAGTAATTAGTAGACGAATGTACTTGCCCTCTAGACATGTCTAAAAGTATCGTATCAGTTACATAACTGTACTAATATGAGCATGCAAATAAAGAATTACCAAAATAGGATTTCAATCCACAACTGCCTTGATAATTTTTATTTGAATTCCTTAAACGCCTTGATCCCCCTACTTCTATTTCTATTACCCTTCCCTTGAACTCTTCATCATTGCTTTCTATCTTCCCTTATTTCGGAAAGACGAAACCTCGTGCTTGGTATAAGTTGATACACAGAGAGTACTAGATATGCCCCATAGGGCGATCACATACTTGAGGATTATTCTTTTGTAATTAAGGGCATATCATATATGATATAATTGGTGTTAAAGTTTTGAGGATTGAATGACATGAGTAAATAAATTAAGGAATATTTTTCTTAAAGTGTATAGCCTTATATGATAGATGGGTAAATTCTAAGTTGGGTAGAAGTCGTATTGTTAATTTGAGGTTAAATTCTTTCAGATTGTGATCAAGTAGGATTAGATGGAGAGATTAAGTCATTTTTTAAATATAGAGAATTTTAGAAGGAGTTAGATGATGAGTACTTAATGAATTTGAAACCTTGATGCGTCGGACCAAATATTTATACTTTAAGCACATGATTTAAATTTTGAATATTGAAGGTTGAATCATCGATTTAAATTTTGAGGATAAATATAGAATTTTAGACTTGAACAATTGGTGAATTAGATTTAAATTTTATAATTTGATGATTTGAATTAAAAGTTCAATTTTGATTGTTGGGTCACCTATTTAAAGTATTGAGGATGTAAATTGAGTTTAAATATTTGAAGAGTACAAAATTCTTAAGTTGAGAATAGGAATAAGATTAGATTAGAATTGTTTATTGTTCAAAGTCTAGAGGAGATTATGATAGTTGGAAATTATGATATAAATTTTGATGTGGGATGTCATATAGATTTGAGTTAGATTTGGATGTTGATTATTTAAAAATTGAGAAGAGATTACGATAGGTTGAATTTTGATTTAAACAGTGGTTATTTTAATTTCAAAGTGATTGCGATGGATTTGAATATATTTCGTTATTTAAATTTTTGGAAAAGATTGCGATTGACTTGCCTTTTGTACGAATGTGAGTGATTTATCAAACCATGCCTTATTTTTAATTTCGAGGACGAAATTCTTTTAAGTTGGGTAGATTGTAAACCCCCTCACCCAAAATAACTATTTTATTTATATTTTATATTATTATATTTATTATAGATATTAAATTTCTTTAGAGTATTCTTTTAGTTAATTAAAAAATAAATTTATTGATATATTTAATTATATAAATATTTATTTAGAATTATTTTAGGTTATTTTAGATTTTGGAGATTTTTTAGAATTTTTGGTAATTAAAACTTAGGAAACATAAATTTTTAGGACTTTCATGATTTACTATGAGACCATACTTGAATGTTGTTACTACCAAACATTTATTTTAGAGTTAAAATATTTAAATATTTTTTTTTGTAATTTATTTAAAATTTTAAGTAATTATTGGATTTTTGGAATTATTGAGGATTTATTTGGATATATAAAGTCTTAATATTAGATAGATGCTAATTTAGTGTTAATAGATATTAATAAGATTATATATAAATTATTTGTATTATCTTTAATTATATTTAAGATTATAAATTATTGAGATGAACTCAAACTCTATTTTAAATTAATTCAAATCCTGAGCCTACTAGGAAAATAACTTTATGCATATACTATCCTTATTTAAACTGATCCTAATCATATCCAAACTAGCCAATCCTAGTCTTATTCAATTAAACAATCTTCACCATTATAAATACCTATTAAACTTATGGAATAAAATTATCTTTCATATTTTTTATCCCCAAACTCCTCTCTTTTTCGTCCAAAAATAGTCAAAATTCGTCATAAATTCAGCCTCACTTTCTAGTAGTTATGACGACTTAAAAATACGATATCTCCTAGCTCCGGACTCCAAACGCGCTCCAGTTTTTTTGTTAGAATCATTCAAGGTTAGTTTTCTGAATATATAAATTATTTCAGTAATTTCAAAACTTATTTTTCCAGAATATTCCGAAAGTACCAGCTGTCCGAAATCAGACGCATTTTCGTATTTTCGAGATTTTGGGAGATCCCGAACTCGTAATTATGAACCGTTTGAAGTTTCGGAAAGCTGAAATGATAAAATTCCAGAAAATTATTTTTCCAAAATTTAAAATATAATTTTATTCTACTGTAAAATTTGTGCAACGTAGACGTAAATAGGAAACCACCGAAAACTGTCATCTGTGTGCCCTTGTGGCCATAACTCTTTACCGACTTTTAATTTTATGAAACTACCGATTCCAGCATTTATGTAGCGTTGAAATCTATAGGATTCCACATACAAATCTAGGATTTGAGTTGGTTGACTTTTTGGTCAACGGATTGTCTCGATTTGCGTACCATGGATCACAAATCCGTAAAATTGACTTTTTTGGACCAAAATTAGAGTTTAGCAATAAAATCAGATTATAATAAGATTAAAAATACTATTTTAGGTTATTTATTCAGAATTAAAAATTAATTAAAATGAAGGAATCTATTCACCCACTTTTGTAACCTAACTTGTTTAATTTATGTGACGGGTAGATCGGACGACGCCTTGAGTTGTGCCTTCATTCTTTTTTAGAGCAGGCAAGTATACCTTGCCATTGTACTATTATTTATATTCCACATATTGCATGTATCTTTATTTTCTGTCTTTAGTTCACATATTTTAACTGTTATATAAAATGCGCGCGACGGTGTCGTCGCGGTATATTTTTATTTATGTATTTGCATTGACCTTGTTTATGAGACTACCCCATTATCATGTAGCATCATTAGGTTCATTATACGTGACACAGTTGTTACACGAGTGGTGAGTCTCATGTAGATCACGGACTTGCGTGCAAGTTTGGCCTTCTGTACGTGTGGGCCGTGCGTTAGGAATAACTGCTGTTAGAAACTTTGCATGCTAGTAGACTTAGCAGTTATTAGAGGTCTAGGGGCATAGCCTATTATAGTACGGTGGTCCCATCCTTGTCCTTGTTTGGTTGCAGGATTGAGCCAGGGTACTAAGGATAGGCTATGAACCATTTTGTGTCATGGATGTGACATACTTAGAGCATGGGGTGGAAAGAACAACAAGTACCACATATGAGCTCCTTTGCACTTTTTTCTGTGTGCCCGGATTCTCCGTCGGAGATACGGGTGGTGATGACCCTTATATATATTATGTACATTTGCGGGCCTCCACCGTTCAAAAGACGACGTGCCTTTGGGCCCCTGGATCCCCAAAAGGGAATCATGCCAAATCCCAGTTTTCAGCCAGATAGCTCACTTGTGGGAAAAGTTATTCTTAATTGCATTCACTTAGACGGTTAGGCGACCCCTTTGGATATTTATTTCAGTACTTTATTGACATGTGTTTAAGTATCTTATTATGTCCCTCTGAGGACCTGGTCCCCTGCCAGGTGTATCTGTTCTTGAGTATTCGCAGGAGCGCAGATTCGAATGGTTACAGATGTTTCGAGGATGTCTTCTCTTCGAGCCCGTGATTGTTAGCTGGTATTCTCATATTGTGTTTGATTGTGTTGTACTCATATTTTATTTGCTCTTATATTCGAGTTGGTAGTGAATTTATTTCCATCCAACTATCATCCTTAGATACTTCTTATTGAGATCTAGTTTCATAGATACTGGTTATTTATTTATATTTGATTTTCTGTAGATGAGATTTAGATTATACCCTGTGACTTTTGACGTATGTTTTATACCACTTGTGGATTTGATATTCATATTACAGCGTACGTGTGGATTTGGTTTCCATATATTGGAGTTGCCATATCCATACGACTGGCATGCTTACGTGTCCTAGTCCTACGTATTTTTGGGACTGGGACGTGACACTTTTCCAAGTTAGCATCACCTCTGACTCGTCTCACTCCGAAGGAAGTTGTATTTGAGTGGTCCACCGACTACGAAGCCTCGTTTAAGGAGTTAAAGCAATGTCTCACCTTTGCCCCATTACTTGCACTACTAGATGAGACATCAGGATTCCAAATGTTCAGCGACGCGTCAGGACAGGACTTGGGGTATGTACTTATGCAGCAGGATAGGGTGATAGCCTTCGCATCCAGACAATTGAAAAAGCATGAGAAAAATTATCCTATGCATAACCTGAAACTTGCGGCAATTGTGTTCGCGCTAAAATTGTGGCAACACTACCTCTATGGAGTGGCTTGCCGAATTTACAAAGATCATAAAAGCTTTAAGTACTTATTCACCAAAATGGTTCTTAACCTATTACAACAGCGTTAGCTAGAATTAATTAAGGACTATGACCTGATGATCGACTACACACCTGGCAAAGGAAATATTATAGCGGATGCGTTGAGTCGAGTGTTTGCGGGATCCTTATCTGTTGATCGCAGGTTATAAAAAGACTTAGAGGAAATGGGCGTTGAACACCGAATTTGATATTGAGGCGTACGAGTTGCTCAGATGATATTTGTACCCAACATGTTAGAGAGGGTCACATCTACTCAGAGGGACGACCCATTCCTAAGGAATATGCACAAGCAGATTCTAGCGGGGAAGGAGAAGAACTTTGCAGTAGATGAGAATGGAGAGTTCTGAGTTAAGGGAAGGCTATGCGTCCCCAACGATATCGAACTCAGAAAGAAGATCCTTGCAGAAGCTCACTATGCACCCTATACAGTCCATCCCTGAAGCACAAAAATGTATAAAGATCTTCGTACTATTTTCTGGTGGCACGACATGAAGAAAGATGTGGCACTCTTCATGTTGCAATATGTCACGCCCCAGTCCCAAAATACCGAGGGACTGGATGCGTGATTATGGCCAGCAGCATGCACCGATGGACAAACCCAATTTAATGGATCCATCGGGCATACTTAAGCTGTATTACATCAGTCGGGGTCTACTATTCTCATCCACAGATATAAGATATCAACTTCAGCAAAAGAAATATTAAGTTACAACCAGACAAAGTAAATAAAATCGGAGAACAATCCGATATTAAGTCTGTTACATAAGTTCTCAAAGACAGGAAAAGAGTTCAATTAAACAGGAAATAGTGAGTTTAATGAAACAGGAAAATAAAGACTAAATGACTGAGCATGGTGAAGCAGTTGTTCATGAGAAGTCCTCAGCGATCACCTCATCGTCAGGTTCAGGTACTGCTCCGAGTAGTGCCCCTGTTCCGTACACCTCAGGGTAGATCTCGTCTGCTATAACTGGAGAACAAAACCAGGTCCTCAGAGGGACGTAACAAGGTACAGAAGAATACGAGCCATAATACAGTGAATGAGCATGCAAGTCAACCAAAATGTTAAACACAAGAGAAGTACAAGATATTAATAAGTTTAAGACAGTGGTATGCCGATGTTACTATCAAACAAATCCAGTTAAATAATTAAAACCAGCTAAGTGATCATGCAAGTGAGAGTTATTATTCATACTCAGGCTGAGACTACTACAGGATCAGTGACAAGAAACCATAGCAGTGTTTTCTCGAAGGGCCAGTACAGGTGCCAAAGCTCTGTGTCAGAGACTAGGACACTTCCAGATAACCAGATATATATATAATATAATCAGCCTTGATATGGTAATACTCTCCCCACCCAATGAATCTCACGTCACAGATCTCAATGTTCATGTTACGCAAGATTGAAACTAATGCAGTCAGTCATTTATTAAGTTCTAAAGCTTAAATCATAAAATCTATATCTTATACAAACCCCCCTTGAATAATCAGGAAGATTCTGTATCATGCTTGTGTCAGGTGTCCTGGGGATAATTTACTTGATAGGGCAAGTACCACAGTCACAGAAATTAGAGCAAGAGATTCAAAATGAATTAAATACTGCATTTAATGGCAAGGTACACTTGCCTGAATTTTCTGTTTCAGTTGTAGCTCGAGCTTCAGCTGGATTTCCAGGCAGTACTCCGGTTGCTGAAACAAACATCACCATCAGGTCCAGAACACATCAATCAGCTAGGAACGCCTGTCCTTGAGTCCAATTTGGAGACAAGGGCAAAAACGTCATTTTCGGGTCAAGGCGGGGTCCAGATGTGGGCCGTCTTGCACCGAAAAATGCGCCAGGGTCAAAGGTCTCAAAAATAGTCCAACTTAGTGTCAACATGTCAGAAACGATGATACGAACCCAACGGAACTTCCAGAATTGGATTCCGATGAGCCGTTCTCAAAATCGCCCGTCGAGTGGAGCCTGTGGGGCCCACGACACACGATTTTGTCAACGTTCTCAGAATCGAACCAAACTTGACCCACAGGACCAGCATATTGCTACGAGTCCGATGGCGCAAGTTTCGTCTCGATCTGACTAGTGTACACTAAGTTACAGCGAGAATCAGAAGGGTCGGATACTGGGCGTTGTCCGCGGATACGCACTGATTCCGGTGTGCACGCACATCCGAATCAGCTTCTGCGAAAGCCCACACGTCCGTATCAACGACGCTGACGTATCGGTGAAGATCGCACGTGACCAAGTCGTCCCGTTTGGCGGGGCGTACTCGATTTCGGGGTGAAACAGGGCTAAGTTTTTCCTGTTTTTGGATCGCGGGGTGCGATCACCACAGGACGCGATGCCCCGAGCGGTTTGTCCGGGCACCGAGAGGGTCGAACAGGCTACGCGATACAATTTACGGAATTGAATTCCGAGCTACGAGGAAAAAGTTACGGACACCTGAATAGGGCTAAAAAAACCGAGTTGTGTCCTGTGTCCTGGACACTGTCCGACACGACACAGAAATTAGGTTTAGGGTTTTCCCTGTGTTCGTGTCCAGCCTGTGTCCGTGTCCTCTGAAACTCACCGGAGGAAGGCAGTGGAGCACTTGATCGGAGGCGGCGAGGTCGGCTAGGGCTGCGGCGGCTCAGGCAACGCTCGGGGACGGCCGGCGGCTGCTGTGAGTGCTGGGGTCGTCCTCGGTGGCGGGTACGGGCGGAGTTAGCATGCCGGAGCTAGGGTTTAGTTTAGGGGAAAATGAGAGGGAGGTCGTCGGGTTCTCTGGTGGCCGGCGCAGTCGTGGGCGGATGGAGGAGGACCGGGCGGTTTGGTGCGGCGAAGCTGGGCTGGAGGTGAGCAGCGGGGAGCGGTGCACTGGAGGCTGACGGCGAGGTTTAGGGGGTCCAGCTGCTCGGGAGGGCGGCTTATATAGGCGTACGGGAAGAGAGGGAGACGGCCGGTGAGGGTGCGGGAGGTGGAGCGGAAGAGGCGGCGGGTTCGGGGAGATGAAGAGGAGGCGACGCGGGGCAGCGAACGGCCTGCGGCGGCGGGCGTTGCCGGCGGAGGAGAAGTGAAGAGTCGGGGAAGAGAGGGGTTCAGGCGGGCGGGTCTGCGGGTGGATGGGTGCGGGTCTGGCCGACCCGCCCGACCCGCTAGGCCTGGGGATGGGCCGGGCTCGGTTAGGGCTAGGCCCGGGTTAATGGGTTTTGGGCTGGGCCGGTTTATTTGTAAAAATAATAATAATTAATTAATTTAATAAATAGGTAAATTAATAATAATAGTTTTTATGTGTTTAAAAATCCTTCCGGGGTCCAATAAATTCTCGGAAAAATACCATATGTCTGGTTTTCTATTTTGCACCATAAAATATTATTTTCATAATATTTTTATACTGTTTATTATTATTTAAAAATCATTTAATAATGAAAACCCTGTTTTTAATTACAAAAAATTCCCAAAAATTCCAGAAAATTAGGAAAAATTCCAAATTAAAATTTATGAAAATCAGGGGGATTACAATATACCCCCCTTAAGAGGATTGCGTCCTCGCAATCAAAGAATAACCGGTCAACAGAGATAACACGGTTGCAAAATTTATTTGAATCACAATACAATAAAGAAAATCAAAGTTCAGGGCTTGAACTCATAGAAAAAATCATTTTCCTATGCAATAGAAGTTATGCAATTTCCCAAATGTGGGAAATCTTAGAAAATTACTGTTTTAGAAAACCAGGTTATATTTTTAAAACTTATCAAGTTAACAATTCTAGGTTATTATCAAGTTCAAAACTAGGTTATCAATTGTTAGCAAGTTAAAATTATTAGGTTAAGGTTATCAGGTCAAGTCTGGGGTCACGAACCAGCAGGCACGAACTAAAGCAAAGCTAGAAACGGAACAACTATAAAGACTTACTCGCATTAGCAACTCCTTGGTTCTGCGCGTCTCCCACAGTCATCGCAAAAACTTGGCCGCGTCCTTGAGGTGGTGCTCGCTGATGTTGCTGGACTTGCTGGTAGGGTGCTGCTTGATGTGCCATGGGTGGCCTTGGTTGTTGTCCTCCTGGTGCTGGTAGAGCTTGTTGGTTCGCCCTTGGTGCTTTCCTACGATCAGGGCAGTCCTTCACTGCATGCTGTCTGGATCCGCAACCTAAGCACAGTCCGTGCTTACGTCTACACTCCTTCTCAACATGGCCTATTTTGCCGCAGTAATAACAAGTAGGAAGAGCCAGGGCTTTGGATGCAGATCCCTGTGTTGCTTGTTGCAGATGAGGTTTCTTGGCAGCTTCTCCATTGTTCGCCCTGGCTGGTACTGACGTGGAAGGCCTCTTCAGACTGGTTTCTCTCCTGGTGACGCGCTCCATGCGTCGAGCTGCAGCAAGGACGTCCGTGTACGAAGTTGGTGCGACAGATCCAATCAGTTTCTGTAGTTCGATGTTGAGTCCATCGAAAAACTTCTCGGCCTTCTCTTCTTCAGTCGGGATCAAGGTAGGAGCGAAGCGACTCAGACGAATGAACTCAGCGTTGTACTCTTCTACCGTCATAGCTTCCTGAGTGAGGCGATTGAACTTGTGCCTCAGTTCTGATCGAGCGATAGCCGGTATGTACATCTCCTGGAAGAGTCTGGAGAACTCTTCCCAAGTAACTCGGTCTGGTCCGAGCCTGGTCTCTTCGGATAGCCACCAGTGATGAGCATTGTCCGTCAATTGCATTCTGACGGCAGTCATCCAACGATCTTGGGGAAGCTCCGCTGCTTCTAATTGATGCCGAATGTTGGTGAGCCATTCATGCACTTCTGTTGGTCCCTCCTTGCCAGAGAAAGTACGGGGCTTCAGCTGACGGAAGTCTGTGATAGAGCCCGTCGGTTGCCGTCTAGCTGGTAGGTTGGCCTGCTCCAGTGCATTTACTAGACTGTTCCTCAAGTACTCAGCCTCGCGACGTTGGGCCTCAGTTTGGACTTGTTGCTGAGCTTGCATCATTGCGAAGAACATCTGGAACATCTGCTGTCCGTCCATTGCTTGGCCTGGTGGGAAGACAGGCATCTGAGGAGTGAACTGGGGCGGAGGTGGAATATCATCACGCCGAAATCTAGAAGATTGCGGATCTGCTTGTCTGCTTCGGTGAGTAGAGGGATCTCCACTCAACAGCGTCACTTCATCTTCTCCGTAGGTGGCTTCAGCACCTATTGGTGTTCTTGCTGGAGTTCCGTCATTTGTTTGTGAATCCATTTCTCTGCATCAAAATAAACTATAAGAGGCGCACAGGAATCAAGGCAAGATGCAAATTCAACATGAATACGATACAGATATCAAGAACGTTTTCAAGCAAGTGGATGAGATCCTAAAAACTTATCTTATTCTTATTGCAGGCCTGTTCGGTCCCTAAGTTGAAACCGAACATTTTAGTCGTTGACCTGCATGGGCCACCACAAAAACCATGTCACGCCCCAGTCCCAAAATACCGAGGGACTGGATGCGTGATTATGGCCAGCAGCATGCACCGATGGACAAACCCAATTTAATGGATCCATCGGGCATACTTAAGCTGTATTACATCAGTCGGGGTCTACTATTCTCATCCACAGATATAAGATATCAACTTCAGCAAAAGAAATATTAAGTTACAACCAGACAAAGTAAATAAAATCGGAGAACAATCCGATATTAAGTCTGTTACATAAGTTCTCAAAGACAGGAAAAGAGTTCAATTAAACAGGAAATAGTGAGTTTAATGAAACAGGAAAATAAAGACTAAATGACTGAGCATGGTGAAGCAGTTGTTCATGAGAAGTCCTCAGCGATCACCTCATCGTCAGGTTCAGGTACTGCTCCGAGTAGTGCCCCTGTTCCGTACACCTCAGGGTAGATCTCGTCTGCTATAACTGGAGAACAAAACCAGGTCCTCAGAGGGACGTAACAAGGTACAGAAGAATACGAGCCATAATACAGTGAATGAGCATGCAAGTCAACCAAAATGTTAAACACAAGAGAAGTACAAGATATTAATAAGTTTAAGACAGTGGTATGCCGATGTTACTATCAAACAAATCCAGTTAAATAATTAAAACCAGCTAAGTGATCATGCAAGTGAGAGTTATTATTCATACTCAGGCTGAGACTACTACAGGATCAGTGACAAGAAACCATAGCAGTATTTTCTCGAAGGGCCAGTACAGGTGCCAAAGCTCTGTGTCAGAGACTAGGACACTTCCAGATAACCAGATATATATATAATATAATCAGCCTTGATATGGTAATACTCTCCCCACCCAATGAATCTCACGTCACAGATCTCAATGTTCATGTTACGCAAGATTGAAACTAATGCAGTCAGTCATTTATTAAGTTCTAAAGCTTAAATCATAAAATCTATATCTTATACAAACCCCCCTTGAATAATCAGGAAGATTCTGTATCATGCTTGTGTCAGGTGTCCTGGGGATAATTTACTTGATAGGGCAAGTACCACAGTCACAGAAATTAGAGCAAGAGATTCAAAATGAATTAAATACTGCATTTAATGGCAAGGTACACTTGCCTGAATTTTCTGTTTCAGTTGTAGCTCGAGCTTCAGCTGGATTTCCAGGCAGTACTCCGGTTGCTGAAACAAACATCACCATCAGGTCCAGAACACATCAATCAGCTAGGAACGCCTGTCCTTGAGTCCAATTTGGAGACAAGGGCAAAAACGTCATTTTCGGGTCAAGGCGGGGTCCAGATGTGGGCCGTCTTGCACCGAAAAATGCGCCAGGGTCAAAGGTCTCAAAAACAGTCTAACTTAGTGTCAACATGTCAGGAACGATGATACGAACCCAACGGAACTTCCAGAATTGGATTCCGATGAGCCGTTCTCAAAATCGCCCGTCGAGTGGAGCCTGTGGGGCCCACGACACACGATTTTGTCAACGTTCTCAGAATCGAACCAAACTTGACCCACAGGACCAGCATATTGCTACGAGTCCGATGGCGCAAGTTTCGTCTCGATCTGACTAGTGTACACTAAGTTACAGCGAGAATCAGAAGGGTCGGATGCTGGGCGTTGTCCGCGGATACGCACTGATTCCGGTGTGCACGCACATCCGAATCAGCTTCTGCGAAAGCCCACACGTCCGTATCAACGACGCTGACGTATCGGTGAAGACCGCACGTGACCAAGTCGTCCCGTTTGGCGGGGCGTACTCGATTCCGGGGTGAAACAGGGCTAAGTTTTTCCTGTTTTTGGATCGCGGGGTGCGATCACCACAGGACGCGATGCCCCGAGCGGTTTGTCCGGGCACCGAGAGGGTCGAACAGGCTACACGATACAATTTACGGAATTGAATTCCGAGCTACGAGGAAAAAGTTACGGACACCTGAATAGGGCTAAAAAAAACCGAGTTGTGTCCTGTGTCCTGGACACTGTCCGACACGACACAGAAATTAGGTTTAGGGTTTTCCCTGTGTTCGTGTCCAGCCTGTGTCCGTGTCCTCTGAAACTCACCGGAGGAAGGCAGTGGAGCACTTGACCGGAGGCGGCGAGGTCGGCTAGGGCTGCGGCGGCTCAGGCAACGCTCGGGGACGGCCGGCGGCTGCTGTGAGTGCTGGGGTCGTCCTCGGTGGCGGGTACGGGCGGAGTTAGCATGCCGGAGCTAGGGTTTAGTTTAGGGGAAAATGAGAGGGAGGTCGTCGGGTTCTCTGGTGGCCGGCGCAGTCGTGGGCGGATGGAGGAGGACCGGGCGGTTTGGTGCGGCGAAGCTGGGCTGGAGGTGAGCAGCGGGGAGCGGTGCACTGGAGGCTGACGGCGAGGTTTAGGGGGTCCAGCTGCTCGGGAGGGCGGCTTATATAGGCGTACGGGAAGAGAGGGAGACGGCCGGTGAGGGTGCGGGAGGTGGAGCGGAAGAGGCGGCGGGTTCGGGGAGATGAAGAGGAGGCGACGCGGGGCAGCGAACGGCCTGCGGCGGCGGGCGTTGCCGGCGGAGGAGAAGTGAAGAGTCGGGGAAGAGAGGGGTTCAGGCGGGCGGGTCTGCGGGTGGATGGGTGCGGGTCTGGCCGACCCGCCCGACCCGCTAGGCCTGGGGATGGGCCGGGCTCGGTTGGGGCTGGGCCCGGGTTAATGGGTTTTGGGCTGGGCCGGTTTATTTGTAAAAATAATAATAATTAATTAATTTAATAAATAGGTAAATTAATAATAATAGTTTTTATGTGTTTAAAAATCCTTCCGGGGTCCAATAAATTCCCGGAAAAATACCATATGTCTGGTTTTCTATTTTGCACCATAAAATATTATTTTCATAATATTTTTATACTGTTTATTATTATTTAAAAATCATTTAATAATTAAAACCCTGTTTTTAATTACAGAAAATTCCCAAAAATTCCAGAAAATTAGGAAAAATTCCAAATTAAAATTTATGAAAATCAGGGGGATTACATAATACATAACCTGTCAGAGGGTGAACGCAGAACATCAGATACCAGGCGGAGAGATGCAGAATCTTGCTATCCCGGAATGAAAATGGGAGCATAAAAGCATGGACTTCATTATTGGCTTGCCAAAGACGCAACGGGGAACGACGCAATCTGGGTCATCGTTGACCGATTAACCAAGTCAGCGCACTTCATTGCCATCAAAATTACTTGGAGCATCGACCGCCTCGCCTAAACCTACCTTGATGAGATAGTTCAGCTACACGGAGTGCCAGTTTCCATAGTATCAGATCGGGATGGACGATTCCTATCACGTTTTGGGAGAGTCTTCAGTCAGCGATGGGGACCAAGTTGACGTTTAGCTCAGTCTACCATCCTCAAACCGATGGCCAAACAGAACGGGTGAATCAGATACTTGATGATATGCTGCATCTCTGTGCAATCGATTCAAAGTCAAGTTGGGATGTCCACCTAACACATTTTGGGAGAGCCTTCAGTCAGCGATGGGGACCAAGTTGAAGTTCAGCTCAGTCTACCATCCTCAAACCGATGGCCAAACAGAACGGGTGAATCAGATACTTGAAGATATGCTGCATCTCTGTGCAATCGATTCAAAGTCAAGTTGGGATGTCCACCTACCGTTGGTCGAATTTGCATACAGCAATAGTTATCAGTCCAGCATCCAAATGGCTCCGTACGAGGCTCTGTATGGGCGAAAGTGTATGTCATGACCCGCACCCGGTATAGGGGCACAAGTGCGTGGGTACGTCCAGCCTACGCCGCAGCATCGGCGGTAGAACGCTGTCTAGGTCACAATGCTATCTAATCATTGTCACACGAGCATCCAACTCCATAAAGAGTCACAGATAGCACAATATAATACGGAATATACTCAATCACATAAACTAAAGCACGATAAGATATCGAAGAAATAAATAAACCAAATTGCAACACAAGTCTAAATAGAAGAATCTAACTCAACAATAATATCCAAGTCTCAACAAAGTATGCCGGAGACAAATCTGGTACCATAAACTGCTAATAAAACTAACTAAATAACTATTAATCCCGGTTAGACCTCCCGGAATCACACCTGGCTACAAGGTCCAAGTCAGCAGCTACTCTCCCTGTGGTCCATAAAATGTCGGACACCCGTCCTCTAAGGCGTAGTCTGAAAAAATATTTCCAATCAGGATGGAGCAAAGTACATCTCTAGCAGCAGTTCTACATCAATGATATAAACTATGTAGTAGTAAATAGATGGAAATATACAAGATGCATATACATGTACGAGAGATATATAATAAAAAAAATACTGGAAATAAATGCGGGAAGGAACAATATGTCAATGAAGAAGAATACTATGACTAAGTGTGTGAGTACTAGCTTTAACATGTGATCGGCTTGGGAACTTGTACACGAGTACGGGCCTGGCTAATCATACGTGCGGTGTATGACCAACACTAACATGAGAACAAGACTTGTACATGAAGGGTATGATCACATATCTACACTAAAATACTCTCCACCCTCGACTGGTATAGTAGATCCAACCATGGTACGCTATGGCACGGGATTCTCTAGGAAGGTAGCAAGTCTCCCCGAGAATCAGTGTCTGCACATGTACAAGATAAACAATGAAACAAGACTTGTACAAGATACACCATGAACAAGGAATAACATCTCATGACGAGATCCGGATATACCAATCCGTGTAACCATCGTGTCAAGAAATATGGATATTTACACTAAATACAATGTACATAGAGGATATCATAGATAAGAAACTATCAGAGAATGTACTCGCCTGTGGTCCTTTGCTGGTATGAATCAGAATCCAAGTCATAGTCCAAATAACATATGTATTACAATTTTACCATGTCAAAATATAATTTATTTTAATTTATTTAATTCTGGAATAATTATTCTAAAATCTTATTTTAATCTTATTATTCTGATTTGTATGTCAAAACCTAATTTTTTCCCAAAAGAAACTAAATTTATATTGACTCGGGACTCATGGCACGTAAATCGAGGCGATCTATTGACCGAAAAGTCAACCGACACAAACTCGACTTTCATGCATGATTTCCTATAGATTTTATCATCAAAAATATGTTGGAATTTATGGCTCGTCCGAATTCAAATTCGTTTGGAAATTATGGCACATACAAATTTTGTATTGTGCACCGATGGTTAAATTCTAACCTAGAAGTTCTACAGAATTAATAGTATATAAATACTTCGAATTAAATTCTGGAAAAAAAATGTCAATGATCTCGATATTAGATTTCTAAAACTTTAAACGGTTCATGATTCTGATCCTTGGTTCTCCCGAAATCGTGAAAACATTGAAACACGTCTATTTTCGGACATGCTATGGTCTACGAATTTTCTAAAATTTAATACTAATAATTTCATAAAAAAATTATATAATCAGAAAGCTAACTTCAATATCTTTCTAACGCAAGAAACTAGGCCTCGTTTGGAGTCCGGAGCTATGCACAATGGCTTGTGGAAGATGAAGGAACCCTAGATGACAATTCTCCAAAATCCCTCTCTCTAAAATAATGGGATAATTAGGGTTATAATAATATATATATATATATATATATATATATATATATATATATATATATATATATATATATATATATATATATATATATATATATATATATATATATAGAGAGAGAGAGAGAGAGAGAGAGAGAGAGATGTACCTGTGGCTGAATAGATATTTATAGGCTGACACATGTCAGAATCTGATTGGATGTTTTTGTTATATTATTTGTTTTTGATTTGCCTTTATCAAAACATTATTTAAGTCGTTTTAAATCTAAATAACTCAAAATAAATATTAAAAATAATCATAAAAATCTGAAAAAATTACAGAAAATATATTTTGAACCTAAAAACCTTAGAAAAATATTTGGGATAATTTTATATTCATAGATTTTCTACTATAATTAGGAGAAGCTCTAAACATTAGTTTTACCCATTTAACTAAAAATAAATACTAAAATTATTCCAAAAATTCTGAAATAATTCTAGAAAATATATAATAATAATATAAACCAAAGAAAATAATGTGGGTCCATTCTATATTCCTGGGATTGCACAATAAATTCTACAAGTTCTAAAAATTAGTTATTAGTCTAAATAACTCCCAATAAATACTAAAATACTCAGAAAATTCCCAAGAAATTCTTGAAAATATATTTGACTATTTAGAACCTAAAATAAAAGTTTGGAATATTTTTAGTTAAGTTTGAACCTAAAATAAATTCTTGAAAGTCCTAGAAAATTAGTGTTAATAGTTTTTAATTAACTAAAAATTATGAAAAAATTCCAATAGTCCCAAATCAACCTAATAACAACATTTAAGCATGAATTTTAGGATACGGAGGTTACATTGTAGGTCACCGATCTGCTGGAATGAAGTTGGAGAGCGTCAAATCCTTGGGCCAGAACTGGTTGAACAAACAGTCCAGAAGGTTCGGTCCGAGAGCGATTAAAGGTAGCACAAAGCCGACAGAAGAGCTATGCCGACATTAGTCGTCGACCCTTTGAGTTCCATGAAGGTGATCATGTGTTTTTGAAGGTCTCGCCCATACGAGGAGTTAATAGATTCGGAGTAAAGGGGAAGTTAAGTCCGAGATTCGTTGGTCCATTCGAAGTCCTCAAACGAGTCACTTCAGTTTCCTATCAAATTATGCTACCAACGAGCAAGTCAGACGTGCATGACATCTTTCATGTGTCACAGCTTAGGAAGTACGTGCATAAACCAAACCACGTGATAGATTTTGGTCAGCCAAGCAGACTTGTCGTACGCTGAGGAGCCCGTTCAGATCTTAGATCGGAAAGAGAAGTAGTTACGGAATCGGACAGTCTCGCTTGTGCGCGTTCTTTGGCGAAACCACCTGGTAGAGGAATCGACCTGGGAACTCGAATCGGACATGAAGGAAAAGTTTTTCTCATTATTTTTTAGGGGTAGGTTCTATTCCTAAGTTTCGAGGACAAAATTTTTTGTTAGTTGGTTAAGATGTAGTGCCTCGTTCCCCCTTTTTGGGGAGCGCGGCTAAGAAATACTTGGTATCGTTCGATCAGGACAGATTGAATCAAGATATATTCCTCTTTATGGATTGGTCTCTTCCGAATCAGGTCCCACATTCAACGGATCATGCCTCAAGGAAGGACTCGACGGCAGAGTCAAAAGGGGCCATTCCGTTGCGCTGGTTTCTTTGTCCATTTTTGATGCCGCTTGGTTGCTTTCTTGTTGATTTTGTGACTTGCGTTTTATTAAACGGTTTCGATGTATTTTATTGTATTTGTTCTTTGGATTTCATATTTTGTATCGAACCCTTGGGGACCGAAGCAGGAGATATTGATCATCTGTTGGTGCGTGCAGGTTATCATGTAGGCGACGTGCAAGCGGAGTCTTAAAGATCTCCCTTCTCTTTCTCCCGATTCACCAACTGGTGAGTGGCCTTACTTCGATTAGCTCCCTTCTTCCAAGTCTCCATTCTTAACAATCTGACTCGTTTGTACGTTTCGATCAACGATACCATAGGAGTAATAAT
The DNA here is from genome assembly GCA_036927795.1 of Iris macrosiphon. Classification (NCBI taxonomy): domain Eukaryota; kingdom Viridiplantae; phylum Streptophyta; class Magnoliopsida; order Asparagales; family Iridaceae; genus Iris; species Iris macrosiphon. The sequence goes on from JAYESA010000020.1 coordinate 43,540,261, forward strand.
AAATGAGTCATGATAACAAGAAGTAACTTGGGACACTCACGCTTTTCATATAATTTTTATGCGATCACATTGTATGCGTGCTTGTCCATTATGCATTTATATGTATTCATGTTTCAGCTATAGCTAGAACTTATTATTTATAACTGTACAATGTGAAGTACAAATAATTGAAATATGATCACTTGAGCAGGTAGACTATTCTATTTGCACTGTGCTAAAGTAGATATGTATATTCCGATTGCTTGAAATACTTCATTTATTAACTTAGTATTGATACGTTGTTTGGTCGGATAACTTGTGCACAATATCTGGTTCCTGCGAAAGATTCCCGGGGCACTGGGGCCTATTCGTTCCGGGCAAAACTCTGATAGTTATGCTAGCAAGTATAGCACGGGTAATGCGGGGCCTTGTAGTGGGGCTTGCTACCCGCGCTACAAGGATCACCGTCTTACTGTAGCTATTGTCCACGGTGGCAATGTGTGCCATGACCCAACATATTACTGTATTATTTTTCCAAGCTAATGATGTCTTCTTGACAGGGAAGAACATGGTAAGTCATGTGCAGGAGGGCGTAACGCCGCAGGTAAAAAGCCACCGAACGGTGGAACAGTTATTAAGTCATATATATATATATATATATATATATATATATATATATATATATATATATATATATATATATATATGCATTGCATGCTGTAACTCGAACTAAGGCAAGATAGAAAGTCCACATTAATAAACCAGTCCAGTACTCAACGCACTTTGTTCGTGCCTTTTGGAACTTGTATAAAACATCTGGAGCTCGTGCACCCCGTTTATGCAGCTCCGAGGGAAGGCAATAGCTTCGCCTGCAGGTGTCTATTATATTTTGAAATTTTAGTAAATGATGTAATGTATGGAACGGCTATCTCATTTTGCGTCTAAGTTGTAAGCCCGTGCGGCATCCTTATTACTTTTGGGTCAAGTGTCTGTAATCAGATATTTATTATCAATAAAGAGAACTTTTCTATATCTCAATGTGTGATATCTTGTTTGCGTACTCTGTTGCATGTGTTCTAAAGTATATTATTATGCCTAGGCCTTGTGCACGTGCGCCTTACGCATGCACGATATCACGCCCGTTAGCGAAAATCGGGGCATGACAAGGATTATTGCAACCGCTTCCTATTTCAGAGTGGAAGTGGAAACACATCATGATGGACTTTGTGACTGGTTTACCTAGATCACCGAATGGTCAAGATGCAATTTGGGTTATAATAGATCATCTCACAAAGGTAGCTCACTTTCTTCCTTTTCAAGTATGACAATCTACAGAACTATTGGCTGAAATATATATGCGTCAGATAGTGAGACAACACGGTATACCAGTAAGTATCGTGTCTGATCGAGACAAATGGTTCACTTCTCATTTTTGGAAAAGTTTTCACCAGAGCTTGGACACCAAGTTAAGATTCAGCACGGCTTACCACCCCTAGACAGACGGACAATTAGAGAAAACCATCCAGACCTTGGAAGATATGCTTCAAGCATGTACCTTAGATCTTGGTAGATCTTGGGAGAATTACCTTCACTTGGTAGAATTCTCGTACAAAAATAGTTATCAGGCCAGTATTCAGATGGCACATTTCGAGGCGCTTTACGGCAGGAAGTGTAGGTCACCGTTGGCTTGGGACGACATTGGTGAGCGAAAGATGTTAGGACCTGAAATGATCACGCACACAACAGAGGTTGTCAAAAAAATTAGAGAACGACTACAGGTTGCACAAGACAAGCATCGTCATTGGGCAGATCAACATCATAGACCTTTAAAGTTTCGTGTCGGCGACCATATATTTTTGCGAATTTTGCCTACCCGTGGGGTCATTACATTCGGGGTTTGCTGGAAGCTTAGTCTGTAAACCCCCAAATTTTTTCAGAATTTAAAAATAAATTTTCAGATTTTTTCTGGAATTTTTAACTGATTAAAATAAATATTTTCTAGAATTAAATTAATTTTTGTGATTTTATTAAATATTAAAATATTATGAAAATAATATTTTTGGGTGTAAAATAAAATATTAGACATAGGATAATTTTCATGAAATTTATTGGACCCCAGAACTATTTTTAAAGACTCAAAAACCAAGTTTTTAAATAAAGCTAAATAAACTTGGTTGAACCAACCGGTTTAACCCTGAACCGGACAAACCTTGAACTGAACCCTATTTATACCTAAAACCTAGCGGGTCGGGTCTGAACCCAACCCGAAACCCGCTAACCCGACCCGACCCGTAATCTACAGTAATCCCTAACTTTCCTCGACCCCGACCGCCACAGCCCTCCGTTTTCCGGTCGTTTCACCCGCCGTGACCCGCCGGCTTCCGTAACCCCCGCCGCATCGATCCGCCTCCCCTCTCCGCGGTGACTCCAAACGCCGAGACCCCTCGCCTCCCCGTCACCTGTAACCGCCTCCCCGCCGTGCCCTATTTAAACCCCTCGAACCCCGGCCGCTCCCATCCACCACAGCCACCGCCACCTACATCCACCACTGCCACCACCCTCTGTCTCCCACCGACGATCCCCTGACACCATCTTCCTCACCACCATGGCCGCCGCCATCCTCCAACCATTACCGATCATCCCCACCAGCACTTTCACCACCGTCACCGTCTCTCCGGCCCCGACCCAGCCAACCCCGACGAGCCCTCCGGCGACGACCCCGGCCGCACTTCGGCCACAGCCCCGGCCACCCCGAGCTTTCCTATGCCGTGCCCTCGTCGACAGCAGCCACACAGCAGCCGCACAACGCCGCCACCGCCGGTCGAGCGTCGTCGCGTCACCCCACGTTCGCGAAGAACAGTCGTCTCCTACCCCTTGTTCAGGTGAATGTTTCTCTTTCCTCGCCGTCTCATTTTCTGTTCTGTCTGCTGTGACACGTACCCTGCGTGACCCTCTCGAATCCCGTGCAACTCGTTCGGGGTATCACATCCTGTGTTGGTCGCAAACTGTGACGCAAAATCAGGAAAATAAACCCCCAATTTCTAAAAATCAGAAATTGTCCCGAACTCCCCAGTTCGCGACCGTTTTACGCACATGTTAATTATTTCTAAAATCTACCTGAACAATTATTTAGACTGTATAACCTAGTTTTATACCCTATTTTTAGTTCAATTTATTGAGCTGTAGATTGCATGTTATTCGAGGGTAAAAATGACCAAAAACTTGGTATTTAAATACTCTGATTTTTCCCAGAACTGGGTGTGCCCCACTAAACGAGGTAACTTGGTCGTGTGCAAACTTTACCAAAAGGTGCGCGCTGTCAATACGGACGTGTGAGATTATGCGGAAGTTGATTTGGATGTGCGTGCACCCTGGAATCAACGCGTATCCGTCGACAACGCCCCGTATCGACCATGTTCTGAAACTCGCGGTAACTTCGTGTGTGCTTGTCGTTTCGAAAAGAAACTTATGCCATCGAACTCGTACCAATAAGCTGGTCCTATGACCCAAGTTTGGTTCGATTCTGAGAACGTTGACAAAATCCCGTATCGTGGGCCCCACGGCTCCACTTGACGGGCAATTTTGTGATCGGCTCATCGGAATCAAGTTCTGGACATTTTGTTGGGTTCGTATCATCGTTCTGGACTTGTAGACACTAAGTTTGACGAATTTGGAGAACAATATCTCTGACACATTTTTCGGTGCGAAGTGGGCCACATGTGGACCCCGCTTTGACCAGAAATTGTCACTTTTGCCCCTGTTTCCAAATTGGACTTATGGACAGGAAATTCTAGCTATTTGATATCTTTTGAACCTGATGGTAACATTTATTTTAGCAATCGGAGGAGTACCTGCAGATCCCGCTAATACCAGAGCAGCAGTTGGTAACCAAACCCCAGGCAAGTGTACCTTGCCATACTTGCAGCAAATTATATTATATTATTTCTTTGAATTATTTAGATGATGTATCATTTCAACCTAGGACCGTATGATATTGCTTAGTGTCCAAATAATATTCGGGTGTCAACGCCGTACGCGAAATTGTGTAACGTCACCTAGAGATGGAATCTTCCTGAGATAGAATCTTCCATAGGACACCGTACGCGAAATTGTGTAACCGTGTGATATTGCATTATCAAGTACGTCATACCATAGGACACCTGACACTATTCATGAGATAGAATCTTCCTGAGATATTCATGGTGATTCTGTATAGGTTACATGATTCGTGACATAGATATTGCATGTGCTTATATATTATTATGACTTGTTGCATCAGTTAGAGGTCATGATCCTGCGTGACATGGACATAAGACGTCGTGGACATGAGACGTGTGATTATATTGGGTGGGGAGAGAATTACCATACGAAAGGCTGATTATATTATATATATATTACATTACTAGAGGTGCCTTAGACTATGGCACAGAGCTTTGGCACATTTACTGGCCCTTCGAGAGAATGCTGCTATGAGTTTCCCCGACACAGAGCCTATAGTAGTCTCAGCCTGAGTATGAATAATGCTCTCATATTGTATATCACTTAGCCGGTTATATAGTTTACCCTATTGATTCATTTATTATTGTACTGCATTTATTTTGGCTTGAGTTATTCTTGTACCTTGCTATGTCCCTTGAGGACCTGGAATCTGGATTATGTCCTCAGGTTTAGCAGAGGAGATCTACCCCGAGGTGTACGGGACAGGAGCAGTCTTCGGTGCAGTACCAGATGTAGAAGCATAAAAAATATGCTGGATGGCTATACGCAGAATATTGATGCAGAGCAGCGTAAACAGAGGCCTTCAGATCCATCAAGCGTGCAAACAGAGCTTTCTCCGCCAAACACAGCATGAAATATAAGCTCAACGTAAGGCAGTACGTCCAAACCGCTTCAGCGTAAACAGGGTGCTTCATCGACTCCCGGGCATGAAACCCATCCTCTTGCAAACACAACATTAAAGTGTACGAGAGACGCTTCGTATTCTCCGAAGTGAACCTGTCAGATCCTGCAATGAACCTGACATCTGAACTTCTGACAAAGGGATACTACTCGACTACCCAGGGATACTGCTCGACTACCCAGACGACGGCTATAATGATGGCACGGCACTGCGACCCAGGCTGTCATTTACCGCCATCTCCTTCGCGTAAACTGCTTTTACGTGCACAAAGGGATACGCTGCCTTGTTTTACACAGGTAGACATGAGCTGTTTACGCCCCGCAGTAGACAAACCGCCTGCCACATCAAAAGCTGCACTTCGTACGGGGCTCAAGGCACGTCTCTACGACCAATGCACAGAGCGATGACAGTTGCTAGAAGCACGCCTCTACGACTGATGCGCAGAGCAGTGACAGTGTCTCCAGGCACGTCTCTACGATTGATGCGCAGAGCGGTGACAGTTTCTCGAGGTACGCCTCTGCGACGGATGCACAGAAGGGCTGCAGACCTTCAAAAACACGCCTCCACATTTAATGCACAGGATGGTGGCAAATCTCTGCATTTAATGCAAGAGATTTGATTATATCTTCAAAAGCCGTAATTCCGGCTAAGACGTCCACATCAGCACTATGGCACGGTGCGCAGCGGCTTCTACGCCCATTCAACTCCTGTGCTCACTTGGCTTCTACGCCCACTCGGCCTCTACGATCACTTGGCTTCTACGCCCACTCGGCCTCTACGACCACTTGGCTTCTACGCCCACTCGGCCTCTATGACCACTCGGCTTCTACGCCCACTCGGCTTCTACGCCTATTTTTGGCTCCTATGCCTACTTGGCTTCTACGCCATGGTGACAGACATTGGCTTCTACGCCCACCTCTTCTACACGAGGGATACCTACCTACGTGGCTTCTATGCCGTGATCTTCGCAGCAGATATACGCGTTTTGTTCCCTTAGTTGGGCACGCGTTACACGCTCATTCAAAGGATCATCTATACACAGGCATTGGTTATTTTAACCGTTGTGTAAAAGGGTGCTGTACTTTCCACTCCTCGGTTTCTACACCGACGCAGTGGTCACTGTCACTGAAACTCTATAAGTAGAGACCTCTATCAATGAGGAACAAGGTCGACAAATTGGAGGGTCGAAGAAATTAAGGTCGAACTTTCAAGAAAGATCGAACCAGAGGTCAAGAGAGAGAGAGAGAGAGAGAACCCAAAGTGCAGGCAAAGAGTAGGGATCGACACTTTGGCATCGTACATCCACCCTCTTTTGCAAACCTTCAAAGCTGCTTCCTGTCTTCTACGGCACTTCTTCATCATCGTGTGGTCCAAGGGCTAAAGTGATCGACTGCAGATCAGACACCTATAGCAATATTTATCCAGATTAAATAAATTGTACTCCCACATCCTCGTATAGGATCAAATTGTACAAGTTTGTTTGTAAACCAAAGAAGGCGGGTTTTGTGTAAACCCCATCTTGAATACATCTTCATTCTTTCGTTTTCCACCACAAACAAGATGGCGAACTCTGCTGGGGACATCTTTCTCTTCTGATGAGGAAGTAATTGCTCAACACGATGTGGTATCTATAGGAACCATGAAGAAGACACTGGTCGTCCAATTCGAGCAGTCTGCCTACGAAGACATGCTTCGAACCGGGGGTAGCTCTCACCCTCTCTCCATCCAAGATAACAGGAAGCTGCGCAAGGTCTGGATGTCCAAGATATCCTCTACCATTCCTGTGGACTCTCTGATCTCTCCAACCAATGAGGTTGTAGCATTGCTCCCTCCGTGCCCTGCACGTAAAATTCAGTCTCCCGCTACGCGCGGTACAGACGAAACTTCGGGCAAAGCCTCAGCGCTAACCCAGAAGTATCCACTACGCTCTACGCATAGAAACCAGTCTCCCGCTACGCGCGGTACAGACAAAACTTCGGGCAAAGCATCAGCGCTAATCCAGAAGTATCCACTGCGCTCTACGCGTAGAAACCAGTCTCCCGCTACGCGCGGTACAGACAAAACTTCTGATGATGCCTCAGCGCCAAATCGAAAGTACAAATCATGCTCCGTGCGCAAGACAACATCTGACCTCTACGAGGAACCGGATGAGCGCTGTGATCTCCGCAAGAGAAGGCAAACGGCAGAGTACTCAACTTCTCGGCCTTTACGCCCGCGAGGGAGCAATCTGCCTACCCTCTGGATTACGCGAGAAGTCGATGTCCGACTGAGGACCTCTTCAGCTTTATGCCAGTTCGAGCAAATCTCCAAATTACGCCAGGCAAAGTCCCACGACGTAAAGCAAGCTCAAGTTGCGGAAAGACACCCTCCCCGGGGATTATCCGCCACCCAGATGGCCAACCTGTTGTACACAGGTGGCACAGGGAAAACCATGGTGCCCAATCTCCGCATGCCCACTGATGGGAACAGAAGAAATAAGCCGTCGTCTTCTTCTGCAACTCCTCCTGACTCGATTAATTATCTGATCCAGAAACACAAAGACGAAGGTCATAAACAGGCTTCAGTTCCCCTAACGGTCAAACGCGGGAAGATCTTGTGGGAGGATGCTTCAACATCTAATATCGTCATGACAAGTAGACCATGTAAAGATTCCATCTTTATTATCCCTCCAACTCACGATGACCAACATCTAATAGTCTTCGGTCGCATACGAAGCAGCCCGATCATACAGAAAGAATTTCGCGAGTCTGAAACTGGCAGAATACAAATCCACAGATATAGCCCGCAAACGTTAAAAATTATACAAAACATGGGTTATGATTTGAAGCTAAGGCCAGGCCTCAACAATGGAAAGGGCAGACGAATACCGTTGCATGGTAATTCTTATCGTCAACAAGCTCGTTTTGGGTTGGGGTATACTGTATCTCTTGCAAAACCCAAATCTTCAAGGTCTAATCATGTACAACCAGAGGCAGCTCCTTCTAAATCAGCTTCTTTGGACAGATGCCACGGCATGTCTGGGGGTAGCCTATCTCGGCAAAACAGGGCGGCATCCCAAGCTGGGGGTAGAATTCTCTCAAGATCCGAAGATGATGCAGCGATGACGATCTTCCCGCAAAGCCGTAAAATTCAGGCATCAGGAACCCAAAAACCGAAAGGGACCTCCTCCTTCAATGAAGACGACATCATTGAAATCTTCGATATATTGATAAAAGAGCGCAAGCTTTAGCTACCCGACATCAGACATCCTGAGAGGGCTGGCAAAGTGGATGACCCAGATTATTGTCTCTTCCATCGGTACACTCATCACCCCAAAAGGGCATGTTATGTGCTAAAAAAGAAAATTCAGGAGTTGATCGAGGCCAAGGTCATCACTTTGAATCTATAAACGAGGGGACGGCCCTCACCAATTGGATTTTTTTTATTACGTAACAATGTACCTAAGGAAGAGTCCCTAAAAAGGTCTCTCCAGTGGATTCTTCAGGACTATCCTCACTCAAGAAAAACCCTCCACAGTGAATTGTCCCGACATAAGCTTATGTTCATCATCCAAGCATTTCATTTCTTAAAACCTAGGAGTTTGTCATGTCCATATTACCTCTGAACAAACCTTCCTAAAATCGGCTATCGATTATCATGTTCATATTACCTCTGGTATCTATTGTCATCTCAACTTGGCACCCGTACTTAACTCTAAGTACGCCAGTGGTGTTAGGTCCACAAAGACTGCCATGTCCATATTACCTCTGAGCAGATATGCGCTTCCATCCTCGATGGAATTGCATCCGAGAAGTTTGTCATATTTATATTACCTCCGAACAAACTCTCCAAATTTTTGGCTATCGATTATCACATCGGTTGTCATCTTAACTTAGCACCCGTACTTGACTCTAAGTACGCCAGTGGCGTTAGGTCCACAAAGACTGCCATGTCCATATTACCTCTAAGCAGATATGCGCTTCCATCCTCGATGGAATTGTATCCAAGAAGTTTGTCATGTTCATATTACCTCCGAACAAACTTTCCGAGTTCTTTGGCTATCGATGATCACATCGGTTGATATCTCAACTCAGCAGCTTCCTCTTCTCAGAATGGCTCATCGCCCTCCGACTCACCTGATGCTCTCGAACAAACACTATCAGTGAATATGGTAGTGGTAGATCCCTTTGAAGCAGATGAACAGGATCCTGAGCCATTTGAGAATGACTCTTAGGACCAACAAATGGATACGCAGTGGGAATTCCGCTTCGAGCAAAGGGAACCTCCCACCAAAGACGAAGTTATCCATATTGATGTTCGGGGTAAACTTTTGCCAAAGCCAATATTTATCAGTAACAATCTTCCCCCAGCTGAAAGGGAAGAAGTTATCCAGCTAATAAAAGAGTATATCGACATCTTTGTATAGGATTATGAGGACATACCGGGCCTGGACCCAAAGCTACTCACAAACTCAACATATTGACCGATTCAAAGCCTCTGAAGCAGCACCAACGCCGGTTCCGCCCGGATATGATGGACGCCATCGAAGCTAAAGTCAAGAAGTTGATAGCCTGCAGTTTCATCCGAGAAAACAATATCCCGACTGGGTCGCCAACGTTGTCCCAGTCATGAAGAAAAATAGGAAAATATGTATCTGTATCGATTACCGAGATCTGAATACAGCCTGCCCCAAGGATGAGTTCCCTCTTCCCATCATGGACATCATGATCGACAACACCTGCGGTTTTGAACGCATGTCTTTCATGGACGGATTCTCAGGATACAATCAGATCAAGGTGCATCCCGAAGACGAGAAGCACACTGCCTTCCGGACACCGTTGGGGGTATATTGCTATACGGTCATGCCCTTCGGATTGAAGAACGCCGGGGCTACATACCAACGGGCTATGAGTAACATATTCCATGAGTATTTACGCAAAATAGTAGAATGTTACGTGGACGACATAGCCGTCAAGAGCCGCATCAAAGATGATCACATTCAAAACTTGAGGATGGTATTCGATTTGATGCGCCAACATCAACTCAAGATGAACCCTACGAAGTTCTTTCTGGGTGTATCTAGTGGCAAATTCCTGGAATTTGTCATCACCGCCAAAGGCAACCAAGTGGACCCTGACAAAGTCCAGGCCATCGTAGAAATGCGACCGCCCCGCAATCTGAGGGAACTCCGGAGATTTCAAGGCCGTCTGGCTTATATCCGGAGATTCATATCCAACCTCTCGGGAAGATGTCAGCCATTTTCGTATCTCATGAAGAAAGGTGTATCCTTCATATAGGACGAAACCTGTCAACAAGCGTTCGGAGATATCAAGCGCTATCTCACCAGTCCGCCAGTTCTGGTGCCTCCCGTCATGGGAAGACCATTCTTGCTGTACGTTAGAGTGATGGATCATTCTCTGGGAGCTCTTCTTGTACAAAAGAACGATATGGGTCACGAACAGGCTATCTACTACCTCAGCAGGATGATGGTCGGAGCCGAACACCGGTACAACCCAGTGGAGAAAGAATGCTTGGCTCTGATATTCGCTAACCAGAAGACGCGGCACTATGTCATCGGCCAGACTATCCATATCATCTCCAGGATCAACCCTCTTCGAGTACTGATGAGCAAGCCAAGTGCTCTTAATTCTCGACTCACGACTTGGGCAATGCTGTTAACACCATACGACATGGTATACGTCCCGCAGAAGTCCATCAAAGGCCAAGCGCTGACAGACTTCCTAGCTGCTCATCCGATCCCGGAGGCCTCCAAATTATACGAGGATATCCCTGACGAAGTTGCAGAATATAATTCTGCAATGGAAAGTGACGCATGGCAACTGTTCTTCGACGGCGCCTCCAGGACTGGTCCCAAGGGAAACGTGGTTTCAGGGGTAGGAATCGTCCTGGTAACTCCTGATAACTCGTCATCTACCAAGCATATTCTCTTAGCGAACCATGCTCCAATAATGTGGAAGAGTACAACGCTCTGCTAATCGGGCTCCAAGTTGCCAAAGAGCTGGGGGTCGAGTCCCTGGAAGCTTTCGGTGATTCTCCGCTTATCGTCAATCAAATCAGGGGAATATATGAAGTCCAGAATCCAGACCTCATCCCCTATCACCAAGCAACAGTCGAGATAGCCATAACATTCAAAGGGTTCTTCCTAGAGCATGTACCTCGATCTCAGAATCTGGAAGCTGATGCCCTAGCCAGTCTAGCTGCGGATTTAGCCACTGCTATAAGAAGGCAGGATTTGGTAATCTTTCTTAACAGAGATTTATTCTGTGTGAAGAACAACTTTCACATAGAACGCAGCTACGCTGTGAACACATATCCCCCTATAAGAGACTGGAGAAGTCCCTTCATAGATTTCGTCGCATACGGAATCTTGCCGAAGGACCCCAAAGAAGCAGTATCCGTCAAAAGACGATCATTACGCTTCTACTTCGATGCATCTTCACAATGCCTATATCGCCGGACCTACGACGGACTGCTACTGAGATGCCTCTCTAACGACGAAGCATAACAGATTATCCGGGAAGCTCACAACGGCGTGTGCGGAGCGCATCAACCCGGTCCTAAGCTACAGGATCGTATCAGGAGAATGGGCTATTACTGGCCCACTATGATCGCAGACGCGATCAACTATGCAAGATAATACAGAGACTGTCAGGTTCATGCAGACTTCATACATCAACCGTCTGAATATCTACATCCTACGGTTGCATCCTGGCCTTTCAAAGCATGGGGTATGGATATCATTGGTCCTATTCACCCGTCTTCTTCCAGAGGTTACCGGTTCATACTGGCCATCACGGATTACTTCTCCAAATGGGCAGAGGCAATCCCTCTTGCTGAGGTAAAGGCGTCTAATGTCATCAGCTTCATCAAGCATCACGTCATTTATCGCTTTGGGATTCCCCGAAGGATAATCCATGACAATGGGCCTCAGTTCATCAGCCAAACATTTCATCAATTTTGCAATAAAAATCGGATACATAATATTGCCTCTACGGCGTATTATCCAGCTGCTAATGGTTTGGCGAAAGCTTTCAACAAAACTATTATCCAACTCTTGAAGAAATTCGTCTCTTCAAACAAAAGAGATTAGAATGAGAAGCTGGGCGAATGTCTCTGGGCATACCGCACAACGGTACGAACACCGACAGGTTGTACCCCATTTTCACTGGTCTACGGGAGCGAAGCAGTTCTCCCCATTGAAATCCAGATCCCGTCACTCAGGATAGCCGTGATTAATGAGCTGACTCAAGAAAAGAATGACCTGTTAAGGCTTCAAGAGCTAGAAGGATTAGACGAGAAATGCCTCCAAGCTCAACAGCGCATCGCGCTCTACCAAGCATGCATTTCCAAGGCTTTCAATCATAAAGTAAAGGAAAGAGTGTTCAAAGTCGGCGAGCTAGTTTTAGCCGTAAGAAGGCCGATGATCCTTACTCACAGAAGTAAAGGCAAATTCTAGCCCAAGTGGGAAGGCCCTTATGTGATCGAGACAACGTTCTCAAACGGCGCTTACAGGTTAGTCCAGCCTAATGGAGACCTGTTAATGGCTCCTATCAACGGTAAATTCCTGAAAAGGTACTATGCTTAACCTCCTCTGCTCAAGTGGAATATAGCGAGAATCTCAATTCTGACAAAACTACTTCCAAAATAAAATTAGTTGGATCATATTCTATCATGTCCGTATGACCTCTGAATAGATATGTCCTGCCAAAAGATTATCAAGAGTATATCACGTTCATACTACCTCTGATATCACTCTCGCCCAAACCTGTCATTTATACTCCAAAATGATGGGTCCACAAAGTCAGAAAAGAGTCGCTTTTATTTATTCCCAAAAAAGAGCAGAATTATATTTGGAAAGCAAATAGAAGAAAGGGTACATCATTGTGGGGGAGCGGTCAGATCGTGAATCAGCTGTACCAGTGCAGCTATCCTCTCATCCCTGGAAACCAAGGCATCAGCACGGGCCCGCTCCAGCCGTGCCTCGGGATTGTTCATAAAGGACAGCTCGGCCCTTGCCCGAAGAGAGCCAGCACGGGCAGCTTCTGCACGCTCCAGATCCTGGCATGCTGTGCTCAGTCGACCAGTCGCTACATCTAGACCTGCCAACGACTAAGAAGCCCACTCCTCTGCCAGAGCGAGTTTTTCCTTCAACTTGCGGGCCCTCGCTACATTCCCTTCATGCTCGGATTGGCACTTCGTCTGAATAGCAAGAGCCTCCTCCATGACAGCTTTTCTTTCATCCATCTCCAGCTTATGTGCTTTGATAGAGTCATCTAGGCTTTCCAGCTGTTTAGTAAGCCGCGCAGTCATGAGGTCATATCTGGCCTGGACCTCAGCTTCAAGGCTGCCCCGAGCCAGCTGCAAGTACTCGTTAATAGGTTGCTCCAAACCATTAACCATCGCCTCCAGGGCGTCAGCTATCCCAGAATCGCCGAACTCCCTGACCGCCCCGATCGAAAACTGAGAAGCCTTCTTCAAACGCTCAAAGTCTAGGTTCTTCGCCAACACCATTGATATCAGCGTTTTCAAACTGGTATAAAAGAGGCTGGTGTATTGCTCGGTCAGCGCGACTAGATCCGATTGGACGCCAGGAGTGGCCGCGATATTGGCGAGTCCCCCTCCAGGAATGATTGCAGATGAGGTGGCCACAGTCGTCGCCTTAACGGGTGGTGCGACCGAAGGAGATGCGACAACGACGATTGAAGTCATCGGCATCCTCGCGAGAGGCGAGGTCACGACAATGGGTTCGTCCTCCTCTTGAGGTAACGAAACCACTCCGGGCGAGCTGGCCCCCGAAGATATTTCCTCCTCGAAGTCGGGCACCTCCGTGTCGTCGCCAAGAGCCCGAGCAGAGCCAGACGGCGCTTCAACGCTATACTACCCGTGGACGCCGTCCCCTGAGAAGAGGACAAGAAAGTTGATATCAATATGATGGTAATCTTTCTAAGAGGAGACATAAAGATGATATTTACCCGTAGCCAACGGTATATATGTCGCATCTGTAGCCCACGTAGCTAAACCACACCTTAATGACGCAATACGAACTGTCATACCTGGAGAAGGGGGTGGGCCCACCGACACCACCAGGTGCTCTACCGAGCCTCCACCAAGACGCGGTCGAGGTTCGTCAGCCGGGATCTCGCCAAGCTCGCTCACGGACACGGCAGGAGTTTCATCCGTTGCTGGTCCAGGAAAGGATTCTCTCATTTTCCTCGGCCACGAAGGCGATTTCGTTCCACTACTGGAGGCGGTGGCAGCGACGGCAGCCTCAGGCAGGAGTTCTCCGGCATCGCCAGCCGAAACTAAGGGTCCCTCTCCGAAAGGCGAGAAACCTCCAATCAAAGAGACATCCCCAACAGGGGAGACAGCAGGTTCCTCTCTAGGAGCCTCAATACCAGGAATCCGGAGAGAACGAGCAACCGTCTTCTTCTTCCTCTTGCGAGGGGAAGTCTGCTTCGAAGCGGGAGCCCTTCGCTTCCTAGAGACTGCCAAAGCCCCCGCAGGAGGAGGCACTTCACACCTCGGTACCGACACTAGAGGCTCATCCGGAGTGACGGACCCCTCGCCCTCGTCAGACGAAATCGAGGGGACTTCGACTCTTCCCCCAGACTTGGGAGAAGGCACCCTAAAGTTTCCACGCATGTCAAAATTGCGATGGAAGGTGTTGATCGCCACGTAGAACTGGACATACGAATGGAGGATTCGCAGCTCCGTGGAGAGTGTGACGACCGGAACGATGAAGATTGCTCCCGTGCAACCCATGATAAAATACCGCCATCCTCTGGCTCCATCAATGAGTCCGCCCCTGGACCTGAAGATGGTGACGGCATTGCCCACGTGCAGCTGATCATACCCAAACTGCCTGGCGAACAGACTGGGCAAGTAGGGATCAAAGAAATAATGATCTTCGCTTCTTTACAGCAAATGGGAGGGTCTGATGCATACCAACCAATTAAAAGCTTCCGAAGAAAGATTGGTCTTCTCTCCACCTAAATTCTCGAGCCTAATCCCCGACTGATTGTGATGTACAGGGGGGACAGTGCAGAGAAGCTTCCAGCAATGACCGAGGCTCAGAGCCAACTGACAGTCTAAGACTGTGTTCATGTTTCAGGGAGAGTCCTTGTAGTTCAACAAGAAACTACCCCCCGAGCTACTACCAGGGCCGGGAGACATCACCCGGGGGTTGTGGAGAATTAACCATCCCATCAAATACATGTATGATAACTCTACCCGGGGAAAGCTATCACGCCGAGCTTCATCGACGAGCAGTCCATCAGTCATGGCTCTCAGGCCAGCCTGTATACGGCACACCATGGCAGGGAGCAAGCCCAGTCTTGCCCCAAACACCAGGCGCACGGAAGGCCACAGGATGTTCCGGTGAATGCGGTCCGCGGACGCAATATCGGGCACCACTACTCGACGCAGCCAGATGGAGAGAAAGCCAGCCAGCCTGGCTTCCTTAGACAGAGGCCTGCGGCAGCGCCTCAAGTAACTGTAGGCCTTAGTGCCTTCAGGGTACTTTCCTACCCCGCCATTGAGAATCTGATCTGGAGCTTTAGCATCCTCCATAAGATCCTCGACGACCTGGGCACTGAGCACGCCCAAACAGTTCACGGGCTCATTCTTGCCCCCCGAAACTTTCTTCGACTTGACGGCCCTGGCCCGGTGGAAAAAGAGGTAGGACATCCACTTAGTAGTGTGAGCCAAATCATAAGGCTCATCATAAAAAGCAGTGCACGCGAAGTAGTGGCACATCAGCTCCTGATATACCTCCACAACCCGAGGGTCCGAGTCCTCCAACTCCCGGTTGATGGGAACATACTCTTCATATGGGGTGTCCCCCATCGGCAGTCTCGAGATCACTGCCATCTCATGGAGGGCCAACCCTAACTCCCCCAGTGGAGTGGTGAAGGTCCCGGTGAGCGAAATGTATCGCTCCATCAGTGCCAGAAATATGTTAGGGTTGGGAGGCAACCCAACACTCGTCGCACTCACAGCAGCATACAGTCCGATGACCTCCAGCTCTCTCCGAAAATGCTTCAAGGCCCAGTCAACTAGGTAAGCCCATCGGAGGTTTGTTGGGGTGATCCACCCATTGCACCGAGGATTCTCCTTGGGATATACACCCCCTCGCCCCATGAAGTCGTTACAGAAAGTCGGCAACTGGACAGGCTGGATCACATAACTGTCTTCACTCGGAACGCTGCCCGGGCACAGTCCCCTGAACAGCATCACAACACCGGAAGGACGGCTGACAAACGACCCCTGATCAGCTCTTTTTAGATGAAAGATCTTCTCTGGCTTGCCGTGAAGATCGGGAGTCAGCGTCCACGACATCCTCCTGGAATGTGTCGCATAGGAGAAATCCGAGATAGAATAATCTCTCGACATCGTTGGCAGATACAAGACCACACTCTCGGCGGGGAAAACCCAGGGTTCTCTCTTGGGCTTCGTCTGGGATCGTTTGTCAATCATGTCCCCAAAGAGAAAAGCCGGCTTGATGTACTGATCCCCGTCTATGTACGTCAGGGGCTCCCCGTTAATCATGTTCAGCAACGTCCGCTCGCCCTGAGCCGATATCAAGATCTCCCTTCCTTTAGGATACTGGGGTCCGGAGATAGGAAATGTCACGTGGGACAGATCCTCCAGATAGTTTGAGTGCAGCATCCCGGCAGCGGAACCCATCACCTCGGCCAGTAGAGACTCATACAAGTTAACTACAAAAGTGCAAGGAAAACACTTCATTACAAATCTTGCAACATAAAGACCAAGAAACGACAGTCTATGCTTTACGCCAAGACTGTACAAAATTTGGTCATTTTACGCCGGAGGTCACATCCAAAAGCGTAATTGGCGGTATACAGTCCGTGCTTTACGCCAGACTGCCAAAATTCTGGTTATTACTCCAGAGGCCCCATCCACAAGCGTAAAACTAAAATTTTATAGTATACACCAAGTTTTCGGCAGTCAGAGCTTTTACGCTCAAAACTGCGAAAAATATAGATTTTTTACGCTGGCACATTAGAAATGTGGGCGTAAAAGATAAAAACGTCTCCGTGCGTCATCTTCCTCAAAGAGGCTATCAGCACAGAAGACGACCTAGCGCGGCCACGTTCAACGTGTGCGAAGAATTTTTTGTCATTCTTTGTCATCCCAAAGGCTCTACCTCCAAGGCCGGGTGTGCTACTCGTCGGCGGGATACTTCGCTCAGAAGAACGTTCACCTTGCCCGACTGAAGACTCTCTCGCTGGGGCAGAAGAACGAGAAGAAGAACCTATACTCTTTCCCTTAGTGGAGGGGATTTGTTTCGACACCATTTCTGAAAACTCGGAGTGCTCGGAGAAAGAACGAGAGAAAAAACTCAAAGAGTCGAAGGCTCTCTTTCGCAGAAGACGGATGAAAAGTTTTTCTCTCAAAAGCTTGGGATATATATAGAGTTCGGGTCGACTCCTCGAAATCCTCGGACGGACTCCTCGAAACCCGAACCAAATCTCCTAATTAATATTTGGTTATGATTGGGTCCTACGTCAGCCTATTATTCAGAGAAGACACTCAGCAAATTCGAAGAGTCTTTCGTGCAAAAACAGGTCAGCGGTTCCTACGCTAAGGAGCTTTCTACGCTCGACAGCAACAGATCTATGGTTTTACGCTCGCTAGCTACAAGTCTTTGGTTTTATGCCCGGATGCCTTTGTGCTCGGTAGCTTTTATGCTCGAGAGGCTACAAACCTACGACTTTACGCTCAACAGATACCAAATCGATAATCTCACGCTCAGTGACGTTTAGTTTACGCTCGGAGGCAACGGATCCACAACCTTACGCTCGAAAGATTTCTTTTATTCACAGGCTACAAATCTACAGTTCTACGCTAAGGAGCTTTCTACGCTCGACAGCTACAGATCTACGATTTTACACTCGCAAGCTGCAAGTCTATGGTTTTATGCCCGGATGCCTTTGTGCTCGGTAGCTTTTATGCTCGAGAGGCTACAAACCTATGATTTTACGCTCAGCAGATACCAAATCGATGATCTCATGCTCGGTGGCTTTCTACGCTCAATAGGCTACGAACTCAGGATTTACAGCTCATCTACACTACAGATCTCTGACTTTCCGTATATCCGAACAGTTCCCAAGGCGGTCGATTACAGGAGTTCACACAGAAGATACTCCTTCTTGGCCTCAAAATATCCTAAGTACCCGAAGCATACAGAGTTCAAACATTAAGAAATTACTCTTCTCAGGTCAATTGGAGGTTCATCCAGACTCCAGTCTGAATACCTCGTCTATCAAGATGGAAATTCAGTTTGACAGCCATTTCTCGACCCTGTTCCAAGGGATTTTCGATAAATCATTCTTGAAGACGAAGTCTGAACAAAAATTCTGTTCATCAGAAGTAAAAGCAACAGTTCA
The DNA here is from genome assembly GCA_036927795.1 of Iris macrosiphon. NCBI lineage: Eukaryota > Viridiplantae > Streptophyta > Magnoliopsida > Asparagales > Iridaceae > Iris > Iris macrosiphon. Next base: position 43,558,549 of record JAYESA010000020.1, read on the forward strand.
GAGCTCTACGCGGTTCCTCAGTCCTAGCGGCGGGACAGTTCAAAATGCTCAACAGCGTTCTATGGACTATTCGCTATGCGCAAAAGGACATGACCTAGCACTCTTTCTAAACAGAGTCGGCGTAAAGAATCAGACGTGTCGAAGCTACACATATTCAGACTTCACAGCAACGTATGGCAAGATGATCATATGAAGAAGCAAGATGATTTTATTAAAAGATTAAAATCATGATTACATATGAGGAAAATCCTGTCTACAAGGGGTTTTTCTTCATTTTTCGTGGTTATATATGAGGGAAATCCCGTCTACAAAGGATTTCTCCATCGTCGTCTGAAGATCGCCCAGAAGCTGTTCTGACAAGTTCTCGCATGGGCACAATTCTTCATCCATCTTCTCCAGCAGTCAGTCAGTTCCAGCAAACTGACTGACATGGCAATGATCAACGGCAGGAGGATACAGAGTTGGGGCTTGCATAAATTATGCAGATCCCATGCTCCATGTGCCGTGACAGATTGAGTTGATATATTCCACCCAACTCAATGCCCGAGGTCAGAGCTAGTTGCTACTCTCATCCCCGGAGGTAACAGGAGAAGACGCCACTTGCAAGCAGTGTCGTAAAATATGATCCTTCCCTTCTCCTGGAAGAACAGCCATATAAAGTTGCTGATTATCCCGAGCAAGGGAGGCTAAGATATCCTTCCATGATCCATCGTTGCAGTGGACACTTGCTCGAAGACATCGTCTTTTTTGGCTCCTTACACGCTGGAAGTACATGATCTCCTTCTTCCTCAGGTCGACCCAACGAACTCCGGCGATCATCTATGCATGGTGATGGAAAATATGGGGAGAACGGGTTAACCCCCCCAGCCTTTTTATAGGCGAAAGAGATCACACCGGTCCCCAATAAATCCGCCATAAAGTCAGCATCGACCGTTTCAACGCTCCATTCAGAAACGTTTCGAGTTACGAGGAGCGGTTCATGCTTCATTCAAAGCGTTTTAAATTTCGAGGAATTTAAAAGCTTTAAAGGGGGTCTTGTAGAAGCATAAAAAATACGTTGGATGGCTATACGCAGCATATTGATGCAGAGCAGCGTAAACAGAGGCCTTCAGAGCCATCAAGCGTGCAAACAGAGCTTTCTCCGCCAAACACAGCATAAAATATAAGCTCAACGTAAGGCAGTACGTCCAAACCGTTTCAGCGTAAACAGGGTGCTTCATCGACTCCCGGGCGTGAAACCCATCCTCTTGTAAACGCAACATTGAAGTGTACGAGAGATGCTTCGTATTCCCCGAAGTGAACCTGTCAGATCCTGCAATGAACCTGACGTCTGAACTTCTGACAAAGGGATACTGCTCGACTACCTAGGGATACTGCTCGACTACCTAGACGATGGCTATAATGATGGCACGGCACTGCGACCCAGGCTGTCATTTACCGCCATCTCCTTCGCGTAAACTGCTTTTACGTGCACAAAGGGATACGCTGCCTTGTTTTACACAGGTAGACATGAGCTATTTATGCCCCACAGTAGACAAACCGCCTGGCACATCAAAAGCTGCACTTCGTACGGGGCTCGAGGCACGTCTCTACGACCAATGCACAGAGCGATGACAGTTGCTAGAAGCACGCCTCTATGACTGATGCGCAGAGCGGTGACAGTGTCTCCAGGCACGTCTCTACGAATGATGCGCAGAGCAGTGACAGTTTCTCGAGGCACGCCTCTGCGACGAATGCACAGAAGGGCTGCAGACCTTCAAAAATACGCCTCCACATTTAATGCACAGGATGGTGGCAAATCTCTGCATTTAGTGCAAAAGATTTGATTATATCTTCGAAAGCCGTAATTCCGTCTAAGACGTCCACATCAACACTATGGCACGGTGCGAAGCGGCTTCTACGCCCATTCAACTCCTGTGCTCACTTGGCTTCTACGTCCACTCGGCCTCTACGATCACTTGGCTTCTACGCCCACTCGGCCTCTACGACCACTTGGCTTCTACGCCCACTTGGCCTCTATGACCACTCGGCTTCTACGCCCACTCGGCTTCTACGCCTATTTTTGGCTCCTATGCCTACTTGGCTTCTATGCCATGGTGACAGACATTGGCTTCTACGCCTACCTCTTCTACACGAGGGATACCTACCTACGTGGCTTCTACGCCGTGATCTTCGTAGCAGATATACGCGTTTTGTCCCCTTAGTTGGACACGCATCACACGCTCATTCAAAGGATCATCTATACGCAGGCATTGGTTATTTTAACCGTTGTGTAAAAGGGTGCTGTACTTTCCACTCCTCGGTTTCTACACCGACGGAGTGGTCACTGTCACTGTCACTGAAACTCTATAAGTAGAGACCTCTATCAATGAGGAACGAGGTCGACAAATTGGAGGGTCGAAGAAATTAAGGTCGAACTTCCAAGAAAGATCGAACCAGAGGTCAAGAGAGAGAGAGAGAGAGAGAGAACCCGGAGCGCAGGCAAAGAGTAGGGATCGACGACTTTGGCATCGTACATCCACCCTCTTTTGCAAACCTTCGAAGCTGCTTCCTGTCTTCTACGGCACTTCTTCATCATCGTGTGGTCCAAGGGCTAAAGTGATCGACTGCAGATCAGACACCTATAGCAATATTTACCCAAATTAAATAAATTGTACTCCCATATCCTCGTATAGGATCAAATTGTACAAGTTTGTTTGTAAACCAAAGAAGGCGGGTTTCGTGTAAACCCCATCTTGAATACATCTTCATTCTTTCGTTTTCCACCACAAACACCAGAATCCAAGGACGAGGTGATCGCTGAGGATTTCTTTTGAGTACCTGCTTATTCTACACTCAGTCTTTGCTGTTATTAGACTCTTTTATTTCTTGTTTAATGAACTATTGTATCAGACTTATCATCGGGTTGTTCTCCGAGATATATTTTATTGAGACTTGATATTGCTTTATATTTCTGATATTGATTGTATTATTCCTGTGGATGAGATTAGTATATTAGACCCTTACTGTTGTTTTACAGCTTAAGTACACCCGATGGGTCTATTAAATTGGGTTTGCCCATTGGTGTGTGCTGCTGGCCATTGCCACGTGACTAGTCCCTCAGTATTTTGGGACTGGGGCGTGATATGGTTTTTGTGGGAGCCCATGCAGGTCAACGACTAAATTGTTTCGATTTCAACTTAGGAATCGAGCAAGCCTGCGATAAGGATAGGATAAGTTATAGGATCTCATCCACTTGATTAAATCGTTCTTGATCTCTATCGGATTCGAATTTCTTAACATGCATCATGTCTTGATTCCTCTGTGCGCCTCTTATAGTTTATTTTGGATGCAGAGTAATGGATCCACCAGCAAGAGACGAGACTCCTGCAGGACCACCGCAAGGTGCTGTAGTCACCTACGAAGAAGATAGAGTGATGCCATTGAGTGGAGATCCCTCCACTCACCAAAGTAGTCAAGCCAATCAGCATGCCTCGAGAATCCAGCAAGATGATATTCCACCATCGACGCAGTTTACTCCACCATTGCCCGTATTTCCACCAGGACAGCCTTTGGACGGACAACAAATGTTTCAAATATTCTACGCGATGATGCAAGCCCAACAGAAGGTTCATCAAGAAGCCCAGCAAAGTCAAGTGGAGAAGTTCTTTGACGGGCTTAGCTCTGAGCTACAGAAGATAATCAGCTCCGTTGTAACTACTTTAGACACGGACGTTCTTGCTGCAGCACGATCCATGGAGTGCATCACCAGGAGAAAGTCCAGTCAGAAGCGGCCGCACGTATTAGCACAAGACCGAGTACAGCAGGAAAGAGCTGCAAAGCGACCCCAGAGGAATCCACCACCGAGAGCAACACCAAGAGCCTTATTCCTTCCTACTTGTCACTACTGTGGCAAGATAGGCCATATTGAGAGGGAGTACAGACCCAAGTTGGAACTGTGCTTGATTTGCGGATCCAGCCAACATTTAGCCAGATATTGCACGAATCATCGAGGAGAAACACCGATGGTAAACCAACAAGCTCTACCAGGACCAGGAGGATATCATCCAAGGCCACCCTTGGCACCCCAGGCAGTACTCTTCCAGCAGGCCCAACAGCAGCAGAGGAATCTACCACAAGGACGTGGACAAGCTTTTGCGATGACCTTGGAGGACGCGCAGACTCATGTAGTAGCAAATGCGCATAAGTTATTCATTGATGTCTAATCCTAGTAATGCTTTAGCACGTGCTGTTAGTTCATGACCTTAGTCTTAAACCTGGTATTTTAAACTGGTTAATAATGGATAACCTAGTTTTTTCTAAGTTGTAGTTTTCTCAAACCAGATTTCCTTCACTCTTGAATTACCTAACTTTCATTATATAGAAAAATATTTTATTTCTTCCCTATGTGTTTTGTGTAAACCCTCATCCTTCGAATTCTCCTGGATCATGATTCTTTGATTGTGTCGTGCTTCGAACATGTTTTGCAAACCGTGTCATCTCTTCCGACCAGTTATGTTTCGTTATTCTTTGATTGCGAGGACGCAATCCTCTTAAGGGGGGTAGATTGTAAAATTCCAGATTTTTTCAGAATTAAAAAATAAATTTTTGAATTTTTTCTGGAATTTTTAACTAATTAAAATAAATGTTTTGTAGAATTAAATTAATTTATATAATTTTATTAAATACTAAAATATTATAAAAATAATATTTTTGGGTGTAAAATAAAATATTAGACATAGGATAATTTTTTTGAAATTTATTGGACCCCAGAACTATTTTTAAAGACTCAAAAACCAAGTTTTTAAATAAACCTAAATAAACCGGGTTGAACCAACCGGTTTAACCCTGAACCGGACCAACCTTGAACCAAACCCTATTTAAACCCAAATCCTAGCGGGTCGGGTCAGGTCTGAACCCAACCCGAAACCCGCTAACCCGACCCGACCCGTAATCTACAGTAATCCCTAACTTTTCCCGACCCCGACCGCCGCGACCCTCCGTTTTTCGGCCGTTTCACCCGCCGCGACCCGCCGGCTTCCGTAACCCTAGCCGCATCGATCTGCCTCCCCTCTCCGCATTTGGACTCCAAATTCTGAGACCCCTCGCCTCCCCGTCACCTGTAACCGCCTTCCCGCCGTGCCCTATTTAAACCCCTCGAACCCCGGTCGCTCCCATCCACCACAGCCAGCGCCACCTACATCCACCACTGCCACCACCCTCCGTCTTCCACCGACGATCCCCTGACACCAGCTTCCTCACCACCACGGCCGCCCCTATCCCCCAACCATCACCGATCATCCCCACAAGCACTTTCACCACCGTCACCGTCTCTCCGGCCCCGACCCAGCCAACCCCGACGAGCCCTCCGGCGACGACCCCGGCCACACCTCGATGATAGCCCCGGTCACCCCAAGCTTTCCTCTGCCATACCCTCGCCGACAGCAACCGCACAGCGCCGCCACCGCCAGCTGAGGGTCGTCGCGTCACCCCGCGTTCGCGAAGAACAGTCGTCTCCGACCCCCTGTTCAGGTGAATATTTCTCTCTCCTCGCTGCCTCATTTTTCGTTCTGTCTACTGTGACACGTACCCTGCGTGACCCTCTCGAACCCCGTGCAAATCGTTCGGGGTATCACGTCCTGTGTTGGTCGCAAACTGCGACACAAAATCAGAAAAATAAACCCCCAATTTCTGAAAATCAGAAATTATCCCGAACTCCCCAGTTCGCGATCGTTTTACGCACAACTTGTTAATTATTTCTAAAATCTACCTAAACAATTATTTAGACTGTATAACCTAGTTTTAAACCCTAATTTTAGTTCAATTTATTGAGCTGTAGATTGCATGTTATTCGAGGGTAAAAATGACCAAAAACTTGGTACTTAAATACCCTGATATTTCTCGAAACTGGGTGCGCCCCGCTAAATGAGGCGACTTGGTCGTGTGCGAACTTCACCGAAAGGTGCGCACTGTCAATACGGATGTGTGGAATTTCGTGGAAATTGATTTGGATGTTTGTGCACACCGGAATCAATGCGTATCCGTCGACAACGTCCCGTATCGGCCATGTTCTGAAACTCACTGTAACTTCGTGTGTACTCATCATTTCGAAACAAAACCTGTGCCATCGGACTCGTAGCAATACGCTGGTCCTATGACCCAAGTTTGGTTCAATTCTTTGAACGTTGACAAAATCCCGTATCGTGGGCCCCACGGGTCCACTTGACGGGCGATTTTGTGATCGGCTCATCGAAATCCTGTTCTGGATATTCCGTTGGGTTCGTATCGTTGTTCTGGACTTGTAGACACTAAGTTTGACAAATTAGGAGAACATTATCTCTGGCAAGTTTTTCGGTGCGACTACATGTGGACCCCGCTTTGACCAGAAACTGTCACTTTTGTCCCTGTGTCCAAATTGGACTTATGGACAGACAATTCTAGCTATTTGATATCTTCTGAACCTGATGGTAATATTTATTTCAGCAACCGGTGGAGTACCTGCAGATCCCGCTGATACCAGAGCAGCAGTTGGTAACCGTACCCCAGGCAAGTGTACCTTGCCATACTTGCAGCAAATTGTATTATATTATTTCCTTGAATTATTTACATGATGTATTATTTCAACCTAGGACCGTGTGACATTGCTTAGCGTCCGAATAATATTTGGGTGTCAACGTCGTACACGGAGTTGTGTAACGTCACCTAGAGATGGATATTGAAATCCTATACATTCTCGTGCTTGCATTATCAAGTACGTCATACCACAGGACACCTGACACTATTCATGAGACAGAATCTTCCTGAGATATTCATGGTAATTTTGTATAGGTTACATGATTCGTGACATAGATATTGCATGTGCTTAGATATCATTATGACTTATTGCATCAATTAGAGGTCATGATCCTGCGTGACATGGACATGAGACATCGTGGACATGAGACGTGTGATTACATTGGGTGGGAAGAGAATTACCATACTAAAGTCTGATTATATTATATATATATATATATATATATATATATATATATATATATATATATATATATATATACATTACTGGAGGTGCCTTAGACTCTGACACAGAGCTTTGGCACATTTACTGGCCCTTCGAGAGAATGCTGCTATGGGTTTTCCCGACACAGAGCCTATAGTAGTCTCGGCCTGAGTATGATTAATGCTCTCATATTGCATATCACTTAGCCGGTTATATAATTTACCTTATTGATTCATTTATTATTGTACTGCATTTATTTTGGCTTGAGTTATTCTTGTACCTTGCTATGTCCCCTGAGGACCTGGAATCCGGATTATGTCCCAGGTTTAGCAGAGGAGATCTACCCCGAGGTGTACAGGACATGAGCAGTCTTCGGTGCAGTACCAGAACCTGAGGATGAGGTGATCGCTGAGGATTTCTCCTGAGTACCTGCTTATGTCATGCCCAGTCCCAAAATACATAGGACTAGGACACGTAAGCATGCCAGCCGCATGGTTATGGCACTCCAATATATGAAAACCATAATGCATACGTACGCTGTATTATGAATATCAATCCACAAGTGGTATAAATCTATCACAAGTCACATGGTACAATCTATATCTCATCCACAGAAAATCAAATATAAATAAATGACCAATATCTATGAAACTAGATCTCGATACAAAGTATCTAAAGATGATAGTTGGATGGAAACAAATCCACTACCAACTCGAATATAAAATTACAACACAACAAAAAAAATATAAGATATTAACTAAAAATCATGGGGCTCGAAGAGAAGACCTCCTCGAAAGATAAGTAGTAATCCTGATCTGCGCTCCTGCGAATACTCATGAACAGCTACACCTAGAAAGGGACCAGGTCCTCAGAGGGACATAACAAGATACATAGAAGCATGCCAATAAAGTACTGAAATAAAGATCCAATGGGTCGCCTAACCATCTATGTGAATGCAGTTTGAGAACAACTTTCCAACAAGTGGGCTATCTGGCTAAAAATGGGATTGGCGTGACTCTCTCGGAGAATCAGGGGCCTACAAAGTATGTCGTCTTTTGAACGGCAGAGACCGCCTGATAATATATAATATATAAGGGTCATCACCGCCCATATCTCCAGCGGAGCTTCCGGGTTACAGAAGAAAAAAGTACAAAGGAGCCAAAATGTCGTACTTGTTGTTCTCTCCACCCCATGCTCTAAGCATGTCACATCCATGACACGATTTGGTTCATAGCCTATCTTTAGTACAATAGTCCAATCCTGCAACCAAACAAGGACCAAGATTAGACCACCTTACTACAATAGGCTATGTCCATGGACCACTAATAACTGCTAAGTCTTCTAGCATACAAAGTTTCTATCAGCAGTTATCCCTAATGCACGGCCCATACGTACAGGATGCCAGACTTGTCACGCAGTCCGTGTTCTATATGAGACTCACATTCGTGTAACAACTGTGTCACAGCCAATGAACCTAATGATGCTTCATGATAATGGGATGGTCTCATAAACAAGGTTAATGCATATACATAATAAAAACAATCACGACGACACCGTCGTTGCACCCAAGTTTCTTTGGACGCGCATTTTATATATAGTAGTTAAAATATATGAAATAATGATAGAAAATAAAGATGCATGCAATATATGGAATATGAATAACAGTACAATGGCAAGGTATACTTGCTTGGCAAGAAAGCTACAAAATGTAACATCCAAATGTCAAGGACACGGGATCAGGAACTAAGGCCTCCGAACAAACGTCTCCGAATGCTGAAATAGAATCACCAACGTACACAGAATAAGCAAAATAGCTAGAAATTACTACCCTTTCGTCCAATTTGGACACAGAGGCAAAACAGTAATTTCGGGTCAAAGTGGGGTCCATGTGTGGGCCACTTTGCACCGAAATATGTGCCAGGGGTAACGGTCTCTAAATGGAACAAATTATAGGTCAAACAAACTCAAAATGTCAGTACGAACTCAACGGTATATCCAAATGTGGATTCCGGTGAGCCGAACACAATTTTGTCCAAAATGTCAACCGTGGGGCCCGCCAATAGGCGACTTGGTCAACTGTCTCATAATTGTATGAAAATTGGGTCACAGGACCAGTGCAATACCACGAGTCCAGTGGCACAAGTTTTGTCACATTCTGACGAGCGTGCACTAAATGCACAGGACTTTTGCAAAAGTTGCGACACGGGAAATTTTCTGTGGATACGGGCTGATTTCGACGCGCACACGCGTCCGAATCAGTTTCCGCAATAGCCCACATGTCTGGGTATACCGAGCGCACCTTTTGGTATACTTGGTACGCGATGGAGCGGTCCCGTTTGGTGGGGCGCGCTCCATATCACAAGTTTTGGAAGATTTAAAAAACAGGTTTTTAGGATTTTCTAACTGGTTTATTTCTACATACAGCAACAAATAAATTATTATATTTGACAGAAAATAAACTAGGTTAGGTGGTCTTCGCATACCAAAAAGAAAAACCAAATTTGGGTCTCTGTGGTGGGAGATACGAGTCCGTGAACATAGGTCATCGCAACAGAATTTCTAGAATTAACAGTGGACGTTTTTCCTTGACTTGGCGTCGATTTTTACCTAGGTTAACGCACTGTACGATGAAAACTAATCTACAGGATTGGAAGGGGGATAGGTGAGGATCATACCGGTGAAGACGGGGTCGAGTTTAGTCGAGCGATGGCGCAGGAAACGGAGCATGAACACAGGTACGTCGTTGTTCAATTTCTGCAGTTGCGGGGTGCGCGGTTGATCGCGGTCGGCCGAGGTTGGTTCTCCGGCGGTCCAGGCGGCTGGAGGCAGCGGTCTGGCGCTCAGGGTTGGCAGTGGTAGAGAAGATTGGAGTAGGGTTAGGGTTTTTTGAGATGATATATATATATAGAGGAAGATGGGAACAAGGGGATTACACGCGGGGATGAAATGCAGCCGCTGCTGCTGCTGAGTCCATTACTAGTGGGTAGGTTAGTGGGTTTAGAATATAGGGTTTGGGTTTTAGAGTAGTGGGTTTTGTGATCCATTAAGGATTAATCCATTTTCTTTTCTTTTCTTTTTCTTTCTTTATTCTTTCTAATTTTTATTTTCTTTTCTTTTATAATTCTTTTCTATTTACCTTATATATATATATATATATATATATATATATATATATATATATATATATATATATATATACATATAAAAATTCTAGAAATTATTTTAGTGCATACCATTAAGCTATCAACTGTCCGCAGGGTCTCCTACATAGAATAAATTATGAAAAATTTATAATTGCTCCATAAATCCCCTAAATGCACAAACACCTAAAATAAAAATTAAATAAATTATATTTTCTCTAATTAGCTCATAATTACTATAAATCAATTAAATAATTAAAAAAAGGTAAATACGGTTTTTAGAACTAGGGATTTTACAGCTTATTCTACACTCAGTCTTTGCTGTTATTAGACTCTTTTATTTCTTGTTTAATGAACTATTGTATCAGACTTATCATCGGGTTGTTTCCCGAGATATATTTTATTGAGACTTGATATTGCTTTATATTTCTGATATTGATTGTATTATTCCTGTGGATGAGATTAGTATATTAGACCCTTACTGTTGTTTTACAGCTTAAGTACACCCCGATGGCTCTATTAAATTGGATTTGTCCAATGGTGTGTGCTGCTGGCCATTGCCATGTGGCTAGTCCCTCAGTATTTCGGGACTGGGCGTGACATAGTCCGCGATAAGTAGGTTCGTTCGATATTCTCGAGCGGGTAGGTGATGTTGCTTATTGTCTTGCCCTTTCGCCTTCGTTACGTGAGGTACATGATGCATTTCATGTGTCTCAGTTGCATAGTTATGTTTCGAATCTGAGTCATATCCTCGATCACTATAAATTAGTCGTTGGTTCCGACTTATCTTACGAGGAGCAACCCTTATCCGTATTGGACCGATAGGAGAAGGTGCTCAAGAAACAAACTATTTCTCTTGTCCGGGTTGCTTGGGGCCATCACACTCTAGGAGAATCGACGTAGGAGCGCGAGGATGATATTCGATCCCGATACCCGCACCTATTCGATTCAGAAGGTGTATTCTTTCTTACGCCTTCATATCTCAGATTATGTGATCAAGTGGTCACCTTTTGTAAACACCCTAAATTTCAGAAATAAGATTTATATAATTCTCCCTATTTTGGTATTTTTCTGGAATTTATCACTGAGGTTTGTGGGTTAAATAATTTTAAGTGTGGCTTAATGGAGTTAAAATATTCTGGAAATAGAAATTTATTGTGTATAATGGAGAACCGGACGCATGGCATTTTTCGGTGAATTTATTGGACCCCGGAGCAAGGTATCGAGGACCTTTAGCTATTTGGATGATTAAACCAAACACCCCTGCCTAAACCAACCCAGGCTGAACCAATCAGTGGATTGGGTCGGGTCGGACCCCAAGCCAGACCCGACCCGGATTCGACATCGGGGGAAAACCCTAAACTCTCCGCCGGAAACACTGTTCACAACCTATAAATCCCTTCCCCTCGGCGTTCGTGCCAAGCCCTAGCCGCCATCTTTGCCTCTGCACAGAGACCCCCATCCCGACCCTGGCCACCGGTTCAGCCGGTTGACTCCCCTTCGCCGCCGTTCGACGCCGTCGTCCGTCGACCAGGAACCCCGCTCGCCGCCGTTCGACGCCGTCGTCCGTCGACCAGGAACCCCGCTCGCCGCCGTTCGACGCTGTTAGCCTCGCCGACCCCTCGGACGTCGCCCTCCACCTACGCCGACCTACCCGCCTCCGCATAGCCGAGTCGACCCCGCCCCGTCGTCGACCGAACTCGTAGCAGCCGCCCCTGTTCAGTTCCCATCTCCGCCCAGCGACCCCGAGCGCGGCCTCACCCCTCCGCCGAGTCCGCCCAGCGACCCCGAGCGCGGCCTCACCCCTCCGCCGAGTCCGCCCAGCGACCCCGGGCCTGACTCCTCCGCCTCACAGCGACTCCGCTGACTTCTGACCTGAACCCTAGCCCAGACTCGCGAGGACACGATCAGGACGCAGACCGGACACGCGGACTTCAGATCCACGGAGCTCTGTACAGGTACTGTTTTCTCCCAACTCGCAACTCCGTTTTCAATTCCGTCGATTTCTATGCGTAGACTGTATACCCCTCTCGGTGCCCGTGCAATTCGCTCGGTGCAACGCGTCCTGTAGTGATCGTACACCGCGATCCAAAACAGGAAAAAAACAACGCCCTGTTTCACCCGGAACTGAGTCCGCCCCGCCAAACGGGACGACTTGGTCGCACGCGGTCTTTACCAAACTGTGCGCAACGTTGATACGGTCGTGTGGGTTTTCGCAGAAGTCGATTCGGAGGTGCGTGCACCCCGGAATCAACGCGTATCCGCCAACGACACCCCGTATCCGTTGATCCTGGAACACGCTGTAACTTCGTGTATACACGTCGGATCGAGACGAAACTTGCGCCAACGGATCCGTAGTAATACGCTGGTCCTGTGAGCCAAGTTTGGTTCGATTCTGAGGACGTTGACAAAATCACGTATCGTGGGCCCCACAGGCTCCACTTGACGGGTGATTTTGTGATCGGCTCATCGGAATCCAATTCTGGAAGTTCCGTTGGGTTCGTATCGTCGTTCCTGACTTGTAGACACTGAGTTTGCGGAATTTGGAGACCCTTGACCCTGACACGCTTTTCGGTGCAAAGTGGCCCACATGTGGAACCCGCTTTGGCCCGAAAATGACCTTTTTGCCCCTGTGTCCAAATTGGACGTAAGGACAGGCATTTCCAGCTATTTGGCATCTTCTGAGACTGTTGGTGATATTTATTACAGCTTTTGGAGTAGCCCCTACCGGATCCACAGATACCAGGACAGTTGTTGATACCCGGACATCAGGCAAGTGTACCTTGCCAAACTCTGCAGTTTAGTTATCTATTTTCCTGGTTTTATATATATTGCTGTGCATGCTCAACCTAGGACCGTGTGACGTACTTAGCGTCCGATTATCAGTCGGGTGCCGACACTGTACGCAGTGTTGGGTACGGTCATCTAGAGATGGACATTCGTGACACTTTATTCTCGTACTTGTCTTATCAAGTACCATATGACCCAGGACACTTGACACCATTCATGAGACAGGATTTTCCCGAGATATTCGTGGTGATTCTGTATAGGATACAGGACATGGACATTATATTATTAGATACTTATGACCGGTTGCATTTAGCTATGATCGCGCTTGACATGGGCATGAGACGTTGTGGTCATGATATGCGTGGTTACATTGGGTGGGGAGAGACACACAGGCTACAGGCTGTATTTATGTATATCTTCTATTATTGAGAGGTCGCAGGTTCTCGTAGCAGAGCCTGACCCACTACCGGTTATTACCGCTACCGGCTCCCCGACACAGAGCTTGTAGTGGCTCAGCCTGAGACTAGTGATGCTCTCACTTGCATTTACACTTAGATGGTTACATATTTACCCCATTGTTCAATTAGTTATTTATTTGCTGCACTGCTTATCTGTATTTATTGGCATGAGCTTTCTTGTACCTTGCTATGTCCCCTGAGGACCTGGATCCGGATTTTGTTCCCCAGATTTTACAGGCGTGGTTTATCCCGAGATCTACGGGACTGGAGCAGGAGCTGATCCAGGAGTTGTACCACCAGCTGAGGACGAGGTCTTAGCTGAAGACTTCTCTTGAGCATCCATGTTCATGCTCGGCTTTCATTTATTTATTTCAGTCTTTTATATTCTGGTCTGTTGAACCATTGTACTAGATATTTATCGGGTTGTTCCCCGAAGTACTATGTGAGACTGGATGATGATTTACATTCCTTATTTATTCTGTGGATCATGTTTATGCCTTGTGTGGATGAGATTAGTTGTACCATGATTGTCGTAGACTTGTTTTACAGCTTAAGTATGCCTTGATGGATCCATATATTGAGTTGGTCCATCGGTGCGTACTGCTGGCCATTATCACGCGTCTGGTCCCACGGTATTTTGGGACTGGGGCGTGACATGGTTTTTGTGGTGGCCCATGCAGGTCTACGACTAAATTGTTCGGTTTCAACTTAGGGACCGAACCAGCCTGCCCTAAGGATAGGATAAGTTCTAGGTTCTCATCCATTATTTAACCATTGTTGAACTCTATATCGATCTCGAAATTTGTTACTTGAACTGCATCCTGTATTGATTCCACTGAGCGTTCTTACAGTTTCTATTTTGATTGCAGAGCAATGGATTCCGGGAACAGAGATGATATTCCTTTGGATACGCCACACGACGCTGTGGTTACTTATGGAGACGAAGTGACACCAGGGGATGGTGGACAAGCATCGCAGAGCGATCAACCCGGACAGCCTAATCCAAGGTTCCGGAGGGATGACATTCCACCACCACCTCAGTTCACTCCCCAGGTGCCAGTATTCCCGTCAGGACAAGCCATGGACGGACAGCAAATGTTCCAGATGATGTATGCTATGATGCAAGCACAGCAACAGATTCAGCAAGAGGCCCATCGGCAGGAGGCCGAGTATCTGAGGACCAGCCTGGTATCCGCATTGGAGCAGGCAAATCCGCCAGTAAGGCGAACATCGACGGGATCTATCACCGACTTCCGTCATCTCAAGCCTCGCACATTTTCTGGTAAAGAAGGGCCAACGGAAGTTCATGAGTGGCTCACCAATATTCAGCATCAGTTGGAAGCCGCTGAACTTCCGAGAGAGAAGTGGATGACTGCCGTCAGAATGCAGTTAACTGATAATGCGCATCACTGGTGGCTAGCAGAAGAGAGGAGACTTGGACAGGACAGAGTCACATGGGAAGAGTTCTCTAGACTCTTCCAAGAGATGTACATCCCGGCAGTCGCACGGTCAGAGCTCAGAGACAGGTTCAACCGCCTTATCCAAGGCAGCATGTCAGTAGAGGAATACAATGCGGAATTTATTCGCCTGAGCCGCTTTGCCCCAACACTGATTTCAACGGAGGAAGAAAAAGCAGAGAAGTTCTTTGACGGCTTGAAGTTCGAGCTTCAGAAAGTGATTGGAACGGTAGCACCTACCTCTTATACCGATGTCCTTGCAGCAGCCCGACGCTTGGAGCGCGTCACCAGGAGGGAATCTAATTTGAAGAGGCCTATCACATCAGCACAATCCAGGCCAGCACATGGGGATTCAGCAAAGCGAACCCAGAGGGGTATGCCAGATAGAGCAGCACAGAGAGACAGACCTCTTCCTACTTGTCACCACTGCGGCAAGGTAGGACACATTGAGAAGGAATGCAGGCGTAAGTTGGGACTATGTTTGAGCTGCGGATCCAGCCAGCACTTTTCCAGGGACTGTTCCGAACGCCGAGACGGAGCACCAAGACTAGCATTGCCTGCACCACGACCAGCTTATCCAGCAGCAGGAGCCCAACAGACAGGAGTTGGTGGGGTCAGACCACCAGCCCCCGGAGGGAACCAGCAGAGACCACCCCTGGCACCACAGGCAGCCCTATTTCATCAGCAGCAGCAGCAGCAGAGAGGTCCAGCTCAGGGGCGGGGACAGGCATTCCCATTAGCTGTTGAGGAGGAGGCTACAGCAGGCGAAGTCATCGCAGGTACTATTTTAGTAGCTTCATTACCTGCAGTAGCTTTATTTGATTCTGGAGCATCGCATTCATTTATAGCTGCTAGCTTTGTAGCCACCCATAGAGTGGCTACCGCACCCCTTCCGAAGATGAAGAGGATTCTTACGGGAGGTGGTATTATTCCAGTTAGTGACGTCTGTAGATCATGTTCTGTAGTCGTATGTGGCCGAGAGATGCGAGCTCAATTTCTAATCTTTTCCATGCCTGACTATGACGTTGTACTTGGTATGGACTGGTTGAGTCAGTACCATGCGACTCTTGATTGTCGGCTTGGGCGGGTTATATTTAGACCGCCAGGACACCCAGAATTTGAGTTTCTCCGCGGAGCAGTAGAGCAAGGAGTTCAGCCTACTCTTAGGGTATTATCTGTAGAAGAGGAGACAGGTTACCCAAGAGTCATATCAGAATTTGTGGATGTATTTCCTGATGATCTTCCAGGTTTACCGCCTGATCGGGAAATAGAATTCACAATAGACTTAACTCCAGGAGCAGAGCCAATCACTTCATCGGTTTATCGGCTAGCACCTAAGGAGTTAGTGGAGTTGAAGGAACAGGTTGATGATCTTTTGGAGAAGGGTTTCATTCGGCCCAGTGTTTCACCTTGGGGAGCACCCATCTTATTTGTGCCGAAGAAGGATGGAACAGTACGGTTGTGCATTGATTACCGGGCACTAAATGCTGTCACCATCAAGAACAGGTATCCCTTACCACGCATTGATGATCTATTCGATCAATTGAGTGGTGCGAGGGTATTCTCGAAGATTGACCTTAGATCCGGCTATCATCAGATCAAGGTAAGGAAGGAAGACATCCCGAAGACAGCTTTCAGGACGAAGTATGGGCATTATGAGTTCTTGGTAATGCCGTTTGGTTTAACCAATGCGCCAGCAGTGTTTATGAGCTTAATGAACAGAGTCTTTCATCAGTTCTTGGATCAATTCGTAGTGGTGTTCATTGACGACATTCTCATATATTCCAAGAGCCCTGAAGAGCACGAGGAGCATCTCAGAATCGTGTTAGAGACCTTGAGGCAGGAGAAGTTATATGCCAAGCTCAGTAAGTGTGAGTTCTGTATGGACAAAGTGCCTTTCTTGGGACACATCATATCAGGAGAAGGACTTTCAGTGGATCCCGAGAAAGTTGCGGCAATAGAGACTTGGCCTACACCTACATCAGTTGCAGAGGTAAGAAGTTTTCTCGGACTTGCGGGATATTACCGAAGGTTCGTAGAAAATTTCTCAAGGATTGCAGAACCAATGACAAAGCTAACACGAAAGGATCAGGAGTTTGTATGGACAGAAGACTGCCAGAAGGCTTTTGAAGAACTGAAGAGAAGATTAACAACAGCACCTGTCTTGACTCTTCCTTCAGGGTCAGGAGGTTTTGTTGTTTACAGTGATGCATCAGGCAGTGGACTAGGATGTGTTTTGATGCAACATGGCAAGGTCATTGCTTATGCGTCGAGACAGTTGAAGGACCACGAGAAGAACTACCCGACGCATGATCTGGAGCTAGCAGCAGTGATATTTGCATTGAAGATATGGAGGCACTACCTTTATGGAGAGAGGGTAGAAATCTTTACTGACCACAAGAGCCTGAAGTATGTGTATACTCAGAAGGAGCTTAACATGAGACAGAGACGTTGGCTGGAACTGATGGTAGATTTTGACATCGATCTGCAGTATCATCCGGGAAAGGCGAATGTTGTTGCAGATGCACTCAGCAGGAAGCCTACGGCTTATTTCTTGACAATGCAGCCCGAGTTATTGAAGGATTTGCAAGAGCTACAGATAGAGGTTATCGTACCGGGACAGAATGGCTTGATGGCTAACCTTGAGATTCAGTCATCACTCGTGGAGAAGATTAAAGAAGCATTGCCCACCGATGCTAGATTCCGAAGACTCAAAGAAAGGACAGAAGCAGGTATTCAGACAGGACTTCGCATTCACGAAGATGGGACATTGAGATTTGGAAACCGCTTGTATGTTCCAAATGGAGAATTGAGACAAGAGTTAATGACTGAAGCGCATAGCTCTATGTATTCTGTTCACCCAGGAGGAACCAAGATGTATCGGGACTTGAGACAGTATTACTGGTGGCATGGAATGAAGAGAGAGATCGCGAGATTTGTGGCCAAATGCTTAGTATGTCAACAAGTGAAGGCGGAGCATCAGAGAACTGCAGGTATGTTACAACCGCTCCCGATACCGGAATGGAAGTGGGAGCACATCACGATGGACTTTGTCACAGGATTTCCGAAGAGCCCCAGCGGAAGAGACGCAGTATGGGTGATAGTGGATCGACTCACTAAATCGGCACACTTCTTGCCATTTAGAGTTGGACAGTCCACAGAGGTACTAGCTGACATGTATATGCGACAAATCGTCAAATTACATGGAGTACCTGTTAGTATTGTATCGGATCGAGATTCGAGATTTACATCTCATTTCTGGAGGAGCATGCAAGAGAGTCTGGGCACCAGACTCAAATTCAGCACGGCATATCACCCGCAGACAGATGGACAATCGGAGCGCACCATTCAGATATTGGAGGACATGTTGAGATCATGTATGCTAGATTTCGGAGGATCTTGGGAAGATCATTTGCACTTAGTAGAGTTCTCCTACAATAACAGTTATCAGGCCAGCATCCAGATGGCGCCATTCGAAGCTTTATACGGAAGAAAGTGCAGATCACCTGTGTGTTGGAGTGACGTTGGTGAACGTCAAATACTGGGTCCAGAGTTGGTCACCCAGACGGTGGAGAAGGTGAAGCAGATTCAGAATCATCTACGAGCAGCTCAGGACCGACAGAAGCATTGGGCAGATACACACAGGCGTCCCCTAGAGTTCAAGGAAGGAGATCATGTGTTCTTGAGGATTTCACCCACTCGTGGTACTATCAGATTCGGGAGCCGAGGCAAGCTGAGCCCAAGGTATATTGGGCCCTTTGACATTCTAGAGCGCGTTGGTGAGGTGGCTTATCGCCTTGCATTACCTCCATCCTTAGAGGGAGTGCATGACGTATTCCACGTCTCACAGCTGCGAAGGTACGTGACCGACCCAAGTCACGTAGTCGATCATTCAGAGATCGCAGTAGGCCCGAGTTTGAGGTATGAAGAGCAACCAGTTGGCATCCTCGACGTCAGTGAGAAGACATTACGGGGACAGACGATCAGACTGGTCCGAGTAGCATGGAAACATCATTCACCAGGCGAATCAACTTGGGAACGAGAAGATAGTATGCGTCAGCGATACCCCCACTTGTTTGAGGAGGCAGTTGCAAATTAAGCAACCTTGTACTTCCACGACTTTTCTTTAGTAACTTATTCTTTGATTGCGAGGACGCAATCCTTTTAAGGAGGGAAGATTGTAAACACCCTAAATTTCAGAAATAAGATTTATATAATTCTCCCTATTTTGGTATTTTTCTGGAATTTATCACTGAGGTTTGTGGGTTAAATAATTTTAAGTGTGGCTTAATGGAGTTAAAATATTCTGGAAATAGAAATTTATTGTGTATAATGGAGAACCGGACGCATGGCATTTTTCGGTGAATTTATTGGACCCCGGAGCAAGGTATCGAGGACCTTTAGCTATTTGGATGATTAAACCAAACACCCCTGCCTAAACCAACCCAGGCTGAACCAATCAGTGGATTGGGTCGGGTCGGACCCCAAGCCAGACCCGACCCGGATTCGACATCGGGGGAAAACCCTAAACTCTCCGCCGGAAACACTGTTCACAACCTATAAATCCCTTCCCCTCGGCGTTCGTGCCAAGCCCTAGCCGCCATCTTTGCCTCTGCACAGAGACCCCCATCCCGACCCTGGCCACCGGTTCAGCCGGTTGACTCCCCTTCGCCGCCGTTCGACGCCGTCGTCCGTCGACCAGGAACCCCGCTCGCCGCCATTCGACGCCGTCGTCCGTCGACCAGGAACCCCGCTCGCCGCCGTTCGACGCTGTTAGCCTCGCCGACCCCTCGGACGTCGCCCTCCACCTACGCCGACCTACCCGCCTCCGCATAGCCGAGTCGACCCCGCCCCGTCGTCGACCGAACTCGTAGCAGCCGCCCCTGTTCAGTTCCCATCTCCGCCCAGCGACCCCGAGCGCGGCCTCACCCCTCCGCCGAGTCCGCCCAGCGACCCCGAGCGCGGCCTCACCCCTCCGCCGAGTCCGCCCAGCGACCCCGGGCCTGACTCCTCCGCCTCACAGCGACTCCGCTGACTTCTGACCTGAACCCTAGCCCAGACTCGCGAGGACACGATCAGGACGCAGACCGGACACGCGGACTTCAGATCCACGGAGCTCTGTACAGGTACTGTTTTCTCCCAACTCGCAACTCCGTTTTCAATTCCGTCGATTTCTATGCGTAGACTGTATACCCCTCTCGGTGCCCGTGCAATTCGCTCGGTGCAACGCGTCCTGTAGTGATCGTACACCGCGATCCAAAACAGGAAAAAAACAACGCCCTGTTTCACCCGGAACTGAGTCCGCCCCGCCAAACGGGACGACTTGGTCGCACGCGGTCTTTACCAAACTGTGCGCAACGTTGATACGGTCGTGTGGGTTTTCGCAGAAGTCGATTCGGAGGTGCGTGCACCCCGGAATCAACGCGTATCCGCCAACGACACCCCGTATCCGTTGATCCTGGAACACGCTGTAACTTCGTGTATACACGTCGGATCGAGACGAAACTTGCGCCAACGGATCCGTAGTAATACGCTGGTCCTGTGAGCCAAGTTTGGTTCGATTCTGAGGACGTTGACAAAATCACGTATCGTGGGCCCCACAGGCTCCACTTGACGGGTGATTTTGTGATCGGCTCATCGGAATCCAATTCTGGAAGTTCCGTTGGGTTCGTATCGTCGTTCCTGACTTGTAGACACTGAGTTTGCGGAATTTGGAGACCCTTGACCCTGACACGCTTTTCGGTGCAAAGTGGCCCACATGTGGAACCCGCTTTGGCCCGAAAATGACCTTTTTGCCCCTGTGTCCAAATTGGACGTAAGGACAGGCATTTCCAGCTATTTGGCATCTTCTGAGACTGTTGGTGATATTTATTACAGCTTTTGGAGTAGCCCCTACCGGATCCACAGATACCAGGACAGTTGTTGATACCCGGACATCAGGCAAGTGTACCTTGCCAAACTCTGCAGTTTAGTTATCTATTTTCCTGGTTTTATATATATTGCTGTGCATGCTCAACCTAGGACCGTGTGACGTACTTAGCGTCCGATTATCAGTCGGGTGCCGACACTGTACGCAGTGTTGGGTACGGTCATCTAGAGATGGACATTCGTGACACTTTATTCTCGTACTTGTCTTATCAAGTACCATATGACCCAGGACACTTGACACCATTCATGAGACAGGATTTTCCCGAGATATTCGTGGTGATTCTGTATAGGATACAGGACATGGACATTATATTATTAGATACTTATGACCGGTTGCATTTAGCTATGATCGCGCTTGACATGGGCATGAGACGTTGTGGTCATGATATGCGTGGTTACATTGGGTGGGGAGAGACACACAGGCTACAGGCTGTATTTATGTATATCTTCTATTATTGAGAGGTCGCAGGTTCTCGTAGCAGAGCCTGACCCACTACCGGTTATTACCGCTACCGGCTCCCCGACACAGAGCTTGTAGTGGCTCAGCCTGAGACTAGTGATGCTCTCACTTGCATTTACACTTAGATGGTTACATATTTACCCCATTGTTCAATTAGTTATTTATTTGCTGCACTGCTTATCTGTATTTATTGGCATGAGCTTTCTTGTACCTTGCTATGTCCCCTGAGGACCTGGATCCGGATTTTGTTCCCCAGATTTTACAGGCGTGGTTTATCCCGAGATCTACGGGACTGGAGCAGGAGCTGATCCAGGAGTTGTACCACCAGCTGAGGACGAGGTCTTAGCTGAAGACTTCTCTTGAGCATCCATGTTCATGCTCGGCTTTCATTTATTTATTTCAGTCTTTTATATTCTGGTCTGTTGAACCATTGTACTAGATATTTATCGGGTTGTTCCCCGAAGTACTATGTGAGACTGGATGATGATTTACATTCCTTATTTATTCTGTGGATCATGTTTATGCCTTGTGTGGATGAGATTAGTTGTACCATGATTGTCGTAGACTTGTTTTACAGCTTAAGTATGCCTTGATGGATCCATATATTGAGTTGGTCCATCGGTGCGTACTGCTGGCCATTATCACGCGTCTGGTCCCACGGTATTTTGGGACTGGGGCGTGACACCTTTATGTTGTGATGATATTTCTTGCATGTGTAGTTCCTAGTAGATTATATCATGCATGTCCTGACTTCTCTAGCTATTGCTTGGATTCGAATTCCGAGGACAAAACTTTTTGAAGGTGTAAACCCCCTGATTTTTCAATAATCTTAAATTTGGATTTTTCACAATTTTCTGAAATTTTCTCAGATTTTTCCGTAATTAAAATCAGGGTTTTAAATTATTAAATGATTTTTTATTTGATAATAAATGATATTAAAATATTATGAAAATAATATTTTTGGGTGTAAAATGAAAAACTAGACTTTGGGTAATTTTCTGGGAATTTATTGGGCCCCGGACCTATTTTTAATCAACTAAAAACTAATATTTATTTATTATTTATTTATTTATTTATTTATCTATTTAATTAATTAATTAACCCGAGCCCAAACCCTAGGCCCAGCCCAGCCCGTCCGCTGCGGGTCGGATCCGGGTCAACCCGCGACCCGAACCCGCAGCCCAAAACCCGCTAGGCTTAACGGGTCGGGCCGGGTCTGCCAGACCCGAACCCGCCGCCCGCCCGACCGCGTGATCCTTCTCCCCCCCCACGTCCCCGCGTTCTCCGGCGGCCGCCGGCGTCTTCCGCCGCTCCCCGCGCCACGCCGGCCACGCACCCCCGCCCGCTCCGCGAGGCCCCGCGCCCCGCCTCCCCAGCCACGACCTCCGCCTCGCTCGGTCCCCTCTCCCCCGCCGCCTGCCCTATAAAACCCTCCGCTCCCTCCGGCCGGTTCACCCCCACCGACTCCCTCCACCACCACGCCGCCTCACCCCCTCGCCGCACTCGCCCCCTCCTCCGGCCAGCAGCTGCCGCCGCCCTCCTTCCTCCTCCGTCAGCCGCAGCAAGCAGCAGCAGCCGCAGCAAGCAGCAGCAGCCGCAGCAGAGCCGCCGCGTAGCCCGGCCGCTCCGGCCGCCTCAGCCCCGCGTAGCCCAGCCGCCTCCGGCGAAGCCCCCGACCGCCCCCAGCCTCTCTCCGGCGAGCCTCCGGTCGCCGCAGGGCCGAACCCTAACCCTAGGTTTTGGGTTGTGTCGGACACGTGTCAGACACATGTCGGACACGATAATTTTTGGGTTTTTTGGACCCTGTTCAGGTACGCGTATCTCCCTGCTCGTTTACCCATTTTTGATTCGGTCAGTTGCGTTGCGTAGCCTGTATGACCCCCTCGGTGCTCGTGCAACCCGCTCGGGGCATCGCATCATGTGGCGATCGCGAACCGCGATCCAAAAATAGGAAAAACAACGGCCTAATTCACCCCGGAACTGGGTACGCCCCTCCAAACGGGACGACTTGGTCGCGCACGGTCTTCACAGATACGTGCGCGTCGTTGATACGGATGTGCGAGATTTCGCAGAAGTTAATTCGGATGTGCGTGCACACCAAAATTAACGCGTATCCGCGGACACCGTCCCGTATCCGCCCTTTCTGGAACGTGTCCTAACTTTGTGTACACACGTCAGATCGAAACAAAACTTTCGCCATCGGACTCGTAGCGATACGTTGGTCATGTGACCCAAGTTTGGTTCGATTCTGAGAACGTTGGCAAAATCGCGTGTCGTGGGCCCCACAGGCTCCACTCGACGGACAATTTTGTGATCGGCTAATCGGAATCCAATTCTGGAAGTTCCGTTGGGTTCGTATCATCGTTCCTGACCTGTTGATACTAAGTTTGGCAAATTTGGAGACCTTTGACCTTGACACGTTTTTTGGTGCAAAGCGGGCCCACATGTGGACCCCGTTTTGACCCGAAATTGTCGTTTTTGCCCTTGTCTCCAAATTGAACTCAAGGACAGGCGTTTTTAGCTGATTGATATTTTTTGGATCTGATGGTGATGTTTATTTCAGCAACCGGAGTACCGCCTGCAAGTCCAGCTGAAGTCAGAGCCGCAATTGGAACCAGAACCACAGGCAAGTGTACCTTGCCAAACTTGCAGTTGTTGTTAATTATTTCTTTGAATATATACAT
The DNA here is from genome assembly GCA_036927795.1 of Iris macrosiphon. NCBI lineage: Eukaryota > Viridiplantae > Streptophyta > Magnoliopsida > Asparagales > Iridaceae > Iris > Iris macrosiphon. Next base: position 43,582,442 of record JAYESA010000020.1, read on the forward strand.
TATAACTATTGTACATGCTCAACCTTAGGGCCGTGTGACATGCTTAGCGTCCGATTATAGTCGGGTGTCAACCCCGTACGCGGAGTTGTGTAAACGTCACATAGACATGGATATCGAGACCCTATGTATTCTCGTACTTGTCTTATCAAGTACAACATAACCCAGGACACTTGACACTATTCATGAGACAGAGTCTTCCTGAGACATTCATGGTGATTCTGTATAGGATACAGATTTCATGACATATTCTTTACATATATGCTTAGAGCTTATTATGACTTGCTGCATTAGATATGATCTTGCGTGACATGGACATGGGACCACATGGACATGGGACGTGTGATTATATTGGATGGGGAGAGACACACAGGCTACAGTCTGAACATATATATACATGAAACCCCTATTATTGTGAGGCACAAGACTCTAAACCCGAGCTTGGCCCTTTACGTGTTATTACTGCTATCGGCTCCCCGACACAGAGCTTGTAGCGGCTTCAGCCTGAGTTCTAGTGATGCTCTCAACTTGCATTTATCACTTAGCTGGTTACATAGTTTACCCTGCTGTTTTATTTAATTTCTGCACTGCATTTATTTTGGCTTGTATTATCTGTACCTTGTTATGTCCCCTGAGGACCTGGAATGGACTATGTCCCCAGGTATAGCCGAAGAGATCCATCCAGAGATACACCGTACAGGAGCACTTCCAGGAGCTGTACCAGGACCTGAGGACTAGTTCGCACCAGAGGACTTCTCCTGAGCAGTGGCTGTATATAGTCAGTTATTTCTGTTTCTATTTTCAGTTCCTTTACTTCCTGTCTATTTGCATTGATGTATCAGACTTGTTCTCGGATTGTTCACCGAGACACTTTTATTGAGATTTGATAGTTATTTCTATTTCCTTTATTCTGGCTTTTGATCTGTGATTATCTGTTATGGATGAGATTAGAATAACCTGGGACTTGTAATAATTGTTCTATTTCCTGTTAGACTACAGCTTAAGCATGCCCTGATGGATCCATTAAATTGGGTTGTCCATCGGTGCGTGCTGCTGGCCATTGCCACGTGTCCAGTCCCTCGGTATTTTGGGACTGGAGCGTGACATGGTTTTTGTGGTGGCCCATGCAGGTCCTCGACTAAATTGTTCGGTTTCAACTTAGGGACCGAACATGCCTGCACTAAGAATAGGATAAGTTTTAGGATCTCATCCACTTGCTTGAATCATTCTTGATCTCTATATCGACTTCAAATAATTTACTTGCATCCTGCCTTGATTCCTGTTCGCCTCTTATTGTTTATTTTGGATGCAGGGAAATGGACCCACAAGCCAACAACGAGGCTCATGCAGAAACACCACAAGGCATTGTGGTTACCCACGAAGACGATGTGACACCAGTTGGTGAAGGCCAATCATCACAATGCAGTCAAGCCAGTCAGCCTGCCTCAAGAACCCATCAAGATGACGTTCCACCATCGACGTAGTCTACTCCACCGACGCCTTCCTTTCCACTAGGACAGCCTATGGATGAACAAAAAATGTTCCGAATGTTCTACGTGATGATGCAAGCCTATCAGAAGGTTCAACAAGAAGCTCAGCAAAACTAAGCGGTTTCATCGACAGAATTAGCTCGGAGTCCCGGAAGCCAATCAGTTCAAATGCAACTACCTTCGACGAGGACGTTCTTACTGCAGCAAGACCCGTGGAGTGCACCACCAGGATCGAGTCCAGCCAGAAGCGGCCGTATGCGTCGGCACCAGACCAAACACAACAGGAAAGAGCTGCAAAGCGACCACAGATAAATCCACAACAGAGAGCATCTACGCCACTAGCACTAGTCCTTCCTACTTGTCACTACTGTGGCAAGGTAGGCCACCTCGCTAAAGAATGCCGATGCAGACTGGGACAATGTTTATCTTGCGGATCCAAAAAGCATTCGGTAAGAGATTGCCCTGAACGTCAAGAGAAAGCAGTGGTGATTCAACAACCAACCCCATCAGCACCAGACCAAGTGCAACAGAAAGGAGCTGCAAAGCGACTACAAATAAATCCACCACCGAGAGCAGCACCAGGAGCCTCATTCCTTCCTATTTGTTACTACTGTGGCAAGATAGGCCATATTAATAAGGAATGCAGACGCAAGTTAGAATTATGCTTAATTTGCGCGTCCAGTCAACACTTAGCCAAGGATTGTCCTCAGCATCAAGAGAAAGCATTGGCGATTCTTCAACTAGCCACATCAGCACCAGCCGGAACACCACAAGAAGAAGTTGCAAGAAGACCTCACATACACCAGCCACCAGAAGCATCTTCACAGGCAATACCTGTCTGTCCATATTGTCGCAAGCAAGGCCATACTGAGAGCGAGTGCAGACGAAAGAAAAAATTATGCATAGCTTGCGGATCCAGTCAGCATTTATTAAAGGAATATCCCGAACGTCGGGAACAAGCGTTACCAGCACCAAAGTCAGCCTCTCCAGCATTGGAAGCACCGCAAACGGAAGTTCAAGAAGTCCTACCACCAGCCCCAGGGGAATATCTGCCGAGGCCACCCTTGGTACCCCAGGCACTGCTCTTCCAGCAGGCTCAGCAGCAGCAGAGGAATCCACCTCAAGGACGCGGACAAGCTTATGCGATGACTTTGGAGGACGCGCAGACTCTTAGAGTAGCTAATGCGCGTAAGTGATTCGTAGTTATCCGTTTCTAGTCTTGTGTTAGCTCGTGCCTATTGGTTCGTGACCTCAGCCCCAACCTAGTAATTTGCAACTTGTTAATAATAACCTAGTTTTCTAAAAGTTGTAGTTCTCTTGATTTAACTAGATTTCTTTACTCTAGAAAGTGCATAACTTTCATTCTTAGGGAAACGACATTTTCCTAAGTATCTTGTTACGTGTTTCGAACAGTGCTTGCGACCGCGTCATCTTTGTTGACCGGTTATTCTTTGTTTGCGAGGACGCAATACTCTTAAGGGGGATAGATTGTAAACTCCCTGATTTTTCAAGAATCTTAAATTTGGATTTTTCACAATTTTCTGGAATTTTCTCGAATTTTTCCGTAATTAAAATTAGGGTTTTAAATTATTAAATAATTTTTTATTTGATAATAAATGATTTTAAAATATTATGAAAATAATATTTTTGGGTGTAAAATGAAAAACTGGACTTAGGGTAATTTTTTGGGAATTTATTGGGCCCCGGACCTATTTTTAATCACCTAAAAACTAATATTTATTTATTATTTATTTATTTATTTATCTATTTAATTAATTAATTAATCCGAGCCCAAACCCTAGGCCCAGCCCAGCCCGTCCGCTGCGGGTCGGATCCGGGTCAACCCGCGACCCGAACCAGCAGCCCAAAACCCGCTAGGCTTAACGGGTCGGGCCGGGTCTGCCAGACCCGAACCCGCCGCCCGCCCGACCGCGTGATCCTTCTCCCCCCCCCACGTCCCCGCGTTCTCCGGCGGCCGCCCGCGTCTCCCGCCGCTCCCCGCGCCACGCCGGCCACGCACCCCCGCCCGCTCCGCGCTGCCCCGCGCCCCGCCTCCCCAGCCACGACCTCCGCCTCGCTCGGTCCCCTCTCCCCCGCCGCCTGCCCTATAAAACCCCCCGCTCCCTCCGGCCGGTTCACCCCCACCGACTCCCTCCACCATCGCGCCGCCTCACCCCCTCGCCGCCCTCGCCCCCTCCTCCGGCCAGCAGCTGCCGCCGCCCTCCTTCCTCCTCCGTCAGCCGCAGCAAGCAGCAGCAGCCGCAGCAGAGCCGCCGCGTAGCCCGGCCGCCTCCGACGAAGCCCCCGACCGCCCCCAGCCTCTCTCCGGCGAGCCTCCGGTCGCCGCAGGGCCGAACCCTAACCCTAGGTTTTGGGTTGTGTCGGACACGTGTCAGACACGTGTCGGACACGGTGATTTTTAAGTTTTTCGGACCCTGTTCAGGTACGCGTATCTCCCTGCTCGTTTATCCATTTTCGATTCCGTCAGTTGCGTTGCGTAGCATGTATGGCCCCCTCGGTGTCCGTACAATCCGCTCGGGGCATCGCGTCATGTGGCGATCGCGAACCGCGATCCAAAAATAGGAAAAATGACGCCCTGATTCACCCCGGAACTGGATACGCCCCGCCAAACGGGATGACTTGGTAGCGCGCGGTCTTCACAGATACGTGCGCATCGTTGATACGGACGTGTGAGATTTCGCAGAAGTTGATTCGGATGTGCGTGCACACCGAAATCAACGCGTATCCGCGGACACCATCCCGTATTCGCTCTTTCTGGAACGTGTCCTAACTTTGTGTACACACGTCGGATCGAAACGAAACTTGCGCCATCGGACTCGTAGCGATATGTTGGTCCTGTGACCCAAGTTTGGTTCGATTCTGAGAACGTTGGCAAAATCGCGTGTCGTGGGCCCCATAGGCTCCACTCGACGGGCGATTTTGTGATCGGCTCATCGGAATCCAATTCTGGAAGTTCCGTTGGGTTCGTATCATCGTTCCTGACCTGTTGACACTAAGTTTGGCAAATTTGAAGACCTTTGACCCTGACACGTTTTTCGGTGTAAAGCGGGCCCACATGTGGACCCCGTTTTGACCCGAAATTGCCGTTTTTGCCCTTGTCTCCAAATTGGACTCAAGGACAGGCGTTTCTAGCTGATTGATATTTTCTGGATCTGATGGTGATATTTATTTCAGCAACCGGAGTACCACCTGCAAGTCCAGCTGAAGTCAGAGCCGTAATTGGAACCAGAACCACAGGCAAGTGTACCTTGCCAAACTTGCAGTTGTTGTTAATTATTCCTTTGAATATATACATTATAACTATTGTACATGCTCAACCCTAGGGCCGTGTGACGTGCTTAGCGTCCGATTATAGTCGGGTGCCAACCCCGTACGCGGAGTTGTGTAAACGTCACATAGACATGGATATCGAGACCCTATATATTCTCGTACTTGTCTTATCAAGTACAACATAACCCAGGACACTTGACACTATTCATGAGACAGAGTCTTCCTGAGACATTCATGGTGATTCTGTATAGGATACAGGTTTCATGACATATTCTTTACATATATGCTTAGAGCTTATTATGACTTGCTGCATTAGATATGATCTTGTGTGACATGGATATGGGGCCACATGGACATGGGACGTGTGATTACATTGGGTGGGGAGAGACACACAGGCTACAGGCTGAACATATATATATATATGAAACCCCTATTATTGTGAGGCACAAGACTCTAAACCCAAGCTTGGCCCTTTACGTGTTATTACTGCTATCGGCTCCCCGACACAGAGCTTGTAGCGGCTTCAGCCTGAGTTCTAGTGATGCTCTCAACTTGCATTTATCACTTAGCTGGTTACATAGTTTACCCTGCTGTTTCATTTAATTTCTGCACTGCATTTATTTTGGCTTGTATTATCTGTACCTTGTTATGTCCCCTGAGGACCTGGAATGGACTATGTCCCTAGGTATAGCCGAAGAGATCCATCTAGAGATACACCGTACAGGAGCACTTCCAGGAGCTGTACTAGGACCTGAGGACTAGTTCGCACCAGAGGACTTCTCCTGAGCAGTGGCTGTATATAGTCAGTTATTTCTGTTTCTATTTCCAGTTCCTTTACTTCCTGTCTATTTGCATTGATGTATCAGACTTGTTCTCGGATTGTTCACCGAGACACTTTTATTGAGATTTGATAGTTATTTCTATTTCCTTTATTCTGGCTTTTGATCTGTGATTATCTGTTGTGGATGAGATTAGAATAACCTGGGACTTGTAATAATTGTTCTATTTCCTGTTAGACTACAGCTTAAGCATGCCCTGATGGATCCATTAAATTGGGTTGTCCATCGGTGCGTGCTGCTGGCTATTGCCACGTGTCCAGTCCCTCGGTATTTTGGGACTGGGGCGTGACAGAAGGTGGATAAAAATGTCACTCCCCGCTCCCGATATACGTATTTGGAATATTTTTTATTTTAGCATGGTTGCATGTATATGGAGACTAGACCCATTCGGAACAAATTGGAACCGAGGGCATCGAGGGCTTTTAGTTTTTGTCTTCCCAAGTGAACTAAACACTCGAGTTCCTGCCACTGATAGAATATAGGGTTATTTAGTTCAATAACTGTAAACCCCCTGAATTTTTAAAATTTTAAAAATTTGATTTTTCACAATTTTCTGGAATTTTCTGGAAATTTTCTGTAATTTAAAAACAGGATTTTAATTATTCAATGATTTTTAATTGATAATAAACAGTATTAAAATATTATGAAAATAATATTTTTGGATGTAAAATGAAAAACTGGACTTAGGGCAATTTTTCTGGAATTTATCGGGCCCCGGACCTATTTTTAAATGCCTAAAAAGTATTTACCTATTAATTAATTAATTTCCTGATTTTATTATTATTATTATTATTATTATCTTTTTATTTTCGGCCCCCCAGCCCGTTGGGCCGGCCCAGCCAGGCCCAACAGCCCGAACTCAGACCCAGCCCAACTCCCCGCGGGTCGGGTCGGATCCGCCGCCGCCCGACCCGAACCCGCCGACCCGCTAGCGACCCAGCCCCCGTCCCCGCGGTTTCCGCCGCCCCGCCCACGGCCACGACTCCGCCCCGCCCGCGGCCACGACTCCGCCCCGCCCGCTCCGGCGCCCACGTCCACCTCCGACCTCCGCCTCCCCCGCCGCAACCGCCTCCGCCACAGCCTTTATAATCCCCCCCCGATCCCCTCTCGGCCACCGTCACCCTCACCGCCCTAGCCACCGCCACGGTCGCCGCCGCCTCCGTCGACGCCCCACGCCGTCGAGCCCCACGCCACCCCGCCCAGCGCCGACGACCACCCGGCTCTCCCTCCTCTCTCCTTCCCTCGACGACGACGAGCTCCGGCAACAGCAGCAGCCGAGCGCCGCCTCCTGCGCCGCCGCGAGCCCCCGCACCGCCCTCCGCCGCAGAGCCCCGGCCCTCCTCCGCCGCAGCCCGGCCGCCCTCAGCCGTCCCCGCCGCCGGCTGAGTCCCTGAACCCTAACCCTAATTTCTTCGAATCCGCGTGTCCGACACGTGTCGGACACGATTTCGATCCGGTTTTCCGGGTCCCCTTCAGGTGCGTGTAACTTTTTATTCGTAGCTCCGTTTTCGATTCTGCAAATTGCGTTGCGAAGCCTGTATGACCCTCTCGGTGTCCGGACAAACTGTTCGGGGCATCGCGTCCTGTGGTGGTCGCACACCGCGATCCAAAAACAGGAAAAATCCAGACCCCGATTCACCCCGGAACTGAGTACGCCCCGCCAAACGGGACGACTTGGTCGCGTGCGGTCTTCACAGATACGTGCGCCTCGTCGATACGGACGTGTGGAATTTCGCGGAAGCAGATTTGGGTGTGCGTGCACACCGGAATCAACGCGTATCCGCGGACATCGCCCCGTATCCGCCTTTTCTGCAATTCACCCTAACTTTGTGTACACACGTCAGATCGAGACGAAACTTGCGCCATCGGACTCGTAGCAATACGCTGGTCCTGTGGGTCAAGTTTGGTTCGATTCTGAGAACGTTGACAAAATCGCGTGTCGTGGGCCCCACAGGCCCCGCTCGACGGGCGATTTTGTGAACGGCTCATCGGAATCCAATTCTGGAAGTTCCATTGGATTCGTATCAGCGTTTCTGACCTGTTGACACTAAGTTTGGTGAATTTGGAGACATTTGACCCTGACGCGTTTTTCGGTGCAAAGCGGGCCCACCGGTGGACCCCGTTTTGGCCCGAAACTGCCGTTTCTGCCCTTGTCTCCAAATTGGACCCAAGGACAGGCGTTTCTAGCTGATTGATATTTTCTGGATCTGATGGTGATGTTTGTTTCAGCAACCGGAGTACCGCCTACAATCCCCGCCGAAGTCAGAACCGCGAACATAGCCGGAACCACAGGCAAGTGTACCTCGCCAAAACTTGCAGTCTTGCTAAATAATTCCTGGACTTAGTTATACATCAGAGGGCAAGTATACATTGCCAAACCCTGCAGCTTGATATATATTTTCTTGGTTAATTTTGCAACAGTAGAAACATAAAAGCTTGCCAATTCTCTGATATTTCTGGTTATAGTGTTTTACTTGATTTCTGGTATGTTCCCATGTAACTTGTTTAACTGCTTAACCCAGGACACCTGACACTATTCATGTGACGGAATTACCTGACATATACTGGGTGATTCCGTATAGGTTACATTTTTCATGTCATTTCCCGTTTAAATGCTTAGATTCTAGCCTGACTCGTTGCATTAGTTCAAACTTGCGTGACTGGTACCTGATATATTCTGGAACTGTGACGTGAGATTTCATGGGGTGGGGAGAGTATTGTCATATCAAGGCTGAATATAATATAATATAAATACTTATATCTGGCGGTGCCTTAGACTCTGATACAGAGCTTTGGTTCCTTACTGGCTCCTCGAGAAAATACTGCTATGGTTTCTTCGACACTGATCCTGTAGTAGTCAGCCTGAGTATGACTAAACTCTCACATGCATATCACTAGCTGGTTTATATATTTACCCTGCTGTCTATTTTATTGCTGCACTGCATATGTTTTGGCTTGTATTTTCTGTACCTTGTTATGTCCCCTGAGGACCTGGAATGGACTATGTCCCCAGGTATAGCTGCAGAGGACTACCTCGAGGTGTACGGTACAGGAGCACTCCTTGGAGCAGAACAGGGAACAGAGGACGAAGTAGTGGCCGAAGACTTCACCTGAGCACCGGCTTCAGCTACACAGTATTTTCCATTTTTAGCATTTTATTTCCTGTCTATTTCCTTAAATGTAACAGACTAATTCTCGAAATTGTTTCCCGAGATAACCTTATTTGATATTGCTTATTTCATTCCATTGCATTATTTCTGGCATTAATCTGTGTTATTCTGTGGATGAGATTAGAAAGGCCTGAGACTTGTAACATATTACTGCTAGACTACAGCTTAAGCATGCCCTGATGGATCCATTAAATTGGGTTGTCCATCGGTGCGTGCTGCTGGCCATTGCTCACGTGTCCAGTCCCTCGTCATTTTGGGACTGGGGCGTGACAATAACGCCTAATGGCACCCTGGGAGCCAAGTTCCCGCCTACATGGAGCCCTGCCATTTGCTTCCGGCGTCACCCCCCTGTTGCCTCGGCCAACCTCTGAATATTTCGGACCATATATAGTTTTATGGTCTCGTATAATATTAAAAATTTACAATTAGATCTTTATATTATCCAACATAGGGTTTAGATATTGTCCTAACGGCTGACTTGGACTGACAGTCCAAAATAGAAACATAAACACAAATTTCAAATATTATATGATACACGATGTCCATGAAGTCATCCCCCGTCAAAACTGTCATTATGAGAGTTGTGCGGTTGATGAGATCAAGATAGAATCAAATAATAATGTCCCAAGTCTATTCTCGTTTGGTAATGACACAATTAAATAATCAAGTCACACAATTTTTACCATACAAAACTAAATAACTAAATCAATCAGCCCTTACATATTTGATCTGTTTAGTTTTAGGGTATCGTATTTGCTTTTATGTCTCCATTTTGAACGGTCAACCAAGTCAACCATTAAGACGAGACCAAAATCATATTTTGAACAATATAGAAATATAAACACAAATTTTTAATATTATATGAGACCAAACTAAATAATCCTAGATTATACCCATTTTTTTTCACTTTCTTAAGAAATAGTCTTCCAAATTCTCCAAAATTTTCTTAGTTTTTGGCAGTGTTCAAAGAACCATTTATACTTGAGTTTTTACAAGGATTCCAAGAACCATTTCTAGCCATCAATTACCTTTGACTGTTACCGATAGAAATAAGTGAAAAACAATTAACTTATTAATGTTGGCCAAACAAGATTGCTATAATTTTAAATTAAAATCCATATATATAAAAAAAAAATTTAGATGTCCGACCGTATTGACGAGACTTTGTGCACTCTGTATTGCATGTCATTTGGACTAACTGTTCCATACTTTTCTGTAATTTGATTTTGTAATTTGATTCTGAGACCGTTAGTCTAGTCAGAAAAGTTATAATTCTTCTCACTTACCACAAGAATCAGATGAGTCCGATTATTGAAAAAATTGGGGTCATTTATTTTTATTTTATTATTTCATTTGTTAGTTTATACAAGGAGCCCTTTTGTGTAGGAACAACAGAAAAGTTTTGAGAAATAAAGTCAACTGGGTCTGCTATGGGCTCAAGGTCCACGTGCCATGAGGAGAAAAAAAAAAATAACGAATCAAATATTCGTTTAGAAAAATTAAAAAAAAAAAGAAAAAATCGCCGTTGCCGGGGATCGAACCCGGGTCACCCGCGTGACAGGCGGGAATACTTACCACTATACTACAACGACTTTCTTGTGAATAAAGTTCTTCAAAAATCTGGAATCATATACGAATCCAACTTGTCACATTAATGTTCAAAGAATTTACGTTTCATACACAAAAGATGGAGTAAAAAAAAAATCTATTATCAATTGTGGATGACTATTCATTTCTTATTAACAAGTAGCACATTTTTTTTTAATGTCATTTTCATCTTATTATTAACTAAATTTTCAAAAAAAAAATATTAAATTTAAATCGTGTACATCTTCACAAAAAAATTCCATCAATACAAGTAGCAATTAATTTCGTGTATAACATCAAATTCTTGACATGTAGCAACCATCGGAATTTGTGTTGGATTTTTTTTGGACTCTATGGCTATGTTATGAAGTACGGACATACTTGGGAAAGGGACTTCAGTGTCGTTAGGGACTGTGTTGGTAAGTTGTATGTGAAAATGTAAGTGGAAAGTAATTTTCCAGTAGTCATATTTTGTGTTGGAATTCTGAATTTGTAAAGCAGAATGGAATCATAAAATTTGTTTGGTAAGTCCGTATTTTGCACTGGAATCACTCAAGTTTGTCAATTTCTTGTTTTTTTTTGTTTTTTGTTTTTTTTTTGTTTTTTGTTTTTTTTATTTTGGAGTAGAAAATGATATTTTTTTCACTTTTAATGTTTGGTAAGTAAACATGCTAATGGAATACAAACATCACTTTCAAATCAATAATGCTAAGTTTACTACTACCAAATACTTACAACCTTTTTATAATCTTCTCTTCCTTCTGCTACGTGGGTCACACTCGATTCCACCTCTTTCTCCAATGAACGACTGCTACGTGGACTAGTAGTGTAAGTTCTATATAAACTTTCGTATACTTTACCATATTGCATGATTGTATCGAGTTATACTGTACTGAGCTGCACGAGATTTTGAATGCAGGAACACATATGATGCCATGGTGGTATCATGATGTTTGACAGAAAAAATTAAAACATCACAAGCAGCTATAATTACTTGACCCAGAAGTCACTTGTTTTCTTCCCATTATTAATTAGATATATAGGAAGCATGCTTAACACGACAATAGAAAAAAGAGAGTAGCTGTTTCTATATGAAAGATCTCAAATACAAGATAGAGAGATCGATCTAATTCTTAAAAATAATCTAATCAATTTACACCTATATAAAGCTGATAAACATGTTTTAAAATACTTTAAAAACGAAGTTGATAAACATGCTTAGAGATGTTTTAAAATATTTTAAATGTAAACTTGATAAATATGCTGATAGACATATTTTAAAATATTTTAGATGTAAAGTTGATAGACATGTTCACATTTTAAGCATATTTATGTAAATAGACGATTATGTAATAAATTTTTATAGATAATAATGTCTAATTCAATCAGTTTAAAATGTAAAGCTGATAATCCATTCTTAAAAAGAATCTAATCAATTTACACCTACATAAAGCTGATAAACATGTTTTAAAATATTCTAAAAGCGAAGTTGATAAACATGCTTAGAGATGTTTTAAAATATTTTAAATGTAAAGTTGATAAACATGCTGATGGATATATTTTAAAATATTTTAGATGTAAAGTGGATAGACATGTTCACATTTTGAACATATTTATGTAAATAGGCGATTATGTAAAGTTGATAGACATATTATAATGGGATTAATCCGTGATTGCAGACAACCCCTTTATAGTGTTGCATACAATTTAGATCTATCACACAGATAATACGATTAACCATCATGCATTTTATTTCTGCGTGTGTGGATATATTTGTACAACAAATCAATTTATATGGACGGTATATATTTTAAGAAATTATAGAATATCAGAGGTAAAGAGAAAGAAGATAAACTAAAAAAAAATTAAACGATAAGCTTAATAAAGTATATAAAAAAAAAATTGAAAACATAGATGCGTTTAACAACACCCATTATAATAGTTATCATAGTATACGAAACAACCACCCAACTACAAATAGGTGAATTCCTAAAGTTGCGGGAGAAAATATACACAAGATATAAACTCAATTGTAAAACAATAGCCCATGTCCAAAGCTTATTTAAGTATAGGCCCCTTCCATACTAACGCACGCTATTTCTTGTGTCTATGAACTTCTTGTGGATCAACCCACCTGTTTTTTTTTACTTCTTCGAATGTGTATAGACTTTTTGTAGATCGACACACACCCGTTTACTTATCTAGTGCATGTTTTGGTCCACATAGATTCTTCCAAGTTATAGTTACTTTTTCGAAGTTTTCAATGCACATGTATATGTGCCGCAACAGCTGCCGGAGTGCTGATGGTGGTGGCGGAGACCAGAGGAAAGGGGGTGTCTAGGTTCTGTTTGATGGAAAGAATAAAAAAGTGAAAGAAAGGAAAAAAAAAAGTTAATATGTATTTTCCATCCATATGAAAATGAAATATCATTTTCTTTGTTTGTGTTTAGTAATGGATTGAAAAAACAAAGGAATATACTTTTCTTTGTTTAGTATGAAAAAAAAAGTATATATATAATTTAAATATTTATTTATTATTTGATTTCATTAAATAATTTTTAAATAATATAATTTCTCGACCGCTACCTCTCCCTCTACACTCACAAGAACCTCCTCTCCCTCCACAGCCTCGTCGACTACTACGACGCCAAGAAGCTCCACCAGCTCACCTCCGACACCGCCTTCACCTCCTCCCTCTTCTAGGCCCCCGGCACCACCGGATTCCGCAACATCACCGACCGCTGAGGAGGACATGTCTCCTTTTCCGCCGAGGACGACACGGACGACGACGGGACAACAGCCCCCTCCCCCGCATCTCCTTCGTCAAGTCCGTCAAAGAAATCCCTTAGAACCTCGATCTCCATAGTGCAGTTATCCGTCGCGCTCTCGTCGCCGGAGGCCGAGGCCCCTGTCGCCGTCCCCTCGCTGGTTACCTAACAGACTCCTAATCCTCCTCGATCCACTGTTATCTTTAGGACTGTCAAAAATTTTGACAGTCCTATCCATTGGAAGGGTTGTCAAAAATTTTGGCAGTCATAAAGATAACAAGCTGTTAAAATTTTGACAGTGCTACTTATTGGAAGGTCGATTGTCAAAAAATTTGACACTACTATATTTAGGGCTGTCAAAAATTTTGACAGACCAGTATATTGGTAGGACTGTAAAAAATTCTGATAGTCCTTAAAAAATAATAATTAGACAGTCCCGAATAAAAATTTTGAGTGACAAATTTGTAAAAAAAAAAAAAATTGACACTCTCGAATAACTTTGTAAGTGCCTTTGTAAAAAGTCTAAATTTATTAGGTTAGAAGAAAAAACTAATCCTCTAATTTTTATTTTTCTCCCTTTTTCTTTTTCTACCAAATAATAAAAAAAATATCATTTCCTTACTTTTTCTTCTTCTTCCTTTTTCCTCCAAACATTTTTCTCCTAACTAATAGACCCTAGGTCTTCCAGGTTGGTCCAGGAGAAACTATTTTGCTTAGCACATGATTTTAGGTCTCGAAGGTTGCAGCACTAGTGACAAAGTCCAGAGTAAAAGTTGAAGAAATGAGAACTTGTAGAGATGCTATATCATTTGAAACACAAATGGATCACGAACAGCAAATATTATAAGTTTTGATATAACAGAAGATAATATTAATATATTTAATCTTCAAATAGCTTTAGTTTTCTACTTGCACACTAAATAAAGGAATTGGTCCACTTTCTACTCCTATAATATACGCTTATATATTGATTAAAAGAAGTTAATATGAACCATGTGCTTAGTTTGACAAGCTAAGCATAGAATAGTGAAGCAGTCATGACAAATCCAGTAAGTTGCATTTAGAATAGTAAGGTTTTAAACGATTCCATTTTGAATTGTGTTTGTTATTTATTTTGGAGCTTCAAGTCGTTAGCTTTGGCATAAAATACTTTCCTAAGTACCTGTCTCCAAAGAGGACATTTTCTTCCAAGCAATTAATTTAGATAAGCTATGGGGAAAAAAATACTCTTCTTCTTCCCAATTACATTGGGATCTGATCTAATTATTGAACCATTTAATTTTCACTAGTGCAAAGTTTTTCAGCTCCAACTGCTAAGACATAATTGTATGCTATTTAGTTACACATCCGCTAGAAGACTAGACTGTCGCTGATGGTGTTGGCAGAAAAATATCGCGAAAACTTTATCAATCAACCTGAAAAAAACGAATCACAAACTTCCGTAAGAGGGAGCACGTGACCATAGATTTTATTTCGGAGCTTCCGCGTTCTCTAGGAGAGAAAGACGCGATTTCGGTCATCGTAGACAGGTTGACCAAATCAGACCACTTCTTGCCATTTAAAGTGGAAACGTCTACGGAGAAGCTAGTGTAGATGTACGTGCAGCAGATTATCAGATTACATGAAGTTTCTGTGAGCATCGTCTCGGATCAGGATAGTCGTTTCACTTTCCACTTCTGGGGGTGTTTGCAGGCAAGCTTGGGCACTCAGCTCAAGTTCAGTACCGTATATCATCCCCAGACAGACGGACAGTCGGAGAGGACTATCCAGACTCTCGAGGATATGCTTCACACTTGCGTTTTGGATTTCGGAGGCTCTTGGGAGGATCATCTGCACCTAATAGAGTTTGCTTACAACAAAAGTTACCAGGCCAGTATTGAGATGTCACCATTCGAGGCTCTATATGGACGGAGGTGTCGCACACCGTTATCTTGGGATGATGTCGGAGAGAGCCTTGTTGGGACCAGAGATGGTCGTGGATGCAACTAAGAAGGTGAAGCTCATCAGGGATAGACTTCGAGTGGCGCAGGACAGACAGCGGCATTGAACCGACAGCAACCGTAGGCCCTTGGAGTTTGAGGTATAGGTTTTGTTAAAAAAAATTGTGATTATTTTGTTTTAGATTGTGTGTTAAGGCTGTATTTTGTTCTAGGTTGGCAATCTGGTGTTCTTGCGGATTTATCCGACGCGGGCACGATTCGCTTTGGTAGAGGCGGGAAGCTTAGTCCACGGTATATCAGACCATTCAGGGTTTTGACGAGGGTCGGTACAGTGGCTTACAGACTAGACTTGCCTCCTGCACTAGAGGGAGTACATGACGTGTCCCATGTGTCGCAGCTGAGACGGTACGTGAAAGATCCTAGTCACGTACTAGATCACTCGGAGATCGAGGTTGGTCCGACTCTCAGCTATCCAGAGCAGCCAGTGGAGATCCTGGATCGAAGGGAGAAAGTATTGCGGAACCAAACTATTCCCTTGGTTCATGTCGCATGGAGGCATCACTCTCCGGGTGAGTCAACCTGGGAGAGGGAGGATGAAATGCGCGAACAGTACCCATATCTCTTCAAGCCTTGAGGTATAGTTCTTCTTGTTTGTTGTGTTCTTGTGTTAGTTTAATTTTTAATTTCGATGACGAAATTATTTTAAGGAGGGTAGACTTGTCACTACCACATTTCTAGAATAGAGATATTTTGGTCATTTTAGAATTATTAAATTTATTGAGTTATAATATCTATTTATATAAATATGCATAATATATTATATGACTAATATATTATTAGTGGTTAGTGATTAGACTAATTGATTAGACAAGACCCTAGTGGACCTAACCAACTTGTCATGACAACTTAACCAATTTATGAGACTAGTCACATTGGACCCAAACGAGCTAGCCATCTCATTAATTAAGGATTAGGCTTAATCTTCATTAGGAAGAGAAGCTTTCACCCCTAATTATTTCTTCATGACAAACCAATAGGGACATAGGAGTCTTTGTACATTGCTTGAGGGGGGGGAATAGGGGGTCGGTCCTAGTTTAGAAAGGGGGATTCTCTCTCTCTCTTCTCTCATTCTTCATCCGCTTCTTTCCAAATTAGGGTTCTTTCTCCATAGTTATTTCCTCCATCAAATCTCTCACAAATGTACTCATCCTTACCATCTAAGGATACTACATGCTAGTGAGTGCAAGGAGCTAGGAGAAGAAGGAGTTTGGCTTGGTGCTTGTGTCCAAGTTGTGTTCTATTGGCTTTGCATTTGGAATCCATCTCTCAATAGATAAATTCTAAAATCCCTTCATTAATTATTTCCATTTGGTTATTTAGATCATTTAGAATGTACCCATGTATTAGGGATACCCATAGGAAAAAGTTTTAACTACTAGCAGACCCTAGGATGAATTTTATATTGATTTTTGTGTCCATTTTAAGGAAAATCCAAGAATAGTGCACCAAGTGTTTGTCATTAGGTTTACTAGGTCTTATTAGAGTTAGATTGGTCATGTGGGGGTAGATATGTGTCCACAATTGGATACGGGTAGGTCGTATCATGATACGGTATGATACGGTGTGATATGTGGCTCTAATTTGGGAATTTTGTGCATGTTAGTGTATTTTATACTAATTTCAGTTGTAGCAAGATCTAATAACTATATATAATTATTTTTGACATGTGTATTTAGTTATAATTGGGTATTGTGAGTTTTGACACCTTAGTTGATAGTGTATCATGAGTGGTGCACTAAGTGTTTGATATATTATCTATATTAGATGTATATATTGAGAGGGAGTGACAGTTTATCCATAATAGTGTGTGTATTAAGATAAGGAGAGTGGGTGTTGTGTTCATTGTGTATTGGGTAAGTGTGCACAATTGGTGCTGGTGTTGGCTTGTGTCAGGCATGGAGCAGTGCACTTGCTGTGCTCTCGAGGAGTAGGGGTATCCCAGTACTTGTTCAGGGAGGATGGGGTTACTGTTAGAGTGTGGTGATTAGTTGGATTATATGCAGTATGTGATTGGGAACTCGATTTTAAGGGGGAGTGATCATTGTTGAGAGGGTTGTGGTATGTAGTTGGGGTAATCGAGGAAGGAACATCACAGAGCTCACAAGTTGGGTAGCAGTTTCTGATAATTGAGTATATAGATGGCAGCAGTATCAGTATGATACTTAGCAATGGACTAAAACTCGAGTGTTGGTCGGTTTCATGTTCAGATCAGAGAAATTGAAGGGAAGGTTGTGTTCAATTCTCTGTGTGCAGATGAGAGTGGAGGGAAAGAGCTCGATAAAGCAAGGTCTTGATGAGGTCACTGGAGTCCAGGTATCAGCTGGGGACAGACGGGTTAGGGGTGTTGCTGCACTGCCAAGTGTAGTACAGTATTCTGCATTCAAGTATGGCCATGTAACTTGCAGAGGGGTGTTCAGGTCTACAATGGGTCTGTGCATACTGTAGTTGCTACTTGCAACAACTTGCAGCAGTGGGTGTGGGATTGTGAGAGCAGTCTAGTTGCTGTTTGATTTGGAGTTGTTGAAGGTGGTCAAGTGTAGAGTTATGTCTTGGGTAGTGAGGGTTGTAGGCAGTGTTATGGACTGCAGGAAAGATAAGGTTTGAGTCTCGAGGTGCAGCTGTGTTACGTGTGATGATGTGTGCAGTTCCCTGCAGGTTGAGGAGATTGTAGGAGAGTGTTTTAGAGGGAGTAAGCACAGAACTGCAGTAACAGTAGCAGTGAGTATCAGTGAGGTGTGTTAGAGTTGTATTATAGGTGAGTATCACATAGAGTAGCCTAGTATCAATGAAGGGATTCATGATACACAGGTATCATAGCTAAGGTACGTTAAGTTTTGGATATTGAAGTTAAGGATGTAGAGGTTTGGGTGTATCAAGTGATGTATATGCATAGGTACCTTTGGGGTTATGTGTATGGAAATCTTAGTATACTATAGTGTAGGCAATATCGGTATAAGGTATGGGTATTTAGTAAGGTATTGTATAGAATGTCAAGGTAAGGATTAGAGATTAGGATATGAGTTAAGGTATATATATATATATATATATATATATATATATATATATATATATATATATATATATATATATATATATATATATATATTAGGTAATAGCAATGTATGGGAGTATAGGCTAGGTATTGGTGCTATATATATATATATATATATATACAGTGTAAGCCTAGTATAAACTATTATTACTTAGTATTGACTAGTATACCTTGGTACGACCTAGAAAACCTAGAGTAGCAAGGTAATAACCTATTTAACCTAGTGTAGACCTAGAGATGGCCTAGAAACATCACCCTTAGTGTAAACACCCTGATTTTCAGAATAATTTTTTTATATAATTTTTTCGGATTTTTTGGTATTTATCTGGATGAAGAACCAAGGTAATTGCGATCAAAGGATTTTTAAATGGATTTTATTGGTATTAAAATATTATGAAAATAATATTTTATGGTGTAAAATGGAAAACTGGACATGTGGTATTTTTTGGCGAATTTATTGGACTCCGGAGTAGCGTTTTAAGCCTTAAAAACTATTGGTAGTGTAAACCGAACCAAGCCTAGCTGAACCAAACCAAACTTGAACCAACCCAGACCAAACCCACCGTAGCGGGTCAGATCCGGGTCAGACCCGACCCGCTGAGAACCCGACCCATTTTCAAACCCCAGACCCGCCGGATATACTGTAGCACAGTATAAAAACCGTGCCTCGGCGTTCGTGTAGCCGCCGCCAACCCATCTCCTCTCTCCCTCTTCTCCGTCGCGTCCCTCTGATCCGTCGTGCCTCGAGACGCCGCCACCTACTCCTCCCCTCTCTATTCCCAGCAACTCCCCGCCGCCACCGGCCTCGAGCTCCCCACGATCCGGCCGACTTCCCCAACTCGAGCGCCGCCGCCCCTCGACTCCTCGCCTCGATAGCCTCCAGACTTCCCCGTCTCTGCCAGGCCAGTCGACCCAGCCGACGATGACCCCGACCGACTGTGCGCAGCCCCGACCCCGGCAGCATCCACCGCTCGAGACCCGTGGTGCCCGAACGACACCGAGCCTCCGCCAGCGGCTGAACCCACTCCGACCAGATTGTGCGGAGCCGCTGCCCTAGCCCGACCTCGAGCTCGACCACCTCCGGCGAAGCCCCCTCTGCTGTCTCGATCAGAGCCCTAGCTCGGACTCATGGCAGACACGAGGACACGTCCAGGACACGAAGTTGACCCTCGGACACGTGGAAGTCAGCGTTCACGGAGCCCTGTTCAGGTACCGATTTCTCTCAACTCGCAGCTCCGTTTTAGTTTCCGTCAGTTGCTATGCGTAGACTGTATAACCCTCTCGGTGCCCGTGCAACCCACTCGGTGCATCGCGTCCTGTGGTGATCGCAAACCCCGATCCAAAAATAGGAAAAATAACGTCATGTTTTACCCCGGAACTGAGTGCGCCCCGCCAAACGGGATAACTTGGTCGCACGCGGTCTTTACCGAAACGTGCGCGTCATTGATACGGCCGTGTGGGATTTCGCAAAAGCCGATTCGGATGTGCGTGCACACCGGAATCAACGCGTATCCGTCGACGACACCCTGTATCCGTCCTTTCTGGAAAATGCTGTAACTTTGTGTACACACGTCGAATCGAGATGAAACTTACGCCATCGGACTCGTAGCAATACACTGGTCCTGTGACCCAAGTTGGGTTCAATTCTGAGAACGTTGACAAAATCGCGTATCGTGGGCCCCACCGGCTCCACTTGACGGGCGATTTTGAGACCGGCTCATCGGAATCCAATTCTGGAAGTTCTGTTGGGTTTGTATCATCGTTCCTGACTTGTAGACACTAAGTTTGAGGAATTTGGAGACCCTTGACCCTGACACGCTTTTCAGGTGCAAAGTGGCCCACGTGTGGACCCCGCTTTGGCCCAAAAATATTCTTTTTGCCCCTGTGTCCAAATTGGACGTATGGACAGGCATTTCTAGCTATTTGACATCTTCTGAGACTGTTGGTGATGTTTATTACAGCTTTTGGAGTAGTACCTACAGGATCCGCTGATACCGGTACGACGGTTGATATTCAAACATCAGGCAAGTATACATTGCCAAACTCTGCAGTATTGTTACATACTTTTCTTGCTTCGTTATATTGCTGTGCATGCTTAACCTAGGACCGTGTGACGTACTTAGCGTCCGATTATCAGTCGGGTGCCAATACTGTACGCGGTGTTGTGTATTGTCATATAGAGATGGACATTCGTGACACTTTATCTTCTCGTACTTGTCTTACCAAGTACACTTTGATCCAGGACACTTGACACTGTTCATGAGATAGGATCTTCCTGAGATATTCGTGGTGATTCTGTATAGGATACAGGACTTGACAGAGATACTATATTCTTAGATACATTATGACTTATTGTATTAGATATGATCCCGCTGACATGGACATGAGACGTTATGGTCATGATATGCGTAGTTACATTGGGTGGAGAGAGACACACAGACTACAGGCTGATCATATATATACACCCTTACTATTATGAGGCACAAGACTCTGAAGCCCGAGCTTGGCCCATTACTCATTATTACTGCTGCTACCGGCTCTCCGACACAGAGCTTGTAGTGGCTTCAGCCTGAGTTCTAGTGATGCTCTCATCTTACATATCACTTAGCTGGTTATTTAGTACTCCCTTATTGTTTCATCTATTGCTGGAGAGACCCACAGGCTACAGGTTGATTATGTTATGCCGGCTACTCAGTCTTCCGCTGAGCTAGACCATCTCATGATACCACTGCTACCGGCTCCCCTACACAGAGCTTGTAGTTGTTTCAACCTGAGTACTATTGATATTCTCTCTTGCATTTCACACAGATGTTTACATACTTGCCCTATTTATTCTATTTATTTTCTGTACTGCATTTATTTTGGCTTGAGCTTTCTTGTACCTTGTTATGTCCCCTGAGGACCTGGATCCGGATTATGTCCCCAGGATTTGCAGACGAGATTTATCCCGAGGTATACGGGATCGCAGCAGGAGCTGATTCAGGAGCTGTACCACCATCCGAGGACGAGGTGTTAGCCGAAGACTTCTCCTGAGCATCCATGTTTCATGCTCAGTACTTATTTATTTCAGTCATTTATTTTCTGGTCTGTTGAACCATTGTACTAGATATTTATCGGGTTGTTCTTCGAAGTACTTTGTTGAGACTAGCTGATGATTTATATTTCTTATATTCTGTGGATCATATTTTATATCTTGTGTGGATGAGATTAGTTGTGCCATGATTGTCGTAGACTTTATTTTACAGCTTAAGTATGCCCTGATGGTTCCATTAAATTGGGTTTGTCCATCGGTGCGTGCTGCTGGCCATTGCCACGTGTCTGGTCCCTCGGTATTTTGGGACTGGGGCATGACATGGTTTTTATGGTGGCCCATGCAGGTCTACGACTAAATTGTTCGGTTTCAACTTAGGGACTGAACCAGCCTGCCCTAAGGATAGGATAAGTTCTAGGATCTCATACATTATTTAAACCATTTTGTACTCTATATCGAACTCAAAATTGTTACTTGATTTGCATCCTGTTTGATTCCTCTGAGCGTTCTTACAGTTTATCTTTTGGTTGCAGAGAGAAATGGATTCCAGGAACGGAGACGAGATTCCTTTGGATACGCCACACGATGCTGTGGTTACTTATATCGACGGAGTGACCCCAGGGAATGGAGGGCAAACCTCCAGAGTGATCAAACCGGACAGCCTAATCCAAGGTTCCGGAGAGATGACATCCCACCTCCACCACAGTTCACTCCCCAGATGCCAGTTTTCCCGCCAGGGCAAGCCATGGACGGGCAACAGATATTCCAGATGATGTATACTATGATGCAAGCCCAGCAGCAGATTCAGCAAGAGGCCCATCGGCAGGAGGCCGAGTATCTGAGAACCAGCCTGGTATCCGCATTGGAGCAGGCAAATCCACCAGCGAGACGATCGACGACGGGATCTATCACCGACTTCCGTCAGCTCAAGCCTCGTACATTTTCTGGTAAAGAGGGGCCAACAGAAGTTCATGAATGGCTCACAAACATTTAGCATCAGTTGGAAGCCGCTGAACTTTCGAAAGAGAAGTGGATGACTGCAGTCAGAATGCAGTTAACTGAAAATGCACATCACTGGTGGTTAGCAGAGGAGAGGAGGCTCGGGCAGGACCGAGTCACTTGGGAAGAGTTCTCCAGACTCTTCCAAGAAATGTATATTCCCGCAGTAGCACGGTCAGAGCTCAGAGACAAGTTCAACCGCCTCATCCAAGGCAATATGACAGTGGAAGAATACAACGCGGAATTTATTCGCCTCAGTCGCTTTGCCCCAACCTTGATTGCGACAGAGGAAGAAAAAGCTGAGAAGTTCTTTGACGGGCTGAAGTTTGAGCTCCAGAGATTGATTGGATCAGTCGTACCTACATCTTATACCGACGTTCTCGCCGCAGCACGACGCATGAAGCGCGTCACTAGAAGAGAGTCGAACCTGAAGAGGCCTATCAACTCAGCACCATCCAGGACAGCACATGGGGATTCAGCAAAGCGGACCTAGAGGAGTATGCCCGAGAGGACAGCACACAGGGCCATATCTCTCCCTACTTGTCACCACTGTGGCAAGATAGGTCACATTGAGAGAGAATGCAGACGCAAGTTAGGACTATGCCTGGCTTGCGGGTCCAACCAGCATCAGACCAGAGACTGCACCGAGCGCAGAGAGGGAGCACCAAGATTAGCTTTACCTGCTCCACGACCAGCTTATCCAGCAGAAGGAGCACAGCAGGCAGGAGTTGAAGGCGTCAGGCCACCAGCCCCAGGAGGGAATCAGCAGAGACCACCCCTGGCACCATAGGCAGCTCTATTTCAGCAGGCTCATTAGCAGAGAGGCCAAGCTCAGGGACGAGGCCAGGCATTCATATTAGCTGTTGATGAGGAGGCTACTGCAGGCGAAGTTATTGCAGGTACCATTTTAGTAGCTTCATTACCAGCTGTAGCATTATTTGATTCTGGAGCATCGTATTCATTTATAGCAGCTAGCTTTGTAGCCACCCATAGAGTAGCTACCGCACCCCTTCCGAAGATGAAGAAAATTCTTACGGGAGGTAAAATTATTTCGGTTAGTGACGTCTGTAGGTCATGTTCTGTAGTAGTTTATGGAAGAGAGATGCGAGCTCAATTTCTGATATTTTTCATGCCGGATTATGATGTCGTACTTGGTATGGACTGGTTAAGTCAGTACCATGCGACTCTTGATTGCCGACTTGGGCGGGTTATATTTAGACCGCCAGGACATCCAGAATTTGAGTTTCTTCGAGGAGCAGTAGAGCAAAGAGTTCAGCCTACTCTTAGGGTACTATCTGTAGAAGGGGAGGCAGGTTATCCGAGAGTCATATCTGAGTTTGTGGATGTATTTTCTGATGATCTTCCAAGTTTACCACCTGATCGGGAAATAGAATTCACAATAGACTTAACTCCAGGAGCAGAGCCTATTACTTCATCAGTATATCGGCTGGCACCTAAGGAGTTAGTGGAGTTGAAAGAACAGGTTGATGATCTTCTGGAGAAGGGTTTCATTCGGCCCAGTGTTTCACCTTGGGGAGCACCCATATTATTTGTACCAAAGAAGGATGGAACAATACGGTTATGCATTGACTACAGGACACTAAATGATGTAACCATCAAGAACAGGTATCCCTTACCACGCATTGATGATCTATTCGATCAATTGAGTGGTGCAAGGGTATTCTCGAAGATTGACCTTCGATCCGGCTATCATCAGATCAAAGTAAGGAAGGAAGACATACCAAAGACAGCTTTCACGACCAAGTATGGACATTATGAGTTCTTGGTGATGCCGTTTGGTTTAACCAACGCGCCAGCAGTGTTTATGAGTTTAATGAACAGAGTCTTTCATCAGTTCTTGGATAAATTTGTGGTTGTATTCATTGACGACATTCTCATATATTCCAAGAGCCATGAAGAGCACGAGGAGCATCTCAGAATCGTGTTAGAGACCTTGAGGCAGGAGAAGTTATACGCCAAACTCAGTAAGTGTGAGTTCTGTATGGACAAAGTGCCTTTCTTGGGATATATCATCTCAGGTGAAGGACTTTCAGTGGATCCAGAGAAAGTTGCGGCAATAGAGACTTGGCCTACACCCACATCAGTTGCAGAGGTGAGAAGTTTTCTCGGACTCGCGGGATATTACCGAAGGTTTGTAGAAAATTTCTCAAGGATTGCAGAACCGATGACGAAGCTGACACGTAAAGACCAGGAGTTTATATGGACAGAAGACTGCCAGAAGGCTTTTGAAGAATTGAAGAGAAGATTAACAACAGCACCTGTCTTGACTCTTCCTTCAGGGTCAGGAGGTTTTGTTGTTTACAGTGATGCATCAGGCAGTGGATTAGGATGTGTTTTGATGCAACATGGCAAGGTCATTGCTTATGCGTCGAGACAGTTGAAGGTCTACGATAAGAACTACCCAACACACGATCTGGAGTTAGCAGCAGTTATATTTGCATTGAAGATTTGGAGGCACTACCTTTATGGAGAGAAAGTAGACATCTCTACAGATCACAAAAGTCTGAAGTATGTATATACTCAGAAGGAGCTTAACATGAGGCAGAGGCGTTGGCTTGAATTGATGGTAGATTTTGACATCGATTTGCAGTATCATCCGGGAAAGGCGAATGTTGTAGCAGACGCCCTGAGCAGGAAGCCTACGGCTTATTTCTTGACGATGCAGCCCGAGTTATTGAGAGATCTACAGGAGCTTCAGATAGAGGTTGTCTTACCAGGACAGAATGGCTTGATGGCTAATCTTGAAATTAAGTCATCACTCGTGGAGAAGATTAAGGAAGCATTGCCCACCGATGCTAGATTTAGAAGATTGAAAGAGAGGAAAGAAGCAAGCATACAGACAGGACTTCGCATACACGAAGACGGGACATTGAGGTTTGGAAATCGCCTGTATGTTCCAAATGGAGAATTAAGACATAAGTTAATGACTGAAGCACATAGCTCTATGTACTCTGTTCACCCAGGAGGAACCAAGATGTACCGAGTCTTGAGACAGTATTACTGGTAGCATGGAATAAAAAGGGAGATTGCAAGATTTGTGGCCAAATGCTTAGTCTGCCAGCAAGTAAAGGCCGAGCATCAGAGGACGACAGGTATGCTACAGCCACTTCCTATACCAGAATGGAAGTGGAAACACATCACGATGGATTTTGTCACCGGATTTCCGAGGAGCCCCAGCGGAAGAGACGCAGTATGGGTTATCGTGGATAGACTCACTAAATCGGCACACTTCTTGCCATTTAGAGTTGGACAGTCCACAGAGGTACTAGCCGACATGTATATGCGATAAATCGTCAAATTACATGGAGTGTCGGTTAGTATTGTATCGGATCGAGATTCAAGATTGATATCTCATTTCTGGAGAAGCATGCAAGAGAGTCTAGGCACCAGACTCAAATTTAGCACGGCTTACCACCCGCAGACAGATGGCCAATCGGAGCGCACCATTCAGATCTTGGAGGACATATTGCGATCATGTATGCTAGACTTTGGAGGATCTTGGGAAGATTATTTGCACTTGGTGGAGTTCTCCTACAACAACAGTTATCAGGCCAGCATTCAGATGGCACCATTCGAAGCTTTATACGGAAGGAAGTGCAGATCGCCTATATGTTGGAGTGACGTTGGTGAACGTCAAATACTGGGTCCAGAATTGGTAACACAGACAGTATAGAAGGTAAAATAGATCCAGAATCATCTTCGAGCAGCTCAAGACAGACAGAAGCATTGGGCAGATACACACAGGTATCCCCTAGAGTTTAAAGAAGGAGAGCACGTATTCTTGAGGATCTCGCCCACTCGTGGTACTATCAGATTCGGGAGCAGAGGCAAGTTGAGCCCAAGGTATATTGGGCCATTTGATATTCTAGAGCGCATTGGTGAGGTGGCTTATCGTCTTGCATTACCTCCATCCTTAGAGGGAGTGCATGACGTATTCCACGTCTCACAGCTGAGAAGGTACATGATCGACCCAAGTTACGTAGTCGATCATTCAGAGATCGCAGTGGGCCCTAGCTTGAGATATGAAGAACACCCAGTTGGCATCCTCGACGTCAGCGAGAAGACATTGCGGGGACAGACAATCAGACTGGTTCGTGTAGCTTGGAAATATCATTCTCCGGGCGAATTGACTTGGGAACGAGAAGATAGTATGCGCCAGCGTTATCCCCACTTATTCACGGATGCAGTTGTAAACTAAGCAAACTTGTAATCACCATAATTCTTTCTATAAATGGCTTATTCTTAGATTGCGAGGACGCAATCCTTTTAAGGAGGGAAGATTGTAAACACCCTGATTTTCAGAATAATTTTTTTATATAATTTTTCCGGATTTTTCGATATTTATCTGGATGAAGAACCAAGGTAATTGGATTCAAAGGATTTTTAAACGTAGTTTATTGGTATTAAAACATTATGGAAATAATATTTTATGGTGTAAAACGAAAAATCGGACATATGGTATTTTTTGGCGAATTTATTGGACTCCGGAGTAGCGTTTTAAGCCTTAAAAACTATTGGTAGTGTAAACCGAACCAAGCCTATCTGAACCAAACCAAACTTGAACCAACCCAGACCAAACCCACCGTAGCGGGTCGGATCCGGGTCAGACCCGACCCGCTGAGAACCCGACCCATTTTTAAACCCTAGACCCGCCGGATATACTGTAGCACAGTATAAAAACCGTGCCTCAGCATTCGTGTAGCCGCCGCCAACACATCTCCTCTCTCCCTCTTCTCCACCGCGTCCCTCTGATCCATCGTGCCTCGAGACGCCGCCACCTACTCCTCCCCTCTCTATTCCCAGCAACTCCCCGCCGCCACCGGCCTCGAACTCCCCACGATCCGGTCGACTTCCCCAACTCGAGCGCCGCTGCCCCTCGACTCCTCGACTCGATAGCCTCCAGACTTCCCCGTCTCTGCCAGGCCAGTCGACCCAGCTGACGACGACCCCGACCGGCTGTGCGCAGCCCCGACCCCGGCAGCATCTACCGCTCGAGACCCGCGGTGCCCGAACGACCCCGAGCCTCCGTCAGCGGCTGAACCCACTCCGACCAGATTGTGCGGAGCCGCTGCCCTAGCCCGACCTCGAGCTCGACCACCTCCGGCGAAGCCCCCTCTGCTGTCTCGATCAGAGCCCTAGCTCGGACTCACGGCAGACACGAGGACATGTCCAGGACACGAAGTTGACCCTCGGACACGTGGAAGTCAGCGTTCACGGAGCCCTGTTCAGGTACCGATTTCTCTCAACTCGCAGCTCCGTTTTAGTTTCCGTCAGTTGCTACGCGTAGACTGTATAACCCTCTCGGTGCCCGTGCAACCCGCTCGGTGCATCGCGTCCTATGGTGATCGCAAACCGCGATCCAAAAACAGGAAAAATAATGCCCTGTTTCACCCCGGAACTGAGTGCGCCCCGCCAAACGGGACGACTTGGTCGCACGCGGTCTTTATCGAAATGTGCGCATCGTTGATACGGTCGTGTGGGATTTCGCAGAAGTCAATTCGGATGTGCGTGCACACCGGAATCAACGTGTATCCGTCGACGACATCCCGTATCCATCCTTTCTGGAAAATGCTGTAACTTTGTGTACACTCGCTGGATCGAGACAAAAGTTACGCCATCGGACTCGTAGCAATACGCTGGTCCTGTGACCCAAGTTGGGTTCGATTCTGAGAACGTTGACAAAATCGCGTATCGTGGGCCCCACCGGCTCCACTTGACTGGCGATTTTGAGACCGGCTCATCGGAATCCAATTTTGGAAGTTTCGTTGGGTTCGTATCATCGTTTCTGACTTGTAGACACTAAGTTTGAGGAATTTGGAGACCCTTGACCTTGACACACTTTTCAGGTGCAAAGTGGCCCACGTGTGGACCCCACTTTGGCCCGAAAATATCCTTTTTGTCCCTATGTCCAAATTGGACGTATGGACAGGCGTTTCTAGCTATTTGACATCTTCTGAGACTGTTGGTGATGTTTATTACAGCTTTTGGAGTAGTACCTACAGGATCCGCTGATACCGGGACGACGGTTGATATTCAAACATCAGGCAAGTGTACCTTGCCAAACTCTGCAGTATTGTTACATACTTTCCTTGCTTCGTTATATTGCTGTGCATGCTTAACCTAGGATCGTGTGACGTACTTAGCGTCCGATTATCAGTCGGGTGCCAATACTGTACGCGGTGTTGTGTATTGTCATATAGAGATGGACATTCGTGACACTTTATCTTCTCGTACTTGTCTTACCAAGTACACTTTGACCCAGGACACTTGACACTGTTCATGAGACAGGATCTTCCTGAGATATTCGTTGTGATTCTGTATAGGATACAGGACTTGACAGAGATACTATATTCTTAGATACATTATGACTTATTGCATTAGATATGATCCCGCTGACATGGACATGAGACATTATGGTCATGATATGCGTGGTTACATTGGGTGGGGAGAGACACACAGTCTACAGGCTGATCATATATATACACCCCTACTATTGTGAGGCACAAGACTCTGAAGCCCGAGCTTGGTCCATTACTCATTATTACTGCTGCTACCGGCTCCCCGACACAGAGCTTGTAGTGGCTTCAGCCTGAGTTCTAGTGATGCTCTCATCTTGCATATCACTTAGCTGGTTATTTAGTACTCCCTTATTGTTCATCTATTGCTGGAGAGACCCACAGGCTACAGGTTGATTATATTATGCCGGCTACTTAGTCTTCCGCTGAGCTAGACCATCTCATGATACCACTGCTACCGGCTCCCCTACACAGAGCTTGTAGTTGTTTCAACCTGAGTACTATTGATATTCTCTCTTGCATTTCACACAGATGTTTACATACTTGACCTATTTATTCTATTTATTTTCTGCACTGCATTTATTTTGGCTTAAGCTTTCTTGTACCTTGCTATGTCCCCTGAAGACCTGGATCCGGATTATGTCCCCAGAATTTGCAGACGAGATTTATCCCGAGGTATACGGGACCGCAGCAGGAGCTGATCCAGGAGCTATACTACCATCCGAGGACGAGGTGTTAGCCGAAGACTTCTCCTGAGCATCCATGTTTCATGCTCAGTACTTATTTATTTCAGTCATTTATTTTCTGGTCTGTTGAACCATTGTACTAGATATTTATCGGGTTGTTCCCCGAAGTACTTTGTTGAGACTAGTTGATGATTTATATTTCTTATATTCTGTGGATCATATTTTATATCTTGTGTGGATGAGATTAGTTGTGCCATGATTGTCGTAGACTTTATTTTACAGCTTAAGTATGCCCTGATGGATTCATTAAATTGGGTTTGTCCATCGGTGCGTGCTGCTGGCCATTGCCACGTGTCTGGTCCCTCGGTATTTTGGGACTGGGGCGTGACACTTAGCTAGTTACACATAGTTTCATTTTAAATCCCTGTTTAACACTTATATTTCATATTTTAGGATTCTTGGACTCCAGTTTGAGCTCCGTTCACTGTTTATTGCTCAGGACCACAATCGAGTACATTCTCTGACAGTTTCCTTATTTTGACGATTACTATGATTCTAGTATGTAGTGTTATGCTTGATTACCGACACAGTTGATACACAGGTTAGTATCATAGATATCGGTCATGAGCAGTCGTGATTGGATCCATTGTACTAGCCGGAGATGGAGAAGTATTAGTTGATTATGTGATCATACACTACCTACTTATGCATAGCTCACCCTCACTACACGAAGGTGTAGCTTGATCTTATTACTTATGCATAGCTGCCCGTATATGATTGGCCAGATCCCCTTACCTGTACTTGTACATAGTCAATCATACTTGATTGACCTGATCCCTTACTGTACTTGTGCATAGCCAATCATATATGGTAGAGCCTGATCTGTCCCAAGTCGATCACATAATAACTGGTATTTCAAGGCACTTAGTGGTTGTTCATATCTCTATTTCAGTTTACACCTGCTGATATAGTTATTTCTTGTTATTTACAGTTCATTATTACCTGTGAGATAATTATCTGCGTACCAGTTTTCTTATTGTCCAGTATTTCTTCTATCTTATATTTTCATTGCTTACTGTTTTATAGTCTTGGTTAAATTAATGGAACTGTTGTTAATTTATGTGCTTCGCTCAAATCCTGACTGGATAACATTTTTCAGAGGATCTCGAGACTTTTTGTCCCACTTATTACGGACCTGGAGTAGACGAGAATTTCACCCAAGAGCTTCAGGAGGGTCACATTCCAGTATTGGATCTATTAGTGGAGACTTAGAGTCTAACTTTTATTTGTAGTTGGATTATAGACTTGAGATACTTTGAGTTGTATATTTATTTGGATTTCTTATGTTAATGTTTAGACTATAGACTCATGGATGTGTGATGTATATATTTTTAGACTTCTCTTTTCCTTTATATCATTATCGTGTCATTTCTCTTTCTTATAGAATTATGTGATTGAGTATTGTTATTATTGTCATTTTTATATTCATCTTGTCCTCCTTCTGGAGTTGAGATCATTGACAGGTTATATATATTATTGTGATATATAGGTAGTATTGTGACATAGATATCGTTCTACCGCCGATGTTGTGGGTAGGCTGGACGTACCCACGACTCATGTTCGAATTTTGGGTACGGGTCGTGACAGTCGATGGCCCACAAACCTGAACTATTTAAATAGATATGTCACGCTCCAGTCCCAAAATCTATGGGACCAGACACGTGGCAATAGCCAACTGGTACGACTCCGTAGGGCTTTCCAATTTAATGGACCCGACGAAGTGCACTTACGTTGTCCATTGTCAAGTGATCCAAGTAATAATCTATTTCTAACATACAACAACTAAATCTAAATCTCAATCCAGGGTAAGTAATCTCAAGAAAGAACGGTACGCATCATCAATCTGCAGCCCAATAATACATCCATTCGAATGGACCAGAAGAACAACATAGATCTATAAACACTAGGCCCTAAAAGCAGAATAAAATAGAAAGTAATACATGACTGAAATAGCTGGAAATATAAATATACCTGCAATGACGTCCGTACTCTAATAGATCAAATATCCTGTAACTACACAAACAACCTGGAAGGGATCCAGGTCCTCAGAGGGACGTAACAAGATACAAAAATACATGCCATAAAGTAAATACTGAATAAATAAAGGGGGTGTGCTAACCATATAAGTGAATGCAATTTGAGGACAACATAGTGCGTAGGGAAAGTGTAGGCTAGACATATGCTGACGTAATTTGCCAATCGTCGTGACTGACTAGTACATGCCACATATGCCCCAGACCATGGGCACTCTGAAATATAATAACGTCCATCTCCGAGGAGCATGGTATCTGAAATAGTATAACGTTCAACGTTCTATAGAGTGTGGTATATGCAAAAATAACAAGTGACGTCCAACACTCTAAAGAATGTGGTATCTGCAATATATATACGTTCGTATCACTCCGTCGAGTGCGGTATCTGTATAAAGGAGGTGGGTGTCCCATACGCCTACTAGTCATCCTCTCCACCCAATGATCTATGCATGTCGTATCACAACACGCCTTAGCTACTACGCTGAGGCATCGTAGCTCTGGCTCATAGTCTATCGTTAGAACAATAGTCCAATCTTACAACCAAACAAGGACAAGGATTGGACCTTCGTACCACAATATTTTATGCTCCGACTACTAATAACTGCTAAGTCTTCTATCATGCATCGCTAATAGCAGTTATTCCCTATCCGTCGTACGCCTACACGTACAGGTGGCCAACCACATACGCAAGTCTGTGCCCTACATGAGACGCAAGAAATATGTCAAGGCCTGGGGAGTCACACCAATAACTCCACAACTTTAGGTGGGTCCACTAGACACTAAGTCAGACACAAGTCCTAACGTCAACGTTTTCGTTGACTGCACTCGAGTCTTCTCGGACGCGCACAGTTATATAATATTAAATTAAATAAATATGCCACTAGAAATAACTGAATTTAAATAGTGCAACAAAGCAAGGTATACTTACCTGTGCGAGGCTGCTGATGACGGGGTCCCGGTACCGCGTCCAAGCCCTCAGGTCCCGCAGTACCTAGAGATGAGATACAAACCAATAATCAATAATCTATTCTGCGTCGGACAGGGATGCGACACACATCCACACATAAACTCAGTCTCAGTCTCTACTCCCAGGGACAATACACTAGGGGGTTGACCCCGGTTGACTATCGGTACGATAGTCAAATCAACTAGTCATCTGCACACTCTCATCGACCAATCCTCCACATGGTTCAGTAGTCTAGGTATGCTAAATCCCTGACAGTATTTACTTATTAAATATTTGGTCTTCCTCAAGCCTCAGTATTATTTCACCCACAATCACTGCTCATCCATACAGATTACCATGCACATAAATAAATATGTTAAACCCTAAATCTCAATGTCTATCATTCAAATCCATTTTAATATACTGATGACGAATAAAACCCAAGTTCACCATTAAACCTTAACCTCAAGTCATTATAATTAACATTCACTTTAATCACCATTGGCCTTAATCAACATTGTTCAAGTACTATACTATACTAACCATATATATGCCAACAATATATAACCATTAAACCCTAACAACTATATCTACATATATCCTCAAAACACTACATCATATACAACATTGAAACCTAAACTCTAGCTAGTATTATCACATGAATATATGTAAATAAATCCCTATTAATACAATATGGAAATCTGGAATAAAATTAAGAGAGGGGGAGAGTCGACCTCGACGAGTTTGACGATGTCGGAGTGGCTGGTGGTGGAGTGTGGCCGGTCAGGGAGGAGGCCGGACGGGGAAGTCGCACGGCCGAAGTCGGGGGAGAATGCACAGTCGGCTGGGAGTGCACAGGCCGGGCTGCTCGGACAGTCGCGGGGAGGCGATGCACTGCCGGATGGTCGCGGGATGGAGCTGCACGGGGGTGACGTCGGGTGCGGGGTGCACCTCCGGACGGGGGAGCTTCTGTGGGCCAGAGAGGTGAGTAACGTACAGTCGGCGGGACAGTCGCGGGGGACAGCACAGCCGGTCGGGGGGGGGGGGACAGCACTGCCGGTCAAGGGGAGGACAGCACTGCCGGTCGGGGGGGGGGGGGACAGCACTGCCTGTCGGGGAGGGGACAACACTGCCGGTCGGGGAGCTGCACAGGCTGTCGGGGTGCTGCATAGGCGGTCGCGGGATGCGCTGCACCGGTCGGTCAGTGACAGCCGCGGGGAGAGCGGGGTCAGCCACGGGGTCAGCCACGGGGTCGGGTGAGTGGGGAAGTGGGTCGGCCGAATCAGTCGGCCAGAGGAGTGGGCAGTCGGCCGACCGGAGTAACTCTCAGGGAGAAGGAAAGGATGAAGAAGAAGAAGAAGAAAAATATATGGAGAATAAAATGAAGGAGGGAGGAGAGAGAGGGGGGTTTCCACACCTAGGGATTAGGGCCGGCCTTGGGGGTTGTGAGGGTGATGGTGATGGTTTTATAGGAGGGTGTGTAAGGGATGTGTGGTGGGGATGTTCCCATTCAAAATGGAGGGCTTAGATCTAACCTGAAGACTTGGTTTTCTTCATGCAAAGGAGGGGAAGGGAAATATTGACTACGGTCAACACAAGGTAGGCTCTCCATTTGGTCATGGCCAATAGGGTGAGGACACCTAAATTAATAAATTGCAACTAAGTCCCTTAAATTTAAGAAATTGTACGGACACATAAAATGATACAAAAATAGTAGAAAAAAAATTGTGTTTGGTGATTTGCATGGTGAGGGGATAGTGTGGGTGAGGCAAAGGTTTAATTAAATGGGCATTGGGATTAATTGGGGATTAAAATAGGATTAGACAAAATTGGTATCCCCAATTTAAATAGAATTAAAGTATCCCGCACTTTTAAATTAAATGGGGGCACTTGGGGTCAAAATTCGGAAATGACGCAAAGGTCAAAAATGGTGGAGGCTTAGAGTCATTCTTGGACCCTTTAGTTGGTCCGGCTCAACGGGTCAAGTTGGTATCTCAAAATTGAGGGTAACGACACAGGTGTTCGACACGGAATTAAATATGGATTTTAGGATACGGGAAATTGTGCAATTAATTTAAAGCACAACAGATTTGATTTTTGTGTGACAAAAAGTTCAGTGCCTAAATTGGCGAGTCAAGTCAGAAGTACAATAGTCCGATAGAATTTATGGGCTGATAATGGGCTCCAAATAATTGAACAATGATAGGGTGCGCCAAGGGTTTAATTAAATAAAATAACAGACAATACTACTCTAAACCTCAACATCTGCTGCTAATCCAAAATTTTCTAAATCCGAACCTGACTATCTATAGAATTAATCGAGGGGTTTTACAAGATATGTACCAGTCTCATCTTGAGTTAGCCGCACCACTTGATCTCCTTATTTTCTTTAAACTGTTGAAACAAATATCGCTCCATTTGGATATGGAAAATCACCCATTACCAAAATTGAATCCATAGAATGATACTCACATATAGATCGATCAACTGTTATGGGACCGATAAATTGACCCTCAAATCTTTGATGCACCTCTATTCTCTACTTTTTTCCAACGAACCAAATCCTCTGTATCCCTCAAATCATCTTGAAGACTCATCTTAGAAAGTTTTTAACTATCCATAAACTCATGTCGAATATCCCTTGAGTCGCATTCTATACATGCGGCATGCCTGTATACCTCAGCGACTTGAGCTTGTACATACCACAACATATATCTCCTTGAATCAGCAGTCGAAGACCCTTCGTAAGCTTCCTATCTTTGTCCCTAATCATACTACAACATCCATCGTATGCCATCTTTTCTATCGAATAGCTAAAATTCGGTATATAACGAACCTCCTTGAGAACGAGCTTCTCGGCGCCAAGCTTCGTAGTCAAGTATACGTCACCGATACTGACATCTACAATCGTCCCCTTGTTGCATATATTCACGTCCAAACCTACAAAGATCCTCCTATGTGGAGTTACATAATATGACACCCCTGTATGCAAGACCCAATCGTCATCATGACACGTGCCACAAGGTTCATCTACGTTAGTTGTTGCAATGATAAGATCTCTCATAGCCATAAAATCTATCTAATCTTCCTTTCCTTTAGCCTTATCATCTTTAAGCTTGATATAGTCCCATTTAAAATGGTCCAGTTTGCCACAATGAGAACAACCTTCCTTGCAGTCTACCCTTATAAGACCCCAAGAACTTTCTCTAGTTCTTGACTGTAACTTGAGTCTTCGCTTCTCGTAGGAACAACCAGAACAGACTCCTGTGACAATTTTGATTGCTTATGCCGGATCTTCTTATTCAAAAAAATTACTTTTGACTTCCTCCATTGTGATAACTCCATCAGGCACGGAGTTGCTCACAGGCACCACCAACGTCTCCCAACTTTTCTGCAGAGAAATCAAATGTAGCAGGACTTGAAGCTCATCCACAATCACCATCTTCATTATCGACTGTTAATTGATGATGTCCTAAACCTCGTTCAGACGTTGTGTCACCAAGACACCCTTCGTGTACTTCGAGTTGACGAGTTGGCAAATAAGAACGTCTTGTTTCCAACCGTCTTTCGTTCGCACATTGAATGCATCTTCCCCTAGAATTTTTTTGTCGAACTCTCCATAGACACTTGATGAAATACTGAATCGTCCAACCATTGACGGATGAATTCAAAAACTATCTCATCCAACATTTTCTAGTCATCAGCAGATTTTTCCCATAGTTTGGCACTGTTGTCCTCCAACATACCATGAAAATATTTGTATATATCAGAGTAGAACCTCCATCCTTGATTTTTAGATCGTCCAATTCCCCCATATGAAGGTAACCTTGCATGCGTTCATCTTCTTCAGAGACATGGTTGCACCTTCATTCTCGAAAACCTGAGAGCTTTGATAGAAATTAATTGTTGGCCAAAATTACCACAAAAATGACACAAACTCACTAAAGAAAGTTAACCACAAACACTCGTAAAAACCAAGGCAAATCAAACATACATATATATATATATATATATATATATATATATATATATATATATATATATATATATATATATATATATATATGTTCAGTGACCTCATCATCTAGATAAATCTCAATCTCTATAAATTAAAAGTACAAAATTGATTATAATATATGTTGAACTATTTGTCGCATGTTCAACTCTTCACAAATCTCTAGAAAGAAGAAGAAGTTTACATTTAAAATTACTTACTATACCAACCCTGTGATGATCAAATATATATATATATATATATATATATATATATATATATATATATATATATATATTCAAATAAGGTAAATTTTATTCAGGTCCCTTCGAGAGGCTAAAACTCAGCCCGAAGGCTTACAACCAATCGAGCCAGAAGGCCTATATATACAATCCCTAACTCGAAGGCACCACCTAGCCCGAAGGCTTACATCCCGGCCCGAAGGCACCACCAACCCAGCCCGAAGGCACCATGCCCGAAGGATCCATCCGGTCTGAAGGCCTCACGCAGCCGTAGCCACACCGCACCACGCCGTACCGCATCGCACTAGATCCACCAGCACCGCACCAGCACCAGCATCGTATTCGTTCACCGTCTAGGATGCACCGTACCACTCCTTGCGCCTGCACTGCACCCATCCACCACTCCATCATTTAATTCCCTCAAAGGAGAATTAATGGTGCCGGGGGGGTCTCGATCTCACGACCACCCCATCCAGGTGCATCGGTCTTAACCGTTAGGCTAGACATCATTTGCATATATATATATATATATATATATATATATATATATATATATATATATATATATATATATATATATATATATATATATATATATATATATATATATATATATTCAAAGAAGGTAAATATTATTAAAAATCAAAACAAGATATTACAACACTATCATCCCAGCCAAGACACAAAATGAATTCATCTTGGGTCTAGGATATCTATATCAGCTTGTATTTATTTTTGTAGAATAATAATACTGGTAGCCAGTCCCTCAAAGATACGTTGGTTTCGTTCCCTCCACACATGCCATACCACCGTACCTAGAATCATCCGTTGTCGAATATATGCTCCTGGTCCTTTGTCTTTCTGAGTTCTGACTTCATTTAAGACTGACAATAGGTCCATATTCTGAGTAGCCGGAAGTCCAAAGCATCTATAAAGTTTATTCCAGATCTCCCAAACAAAGTCACAGCAAAAGAAAAGGTGCTCCAGGTGGTCCCTGGTCTCATCTATATACCCACATAAGCAGTATTTTTTATCTGGACAGTCTACACCAAACCTGCTCAGACGATCTCTAGTGCGTAGTCGGTTACAGATCATCTTATATAGACTTATGGAGTTCTTAACCGCGCTTCTCCTTTAGTCCAAACCAGATCTGTCCAGTCCACGTCCAGATTTCTGCTCCTGATTTGATTGAAGGCCTTCCGAAAGCAGAAAGTGCCTTTATTTATTTTTTTCCACATCGAGTAATCCTCCGTGCCCAACCCGTCTATCTCCACCTCTCGAATATCAACCGCATGAGCGGCCTCTATCAACCAACCATGTAAGTTCTATGCTCCCTCCTGGATAAGACAATTAACCTGTTTAGTATATCCCCTTATCTCATATCGTGCCATCCCTCTCTATCAATCAAGCTGGTATGGTTGATCCAAGGCTCATGCCACAAACTAGTCTGATTTCCAGAACAAATAACCCTAGTAATTCTAGGTTTAACCAAGTTTCTCAACCCCAGGAGCATTTTAACCGTCACTGAGAAGTTGTTATGGCAGACCATAAATCTCCCTTAGGAAAGTACCTCCCCTGATCCAATATACCCAGATAGATTTGACAGAGAAAAATCTCCAGAACAGTTTGTAGGCAACTATTTTCCTAAGCATAGTAAGCGACCTCAACTCTACACCCCCCTCTTTCTTGGGCCGGCACAATTTCTCTCAACTGATCGCATGAATTTTTCATTTTCAAAAAAAATTAGCACACATATGTTCTATCTTAAGAATAGTAGCTAAATGGATCATGATAGCTTGGAGCCAGTAAAAAGTAATAGCTGAAATGACTGCCCTGATGAGTTCTATCTGGACCCCAAACGACAGGATCTGAGCCTGCCATCCTGCCAACCTAGATTGAGTGTAGTTTAGGACGCCCTTGCAATCTGCTTAAGTTGCCTGGTTGATTGACAGAGGTAGCCCTAAAATATTTAACCGAAAGAGTACCCTCAGAAATCTCCATCTTCCCCAACCAACTCTCCTTATCTCTGCAAGTCATGTTAAGGAATATCTGGCTCTTATTTTTGTTCAGCTGTAAGCCAGACCACCTTTCCAGTTTATCCAAAATCCTCCTAATAACCTCAATTTTTCTATCGAAAGGCTCCATAAATACTAATAGATCATCCGCATAAATCAAATGAGAAACAACATGATTCGTCTTCTTAAACAGCGGAGTGATATCTCCCTGTATGACCGCCTCGTCTATCAAGCACGAGAGAAACTCCATCACAATGGCAAAGAGGTAGGGTAAAAGCGGATCTCCCTATCTAATACTCCTGAAACACTTGAAGAAGCCTTCCGGCTGATCCGGGATCAGAATCGAGAAAGAGGGGGTGCAGACACATTCCCTCACCCTGTCCATCCACCAGGTGTCAAATCTTATGTACAACATAATATGGTATAGGAAGTCCCGGTTGACAAAGTCATAAGCCTTCCTAAGATCCAATTTGAGACAAGCTTTATTTTTTTCTTGCTTGTTGAAATCTCTTACCAGTTCGTGGGCTAGCAAGCAGTTATCTGAGATCAACCTGCCTTTGATAAAAGCAGCTTGGTTATGAGATATCAACTCTTGCATAATTGGTCACATCCGATCGCACATCAAATGACTAATAATCTTATACAGGAAATTACAGCACACAATATATAGTACCCCGCTCTGTGTTACACTATGTACAAGAGATATCATTTTTCTAGCTCGAGCGGAAGCCTTCATGAAGAGTTTTCCGATCGAAACATGAGACGATTGATCTTAGTGAGTAGGCAGAACCTCATTCTCTTATTCTTGCACTCCTTAATAATGAATCTGAGTTTTCTTCTGCTTGTTCTAAGAAGATAGTTTTATAAGAAGAATGATAGAACCTGCCTCTGCATGCTTAATAAGAGAACTCGTATTTCTTATCATTGAAACGAACTATTGCCATGCTAAGTCAAGATAGAAATGATTGCATGCTAAGTTACACGAACACCGCTATCAAACGAACTATTTTATGCTAATAAGAAGAATAAAAGATATTGAACTTGTTCCTTCTGTATATGCTAAGTAAAGTTAGTATTTGCATGCTTAGTTATAAAAGAGATAAAATAACTGCTACCATGCTTGTTTAAATGAAAACTGCTTGCATGTTCCTTATCATACTAAAAGAGATAGAATTGCATACTATATTTATAGAACTGTTTTTGCATGTTACTTGTTAAAAGAACTAGATTGCTTGAACAAGTTTTATTGATCGCACTGTAAAGAGATAGAACTGAATGAATAGCTTAAACTATTGTATTGAGACTAATAATCTACCCTGAGGCTAGAAGTCCTTATTTACGTGAGGGTGTGGCTATTAGGCAAGAGAATTGAGAGCTCTGACTCTATTGCTTGATCGAATGCTTGCTTGTTCATGAACATGTGTATCATATTGTCTTTATCTGATAGAAGAGTATTCATGCATCGGTCTGACAACTTGTGCATAAAGTTTATCTCTCGAGCGGTTCCTGGGGCACTAGGAATTGTTCTGCCTGGGAGAGATCTGGAACACCCTGAGGCTAGAAGTTCTTATTTACGGGATGGTGTAGATTTTAGTGTAGTGTCGAACCATGAGTCTCGGCTGCTATTTTGAGCATATTTTAGTGCATAGCAACCATGTGTCTCAGCAGCTATTAGCCGATCTGTCATTAGTGAGATGTGCTTGTACGTCCCACCTACTAATCATAGTTTTCATGGGCCATCATATAGTTAGGGCACATGCTAGGCTAGCCTTCTTGCATACCTAACTGTTTGATACAGAGACGGGCAGAAAATAGAAGCATATTATATATGCAAATTGTTATTAACTTGTATGTCTGTTGCAGGGATAACCGTCCGACGAAGGGTAAGAATCACCGATACGTGATGTACTCATTAGTGCATTGTTCTTGCTTTCTTATATTTCTCCTAGACTTGCACGTTAAACTTGATTATGTTGTTGCCTTGAATTGAAATGGATAGACCACTAAAGATAGTTTATGTTCCTAAGAGAGATGAATATGGCTCACGAAATATGATGTGCACCGCATGATAGAACACTGCCACTATTTTAAGCTAGAATGTATTGAATATGAAAATTGTTTTCAAACACATATTTTTGAAAGATGTAAACTGACTCTGACCCTGTGCTGCATGAAATGAACATAGATAAAAGTAGCAAGAGCACTAGTAATGTAATATTTTGCCACATGCTTACTTAATGTTGGTTTCAGGGAGTGTTGCTTCTGTTCGTTGATTTTATACTCACCAATATTTTTTTCAAAGTGCTGACCCACCAACAGTTTGCTTGTTCTCAGGTGCTGGATCGTCCGAGGAAGCGATAGTCGAGCCTCGTCCCTAGGACCCAAAAATTTAGAGTCGATGTCTTGAGCCGTATCGAGATTGCTTTGAGCTGCTTTTGTATAAAGGGATGTAATGTATAAAACGATGTTATTGTATCGAGAGAAAGAGAGCTTGAATGAATTATAATCTCGGCCAAGTGCCACTTGTAACACATATTAATTATCAATAAAGAGCTTAATTTCTTATGCCATTGTGTTCTTTACTTTTTTGCAATATTGTGTCGCTGCTCCCGTCTTGAATAGCTTACTTACCCTTGTTCAAAGCTTTGGCCTTGTACAAGCTCAGCTTAGGCTTGCACGGTATCACGTCCATGCAAGGACGATCGGTCCTACAAGGACCCAAGTGAGGACGAACGGTCCACTGCGGGATCGGGGCATGACACAATAGGCCTAAAGTCCCCTATAGAGGAATGAATTATAATCTCGGCCAAGTGCCACTTGTAACACATATTAATTATCAATAAAGAGCTTAATTTCTTATGCCATTGTGTTCTTTACTTTTTTGCAATATTGTGTCGCTGCTCCCGTCTTGAATAGCTTACTTATCCTTGTTCAAAGCTTTGGCCTTGTACAAGCTCAGCTTAGGTTTGCACGGTATCACGTCCATGCAAGGACGATCGGTCCTACAAGGACCCAAGTGAGGACGAACGGTCCACTGCGGGATCGGGGCATGACACAATAGGCCTAAAGTCCCCTATAGAGGAAGCTCCCTCTACCTTAGCAATCAGTACCACAAATTTTGGGTTTAGCTCCTTAAACAGTTTATCCGATTCAAATAATTCTCTGATAGCTTCCAGTATATCAAATTTGAGCAAACTCCAGTGGTTCTTGAAGAAAGCAACGCCAAAACCGTCCGTCCTCGAAGATTTATTCTGGTCCGCCTTCTTGACAATTAGTTCAATCTCATCAATAGTAACAGGCTGCCGCACTACTTGATTACCATGACCTGTAACCAGTTTCTTAAACACATAATAGGGAAAGATAGCCGGATAGTGGGTCTGATTCTAAAGCTCCTGGAAAAAAGTGGTCACTTCATCACTCTA
This sequence comes from Iris macrosiphon, assembly GCA_036927795.1. NCBI lineage: Eukaryota > Viridiplantae > Streptophyta > Magnoliopsida > Asparagales > Iridaceae > Iris > Iris macrosiphon. The sequence continues at coordinate 43,624,381 of JAYESA010000020.1, forward strand.
TCCGCCTCCTCAATAGTAGCCCCGTTAGCGTCAAGCAAGCCGTGTATGGCATTTCGGTGCTGTCTAGCTTTCACCGTGGCATGGAATTTTTTTGAACATCTATCACCATCTCTGAGCCAATTGCATTTGGTCGGTTGTCTAACATGGACTTCATCTAGGAACCTCTCCCTGCATAGTAGGTCCTGAAGAGCAACTTTCTCTCCATTGAGATCGTCGTTGAAGGGATCATAGTGGACTCTCATTTGGATGGCGGCAAGGTTCTCTTCAAGCTCCTGAAGAGTCGTTGCGAGGTGCTCTCTATTCCAAGTCTTAAGTCGTTGTTTGGTGCATTTAAGTTTGGACACAACCTAAAAATGGGCAGTACCACCCACTGTGGAGTTCCAGCCTAGTTGAACTACTTTCTCGTACCCCTCCTTATGACTCCACGCATTATTAAATCTAAAAGGTCTTCCTTTGAAGAATGACTGTTCCGCCAATCTGATAACAATAGGGGAATGGTCACTGCTGCCAGGACCTCAAGCCAACGACCATTGCAAAGAGCACGGTCTAATTGAATGAAGATACGATTGCGGATAGCTCGATTATTCCACGTCCAGATGTGGCCCGATTTATCCATACAAGTAAGTCCAGATGATAAGATGCAACTTTAAAATTCTGCCAGAATAGCTTCCTGAACAGGGCATCCCCCTTTCTTTTCATTGGCATGCATGATAGTATTGAAGTCTCCCACCATGAGTATAGGCAGTCTGTCCCCTACCATGTTGTTGTTGACGGTGATTTCTCTCAACAATCTCCTCCGCTGAGTCCGATCGTTTTGTCCATAAATCGCTCCAGACACAATTTCAATACCACCCATGTTGATAAATTTAATGGTAATCAATTGATCCGAGCGGTGGACAAGTTCTCCTTTCCAAACTCTGGTGTCCCACATAACCCACACACGGACCATATCTCCATACTCTAAATTGTGGACAAATTTCCAGTGCACCGGAGTTTTCCTCTTGATCTTCGATGTCGATTTGAGTTTAGATTCTAATATATATATATATATATATATATATATATATAGGTGTCACATTGTCATGCAGCAACATTACACGAAATTGATATCCCTGGAGCATCGAATCCATGCTTCCTACTCTAAAGTCATATATGTATCCTTGCCTCAGTATAATTGGTTCTTTTCTCTCCTATTTGATCATAGGAAGCTTCTCTCTATAGCAAAGATCTCAATCACTTAATTATTTGTTGTCTAAACCTTTGGCATGTACAAATTAGTGTTGGATAGTACGTTGAACCCGAGATAGAAGAAGAAAATTGAGATACGGCTCTTTCGATCCATAATAAGAAAATATTTACCAAAGTCTATTGGTATCTAAGCCTTGGTTTAATCTACACAAACAAACAAGACAGGTCAGTATTGATCAATCTATCTAGTGTTGAACTTGTGCATAGTTTTTTGTCACATTAGCAGCTGTTGTTTCTTATGTTGAAATTCCATAGTTGACCTAAACACTAAAATACCAACTATTCATGAAGGTCAACAGCTTCCAAGTCACATGATCCAACAACTTGACGTATGTATATATTGTTAATACTGGATCGGAATTTGTTGCACTACATGTCCTTGTCTTCGCGAGAGAGATCCCTTCTTATAATATGTTCCTGCATGCGAGTTCATTGACTTCCAATTCATTCCTCCCGATAACAACATCACCCCTTTGATAGAAGAAGAAGAAGAAGAAAAAAAGAAAAAGAAAAAAGAAAGGTGAACCATGTCCATATTGAAGGAGAGGATTAAACACATAGATCTCTCCCTCAATTTACATGATGGGGATAATGATCGTGCCGAAGCTATGGAAGAAGAAAAAGCAGCAGAGCACGATCGTGGCGAAGACCAACGAGATCGAAAGAGCGACGACGGGGAGCGGAAGGAGAAAGAAGGGCAAAGAGAAAAGAACTCCATGCAAAATATTTTGGTGTCACCAGAGGTAACTATATAATTCCTGGTTGAAGTACTCAATAATATTGTCTATGAAGAATATATATATATATAGCAAATTTGCATCCTGGCCAGTTGGTTTCGCTAAAGGCGGAGATGAATCAATTGAAGGAGGAGAACCTGCTCCTGCGACAAGCTGTCGACCATATCACGAAGGACTACTGCGAGCTAAAGAAGAAGTTTGAAGCTATCAAGCACCAGGAGCAACCAAAGGTACACGCTACTCTTGTGATTAGTCCGTCACTAAGTATCATTTCTGACGGAATATAAACAAAATTTCTAGTAGTATATGGTCAACAAATTTGTTCGCTCATCAAGAAAAAGAAATTCATATATAATTGAAACATATTTCCTATGTGAACTAGAATGACCAATTGTTCATTTCTCCGGGCAAGAATGGATTCGGAGAAGAGATCAACACAAGAAGAAGTAACGTTTTGGCGACGAAACGCTCGCTCGTATTCGAGGTCGATGAACCTGGTTCGGAGTCCAATCTGGGCTTGTCCCTAGGGTTGATGCAAAGCCAAGTTCCTGGCTCGATTGAGATTGAACCGCCGGTCGTCGTCGACGAGGACAAAGGGAAGGGGAGCTGGATGGTAGATGGGAGCAAGTGCCATCAGATGCCTAGAGACCTTGCTGGGATCACAAGTCACAGCATTAATCCAGCAAGCAGGAAAGCTAGGGTTTCAATCAGGACGAGGTGCCAAGGTCCAACTGTAAGTTTATTTGCACGTGTTTAAGGTTTTAATTTGGCAAGTGGAAATGTTTCTATGTTTAACATGATTAGAGCATCTGCAGATGAATGATGGATGCCAGTGGAGGAAATATGGGCAGAAGATTGCTAAAGGGAATCCATGTCCGAGAGCGTATTATCGGTGCACTGTCGCCCCCGGATGCCCTGTCAGAAAGCAGGTAGGACAAATATTTTCCACCTTAAAGTACAAATTTATTTTTCTATGTTGTACAAATACAAATACAAATACAAATACAAAATATAAAATATACACATTTTAAATAAGGATATTTTAGCAAATGTTCCCATTACAAATATGGAAACTAGCATATACTCCTACTTATTTTAAAAACAAGCAAATGTCCCTATTCCTTTGTATATAATATTTAAAATTTTAAGTTATACCATCCACTATTTAATCAAAATTTTGATTGTTTTACTCATAATGGGAGTATTTGCTAGTTTTTTAAATAAGATGGGGTATATGCTAGTTTTTATATTTATATTGGTGATATTTACTAAAATATTCCTTTTAAATATGTTTGTACGGCCTAGGACGAGAAATTCGAGCCGTTTTGGGCTGGAGTAAAAAAAAAAAAAACCTTTTTTTTTTTTTTAATTTTGAAGCAAAGTGTTGTTGTATGTGGGTTGGATAGTTGGGCTAGGAGATTAGATTCGGTTTAGGTTGAGATTAGTTTGAAGTAATCTGATATTTAGGCTGGGGTGTGGACTGGTAAACCCACTTCAACTAAGAACTTATTGGATGTATCGGACGTAGTGCATCCTTCACATGCCAACCATTATAAATTATCACACATCCTCGTGCAATCCAACGGTTGGGGAGGAAAACGATGCACTATGTCGGGCCCTTCTCCTTCAACCTATACACATAGGTCTGCTTTTGCCCATATTGGACGAACACAAACAGGAATGTAGGTACCGATACGATACAAATACGGACATCATTTTCTTGCGTCTGTGTGGGATTCCTTGTAATCCATTGCTTCTTTTGCATGTTGAATTGCAAGAAATAAAATTATGTGAAGTGAAGTAACTAGCGCAAGCCAATGTTTAATTAGGCTATAATATTCCTCCCTAAAGCAATTAATATTTCATCTTCTCGACAGGTCCAAAGATGCATGGAGGACATGTCGATACTGGTGACGACCTACGAAGGGACGCACAACCATCCACTTCCCGTGGGTGCGACAGCAATGGCCTCCACCACCACCACCACCGCAGCCGCAGCAGCAACCTTCATGCTATTATCCTCTGGCGAGAACTCCATGTCCTCCAATGCCGTGCCCACAAATATTGTCAACTCACAAATGCCCATGCCTTCTTACTTAAGCCCCTACCTACTAAATTCCTCTCCTCATTCATCGACTCTGCACAATTTCATAAGCTTGGCAGACTCTTCTAGACTCTCCTCCCATGATCACCAAGCACCAAATTTCTTTAGCTACTCAGTTAGTGACGGCGGTCGTGAGGAGAGCCAATGGCCGGGGGGAGCAAAGAAAGCAGCAAGGTTTCTTGACAAGGAGAGGGCTTTGGGAGGAAATGGTGCCGTTAGCTCATCCATCAAGAAGGATAGTACTCATGAGAGAGATGCATCCGAACCTAGTTGATTTCATATATAATGCACGCGCAAGGATGGGGGAGAGGAACTATAGCTAGTAATTAAGTATTGGCTTTGGATGCTCAATTCATTATTTGTGCTTGGAATTCAATTGGCTTTTTATAAAGAAACTGTTTGCATTAATTGCCATGTGGCTCTTACGCCCATCTCAAGGTTGATCCATTGATCACCCTTTTTGTCTGTTTATTTTTCTAATAGGATTTATATCCCATGCACCATCTGTGTAAATTTTGGACTGTATCTACATCTAAAATTTCTTTCTAATAGTATATTCTTTGAGTCTAGACTTACTAATTTGCATCTAAATACCCTAAATTAACTTTACAATACTCTCAAGGTTTTTTGTAGTAATTTTTTTTTATCAACTATTGGATCGTTAGAAAGTTACTATATAACTATCACTAATGGACCGTCATATTTGTTGTCAAGACTTAAAAATTTTGAAATTTTTTGAAGACAAGCACGTGTCATCGCTACAGTTAAGTAATTATGAAGTTGATCTCGAAAAGTTCAAAATATTTAGTTGATAATAAAAATTGTTGTAGAATAACAAAGTTTGAGGATATTAGATACAAGTAAAAAAACAAAAACAAATTTCTTTAGATAGAAAAAGACAAAAATTCATAACCTATGACTTTTTTATTTACAAAAAAAAATGCCATATTCTCATGGGGTTTTCCTTGATTTCAAAAAAAATGTCACATGAATTGGCGTTTATAGAAATTTTGACATTATTCTCCTATATGCTTTCAAAAAGTATTCTCAATTTGAACTGATTTTTATAACTAGATTTTGCCAAATAGCTTTTGGTGATTATTTTTCTTTAATATGCAGAAGAATCCATAATAAGCAATTCCAATGCCATCCGTAATCTCCTCTCTCTTTCTCAAGCCATATTTAGTCATGTCGTCTTAATATACTCTTAGTACAATAGAATACACATGAATAGTGTGAAAACAATATAAATATGAACCCACCAATGTGGAGTTTTGGGTATAGTGACAAATACTCTAAAATTATATCAAAACATCACAATTTAAAATATTTATCACTGTTATTTCCATATTAATATTGAAATTCTTAAATATTCGGTTACACTTTTGTAAACTTTTATATGGGTCGGACCGAGTCACTCCAGTTAGGAGATCTGATTCGGGTCAAACTTATTGAGAAAATCCAAATCCAATCCCACAACATGAGAAAACTTGGACTGGGTTTAATCAAGTTGGATTTGGTTTGAATCTGGCCCGGGTTCGAGTTGACCCTAATTTTGTCAAAGCCTCATAGCAATAGTGACTAGTAGGTGGAAACAAAACACATCATGGCTGGGTAGGTTGGATCCCACATGGAAGCAGATTATTCCTTCCAGTTATGGTGGAAGTTGAAGAAAAAAATAACGCAGCTTTACAGACCGCGGTTTCAATTGCGGCTGAAACCGCGGACATGTGTCTGGACCTGATTGGCCCGGGCGTTTATTGCCTACGTTAGCGGGAGAGGGGGGGCTGAGGTCAGTAATTTTACTCTGGCCAATCGCGCGCTGACACGTCGCATTTTCGGTTTTTCTTTCGGGCTGTCAAGTGTTTTTGGAAAAAAAATAGAAAATTTACTATACAGAAAATATTTTAAATAAATTACCTAAAACGAAACAATTTTGAAAAAAATTAAAATCACGAAAGCTTTCGTCATCCTACATGGCAAAAGTCAGCATGTAATATTTTAAATTCAGCATGTCATATTTTCGCCAATCGATCGCCAACTGAGTAGACAAAAATTTGACAAGTATGGTTTGACCGCGGTTTTAGAGGGTGGGTGGTTTAATAGGGTGGGTGAGAGAGAGGTTTAATGTTGGTTTGTCGGATGATGGTTAAGGATTGTTTAATAGTGTGGGTTGTATAAGGAGGGAGGAAGGAGGAGGAAGTAGTGAACCCACAGAAGAGGGAAGAGTGGTGTCGTATTGGAGTGGACTGGAGGAGTAAGTAGAGAAGTAGGAGTAGAATCAAATTTGCAGGTGCAAGAAGAAAGGTTTGTTTTATAATATTTTTATTTTTATTTTTTAAATAATTTTTTTGGTTTTGATAATTAGTATTAATTCTAATTCTAATCCTAGCCATAATTATAATTTTAATCCTCATCCTCGTAGTCGTAGTCATTTTAATCATAACAATTGTAATTCTAATCCTCATCCTAGTAGCCATAACCATTTCTGTAAGGATATTATTTTTAAATATATTAGAAAAATCGAAAGTAGTTTTGGAAAATATTCTGTCATGTCCCAGAATCAGATTACTAGAAAGCAGAACTGACAAGGCCAGCTACGTATACTTAGAGCACTCTGGTACTCCGTATATACGGTGAAGCTGTAAGACATGAGGGGTCACTACTACAAACCAACAGTCAAGCCTAGGTCCAACAACCCTAGTGTCTCAATCACAAGAACAACAGAAATAATAACAAAATGTAAGATCAGCTAAAATATAATAGTAAAACATCCCAAACTATAATATACAGATGATCATGAAGCTAGTGAACACAAAATGAATAAAGTAGCCAGAATCTGAGTCATACATGATCAACCCTAGGATATGTCAATCATGCTAATGCCCGTAGGCTAACTAATCAAACCAAAACACGAGCTAAACACGTGCTCAGTGGCTAAACGCCCACAAAATAGAATGTATATAAGGGTGGGGAAGTAAGAAAATGCACTCAAGCGGTCCGGTGCTCCTGGTGGCCACCATCCTCAGGAAAGTACGGAAGATCCTTCGGTGCTGCTACTAGATCTGGCCATACAAAATCAGTGGGATCAGACCCCCAAATAGCAAGTACCACAAAGGAAACCAATCTAGGAACTTAAACCAACAACAAGCAATACAAATACTGGAAAGTAAAGACTGAATGTAAAAGATCTTATGATAATAAATACTGTAAAACCTACAATGAGACATATCTGGATCTGATAATCAATAAGAAAATAATAAGTACTGAAAGTAAAGATAGTCATGTGAATCCTAGACTAACCATCAACCATCAATCACGGCAAATCACATAAGTACGGCTTGATATTTTTAACTAACTAGGGTTATCACAATCATAATGACTAAAAACTATAATGCAATGCGATGCTAGAGTTCATTCTGATCTCATGTCCCTACAGTCCGTCCGGGATATCCTTACACATAACCAACTGGATGCTCCTCAAGATACGTCACAATATAAATCACTTGATACTCCTCAAGATAACAGTACGAATAACCGGGACTGCATGCAATCTAGAAAAATCTCTAGCCATGTACTCAGTGAATCTCTAATATTTAACCCCTAGCAATTTCTTGTATGAATCCGGGTGTGGCATTCCGTAGTATCTATCCTAGACATGATGTAGACAAATCAAGTTCTAATAGTAATATAAACATGTTTAATATATATTGCACATACGGACTCATGTATGCTATGACAATAACCAAGCTACGTGTAATCAAGTGAAACCATGTCAATCCAGACGAAGCCAAGTGAAACCATGTACAACAATATGAAGCCATGTCCATCCAGACGAAACCAAGTAAAACCAAGTCGAGCCATGTCCGATAAAGCCATATAAAGTCATGCCAAATCAAGTCCAGTCAATCATGTCATCACGTGTAGCCGGGCAAAGCCGGATAAAATCGAGTAAAGCCAAGTCAAGTCCAGTCATGTCATCTGAAGCCATGTAAGTTCATGTCCAAATCAGGTCAAATTATCGCGTCTCCAAGAAAAAGCCAGAAGTTTCAACATAAAATCACGAAAAATCAAGAATTCCTAAAGAAAGAGCACGATCGGTATATCGCCGATATAGTCCAGTACACCGTTGGTACACCGGTCCAGAGATAAAAAAAATACAGCAAGTTCTAGATTTAAAAAAATTAGTATATCGTCGGTATACTGTAGTATACTATCGGTATATCGTTCCAAGTAGGTAAAAAGTGTAAACCCCCTGATTTTTTAAAATTTTATTATATTTACTATTTTATTATTGGTATTATATAATTATTGAGATTAAGGAAAAAAATTCATTATTTTTAGCTAATTAGAAATATATAAATAGATTTATTAACTTGTATAGTTAATTATGTATATTTAATTAATTACAAATATTATACAAAAAATATATTTTTGGGTATACAACTATTATTAGAATATTGTAGGAATTTTCTGGAAATTATTTGGGATCCAAACCTATTTTTAATGGCTAAATATATATACATACATATAGATATAATAATTATTATATCAACCCAAACCCTAAACCTGAAACCCACAGACCCGTACCCACCCGTTCACACCCATTCCCTGCTACAGTAACTCTCTTTCCCCCGACACTTCGGCTTCAGAAACCGTCCGCTACAGTAACCCCCAACACCCCTTCGGGTCCTCTCCCAAAACCTACCGCTCTTTTCCCCTTCCTAAACCCCCTCACTCCCTATATATACATCCCCAGACCACCCCATCAGCCACACTTCTCCTCGCCGTCCAGACGAACGTCGTCGACCACCGCCGACGTTGTCACACGGCTATTGCCGCCGCGAAGACCCGCCAAATCCCGAGCAGTAGAGCTAAACGAGGTACCCTTCTACCCATCTCATTTTCTTCTTGCACAGTAATCCAAACAGCGAACCGTCGACTCCTATGTGAATAACGCATGACCCCCATGAACCATGTGTAAATAGTTTAGTTTATCGTGTCCTTTATTAATCGCAAATCACGATCCAAAATTAAGAAAAACTTGATTGCGGGATCATAAGAAACTGTCCCAACACCCCATTTTTCAAAGCCATTTTCTTTCAAACCAATGAACCAAAATTCGAATTTCTTTTTCCAAATTAAAGACAACATAACCAAGATTTAATCTCTTTAATTAGTTTAATTTATTGTTAATTTATCTGCTAATTATTCAGGGTCAAAATCTGTTAAAAACTTGATTTCGTAAAACTAAATTTTCTCGATACGGGGTACGACCCGCCAAACGAGGCGACTTCGTCGTATAAAGATTTTACCGAAAGGTGCGTATCCTCAATACGGATGTGTAAAATTTTACAAAACTTGATTTGGATATGCGTGCACACCGGAATCAACGCATATCCATCGAAAAATACCATATCGACATATTTTGACACTTGTCATAACTTCGTGTGTGCTTGTCGTTTTGCAACAAAACTTACGCTATCAGATTCACATCGTTACGCTGCTCCCTGACCCAAGTTTGGTTTAATTCTGAGAACGTTAACGAAATACCATTTTACGGGACCTACGGTTCCACTTGACTGGTGATTTCGAGAGCGGCTCATCAAAATCCAGTTCTGGACGTTTCATTGGGTTTATATCATTGTTCTAGACTCGTAGACACTAAGTTTGCTAAATTTGGAGAACTTAATTTTTAGCATATTTTTTGGTGCAAAATGGGCCACATGTGGACCTCGCTTTGACCCAAAACAGTCAATTATGCCCATGTGTCCAAATTAGACTTATGTGTAGTCAATCCTAGCTATTTCAAGTATTCTGAGAATCATGGTGATATTTGTTTTGGCATCCGAAGGCGTACTTGGAGATTCCACTTTTACAGGAGCAGTTGACGGAGTTCAGAGCCCAGGCATGTGTACCTTGCCAACTTGTAGTAAATATTGTTATATTATCGACTTGTGTTTCTTTTTATATAGTCTTGTGATGTGCCTGTTTAACCTAGGACCGTGAGACGTTGCTTAGCGTCCGAACATGATTCGGGTGTCGACGCAGTACGCGGAGTCGAGTAACGTCACTTAGAGAGTTGGTACCACGATCCTATTTTGCGTGCTTGTTTTATTAAGTATACTATACCATAGGACACTTGACACCATTTCATATGACATGATCTTTCTTGAGTTATTCATGGTGATTCTGTATAGGTTTGCAGGATTCGTGATATGAGATTTGCATATATAGAGATATCATTATGACTCGTTGTACTAGCTAGAGGTCATAATCTTGCGTGTTATGGACATGAGACATCGTGGACATGAGACTTGAGGTTATATTGTGTGGGAAGAGACACACCATACTATAGACTGGTGTTATATATATATATATATATATATATATATATATATATATATATATATATAGAGAGAGAGAGAATAAGGGAGGTGGGGTGGCACCTCACTCTCAAAACAAGGGTGGCGGTGATGTGGCACAATCACAACCACACAAACGAGGGGAGGGGGTTAAGTGCAATTTTCCAATTATGAAATGTGTGGTTGAAATTGTGCCACGTCACCGCCACCCTTGTTTTGGGAGTGAGGTGCCATCTCACCTCCCTTATTCTCTCTCTCTCTATATATATATATATATATATACTGTACTATACTATACTATACTATACTATACTATACTATACTATACTATACTATACTACTAGAAGTGCCTTAGACTCTGTCTCAGATCTTTGGCACATATATTGAAGTCGTGATACTATTTGCTTTGGCACATATACTGGATTCGTGATACTACTTGCTGCTATGGGCTCCCCGATACAGAGTCTGTTGTGGTTTTATCCTGAGTACGAATGATGCTCTCACGTGCATATCACTTAGATGGTTACATTAGTTTACCCTTTAGTATGTGGCATTATACTATTTTACTTTGGCATGTTGTTTCTTGTACCTTGTTATGTCCCTCTGAGGACCTGATCCCTTGCCAGTTTTGCAGCATAGACTGTTGTGGAGCCTGCCTGGAGTTTCTAATGTGTGTTGCTTTGTCTTACAAGCATTGGTGCCAGGTACTTATATTAGTTCTTCCGGAGTTATGGTTATTATTTATATTATTTATTCATCTGCTGATGTAGCCTAGTTTTATAGACTCATATTCCTTTCTCGAGTCTATTCAAGCTTATGTGTTACTGGACAGCCAACTTTAGCACATGTAGTTCATTCTTGATATTTTGTTCTTTATGTGGATGAGACATAGATATTTTTAGTATTCTTAGATAATTATCCTTATTATACAGCTTATACGTATTCGAGTAGGACCAGAGTCTGGTTGAATGTGTAGCTGGCATGTTATGTATTCCTAGTCCTACGTATTTTAGGACTGGGGCGTTACATATTTTTGTGGTAGCCCATGCAGGTCTTGATTAAATTATTTTGGTTACTTTTCAATACCAAGCGAGCCTGTAATCAGGATTAGTAGTATTAGTATCTCAATCCATAATTGATTTGAAATTTTTTTAGCATTTGATTATCGCCCTTGGACTTCATAATTGTACTCTTTTATTCCCCTCGACATCCTTATTATTGTTTATCATCTCTCCTTATTTTAAAGAGATTGACGTTCGTGCGCGGTGTTTCCTTCAGAAATAGATCCTTGTTAAGGCGGAAAAAGACATGCTGGCTATAAATTTTGAGAAGACGGTTACCCTTAGTAGGATAGGTAGATAAGTTATTCCTATATGCTAGAACTAGTGTAGATTGTTAGCATGAGATTTAATATAGTATTAGAGGCCTAGAACTAATAAAACCTTACATTTGCTTAAAGTATCAGCAATTTGGAAGTATTAGAAGTTAGAAAGATAGTTTGATTCAAATATACTGGAATACTTTATGAAATACATAGCTAGATGCTAGGAATCATATGTGGATCATGATGGTGATACAAGAAATTATATTATGACCTTAAGAAAATGGAACCTTACGTAGCAGGCCATAGTGGTTAAATCTCTAGTTGTCTTGTGACTTTTAGTATCAAAATTAGATCTTATGACCCTCTTAAATTATTGATGACTATAGGTATGGACTAAATAGATAGGTAGATTGCTAGACCAAATATTTGAGTAATTAGATAACTCAAGTACTAAAGTATAACTTTCAAAGTCAAACTAGATGTACTTGATTAATTGGGTTGTCAGTGTTAATTGAACAAGTAAAGTTCCACCCTTGATTACTTGGGTATATAAGCTATTATCTGTGATAGAGCAAATATATTGAAGGATGAGAGTCTTGATAGATGTTATAGTCTTGAGTTAGATAGTGAATTGCTTATAATAGATAACAAGCTATAACAAGATGGTAACCAGGTAGTTTGGATAAAGGGTATACATGGAATAAACAAGGTGAATGGATTATGATATGGACTTGAGGGATAATAATTTTAGTATTTATGAACTATAATGCTTTTGAAATTTTTAAGAATTTAGTGCGAGTAGAAATTGTTGATCAGTCTCGAAGTGATACGAACTTCAAAAAATTAAACATAGGTTCAGAATCACATACTGACTTGATGGTTATTCTGTAGAGGATTATCACAAGACCCTTAGAGTATAGATTACACCTGGTAGCGAAGTGTAAATGGAAGATAGAAGTCTTATATGAATGATAGCTGAATATTATGGGATATACATAAACTGATTAGGGCCAGGAATTTAGACTTTTGACTAATAGGGTATGAGCCTAACTGGACCTACTTCACACAAGAACCAGTTGTTATGCCCAAGTATACACTCTCATGCTCCATATAGACTCCACAACATTCATGGCATACCTCCTTCTAGAAATCTTATACTTAAATATTCAATTTCGTTGCAATTAGATTAAATTGTACATCAGCAACCCAATTACCCTAACCACCAATATACTCGTAGCCCACTCAAACCAAACAACGTCCATGACACTAGTGTTGCATTAAGTTGAGCCATTGAACTCTCTACACAAGGTTAATCACCTTGACAAGATTTGTGATAAAGTATTCCTCGGTACTATTTCACCCTAGTTGTATTTGGCAATGATATTTCCTATTGTCTTGTAGACTCATGACCTAATTAGAAGCAAGAAGAACTGGTAGAACTTTCTTTATAGATTTATTGACTCATTAATGCCATGGTAGTACCTAGATTTTTTTTGATAGGCTGTGACAATGGTCACAAAATCCTTACCATCTCGTATCCCTCCTTGAAGTTAGACTTTCTAAAAATCCTTAGAAATATGATCATGACTATAGTTCCTACGGCCAACTTCATTCTTATAAGTTGGGTAGTGCCTTGATTAAGTGTACCCTTATTCTTATAATGCGATGTCAAACTAGGACTTCATTTGGTAACTGCGTCCCCCATCTTTTGATAAACAAGTGCGACCTTGCTTAACTAAAATCTTTTCTACCATGTTTATTTTTTTATTTCGAGGACGAAATTTTTATAAGTTGGGTAGATTGTAAACCCCCTAATTTTTTTAAAATTTAAAATTTTATTACTTTTACTATTTTATTATTGGTATTATGTAATTATTGAGATTAAGAAAAAAAATTATTATTTTTATCTAATTAGAAATTTATAAATAGATTTATTAACTTGTATAGTTAATTATGTATATTTAATTAATTACAAATATTATACAGAAAATAAATTTTTGGGTGTACAACTATTATTAGAATATTTTAGAATTTTCATAGAAATTATTTGGGGTTCAAACATATTTTTAATGGCTAAATATATATACATTCATATAGATATAATAATTATTATATCAACCCAAACCCTAAACCCTAAATCCAAAACCCACAGACCCGCACCCACCCGTTCAAACATATTCCCCGCTAACATAACTCTCTTTCCCCCGACCCTTCGGCTTCAGAAACTGCCCGCTACAGTAACCACCAACCCCCCTTCGGTTCCTCTCCCAAAACCGACCGCTCCTTTCCCCTTCCTAAACCCCCTCACTCCCTATATATACATCCCCAGACCACCCCATCAGCCACACTTCTCCTCGCCGTCCAGATGAACGCCGTCGACCACCGCCGACATTATCGCACGCCTCACGCCGCCACGAAGACCCACCCAAATCCCGAGCAGCAGAGCTAAACGAGGTACCCTTCTTCCCATCTCCTTTTCTTCCTGCAAAGTAAACCAAACAGCGAACCGTCGACTCATATGTGAAGACCGTATGACCCTCATGAACCTTGTGTAAATATTTTAGTTTATCGTCTCCTATCTTGATCGCAAATTGCGCTCCAAAATCAAGAAAAATTTGATTGTGGGATCATAAGAAACTGTCCTAACACCCCATTTCCCAAAGCCGTTTTCTTTCAAACTAATGAACCAAAATTCGAATTTCTTTTTCAAAATTAAAGACAATATAACCAAGATTTAATCTCTATAATTAGTTTAATTTATTGTTGATTTATCTGTTGATTATTTATCATTCAAATATGTCAAAAACTTGATTTTGTAAAACCAATTTTTTTATACGGAGTGCGACCCGCCAAACGAGGCAATTTTGTCATGTAAGGATTTTACCGAAATACGTGTATCATCAACGCGAACGTATGGGATTTCGTGAAACTTAATTTGGACGTGTGTGCACACCGGTATGTATCGGTCAAAAAATACAGTATCGACATATTCTAACACTTGTCATAACTTTGTGTGTGCTTGTCATTTTGCAACAAAACATACGCCATCGGATTCACAATATTACGTTGGTCCTGTGACCCAAGTTTGGTTCGATTCTGAGAACGTTAACGAAACACCATTTTACGGGCCCCATGGTTCCACTTAACGGGTGATTTCGAGGCCGGCTCATCGGAATCCAATTCTGGATGTTCTGTTGAGTTTGTATCATAGTTCTGAACTCGTGGACACTAAGTTTGCTAAATTTGAAGAACTTTATCTTTGACATATTTTTCGGTGCGAAGTGGGTTACATATGGACCCCACTTTGACACAAAACTGTCAATTTTGTTCATGTGCCCAAATTGGACTTATGGGTAGTCAATTCTAGCTATTTTAAGTATTCTGAGAATCATGGTGATGTTTGTTTCAGCATCCGAAAGCGTACTTGGAGATTCCACTTTTACTGGAGTAGTTGACGGAGTTCAGAGCCCAAACAAGTGTACCTTGCCAACTTGTTGTAAATCCTGTTATATTATCGACTTGTATTTCTTTTTATATAGTCTTGTGTTGTTCATGTTCAACCTAGGACCGTGAAACGTTGCTTAGCGTCCGAACATGATTCGGGTGTCGACGTCGTACGCGGAGTCGAGTGACGTCACTTAGAGAGTTGATACCACGATCCTATTTTACGTGCTTGCTTTACTAAGTACGCTATACCAGAGGACACTTGACACCGTTTCATGTGACAAAATCATTCTTGAGTTATTTATGGTGATTCTGTATAGGCTTATAGGATTCGTAATATGAGACTTGCATATATAGAGATATCATTATGACTCGTTATACTAGCTAGAGGTCATGATCTTGCGTGTTATGGACATGAGACATCGTGGACATGAGACGTGAGATTACATTATGTGGGGAGAGACATACCATACTATAGGCTGATTATTTATATATATATAATATACTACTGAAAGTGCCTTAGACTTTGTCTCAGATCTTTGGCACATATACTGGAGTCGTGATACTACTTGCTTTGGCACATATACTGGAGTCATGATACTACTTACTGCTATAGGCTCCCCGACACAGAGCCTGTAGTGGTTTCAGCTTCAGTACGAGTGATGCTCTCACATGCATATCACTTAGATGGTTATATTAGTTTACCCTTGAGTATGTGGCATTATACTGTTTTACTTTGGCATATTGTTTCTTGTACCTTGTTACATCCCCCTGAGGACCTGGTCCCTTGCCAGTTTTGCATCATAGACCATTGTGGAGCCTGCCTGGAGTTGTTGATGTGTGTTGCTTACAGGCATTGGTGCCAGGTACTTATATCAGTTCTTCCGGATTTATGGTTATTATTCATATTATTTATTCATCTGCTGATGTAGCCTAATTTTATAGACTCATATTCCTTTCTCGAGTCTATTTGAGCTTATGTGTTACTGGGCGGCCGACTTTAGCACATGTAGTTCATTCTTGATATTTTGTTCTTTATGTGGATTGAGACATAGATATTTTCAGTATTCTTAGATAGTTACCCTTATTATACAGTTTATACGTATTCGAGTCGGACCGGAGTCTGATTGAATGCATAGCTGGCATATTATGTATTCCTAGTCCTACGTATTTTGGGACTGGGGCGTTACAAAAAGTTACTGGAAAATAAAGTTCCATAAATCGGTATACCATCAGCACAGCCCAGTACGTCGTCGATATGCCGGCCAAGACAAATATCTAACAATGTCGGCAAGATCGGTATACCGTTGGTATACTGTATTACACCGTCAGTATGCCGATAGGGTTCACAGAAAAATATCTAAAAATTAAGTCGATCAAAATCGGTATATCGTCGGTACACTATAGTATACCATTGGTATGCCGGTTTCCAAGAAAAATCATGGTTAAGTCAAGTCTGATTTTCGGGACCCAAATCAAACCCCAAAAAATATCAGAACCAAGTCTAATAAGAAGTCAAGTATAGGGTAAGTCTCATATCACAATATGGATCAAATCTTACGGCCACAACTCCGGTACCGTTTTCGTTACCTACTTACCAAAAATGGATGGGATAAGATTCTACCAGAAATCAAAACCGAGATGGTCACTAGGCTAGAAATCACAATATAAACAATAATAATAAAGCAAGCCTAAGCTAAAAAGCAACAACCAAGTTCCAGGAAGTAAAATGACATAAAGCAAAAGAAGTTCACGCAATCGGTAATGTGTACTTGCCTAACGCGAGCTCCCAGCCTAAACCTTTTAATCCACCACCACGAAGGGGTTCAGAAATCATACTCCAGGTCTCAAAACCATGTTTTAAAGCTCGAAAGAAAATGAAGAAAAGAGGAGAGAGAAAGAGAAAGAGAAAGAGAAAGAGAAAGAGAAAGAAGAAAATAAAATATCTAGAGTACTATTTATAGAGAAATATCTCAAAAATATCTCGAAAGTAAAATAAATATCTGTCGGGCGGTATACCGTCGGTATACCGGACAAATAGTAAAGTTTCAATTTTGAAAATTTTTGGGCTTCCTCGAGATCCAATAAAATACAATAACTAGCACAAAAATACGTATCCACATAAAATACGAATACTATGAGACGAGTCTCACATATTCTTAATTTTAGCATGATGAAAAAAATATTTTTACAAAAATCAAAAAAATATAATGTTAGTCATTCTTATAATTGTTAGAATATTATTATTTATGTAATATATTTTTTAATTTAGTATAAAATATAGTGTTATTATTTATGTAATAACAACAAGAAGAAAGAGGGAAGAAGCCAGGAGAAATATATTCGGGTATGTAGGTTAAGTTTTGATAGTTAATATTTTTAATTAATTTTAGCATGTTAATCATTTTTCTAAATAGTTGTATTTAATCATTTTATTTTCGATAGTTAATATTCTTAATTAATTTTAGTATGATGGAAGAAAAACCATTAATTGTAAGTTTAACTTTAGTTATGATCTAATACTACTCCTAACTTTAACTATAAGCATTTTAAATTATACCCTAATCATAACTATTTTGCTAATCCTAAGTAGTTAATATTAGTATTAGTAGTTAGTGTTAGTGTCATTACGTAGTTAGTATTAGTTTTACTACGTAATTAGTGTTAGTATTATGAAATATAAATAGGTTAACCTAACTCTATTATGAAATAATTAGTATTAGTGTTACTACGTAGTTAGTGTTAGTATTACTAGTTAATTTTAGTGTTAGTATTAGTTTTATGCTAGTGTTAATGTTAGTGAAATAATTAATGTTAGTATTGCCCCAGTCCCAAAATACGTAGGACTAGGAATACGTAACATGCCAGCTACACATTCGACCAGACTCTGGTCTGACTCGAATACGTATAAGTTGTATAATAAGGGTAACTATCTAAGAATACAGAAAATATCTATGTCATAATTCACATAAAGAAAAAAATATCAAGAATGAACTACATGTGTTAAATTCGGCCGCCCAGTAACACATAAGCTCGAATAGACTCGAGAAAAAAAATATGAGTCTATAAAAACTAGGCTACATCAGCAAATAAATAAACAATATGAATAAATAACCATAACTCTGGTAGAAATGATATAAGTAACTGACACCAATGCCCGTATGACAAGCGACACACATCAGCAACTCCAAAGGCTCCATAGCCGTCTACGCTGCAAAACTGGCAGGGGACCAGGTCCTCAGAGGAACGTAAAAATGTACAAGAAAATAACAAGCCAAAAGTAAATAATGTAATGAAACCATAATCCAGGGTAAACTATTGTAACCGACTATGTGACATGTAAATGAGAGTATAGACTCGTACCCCGGACTGATACTTACAGACTCATCCGTATGCTAGACAGTACCCTCGAGGCTCCGTGTGGGGGAGCCTATAGAAGGCTAGTATATATATAATCACTTTAGATTTCGCATAAGGAACCCAAAGTCTAGCACATATGTAGATAAGTAATATGTAGAATATGCCCAGAGCACGATGAAGACTCTTTCCTCCCTATGTAACCTCACGTCTCATATCATGACACGCAAGATGATAACCTCTAACTATCAGCACAAGTTATAGTCAATATGTATAACTATAAATATCACTATAGCATGCATCATATAGTCCTATCCAGAGTCTAAACACCACGAACATGTCGAGAAAGACTGTCACATCAATATCGTGCCAAGTGTCCTACGGTCGGATGTGCAAATATCACTACCACATTTCTAGAGTAGGGACATTGTTGTCATTTATAATATTTAGATATATGGTGTTTATATTTACATAATATGTATAATATGATATATTATTATTATTAATGATATGGGTTAGAGGACTAGACTTGATGTGACCATTAGACTCAACCTTAGACTAGATATTTTTGGACCCACTAGTTAATCCCTTTTTATTTAATTAGAAATTGTTAAACCCTCACTTGGGATAAAAACCTCACTTATTTGAATAACTCTTCATGACAAACCATTGAGGGCAAATGAGACATTGTGCATTAACCAAACCCTAGGCTAAGTGGTCAGCCCTATATATATGAGGGGGAGCCTCCCTTAAGTACATTTAATGTTCATGAAACCCTAGAAGTAGTTCTTCCCCAAACCCCTTCTTTCCTCCACCAAATTTCATAAATTTAAACCCCAATCCCTCGCATTTCCCTTATCTAAGAAGCCTAGAAGCTTAGGTCACAAGAAGCATAGGAGAAGAAGAGGCTTGGCTAGAGAACCCTTGACTTTGCATTGGAAATCCATCTCCCAAGAGGTAAAATTCTGAAATCTCTCTTTTAAATTATATTTTATTGGTTTTGTTGACCATTAGAAGCCCACCCATGATTTAGGAATAGCCACAAGGGGAGAGAATGAGTCTCTATTGATTTTCATGGTGTTTCTTCATGAAGTTGTGTATACATTTGAGGGTTTTGGTTTGAGTGGAGTGTTTTTCCTCCATTCTTTATTTGCAACTAACCATAATAGATACATGTAGTTATTTTTTATATGCATAATTAGTATTTATGGATTATTAAGGATTTTGGAATATAGGTTGGGGGTGTATCATAGAGTTTCACATGGGTGCACTCAAAAGTGTATGATAAATTGACTAGTAGAGGTATATTTATTAGAGTGTGTTATTCACATAATATTGTGCATATAAATAAATAAATATATATATATATATATATATATATATATATATATATATATATATATATATATATATATATATATATATATATATATATATATATATATATATATATATAATATAAATAATGTATAAATATAGATACTTAAGTGTGTGTGACACAGAGGATACTAGTATAATGTGTACACTGGGTGCACTATGGGAAGAACTGTAGTGAGCAGCAATGAGGGGGAGTCGAGTTCTGATGATAGCTATCAGATACATGCAAGTGTTGATGATGCTTGGGCACTGTGATCCAGGCATGTGCAAGGGTATCATGAGGGGTGTTCAGTATTAGATTGAGGAGTTATAATCAAGCCTGTGTATAATATGTATCCTAGTATGTAGTATGTTCTTGATGTGTATTCTTGGTGCTCGTGTCTGGGGTTTAAGTTTTTGATGTTGAATAGCGTAACCTCTGTATGCATATATATTGGGGTTACCTGCAAGTTAGTGTAGGTGTTTAAGCTGTGAGTGTTGTATCAGTAGCTGGAATAGGTGTTAAGTTGTCGGGTTATGCAATATCAGTTGCACACTGATTTCTCTAATCGGTTACAACAAGTTGTAGTCACTGATTTAGGAGTTGTTATTGTTCAGTGATAGGGGTAGGGGTGTTGTTAATAGATGCCTGTGTGTATTTGGGGTGAGGTGGCAGTTTAGGTTCTGTCACTAACCTGGTATAGAATATAGTAGCAACATCAGTTGCTCTGATGAGCAGTAGGAGTATCAGTAGGTGCAAGCTCGAGTAAGCTTGTTGTGCACGACGTACAGAAGGAAGAGGATTTCTTAGTATTTCAGTAGCAGTTGGACGTTTGCACTATTTGTGCATACTTCACTACAGGTACTGCAGTGAGGTATAGATTTTGGTTCAGCATGTGTTACATGTAGGCAGTGCCAGGTAGCTGGGGGAAAGAACTGATGAGGGCTCAGGTCTGCCCTGGTTGTGTAGGGGGATTTAGCACTGGGTTAGGCATTAGGTACAGAAATAGGAAGGAGGGGAGAGACTGCAGAAATTGTTGTTGTGTTGTATAAGGGTTGTTTCTGTAGGGGTAAAATAGAAGCAGAGGACAACTGTAAATCAAAATTTATTGGCTTGGTTCAGTCCAAGTTAGTGGTATTAATGGTGTGAAGCATAGGTATCAGCTGCACTATACTGCAGGGCTTGAACTAGTACTCTAAAAACTTGCGGGTGCAAGAAGGGAGATGTTGGCTCAGATACTGGAGATTAGAACTCGGGTTCTGTGTGCTACAGTGGGAAAGTTTGGGCAGTGAGTTGAGTGACTGGGTACCAGTGATTAGGTATCAGAGAGTAGGAGTAGTGAAGGTAATGTCAGGGAAGCAAGGTAAAAAAATCTTGCTAATTTATTTAGTTAAGTTGTGATACTAAAATGGGTATCCTAGTGTAGTAACTTGTGGTATGAGATAAGAGTATCAGGATAAAGGTTGGATATTAGGATATGAGCAAGGTATAAGGTTAGGCTCAACTAGTAGAAGTGTTTAAGTGCAGTTAACCACGAGCATAAATAGACACCTAGAGGTTCTAGTATGGGTGAAAATATTGAGTGTGTGTATCAGTCCTTAAGGTATTGACACCTGGGGGTGTATACTACTATACTAGCAGGGTAAGTATGATATAGTCAAGTATTAATTTAGTACCCTAGTATAAGAGTCTATAATATAATTTATAGCATCTAGTTTAGTAAATATTATCTAGTAATTAGTAGTATTAGTTAAGTTTTAACTAATATAGACTAGTAGACATTGGTATGACTAAGAACATCCTAGTAATAGCTACTATAGATTACCAAACCTAGTATAACAAGACTTTGACCTAGTTTTAGCCAAGAAATTATATTTCAAGCTAGTTAATCCCTTTTATAATTCCAAACACCAATTTAACATTAATATTTGATATATAGGTCATTGTGATTACATCTTGGACATCGATCCTCATTCGTTGCTCGAGACCATAGGCGAGTACATTCTCTGACAGTTTTTATTATTTTGATCATTACTATGATTATAGTTGTAGTGTATACTTGATTCCGACACAGCGGATATATGGGCTAGTATCATAGATACCTGTCATGAGGAGTCATGATTGGAATCCATCGTACTAGCTGGGGACGGAGAAATATTAGCAAGTTATGTGATCATATCCCACTTTACGTGCATCATAGCTCACCCCACACATCACGTAGGGTATAGCCTGGCCATTTACATGTCTCATAGCCTGTTATATATGATTAATCTGACTTTTGCTCTCATTATAGCTAACCAGATGGTTAGCATGACCTCACATGTATCATAGCCAATCATATATAACAAGCCTCATCTAGTCCCAAGCTGATCACATATTAAACTGATATTTTATGTCACCTAGCTAGTATTTCTATTCTTTTATTTCAGTACCTTCATTTCTAGCATTCACATATATATGTTCATTGCTAGTTAGTTATATATGATGATTACATATCTCTCCAGTATTCTTTATTTTTTTAGTATTTCTTTCATCATGTATTTTCTTGCACTGTTTTATAGTTCTTATTAATATAATTGAAATTGCTGTTAGTGTTTTTGCTTTGCTCCAATCCTGACTGGATAATATTTTTCAGAGGATCTTGAGGATTTCTGCCCTACCCATTATAGTCCAGGAGTAGATGGTGACTACATCCCGGAGATTCCAGAGGAGCCACTCTCCTTAGAGGAGACACCACCCGCAGTCGTTCAGACATCACTTAGCCTAGTTTATTTATGTATTGGATTGTTCTAACTTTGAGACTTGGGTTATATTATGTTGAGACCTTATTTATGTTGATGTATCTAGACTCTAGACTTTTGTTATTTGAGTTGTGTTCTAGACTTATGTCGGAACTTCTTTTTATCTTTTCATATCTTATTGTGCCATATACCTTCTTTAGAATTTTTTTGATTGAGTATCTTATGAAGTGATGATCATATGCTTTCATTGTCCTCCTTATGGAGTTGAGAACTTTGACATGTTATTCTGTGAGCTGTGTTAGTAGTATTGAGACCTAGACAACGTTCTACCGTCGCTGTTGTGGTGTAGGCTGGACGTACCCACGGCTCATGCCCAAATTTTGGGTGCGGGTCGTGACATCAAAGAACATATGCACAAATTATTGGTTCGAAAGAATGACTCTCTAACTACGATACTCGACTCCGCGGAGGATGTCGGTACCCGAATTTGGTTCGGACACAAAGTATCGTATATCGGCCCTAGGATAAACAAATACATCAACCAAGCGATATAAATATAATATATAATATATAATATATAATAAATAATTAAAACTATAAACACCTTGGCATGGTACAGTTGCCTGGATCCTGAGTGAGGGCATAGCGAAGTCCAGGTAGTGAGCTTAACACGTCAACCGCTCCCGAAAAGGTAGAATTTGCACAAACGTCTCCGGATGCTAAAATAAAAATCACCAACGTTTCCAAAATATAAGAAATAGCTAGGATTGACTACCCATAAGTCCAATTTTGGACACAAGGGCCAAACGGCAGTTTCGGATCAAAGCGGTGTCCAAATGTGGCCCACTTTGCACCGTAAAATGTGCCAGAGATAAAGTTATCCAAATGTAGCAAACTTAGTGTCCACGAGTCCTTAACGATGACACGAACTCAACGGAGTGTCCAAAATTGGATTATGGTGAGCCGGTCATGAAATCACACGTCAAGTAGGACCGTGGGGTCCGCGAAACGGTATTTCGGTCATGTTCTTATAATCGAACCAAACTTGGGTCACAGAACCAGCGTAATTCTAAGAGTCCGATGGCACAAGTTTCGTTGTGAAACGACGAGCACACACAAAGTAATAGGACAACTTCGAAAAAGGTCAATACAGGATTTTTCGACAGATACACGTTGATTCCGGCTTGCACGCACGTCCAAATCAAATTTCGCAAAATCTCACACGTCCGCGTTTACAATACGCACCTTTCGGTACAATTTGCACCCGACGAAGTTGTCTCGTTTGGCGGAACGCACCACGTATCAGAAAGTTTTGGGTTTTAAAACAGATTTTTCTTGATTTTGGAACTCAATTTTATAGAAATTGGAGGGAAATAAAAATAAACTAAAAGAAGGGTTTTAAACTTGGTTATATTGTCTAAAATATTATTCAAGTAGATTTTTCAAATTATTGATAATTTGGGAGAAAACGAAACGCAAACATGGGTATTTGGACAGTTCTTATGTACTGATTTTTACTAGTTTTCGTTCAACTTTCAATTTGGTTTACGCACGATTTACAACATAAATAAATATTCTATTTGAAAAGATTTATAATCGGTTATGTTGTGAATCAAAAGGAACAGACAGATAACAAATCGGATGAACGGAGGAGGAGAGAACATACCTGAAACAGGGGGTTCCGGCCGCCTGTTGCTGCGTGTCCGTGTGCGCGGCAGGTGCGGCGGCGCTTCACCGGTGCTGCGGCCGAGGCCAGGGTAGTCGCCGGTCGAGGGGCGACGTGGGGCTGGGTTCGTGAGTTTTAGGGTTAGGATTCTGACGTACGTATATATATATATATATATATATATATATATAGAGAGAGAGAGAGAGAGAGAGAGTGCCGGGACGGGTTGGGGGAGTCGGGTTTGGCGTGAAGGAGTTTGTGTACATGGGTGGGGAAAATTTTAGTTTAGGTTTTGGTTTTTAGTGTTTAGTTGTTGTTGTTGTTGTTGGCGTCTTTGTTTTTCTTTTATTCTTTTCCTTTAGTTTAAGGTTATTATATATAGTTATATATATGCATATGGTAAATCAAAAATAGGTTTGTACATAAAATAATTTATAAAAAAATTCTATAATACTTAAAAAATAATTTTACACTCGAAACTATTATTGTGACTTAATCTTTAATTATTAATTATAACCAATATTTATATAAATTTAATAAATTGAAGAAATTTTATTTTCTAAATATAACCAAATATAAAAAAATAGTAAAAATTAAATTTCAAAAATTGAGGGATTTTATAGTTAGTATTATAAAATAATTAGTGTTAGTGTTACTACGTAGTTAGTGTTATGGTTAAAATGATTAGGATTTAGGGTTAGAAAAATGGCTATAGTTATAGTATACTATAATAACCCTAAACCTAATCATTTTTCTTAACCTAAATTCTAACAATAAAACTAACTATGTTAACCTAACTCTAACCCTAACCATAACTATTTTTCTAATCCTAATATCATTACTAATACTAACTATTTTAACCATAATCCTAAGGTTAGCCAAACCGAAAAATTTATGGAAAGTTAACCTTAACCATAACCCTAACCCTACCATTTTTCTAATCATAACCCTAATCCTAATACTAATACTAACCATTTTAACCATAACCCCAAATACTTTTCTAACCCTAATACCATTACTAATACTAACTATTTTAACCATAACCCTAACTTTATCAGAAATCTTAACCCTAATCTTAAAGCTTTTTGAATCTAAATCCTAACTAACATTTTATATATGGATACCCAAAACAAAAGACGTATTTCGGGAGGGCCTACCACAGATATTATTATCTAGCAGCGTGAGTCGCACATTTCTAGTTTAGTATTTTCTGGACAGGTATATTAAAATTGAATTATTTTAGTTAATATAATTTATATTTTTTTACATGTCTAATAATACCATCGTTTATATATATCTCATATATAGAAATACGATTATATTGAAACTATACGAGCACGAGAGCATGTCTCATGGCGTTATCCAGTGTGACCTCTAACCAATGTACTTTGGAGGTTGTATGTTACTCCAATGTGACCTCTAACCAATGTACTTTAGAGGTTGTAAGGGACTGAAATTGGCTCAAGTTGCGGTTCATATACGCTTCTTAATGCTTCCTTAGAAAAAAAATACCTGGATAAAAACTCTCGATGCTAATATTTTTAGACTTACACGCATAATATGCATGTACACATAGAAGCAAAGTATGATACCACTTTAAACATGAACACGATTTTTCATCTAAGCTATATCATATGTTCTATTTGTTTTACAATCTAATATTTCAAATAAATATATAACTATATTCAACATTTGTAGCTGGTATTTTTCTTTTGTGATAAGAGCCATAGTTTGGAACATCTTCGGACAATAATCAGTTTGAAGATTTTCAGCTTTTTGCCAGTTCTTGTCCTGAAGTGTTATAATTTTGGCTCGAATTCCATCAAGTAGTGCTGTTATTGGTTTATTATGTAAATTTTTAACCCGATTATTGAAGCATTCAGCAAGGTTCGACGTGTTAATACATAATCTAGGACAAGAAGAATAAGCTGTTATCCAGTGTAAAAAATACGAGTTAATTTCATCATTTACTCCAACGAGCCAATTGTAAACATTTATGTTTTCAGTTTTAATTGTTTCCAAACAATAGTTCGCATCTGTTTCATTATAACATCTAGCAAGATAGTCTAAACTACGTTGAAAATGGGAAAATCTGCATAAATATTTTTTAATTTTTGTTTAAAATGTTGAATACAAAAAAAATGAGGCAATTCTTGAAAGGTAGCATGCATAGCCCTTATCAATATTTTCTGTTTATCTGATATAAAAGAAATTATATTCCATGTATCAAAATATTTTTTAAAAGATGTTCTCAAATCGTTTAAAATCAAATCTAAGAATCAGTATTTTTACTCTCAGCAATGACATAAGCAATTGGATATAATTGATAATTTGGATCATGAGCACAAGCAATAAATAAATACATTGATATCTAGAGGAAAGAAAAGTAGCATCAGTACTAATTACAGGTAAACATTCATTTAAAAATTCATCAATGCATGCCTTAAAATAAATAAAAATTCATTGAAATATATTGTCTTCTGTAGTATGTATAAAACATTGGCTACCTGGATTTGTCTTAATAATTCTAAAATCATACTCTTCACGACTACTATATGCATCAATATAACTACTATTTATTTTGGATAGAGCAAGTTCCCTAGCTTTTCAAGCTTTACAATATTTAGTATATATTTCATGTTCTCTATATATATCATTTACAACATGCGATGGACTATACGACTGATTATCTCGAATTTTATCAATAATTTTATTTTTTAATCCATACAGTAGTTGCAAATGGATGAGAATATGTTGTAAGTCCACCTAAACAAGAATGTACATTTTCTAGAGTAGCAATAGCAAAATTTTTACTTTACCAATGTGTAAACTCCCTCGACCAGATTTCAGTAATTTAGGATTAGTTTAGACTAATTAGAATTAGTGCACTTTTTAAAAATTTATTTATTATATATTCTATTGATTGTACACCTGTTCATTACACAATTAATTAGGACATCGCACTAGCAGTTAACCCTAAACAAATTTCACATACCTGTCCTAGACTTGTTAGACTACTTTTCCTGTATTTTTAGCAACTCCCAGAAACCTCGTCTGGTGCTTCGTTTTAGTCGCATAAATATCGTTACAAACGTACGTATTTATTTCCTATTTAAATTTCTGCTCTTTACCCATCTCTGTACCCCTAGAAATTTGAGGACCAGTAGGCACCTGTTTGTCCAACTAAAAATACGATAATATTCTACTCTAATTTTATTAAAATTATCATATTGACACCGTAGAAAAATTAGGACCCTAGTAGCCTCTAAATAAATAGTGAACACCGTGCGTAGTATTTATTAAATAAACTCCCTCGACCAGATTTCAGTAATTTAGGATTAGTTTAGACTAATTAGAATTAGTGCACTTTTTAAAAATTTATTTATTATATATTCTATTGATTGTACACCTGTTCATTACACAATTAATTAGGGCATCGCACTAGCTGTTAACCCTAAACAAATTTTACATACTTGCCCTAGACTTGTTAGACTACTTTTCCTGTATTTTTAGCAACTCCCAGAAACCTCGTCTGGTGCTTCGTTTTAGTCGCACAAATATCGTTACAAACGTACGTATTTATTTCCTATTTAAATTTCTGCTCTTTATCCATCTCTGTACCCCTAGAGATTTGAGGACCAGTAGGCACCTGTTTGCCCAACTAAAAATACAATAATATTCTACTCTAATTTTATTACAATTATCGTATTGACACCGTAGAAAAATTAGGACCCTAGTAGCCTCTAAATAAATAGTGAACACCGTGCACAGTATTTATTAAATAATAAATACGGTGACCTGTATCATCTACAGAAATCAGACCCTGCCTCTGCCCAGACTCACCCCACATTGTCCAAAACTTTTTTCCCAGCTATTTCCCCCATTTTTGTACAATTCAGTATTTCGGGGAAACAGTATTTAAAAACAGGAAAATTGCAAAATTACGCAAAATACAAATTTTAGGCTTTTATGCAATTTATGAAAAGTTAGGGGTTTTTATGCAAAATTGCATGCAAGGTGGCATAATCCTATTGGCTAGACAATAGGTGGCATGGGACCCACCTAAATATCCAGAAATATCCATTAAAAATATCCAAATAACAAAAATTATTCCAAATATTTACAGGTTTGCCATTACCTACAAATCCTATAAAACCCGACCCCCCCTCTCATTCCTCACTCCCTCACACCCTCTCCGGCCACCCTCCGCCCACCGGACCGCTGCCCACTCCCTCGCCCCCTCCCTGACCTCCTCCCCGACCATCGGAGCCCCGCCCTAGCCGGCCGCCCTACCGCCGGGAACCTCTGCAAGCCAACTCCCCCAACACTGCCACAGCAGCCACCACCACCCAAGCCACCCCCTGCGCCTCCCTCCGCCACCGTGCTCCGCCACCACCCTCACCAATCGAACCGTCCCGACCTCCTCTCTCCGACAACCACCCCCTCACCGCCCCACGACCCTTCCTCCGCCGGCCAGAGCCCCCGCAGCAACCCTCGGCCACCCCTAACCCTAACTAACCCCTCCACCTCCGACGGCCTCCAGCCACCGCCACCGCCACTGTGGACCTCCGCCACTACCACCAACCTGACCGCCACCCTCCCCTCTGTCGAACCCGCCGCCTGTCCGGCCACCTCCGCCGCTCCTCCTCCGCCGGCAGCCCCCGCACTTAACTGCTGCTGCTGCTGCTGCCAGTAGCTACTGCTGCTGTTCCCGCTCCTCCGGCCTCCTCCGGCCGACTCCGCCGCCGTCCACCCGCCGTCGACGACCCCTAGGACCCACCTGTCAGTAGGTATACTCCTAATACCTATTGTATATATATTTATCTAGATATTCCTATATGTATATGTATATATGTATATGTATATGTATATTTATATATATACTATATAAATATTATAATTACTAATATGTATATATGTATTTAATTCTGTTTTATTTATATATATGTAATATATAAATATATGTGTATACATATATTTATATGATATGTATATATAACATGTTATATATTATATAATACTATGCATTTT
This sequence comes from Iris macrosiphon, assembly GCA_036927795.1. Classification (NCBI taxonomy): domain Eukaryota; kingdom Viridiplantae; phylum Streptophyta; class Magnoliopsida; order Asparagales; family Iridaceae; genus Iris; species Iris macrosiphon. The sequence continues at coordinate 43,653,755 of JAYESA010000020.1, forward strand.
TAGTTTATTTATTTTTCTGCACTTATTTCCTGCACTTATTATATATGTATATATATATCTACATATATATATATTATCTATATGTATATATATATTATTATCCAGCTGGATAATACAGCTTATATATATTATATATATATTTTTAATTCTTGCAATGTTATTTCAATTTATTACATATATCTATATATATATATGATATTATACATTATACTATGCTGGATATTACAGCCTATTTATATATGCATATTTAAATTCTGTACTGTCATTTCAATTTATTTATTATTATATATCAGTGGATATACCCTGATTATTATTTACTACATATATCTCAGTGGATATGCCCTGACTATTATATTATTATATATCAGTGGATACACCCTGATAAATTATAGTATTATATATCTATAGCAGTGGATATACCCTGCTACTATTTTAATTGCTATATATTTATACCTGCATTTGTCTGTTCTTTATATATACTGCTACATATATATTATATCTATAGATATACATATTATATATATATCTATATTATATATGTGTATATATATATATATGCTTTATATTACAACCATGATATTCACGAACCCTGCCTATTTTTAACAGAAACCAACTTCAGCACAGCCAGTGACCCCCTGTCACCAGCAACCTCAAACCTGACTGTGAGATCAGGTTATCAACACTATCAGGGAGTAGGCAGTATACCTTGCCAAGTTTAATGTTTAAATTCTCAAATATTGTTATATGCTTCTTGTTTCTGAAATTCATATACCATGAGTACCTGAGACTGCCTCTGGTACAATCAACTAATACGTTGACAATTAGTGTAAATAACTTAGTCTTACAGACTCACCAACACTGTGAGAGTATCCTGATATTCTCCTAGACCTTATCACGGGAACACGCAACATGGTTGCATTACATATATGGATGTGAGCTGCGTATTTGATTAGCTACCAGTACGTGCGACCCGCATCACGGATTAGAATAACTCAGGAAATGTACGACTTGACATTTAGTTTCATTGGGATGGGAAAGATAACTAGTAGACGTATGGGACACCCCCTCCATATATGATTTATACCTTCGTACCATGCTCCTCGGAGATGGTCGATTGCAGAGCTACCCGTGAGTCCGGGGGCATACGACACATATACTAGCCAGTCACCACGATTGGTGAACTACGTCAGCGTATGTCTAGCCACACATTCCCATGCGTACTACAATATCTTTACTTGTATTTTCACTTAGAATGGTTAGCACCCTGTATTTATTTCCTTTATTCAGTATTTACATACATGGCATATCATTTTCTGTATCTTGTTATGTCCCACTGAGGACCTGGTTCCCTGCCAGATCTAGACGAGGCTTTCTATCCCACTGTGTACTGTCACGACCCGATTCCTTGGAATCGTTGGGGTGTCCCCCGAATCGTGATGCCGTGTGGGCCTGGGGTTGCGCCCGCACAAGGCTAAAGTATTTTGCATAGCAAGCACATATTCAGAGTACGCAGATAAATTGAAACACAGATTTGAAACATAGAAAAGTTCTCTTTATTGATAATGAACATCTATTACAAACTCCTGAACGAGTTAGCTAATATGCCGAACGGCTTACAAAAAGATGACTCAAAATGAGATAGCAGTCATGTACATTACATCCCTTTATAACTCAAAAGATATAGACCTCCAGGCTGGAGGATAGCTTTGCCACGGAGCTGCATTTGTGTATGAAGAGTTGCAGCTCCTGTCTTCAAAATGCTTCAGGGGGCGCGGTGAAGATGCGCCAACAGCTGGACTGGATCGGGTAGACGACTTCGGCTCCTCACTCGGTTCGCCTTGGTGCGGAGAACCTGTTTCAACGAGGGTCAGCATATCGAAACATGCTGGTGAAGGCGAGCTAGCCGAACTATACCAATCAACACGTTGTTTTAATGAAACATGCATATTTGTGGGTTTCTATCTTGCCTTAGTTCATTTACAAGTAAGCAGCATATAGAATTTACTGAAATGAACGTGCCACCGTTCGGTGGATTTTACCTGCCGACTGAATTACCTGCACGATACTTACCATGCCTTCCCTGAAATGAAGACACAAGTTAGTATGCATCAGGTTTAAATATACACGATGATCACTGGCGTGGTGCCATAACGGACATAGTCAAGGACAGGGATAGCATGCAACGAGAATACGACAAGCACACGACAAGCACACGATGCGTTGCAAGCTATCCCCTCCAGCACACGATGACTACACACGAGTTCCGCCCGGACCGGAACGGTGCCAGTGCCCCAGCGACCGTCCGCAGAACTTACCCTTGTGCACAAGTTGTCCATGATCGAACAATACGTTACTTAAACAATCAGTTACGCCTTCGAGGCAACACGAGCACACGATATATCCATAATTGTTAAGCATTCATGCACTTCAGGCAACACGAGTATGAAACATGTATTTGCACAAGACAAGCAACAGTTTATGATTATTTCCAAGCGAACAAGCATGCAGTTAAGTATCCGTTTGTGCGGTTTATTGACAAGCATAATATACCAAGTCTATTCTCTTTTATCTTGGTTTCCTTTATTATTACTTGGTATCGTTTGATCGGGGCGAAGGAGTGAAGCTTGGAAGCAGGGCTAGCTAATCGGGTTGGTAGCCACTCACTTAGATTTAGGAAGGGAGAAGGAAAGAGGCGCTTCACGACTCTGCTCGCAAGCCGCCTACTGCTCGTTCACCTGCACACGAACAGCTCGATTAATACTTCTTCCTCTCTTTCCAATCTCGGAATAGAAATGCAGTTCAATGAACGAAAACAATAAAAATCATCGAAATCGTTCAAGGAAAACAAGCAAATTCCAAAACCAACTCAAAGCACGAAAGCAACAAGCGACATCGAAAACCGAGGCAATAAAAGATAGCAGCGGAGAGGTCCCTCCTGACTCTGCCGCTAAGCCGATCCTTGGGGCGCGGTCCACTGAATATGGGAATTGATTCCGAAGAAACAAATCCATAACGAGGACGAGTTCTTAATTCAATCTATCCCGATCAAACGATACCGTCTTGTGTTTCTTAGCCACGATCTCCGCACCAGGAGAACGGGGTGCTACATGTACGGCCCTTATCAGGAGGCTAGATGTGCTACCGAGGAGGAGCTCGAGGAGACACCCTCAGAGTAGGCTTGACCCTAGAGGCCTGCCACCTGGAGATGGAGATGTTTTTCTCAGATAGACGCTGCTTAGTCTATCTGATTTTTTTGCGCTATTATCAGTTTTTGTAGTAGGCTTGTATTCTCACCAGTTGTGTACTGTATCAGACTCAGTTTTATATATATATATATTCAGCATTTGCTTTTTTGACATTTTGTGGTGGATGAGATAGATATACCTGTTTTGTACTTGTAGTATTTTAGGACAGCATAGCACGTTCCTATTGGGTCCATCAAAGTGGATTAAGCTCTTAGTGACGTGTCAGCTGGCCAGTGACACGTGGCCTAGTTCCTGACATTTTGGGACCGGGGCGTGACATGGTTTTAGTGGTGGCCCATGCAGGTCCAGTTTTTATTGCTAGTGGTATGATGACATGCCCAGCAAGCCTGCAATAGGATAGGAATATTAGGTCTCATCCATACTGACACCATCTTTACAATTTCTATTATTGCATCTTGCTTGATTATCATTAATTATCTCCTTTGTGTTTTCTAATTATCCTATTTTCCTCAGAAATATGGACATACCCAGAAAACCTGCGAATAATGGGGCTGACCAAGCAACAGACCCTTCGCCAAGTGCCCAAGGAACTCCGTCCAATCACCAGAATTCTGGCCAAGAGACGACACCAACACCGCAGGCGGAGACACCTTTGCCTCCACCTCCAGCCTTGCCTATCCTGATGCCACAACTTGAGGGTCAACCTCAAATGTTGCAGTTTCTCCAGACTATGTTGCAGAACCAGTGGCAACAGACTGAGGCCCTGAGACAGTCTCAGTGGCAGCAGACTGAAGCCCTGCGACAGACTCTGATGACGGCCTTGGAGAGAGCTACTACTCCGACACCAGCACCTGTCCAACCAGCGGGCACAGTTCGAGGCTTCCGTCAAATGAGCCCGAGAGACTTCAAAGGCAGCGAGACTCCTGAGGAGATCTCCGACTGGATCTCCAACACCGAAATGCTGCTAGAAGGATCGCAACTCACCCCCGACCTATGGATGACCGCTGTGAGGGGCCAACTTCTTGGCAACGTCCATCACTGGTGGAAATCCATAGAGCGCAGCGTCGGCAAAGACCAAACTTGGCAACAATTCTTGGAGCACTTCAACGCCAAGTACTTCCCAGCGACAGTCCAGAATGTCCTATACTCCCAGTTCCTGCACCTGGAGCAGGAAAACATGACGGTAGATGCCTATGACGCGGAGTTTAGCAGACTAAGTTGTTTCGGTGCTGATCTGATCCCGAACGAGCTGAAGAAGGCTAAAAGATTCCACCATGGCCTTAACTACGAGCTCCAGAGGTACACAACAATGCAGTCAAGAATCTCCTACAACGAGGTTCTTACCGAAGCCAGGGAACAAGAAGCAATTGGCCGAGGAGCAAGGCGCTCAAATTCAACCTTCCCGGCCAAGAATTAGCAAGGAGCAGGAGGACCTATACGTCGTCCCCAATATCAGACTCAGCAGACGACGGGGCCTTACCAGAAGAAGGAGCTCCCGATTTGTCACTTTTGTGGCAAAAAGGGGCATTATATGAGAGACTGCAGGAAGAAGAACGGATTATGCCTGTTATGTGGAGCTAGCCAACACATGGCCAAAGACTGCCCACAACGCAGAGATGCAGCACCTCAGCAAGGGCAGAAGCCAGGAGCACAAGCCCAGAAGATGCTACCCTCCACATCAGGAGGATATCAGAAAGGAGCACCCTTGCTTACTCAGGAGGCCCAGCTCAAGGCCAGACAACAACCTGGAGGGCAAAAGCAGGGACAAGCTTTTGCGTTAGCTGCAGTTGCAGAAGAGCTTGAAGGGGAAACTATAACAGGTACCATTTTAGTTGCATCATTACCTGCAACTGTATTATTCGATTCTGGGGCTACTTTGTCTTTCATATCCAGTAGTTTCGTAGCCATGCACAAGCTATCCACTTCTCCGCTACCCAAGTACTGGAAAATACTTACTGGAGGAGGTATTGTTCCAGTTATCAACATTATTGAAACCTGCCCTGTAGTTGTTTGTAGTAAAGGACTAAGGGCGCGATTTTTGGTACTTCCAATGCCAAATTTCGATGTTGTCTTAGGCATGGGCTGGCTAAGCCAGAATAATGCTGTCCTAGACTGCCGAAAGGGTAGTGTTATCTTTAAACCCCCAGATCACCCAGAGTTCGAATACGTTCGAGGCACCATCGAGCAAGGAGTAGGCTAGACTCCTAGAGCTTACATGGCGATGGAGACAACACTTTCCTCAATTATAGCAGAGTTTGAGGACGTATTTCCAGAAGAATTGCCAGGCCTACCGCCTGACAGAGAAGTAGAGTTCATTATTGAGCTGATACCCGGAGCTGCACCAGTATCCTCCAACGTGTACCGACTGGCGAAGAAGGAGCTTGACGAGCTGAAGCTTCAACTGGAGGAACTTCAGATCAAAGGATTTGTTCGTCCTAGTGCATCACCCTGGGGAGCACCAGTGCTGTTTGTACCAAAGAAGGACGGAACATATCGTATGTGCATTGATTACAGAGCCCTCAACGCTCTGACAATAAAAAACAAGTACCCCTTGCCGAGAATTGACGACCTGTTCGATCAACTAACAGGAGCCGTGGTATTCTCGAAGATAGACTTGAGATCAGGCTATCATCAGGTCAAGGTACGAAGAGAAGACATTCCAAAGACAGCATTCAGAACTCGTTATGGTCACTACGAGTTCCTGGTGATGCCATTTGGACTGACTAATGCACCTACTGTATTCATGAATCTGATGAACCGAGTCTTCCACCAATATCTGGACCAGTTCGTGGTAGTCTTCATCGACGACATTCTGGTGTATTCCAAAAGCCACGAGGAGCATGAAGAGCACTTGAGACTGGTGCTAGAGACGCTGAGACGGGAGAGCCTTTATGCTAAGATGAGCAAGTATGAATTCTTCCTTGACCGTGTCGCATTTCTTGGACACGTTATCACAAGAGAAGGCATCTCGGTAGACCCAGCAAAGATTTCATCTGTGGAGACATGGCCAACTCCGACCAATGTCTCAGAGGTGAGAAGCTTTCTAGGACTTGCCGGATATTACCGAAGGTTCGTAGAAAACTTTGCAAGAATCGCGGAGCCGATTACCCGTCTTACCCGCAAGGAGCAGGAGTTCTTATGGACTGAAGAATGCCAGACCGCTTTTGATGAGTTGAAAAAGCGTCTGACTACAGCCCCCATCTTGACTATACCATCTGGATCCGGAGGTTTCGTAATTTATAGCGATGCATCCGGAAAATGATTTGGTTGTGTCCTAATGCAACATGGGAAGGTTGTAGCTTATACCTCAAGACAGCTGAGGACTCATGAGAAGAATTACCCCACTCACGACCTGGAGCTTGCCGCGGTCATCTTCGCCCTAAAGCTATGGAGACACTATCTATATGGCGAACGAGTGGAGATTTTCACCGATCACAAAAGCCTGAAATATGTCTACACTCAGAAAGACTTAAATCTGAGGCAAAGACGATGGCTCGAAGTGATGACGGATTTCGAGATCGATCTGCAGTACCATCCTGGAAAAGCTAATGTGGTAGCTGATGCTCTAAGCAGAAGACCCTCGGCATTCTTTATGATCACCCAACCAGGTCTACTGAGAGATCTTGAAAAGTTGGGAATAAAGGTCATTATGCCAGGACTTGACGGCCAACTATCCAACTACCAGCTGCAATCAACCTTGGTCGAAAGAATCAAAGCTGCTCTACCAACAGATGCAAGATTTCAGAGGCTTCGCCAAAGAACAGAGGCTGGAATCCAAACCGGATGTCGCATACACGAAGATGGGACTCTAAGATGTGGTGATCGTCTTTATGTTCCAAATGGAGAACTTCGTAATGAGCTGATGACAGAAGCCCATAGCTCAAAATACTCTATACATCCGGGAGGCACAAAGATGTACAGAGATCTGCGACAATATTACTGGTGGCATGGAATGAAGCGGGAGATAGCACGCTTTATGGCTAAATGCCTGGTGTGTCAGCAAGTCAAGGCTGAGCATCAGAGATCTGCCGGTCTACTTCAACCCCTCCCAATACCTGAGTGGAAATGGGAACACATTACGATGGACTTTGTTACGGGCTTCCCAAGAAGTCCTAGTGGTCGTAATGCTGTATGGGTGATTGTAGACAGACTCACCAAGGCTGCTCATTTCCTACCTTTCAGAGTCGGGCAATCCACAGAAGTCTTGGCAGATATGTACATGAAGAAGATAGTGCGTCTGCACGGAGTACCAGTCAGCATAATATCTGACAGGGATACGAGGTTTACATCCTACTTTTGGCCAAGTATGCAAGAAAGTCTTGGTACCCGTCTCAAGTTCAGCACCTCGTATCATCCACAGACAGATGGCCAGTCAGAGCGCACCATCCAGACCCTAGAAGATATGCTGAGAGCCTGCATGCTTGATTTCAGCGGATCCTGGGAAGATCATCTACACCTGGTGGAATTTTCCTACAACAACAGCTATCAAGCGAGCATTCAAATGGCTCCCTTTGAAGCTTTGTATGGAAGGAAATATCGTTCCCCAGTATGCTGGAGTGATATAGGCGAGAGACAGATCTTGGGTCCAGAACTAATCATTCGTACAGTGGAGAAGGTAAAGAAGATCCAGGGACACCTACGAGCTGCACAAGACAGACAGAAGCACTGGGCCAACATTCATCGCCGACCTCTAGAGTTCCAAGTGGGAGAGCATGTGTTCTTGAAGATCTCACCTACTCGAGGTACTATCAGATTTGGAGGAAGAGGGAAGCTAAGTCCAAGGTACATTGGACCCTTCGATGTGTTAGATCACGTCGGAGAAGTTGCTTACAGGCTAGCTCTACCTCAGACCTTAGAGGGAGTACATGACGTCTTCCACGTATCTCAGCTGAGGAGATACATTCCAGACTCGAGTCATGTGCTGGACTATTCAGAGATCACCATCGGGCCGAGCTTATCGTACCAGGAGGAGCCTGTAGAGATCCTGGACCGTAGCGAGAAAGTGTTGCGAGGCCAGACTATTCCTCTTGTTCGTATTGCATGGAGATATCATGCACCAGGTGAATCCACCTGGAAACGAGAAGAGGATATTCGTCAGCGTTATCCCCATCTATTTCCAAACCAGGGTATGTCCAATATTTCAAACTCAATCTCTCTTAATCATCATATGTCCTTAATCAATCTTTCATTCTCAGTATATGATTATTTTTATTTCGAGGACGAAATATTCTAAGGAGGATAGATTGTAAACTTCCTCGACCAGATTTCAGTAATTTAGGATTAGTTTAGACTAATTAGAATTAGTGCACTTTTTAAAAATTTATTTATTATATATTCTATTGATTGTACACCTGTTTATTACACAATTAATTAGGGCATCGCACTAGCTGTTAACCCTAAACAAATTTCACATACCTGCCCTAGACTTGTTAGACTACTTTTCCTGTATTTTTAGCAACTCCCAGAAACCTCGTCTGGTGCTTCGTTTTAGTCGCACAAATATCGTTACAAACGTACGTATTTATTTCCTATTTAAATTTCTGCTCTTTACCCATCTCTGTACCCCTAGAAATTTGAGGACCAGTAGGCACCTGTTTGCCCAACTAAAAATACGATAATATTCTACTCTAATTTTATTACAATTATCGTATTGATACCGTAGAAAAATTAGGACCCTAGTAGCCTCTAAATAAATAGTGAACACCGTGCGCAGTATTTATTAAATAATAAATACGGTGACTTGTATCATCTACAGAAATCAGACCCTGCCTCTGCCCAGACTCACCCCACACTGTCCAAAACTTTTTCCCCAGCTATTTTCCCCATTTCTGTACAATTCAGTATTTCGGGAAAACAGTATTTAAAAACAGGTAAATTGCGAAATTACGCAAAATACAAATTTTAGGCTTTTATGCAATTTATGAAAAGTTAGGGGTTTTTATGCAAAATTGCATGCAAGGTGGCATAATCCTATTGGCTAGACAATAGGTGGCATGGGACCCACCTAAATATCCAGAAATATCCATTAAAAATATTCAAATTACAAAAATTACCAAAATACCAAAAACTTCCAAATATTTACAGGTTTGCCATTACCTACAAATCCTATAAAACCCGACCCCCCCTCTCATTCCTCACTCCCTCACACCCTCTTCGGCCACCCTCCGCCCACCGGACCGCTGCCCACTCCCTCGCCCCCTCCCTGACCTCCTCCCCGACCATCGGAGCCCCGCCCTAGCCGGCCGCTCTGCCGCCGGGAACCTCTGCAAGCCAACTCCCCCAACACTGCCACAGCAGCCACCACCACCCGAGCCACCCCCTGCGCCTCCCTCCGCCACCGTGCTCCGCCACCACCCTCACCAATCGAACCGCCCCGACCTCCTCTCTTCGACGACCACCCCCTCACCGCCCCACGACCCTTCCTCCGCCGGCCAGAGCCCCCGTAGCAACCCTCGGCCACCCCTAACCCTAACTAACCCCTCCACCTCCGACGGCCTCCAGCCACCGCCACCGCCGCCGTGGACCTCCGCCACCACCACCAACCTGACCGCCACCCTCCCCTCTGTCGAACCCGCCGTCTGTCCGGCCACCTCCGCCGCTCCTCCGCCGCCGGCAGCCCCCGCACTTAACTGCTGCTGCTGCTGCTGCCAGTAGCTACTGCTGCTGTTCCCGCTCCTCCGGCCGCCTCCGGCCGACTCCGCCGCCGTCCACCCGCCGTCGACGACCCCTAGGACCCACCTGTCAGTAGGTATACTCCTAATACCTATTGTATATGTATTTATCTAGATATTCCTATATGTATATGTATATATGTATATGTATATGTATATTTATATATATACTATATAAATATTATAATTACTAATATGTATATATGTATTTAATTCTATTTTATTTATATATATATGTAATATATAAATATATGTGTATACATATATTTATATGATATGTATATATAACATGTTATATATTATATAATACTATGCATTTTTAGTTTATTTATTTTTCTGCACTTATTTCCTGCACTTATTATATATGTATATATATATCTACATATATATATATATTATCTATATGTATATATATATATTATTATCCAGCTGGATAATACAGCTTATATATATTATATATATATTTTTAATTCTTGCAATGTCATTTCAATTTATTACATATATCTATATATATATGATATTATACATTATACTATGCTGGATATTACAGCCTATTTATATATGCATATTTAAATTCTGTACTGTCATTTCAATTTATTTATTATTATATATCAGTGGATATACCCTGATTATTATTTACTACATATATCTCAGTGGATATACCCTGACTATTATATTATTATATATCAGTGGATACACCCTGATAAATTATAGTATTATATATCTATAGCAGTGGATATATCCTGCTACTATTTTAATTGCTATATATTTATACCTGCATTTGTCTGTTCTTTATATATACTGCTACATATATATTATATCTATAGATATACATATTATATATATATCTATATTATATATGTGTATATATATATATGCTTTATATTACAACCATGATATTCACGAACCCTGCCTATTTTTAACAGAAACCAACTTCAGCACAGCCAGTGACCCCCTGTCACCAGCAACCTCAAACCTGACTGTGAGATCAGGTTATCAACACTATCAGGGAGTAGGCAAGTATACCTTGCCAATTTAATGTTTAAATTCTCAAATATTGTTATATGCTTCTTGTTTCTGAAATTCATATACCATGAGTACCTGAGACTGCCTCTGGTACAGTCAACTAATACGTTGACAATTAGTATAAATAACTTAGTCTTACAGACTCACCAACACTGTGAGAGTATCCTGATATTCTCCTAGACCTTATCACGGGAACACGCAACATGGTTGCATTACATATATGGATGTGAGATGCGTATTTGATTAGCTACCAGTACGTGTGACCCGCATCACGGATTAGAATAACTCAGGAAATGTACGACTTGACATTTAGTTTCATTGGGATGGGAAAGATAACTAGTAGACATATGGGACACCCCCTCCATATATGATTTATACCTTCGTACCATGCTCCTCGGAGATGGTCGATTGCAGAGCTACCCGTGAGTCCGGGGGCATACGACACATATACTAGCCAGTCACCACGATTGGTGAACTACGTCAGCGTATGTCTAGCCACACATTCCCATGCGTACTACAATATCTTTACTTGCATTTTCACTTAGAATGGTTAGCACCCTGTATTTATTTCCTTTATTCAGTATTTACATACATGGCATGTCATTTTCTGTATCTTGTTATATCCCACTGAGGACCTGGTTCCCTACCAGATCTAGACGAGGCTTTCTACCCTACTGTGTACGGCCCTGATCAGGAGGCTAGATGTGCTACCGAGGAGGAGCTCGAGGAGACACCCTCAGAGTAGGCTTGACCCTAGAGGCCTGCCACCTGGAGATGGAGATATTTTTCTCAGATAGACGCTGCTTAGTCTATCTGATTTTTCTGCGCTATTATCAGTTTTTGTAGTAGGCTTGTATTCTCACCAGTTGTGTACTGTATCAGACTCAGTTTTATATATATATTCAGCATTTGCTTTTCTGACATTTTGTGGTGGATGAGATAGATATACCTGTTTTGTACTTGTAGTATTTTAGGACAGCGTAGCACGTTCCTATTGGGTCCATCAAAGTGGATTAAGCTCTTAGTGACGTGTCAGCTGGCCAGTGACACGTGGCCTAGTTCCTGACATTTTGGGACTGGGGCGTGACACAATGGTTTTAGCGTATGCTCTCTAATTACAACTTGAATCGTTATATTTATATACAATCACACTAGCATTGTTTAAATTAGCATGACAAGTAAAATTATGTGCAATTGCTATATCACTAATAAAACATCTAAATTAAGAACAATTATCAAATTTCCTTCCAAAAAATAATCGAGAAATGCTAACACTATCAACATTGCCATCAAATTTATCATCTAAATTTTTAATTAAATCATCACTGTTCATCGTCGTTATTACCATCATCTACTATATATTTTTGTTCAATAAATGAAATAACTTAATGAGAAGAACTATGAGTAGTATTAACTTGATTAGAAGCACGTATACTACTTACAATATTAATTCTAGGTGGTGGTGAAGTTACATAAATATTAATGTACGGTGCTTGTACATTAACTCCGAGAAATTTTTTTTATGCTTGTTCACTAACTAAATTTATACAATTAGTTAAAAAAATATGTACTAATATAAATTCATAATCAATAGAAAATTGCTCAACAATTTGATTATGTAAATGATCAAACGAAATATTTTGATCAATTAAAAAAAATTCAGTTAAACCTCCTTCATAAACTAACCCATTTAGCACACCTCCAATCGAACATAGTATTGTTAGACTTTTATCCATGACAAGAGAGTGACCTTCTAGTCAGTAATCTAGCTTATTTTGTGTGAGAAATGACATTCTCTTCAGTGAGAAATGAATAGAAGGAAAAAAAAATGATTGAAAGTATGTGTGGGTTGAGTGAGAAATGAATAGCAGAAGAGAATGACAAAAAATTATAGAGATGAGAAAGAAAGAGTCGTTGGAAAACTCAGAATGTTACAATATGAACGTTAGAAAGTTACAAAAAAAGAGAGTCGTTGGCAATTAAACAGAGTAATATATAAACCAATCCTAACTACCAACACCAAAAAAACCAACAAAAATAAATAAATTCCAACTATCCAAAAAAACCAAAAAAAAAAAAAACAAACCAAAGAAAAAAAAACCAACAGAAAAGGAACCAAAAAAAAAAAAAATCCATACTCATATTTTCGACAACTAGGTTGACGAAATTTGGGCACAACCAGATTTTTGCCAACCTAACTGACGAAAATGTAAAAAATAATAGTTTTTCATATTTTCGCCATCCCAGATGGCGAAAGCTTTCGTGACTTCAATTTTTTTCAAAATAATTTTTTTTTTTGGGTAATTTATTTAAAAATATTTTCTCTACAACAAAATTTTCTGAAAAATAAACTGAATTCAAAACAAAAATCTTGAAGTGTAAAGTTAAATTAACAAATAATGTGTACGCAAAACATTCTAAAAACAAGGACTTCTGTGCCAATCCCCCAACTTACCTTTTTAATGCCCCTCTAATTGGACGGTCCTCATTGCTCCGTCCTCCTCCATTCTGTCTCTCTCTCTCGCGCCCACTTCCTAATTCGAGAACCAAATATTCTCTCCACTCTCCATTGCTTCCTTCTCCAATGACGCAACCTTTCTCAAATTAAAACCCAAAAAAGAAAACGAAAACGAAACCCTAGCTCAGAGATCCGACCGACCGACGGATTGATCGATCCATGGCGTCCGACGACTGCAGCACGAAGCTCATCACGGCGGTCGTCCTCGGCGGGATCGTCCTCTCCGCGTCGTTCCTCGCGCTCCGCCTCCTCCACCCGCCGGCGCTCTCCTCCCCGGAGGAGACAATGGGGGGATGGGCGAGGAGGGGAGGGAAGAGGAAGAAGAGGCCGGTGAGGGTCTACATGGACGGATGCTTCGACATGATGCACTACGGACACTGCAACGCCCTCCGCCAGGCCAGGGCGCTCGGCGACGTCCTCGTCGTTGGCGTCGTCAGCGACGACGAGATCACCGCCAACAAGGGCCCTCCTGTCACCCCGCTCCACGAGAGGTGACGATCGATCCGTCCATAGATCTCGAATTATTATTAATAATTTTTGTACAAATTAGGGTTTTAGAATGTGAAATATTGCTTATTTTGTCATTTTATTATACTAGTATACATGCACGTGCGTTGTACGGATTCCATGTATTTCATACTACTCGAAAAGAACGAAAAATAGTATTTTAATTTTTATTACCTGATAAGAGTAAAAGAGCAAACAACAACAACCACCTTAAATTTTTTTTTTCTATGCATAATTACCTAACTATTCATGTTAAATTCAAGAGAACCCCACATCGTTTCCATAATGTACATGTCTCTCCACTTTTGACGGAATTCGTCCAAAAGTAACGGTCAACCCATTTGATCAAAAAAAATTGGACGAAAATACCCTATTCTTCTCCCTTTCCTCTCCCCCCTCTCCTCACCGCGGCCGCCGCCGTCGACCCCCCTCCTCGCCACTGACCGTGCTCCCCCCCTCTCCGCCACAGCCCCCACTCCCCCTCCCCACCCCCGCTCCCCGCGAGTTCGCTGCCGCCGCTCCGCGCGCTAGTCGCCGTGCGCTCGCCGCTGCTGCTCGCCTCGCTGCTGCTCGCCTCGCTGCTACTGCTGTGGCGCTGCTGCGGGGGCGGGGGCTGGGGAGGGGGGCGGGGGTGGAGGGGTGTCGGCGGTGGCGGGGAGGGGGCAGCAGGAGAGGACTGCGGTGGCGGGGAGTAGGGAGGAGGAGGGAAGAGGAAGAAGAAAATGGGGAGGACATTTTCGTCAAATTTTTTTGGTCAAATGGGTTGACCGTTACTTTTGGACGGATTACGTCAAAAGTGGGGGGACATGTACATTATGGAAACAATGATGGGTGCACCCTTAGATATGGTAAAAAAAGTGGAAGATAAGTCAAAATTTCTCTAAATTTAACGAAGCTAAATATATATAAGGACATTTTTGGAACAATAACTTCCACGATGAAGCCTCAACATTTCTTATTATATAGTAGTATAGATATAGCTTAAATTTAATGAAGGTAAATACAGATAATGACATTTTTGGAACAAAGCTTCCATGGTAAAGCCTCAACTTTTCTTATTATATAGTAGTATAGATATTATCTATTATAATTTTGTAGAAATTTGACTTATTAGAGAACAAGTTTGATTTTAATTTTTTTTTTTGTTTATTGTCATTTTGTGGACATAAATTTAATGCTTGGAGACGGTGCCTGGCTAGACTTTTCTAACGGTCTATCGTCATTTTAATTTATTAATATTTTGGGGAAAAATGTTTTTAGTTATCTGTATGCCGACTCAATTCGATTTTTTTTTTCCTTCATTCTTTTATATATTTTGTGGTAGAACTAGAATGAGTTATCGCGAGCTAATTTTATGGCGTTTGGCGTTGTTGTAATTAATTTAATTACCGCAATAATGTTGCAAGATTCCTTCCAACTATTGCAGCATTTGTTGCCAAATACAAGAAGAAGACCACATTTGTTGCATACAAAACGACCACAAGACAACTTAGGGGGTGTTTCATTGGCCGTAAATGTAAATGAAAATACATGCAATATTGGTTGCATCATTTCCACAAATTTCATTGTTTGGTTTGATGTGAATGGTGGAATTAGTGCAACGAATGTTGCATTATTTCCTCTAACTACAGCAACAAATATTGCGGTCAAAATGGCCGCAACACCACTTACCAAAAAATATGCAACACCATTTACATCTTTTTCATGATTTCCTCTTTATCCAATGTCATAAAGTTGCAACCAAATAATGAATTTTCACTTACCGCAACCTTAGAAGCCAGAAACTTCTAGCAGGTCAACGAATCTCGGTAAGAACCTCGATTCGACGGTTTTTACTTGGAAGCTTGTTGGGAGCTCGTTTCTCCGATGACGGAAGCTTGTTTCTCATACGACGGGAGCTTGTTTTGCCGGCGACATAGGCGTTTCTCATAATATGACCATAATTTTGAAAGAGAACATAAATTTGAGGAAGAAAGTTAGAAAAATAATAATATACGTTTATCAAAATACCAAGAAACTAAAGATTATTTACCTTGACATCATAAAAAATTAACATGCAAATGATCTCTCTGTAACTTGTACTGAATTTTATAAATTCTAATAAATATTAAGATATTTATAAGTTTTGATAACATTAATTAATAATCATAAAACAATTATTAGCGCACGCTCCCAACTTTAGACTCTTCTAAATAGTCGCGTTCTTCCGCTCCTGCTTCCGTCCCCACTTCCGTCCTCGCTCCCGCTTATGACTTCTAAGACCGCAACAAAAGTTGCAACAGTACATGCTCTTTACGTCCTTCCAAACAATGGATTTACAAATTTCGCAACATCATTTACATGCGACCAGATAAAGGATTTGTAACACCACTTACAATAACAAATGCTACATGCAACATATGTTGTATGAGATTTCCATTTACATGCAACGAAACAGCTCCTTAGAGATTGCTTGATTGCCCGTAAATGAAAATACCATACAACATTTTTTGTTGTAAGTGGTACTGATAATAAAATATTTGGTTTTCATTGCCAGTAAATGATGTTGTGATTTACAAATTCTAAACAATGCAATTAAGATGTTTGGTTGCAACTTTTGTTGCCGTGGATAAAACTCATTGTTTGTTTTGGACTTTGTTACACTGAATGAATCGAGAAAATGGTGTAATAAATGTTATAAACGATGTTGTGGCCAAAAATGTTGGCAATAAAACATGCAGGTCTCGCAACTTTTGTTTCAGTTAGTGGCACTACCTATGACAAACCAAATGTTAAAAATGCTACAACAACCCCTTACAATATCATTTGTTGGAATATTTAGAAATAAATGCAACTGCCACACCATCGACCTACATTATCAACATATATTATTTGTTTCATCATTTTCCCTATTCATGCTACAAATGTCCTAACCAAACAACTTCTCTATTATAGCAACAAAAGTTATATGCAAGCAGTTCATTTACCTTCATCCAAACATTACTATGACAATAACACCCCTATGACAATAACACCTCCTTAGTTGTTCTTAATGTCTTAAAAATTTGTTGCCGTCCCAAGCCCGAGTAAAGGAGGAGGGCTTCACTAGGTAGGTGACAGTCAATGTAGAACATTGTCGGATCTCTGTGAAATGAATCCTTACATTACCAATCGGTTTTGAGCGTACGGGGGAGTCTTTGGTATGCCATCTCCGGAAATCTATCTATGGTCTCATCTCCTCGGGCCTGGTTCGACAAGTTCAGCCAGGTGGTCCAGCAGATTGACTTCCATCGTAGTGCTGCGGATGTAAACACATATTCACTTCCTGTGAACCGAACTCGAGCTTCACAACATATTCACAACAACAAATGTTGCATGTTAATTTTATTTACAAGCAACCAAGCACCCCCTTTGTTTCGTTTGAGCAATACTTTTTGATTTTTTTTATTGCCAGAACCCGATGTGCCCTTCATCTATTATCTTTCAACATTGTCTTGAATTTTTGAAGGAATCTTAAGTTTGTTGATTTCTTTACCTTAATCAAGATGCCTTGATTAGTTCCTTATAGGAAAATGTAGATACTACATAATAGCTGTTCGGGTGCTACTTGTAATCAATAGCTACTTGTGGACATACTTTTGGGTGCCGTAAGCTGTTCATCATCACAATATGATTCGTTAATGATTTGGGTACCATAAGCTGTGGACATACTTTTGGCTTCCATTTGTCTAAGAAGGAAATATTTTAATATATTATAGGTTTCTGTATTTCCTTTGATTTATTCCCTCATTATAATTCTCTATTTGAGGATGGAAATATAATAATCTTTGAAGTATGTAGTCTAAGAAATCATAAGAGTGACTGAGGGATGAAACACACTAATTCCTTTAGGTTGGCAATATGCATAGTATCTATTTCTACTATGTCTTTAACAGCAATTCACTCGTTGGCAACAGGCTTGAGATCTGAACAATAACACACAACCATTTCTCGACCTATCATTTTTACCAAGGTTCAAGACAGATTAGGGATTGAATTTGAGTGATGGATATCAGACGATAAATCAATGATTTATGTAAATATTGGGCATCCATATATATAATAATCTCACATCTATGTCGGGTGCCTATGGTGCACCATAATGGCCAAATGGTGCGTATCTATATCGTGTCTGTACTCGTGGAACATAGATGACTACTTTTGTATATATTTGAAAATGTCCGTATCCCGTAACAATATTGCATCCATATTTGTGCATAGTCGGGTGCCTTAATATAAAACTTGTGTATCTAAATATTAATTAAAAAAAAAATCTGATTGTGACATCTTAAATGTTGTATATCCTGTCTTATTCAATAAGTAATCATTACACATCTGCTTTACGTAGCGATCTTATCGTACAAAGGCAACATTCTTATATGTAATGACTAAATCACAATTAAGGACCTAGTCATCTCCACACTTCTCTTCTGCACACTAGATAATAAAAATTAAAATTTATTCAGCTACTAGTATATCTAGGGCGGCATGTCATTATCACAAAAAATGTTAATGATAAGAGGATTTGCGAAGGGAGAAGAATTAAAGAAATTAAAAAAAACATTGCCTTCTTGTTTAAAGGAACTGAACTGATGGTTGCTCCTGTTGCCAGTTATCGGGGATCATAGATGAATAAAAAATGAGAGAAGAGAAAAGGGAGACCTTCAACTACAGTGATTAAGGAAAAAAAACTTACCGAGCATCGCTAATGTTTTTGGTGGCAGCCAGTGGTTGTTGATGTTGTTGGTTGTCATCAGTGTCACAGTGTTGCCAAACGATGAGAGGTCCAGAGGAATGGGATGGGTGGAGATGAGCAGTATGTTGAAGTACAAATTGGTGTTTGGTTATACAAAACAAATTTCATGTTTATAAGATTCTTGTATTTTCCAACCTATATCAGTTAGTCTTGATCTAAGGTAGTCTGATATTTACTTCATCCCTTGACATTTGAGGACACTGGATATCTGGCAATATATTCGGTTAGACCTGATATATTACCTATGGTAACTTTAAAGCGACATAAATGATGTTTAGGTCATTATGGTATGGGCAGGGCGAAAATGACATCCCAGCCGATATTTTGGAAGACATTTTGATCAGATTATTACAAAAGCAACAATTGAATAAAATGCTGCATTAACTTACAGAAACAACAACAATGAAGGTATCAACATGGACCCCATACAACACTATAGCTTCCATTAAATTCTAGTATCATAACAAAATTGTAGTAAAACGACATTACCATTTTTAAGTAAAGGATTTAGAAAATACTATCTGGCTGTGTCCATTTGAAATAGTAAGATGAAAAAAAAATAAGGAATGTTAATAGTGAACTTCTCAGTGTTCTCACAACATGATGATACATCCATAATATATGAATTGCAATTTAGAAGGAAATTAAATGGCCCCTACCATTTTAAAGAAAGAACTACTCAACAGAGAATGTTAGAAAGCTAGGTGACGAGGGGCTAAATGAAGTGGATATCAAGGTAGTCAAAGGTGCAAGGCGCACTCAAGGCGCAAAGGGTCCAAATCGTCCGAGGCGCAAGGCGCACTTAAGGCGCGCGCCCGAGCGACACGAGGCAAAAAAATTATATATATATATATATATATATTCACATCGGATTCTACATTGATAAACATGTGTGCTTCAAATTCTCCCATGTCTAGGTTGCAATCACTTTGAATTGAGTGAGTGAGAGAGAAAACAATAAAAAAAAAGTACATCAGTTCAAAAAATAGTCTAAAAACAGTATAACAGTTAAAAAAATAGTCTAAACATGTTATTTTTTCACAAGATTTTCAAGACGCGCCTAGGCGCGCCTTAGCTATTCCAAGGCGCTCGAAAAAGGCGCACCTAGGCGCGCCTTAGGTGCGCCTTAAGAATTGCGCCTTGCCTGGAGTGCCCTGAGGCGCTGCTCTTGCGCCTAGGAGCAAGGCGCGCCTGAGGCGCGCCTTTGACTACACTGGTGGATATAGGTATTTGCGTTACTTGTACTTGTTTGTTCATAGCAGATATGGTTAACAATCAAATACATATACAAATGTCCATATTTGGCTAAAGTGGATATATATTCAATCGGAATATGGATCGGATGTTACTAACTTGTATACTTAAAACTACAAAGGAATTAAATATCAAAATGTATTTTTAAAGTTTGGGTATAATTCTGATACAGTCAAATTAGCACGAACTTTGGATATAGAAGGAAAATTATATTTGTATCCAAAATTTAAACCATTATACATATTCTAATGCGATGAATGAATCATATTTATATTTGGTAAATACTGGGTAGCATTTGAATAGAACTATTTGCAGGTCCTTACATGTAAACCAAGGTATGCATTATTATTTTTTTCTTAAAGAATTTCATCTCTTATTGAGTTTTCACCGTATACCCCCTTATATAAAAAGTAGTGGACACTAAATTTCCTTCTAAATAATAAAAGGTGGAGACACTTAAAACATAGTTATATTCCCTAATCAAATAAAGAGATTAGAATTAGAGAACAAAAGAAACTATGGGATTGAGCCCAACTTTTACACGAATTTTCAAGTGGATGAAATTGTTCGAGTGGTCTCAGTTGAAGATGAGATTCTACGTGTTTATGGATTGAACGAAACTCAACATGGAGGAATAGTAGAATTTGTCGTTACTGTAAAAGGAATAGCCCTGATATATAAGGTAAAAGAATTCATTCACGAGCCGACCTTTGACTCTCTAAATTCATTGTTTTGTCTCGATTGCAGCGGTGTATCAGACTTATGCATGTTAATGGTAACCAATAACTCATTACCTGATTCGAAATTTAACTAAAAATTCAGGTTTGTATCTTAGAAATTAAATCCGAATAGATTTCTGGTCAGGTTTGGGTACAACAAAGGAAACTCAAAGAAACTTTGGATCTGGTTTATATCTTTACTAATATAGTAACAATTCTTTACGTACATCAAAATTGATGTGGCTAGTCGGTAAAGAGTTATTGTTGTAGTGCGGGTGGTACAAGTTCGAACCACCGCACGAGCATTTACTTTACTTTTTCCTTTAACAAGCATAGGTTGGGTTGGGATACTAAAATTGGAGCCGAAAATCAAACCGGGTCGGGTTTTGGTACAATTAAGAAATAGAAAGAATTTTGGCTCGGTTCGGACTTTACATAGATTTGACCCGAACATGATCGTTGACGGCCGTACTCGGAGTCGGTTAAGACACCCTTGAGAAAATGTTTTCACTAAGTCCGAACGAGAATAAAGGTCAAAATGGCAAGGTCGTAGCTGCCATACGCCTGCGTGGCTCGTAGCGGAGAATATCTCATATCCAAACATTTGATCGGGGAGCGGGTCATCGCCCGTGAAGCTCTGGCGAAAAGGTTTGCCAGGCCCGTATGCCTACGGGTGTAGGATGCTTTAAAGAAGCGGTGACCTGGGATCTTGGCTTAGCAACGAATGAAGGAAAGCTAATTGAGCAAAGAATAAGAAAGAGGATAAATTTGGTTTATGCAAAGATGAGGGAATTATATATAGTTTTTATTCATTTAGAAAAGGCTTACGATAAAGTTTATAGGAAGATAATATGGTAATTTTGGAGAAAAATGTTTTTAGTAGCTATATTGAGCTTATTAAGGATACGTATCATGGAATTAAGATTATTGTTTGACCATTGGAGGAAATACTATACCATTTTCCATCATCTTTGGTTTTTATTAATGATCAACATTAAGTCCTTGTTTGCGCTAGTCATTCTTCTAAAATGCGTTAAAAAGTGACACCTATACGCTATGCGGCTATCTACCCCCAAAATTTTTAGTATATTGTGCGCTAGGCGGTAGACATAATAATGCGGAGAAAAATGACATTACGTGGGGAAAAAGCAGCATTATGTAGCCAAAGAAGAAAAGCCTCATCTAAATTTTGGTCTAGTTATTTTTTTTGTCAATTTTTTGTTCAAAATTTATTTTTTGGGATGATCCCTTTTATTTTTTTGGTCAATTTTTGGCCTGGACCAAAAAAAAATTTACATTTATCTTATATTAACCTTTTATTTTCATATTATATTATTTTTTGGTGAATTATAAATTGTAATTCTATTTATTCAATACTTGTTATCTTGTCTTTGGTCTATTCGAGTGCTTGCTAAAGTTCTTTATAATATAATCATTGTTTTATGTATACATATAAATATATAGTTTTGTATTACTTCAATAATAGTTTGCGGTATCGATGTTTGCGGTATTTGTCGATACTGATACGGTTTGACATGTCCCAATTCGATACTGAACGATACCGATACTGACATTTGGGTTCTCTTTTTCATTCAATTCAGCAAAAAAATTGAACGAAAAAGACCAATCAACAAGGGTGTAAAAGCACAATAAGGTTGTAAAAGCATATAAAAGAAGAAAACTTATCTATCGTAGGTAAATCAATCGGCAACGGTGAGTACTATTTCATTCAATTTCAAATGGTGACTACTATTTCAATCAATTTCATTTAAATCGACTAAGAAACAACAAAGAAGTACTTAAAGTTATGCCTAAATATATAAAATATTTTTTTTTCTAAAATTTTAATAATTATTATCTTTCCAATTCAAAAAATTGATACTCCGATTAGAAACTGTTGATACTGTCGATACCGCTGATCCCGATACTCGTAGGAAGGGTTCGATACTGATTTCGATACCGATACTGCGAACTTTGCTTTCAATGAACTAGAAAATCCTAAACTTTTTTTAATGGCATCTCTTTTTTTCCGCATAAATATGCCAGAGTGGTAGGCGTTCCCTTGCCGTATAACGACCGTCTATTGCTTTCTATAACATTGGCACTAGTTATGGACGAGAATACTATAAATATTTAGGATGAAGTTCCACGGTGTTATGTTGTTTGCTTATGATATTGCATTAGCTGTCGAGACTAGGTAAATGTCTCTATTAGTGGGACGAAATGGAGTAAATGAAATATAACTTCAATGGAAGGTCAAAGAGAAATGAAGGCATACTTGATCGTCAAGAGATTCCTAGCTCTATTAGTTTTCAATATCTAGGATCAATAATTCGTTATGATTGAGAGACTAAGAAGGATGCCCTTTGTACAATTAAAATATGGTGGTCGAAATGGAAGAGTGCTTATTAAGTTTTTATGATCGCAAGACACCATTGAAGTTGAAGGAAATTTCTATAAGATAGTTGTAAAAACTTGTCATGCTTTATAGATTAAAGTGTTGGACAATTAGAAACATGTCCAAAAAATGAGCTTCGCTGATATGAGAAAGCTAAGATGGATGATAGACTATACATTGAAATGTTGAATAAAGAAGTGAACATATTGTGGAAAGTTGGAGGTGGTACCAATTGAAGATAAGATTAGAGAAAGTTGGAGGTGGTACCAATTGAAGAAAAGATTAGAGAAATGAACATATTGTCTCAGGTGGTTTGGACATGTGACAACGTAGACCATTAGATGTATCAGTTGTTAGGAGCCATAGGATACTAATCAAAGGTGATGCTAGAACTAGCCGTAGGCCTAAATGAACTTGGACCGAGTCTCTAGTGAAGGATGTGGTTTTTGTTAACATTACAAGGACAAGACCCTTATTAGAGTTTAATAGCAAGAAAATGATTAAAATTTTCACCCTGGCAACAGGCCTGCCATGACATTACCGTACATGGGCATCATGTAGACATGTACATATCACTTGACTCAACTTGCTAAGATATTTTAACACAGATGTCCACATGAGACCTAAGTGCTCAATATAAACCAATCAAGCTTCTATTTTCTTCTATCTATGAAAGGTTATAGATGTCGTATGTCGGGTTCATGTCGGATTGGGATTTTTACTATCGAATGTTGAATGTCGGGGACATGTCAGATATCAATATTTCATATAGTTATATACTATATGTAATATTTCATATAGTATGTAACATAATGATAAATGTCTAATCTAAATCTAATTTCTAATACAAATATTGAATAATTTAAAAGTAATTAATTCTAATATGGTGTATACCTAGTGGAAGTGGAGCTTGGTGTCGCCAGAATAGAACCTGACTGGCCTGTGTTTGAGCAACAACAAAAAAATGGGGGAGATGAGAGAAAGAAAGGTCTGGATTATGTTGGGGATTAGTTATTGGTTACGGTTTTAACTCGTTTAAATAAATCAAGCTTGTCCCAAAGTCACAAAAAAAACAGATTCTTTACATATCGATCGACTAATGTAAATAACCGTATCGGTTTACTTGTCGGAAAAATTACATTTTCTCCTCAATACCTTCCCCTTAAAACCGACATGTCGATGGACATCTACAACACTGTCTATGTGGGACTAAATACCAATGTTGCACAATCTCCTTCACTCAAAGACGTGGTGTCCTTGTCGCAGCCTTTGCGAGTGACCTAGTCTCACAATAATGGAACACAATTCATCAGGTTGCTCTGATACCATTTGTCGCACCATGATCCATGCACTCACCACCATGCATTGGCATCATGCGCACATCATTTGGCTCATTTTGAACGCATGAGACCTGAGCCCCAAATATAACCAATCTAAACTCCCATCTTCTATCTGACGTGGGACTAATATTGGGGTTTCACAAAAATAGTTGACCCCAAAATGTTGAGATAAAGGGTTTGTTGTTGTTGTAATAAAAGAGAACAACAGAAAGGAATTAACAATCACTTATGATATCTGTAAACAATTTTCTGTTAGGCTAAGCGAAGGGATCCAATGATCAAAATATTGGTTTATCCATTTTAATATCTTCTGATAATATACAACAACTTCCATGTTTCTCCACCTAGTAACTGTAGCGCTGGCCACCTTCCTGATTGTGGATGAACATTTTTTGTTTCATTGTTCTAAAAACCATTGAGGTTGCCGAAGATGAACTAATTCATTATGTAAATATCTGGCTACCATTTCTTTTTGGTTATCCTGTAAATAGTTGTTTCATCTTTGCTCTGAATATTCCATTCGCTCCTCACTTTCTCTATATACACAGCTTTCATTGATTGTTCCTCTATGCAAAAAAAAAGGAATCATTTTCATACTATTTGGGAGTGAAACTTCACAAAAATAAAAAAGTTACTTGATTCTAGGTTTATATATGTAGCAAGCTAATTTCACTTGCTTCTTATTTTATGCTTATACTTGATTCTAGATTCCTTACTGCTTTCTTCATCTTATCCTTTATAGTTATTTTCTGATTCTGAATTTCTTTTGTGTAAGAAATTGGTGTTAATCTCATAGTTTCAATCACACAGTACTTAATAATTAAATAAGCTGATAAATGAATAGAAATAGAAACTTATTTATTTATTTTGTAGCTCTTGTAAGTTGTAATCGATACTTCCTTGAGTTCTTTAATAAAAGATTCAGAGGAATTCATTTTGAAGTGGGAAGTAGGACAGGGGTTTTGAAGTAGGAAGTCGTTTTCTAAATTTAAATTGTTCCAATCCAGAATGATAATGGTTGGTGCTGTGAAGTGGGTGGATGAAGTTATTCCAGATGCCCCATATGCTATCACAGAGGAATTCATGAAGAAGCTGTTCAATGAGTATGACATAGATTACATTATTCATGGGGATGATCCATGCCTACTGCCAGATGGCACTGATGCATACGCACTTGCTAAGAAGGCTGGTCGGTACAAGCAGATCAAAAGAACAGAAGGAGTGTCAAGCACGGACATTGTTGGTACTGTACGTTTACACCCTGCTTTCTCGTAATTGCTTTTTCAAGGCCCAAATCATCATATAGCTTAATGATAACTTTCCTGTTTTAAATGTTGTTGGTATCACGTACGAATTTTCTGCATCTGTTTAATTAATTAAGTATGAGAATAGTATAGTTTATAATTTTGCTAAACTATTAAATCCAAAAGCTATTTGTGTATTTGAGTGACACTAGGATGATGTGTCATGATGTCACATCTGGATGACTTTTGCAGTATTTTCTTATACCGATACGACCGATACCGATACAATTGTCATGTCCCGATCCGATACCGATGTTGGGTATCTCTTTCCTAGTCAATTCGGCATAGAAAATTGAATGAAAAGACCAATCAACAAGGGTGTAAAAGGATACTAATGTTGTAAAAGCATGTAAACGGAGAAAACTTATTTATCATTGGTAAACCAATCAGCAAGGGGTGACTATTACTTCTTTCAATTTCAAAACTACTAAGAAATAACACACAAAATATTTCAAATTATGCCTAAATATATAAAATATTTTTTTTTCTAAACTTTTAATTACTTATTTGCTTTCTGATACCAACAAATCAGGTCCTCCGATCCGCAACCGCCTATTGTCGATACTACTGATCCCGATACTCATAGGAAGGGTCCGATACCGATATTTCGAACCTTGCAATGGGTATCTTTGACCTCTTCCTGCATTGGGATCATAGGTGAGTGTAGGGGTTGGGGGGAGGGGGAAGGGGGGGGGTTCAATTGTGTTAGTGCCTTAACCCAAATGAAGGCAAACAAAAGGAGGACCCTGAGCTGTTTACGTTGGTCAATATAGCATCTTTGCTCCTTGCCTTGATGGAATACATCTTCCTCTCCACGAGCTTGTAAGTTGTAACATGTCTTCTAGACGAGATAGTCATTTTTAGAGAACTCATGGCAAAATATGGAATGGTGTCCAATTATGTTTTATGTTGCTCAAAGCCTATCATCACTGTAGAATCTGCAGATCTAGTAGGGACTTCTAATATGGTACTTCTTTGAATGGGTCGACTGTTTTAACAGCTTTATATGATACTGCTTTTTCTTTTCCTAAATTGCTATACAGCCTTAAAATTTGTTCCTTCTCAAATTAGATTTGCTAAATTCCATAACCACGTGTTGCTTCCAACTGAAACGTTCGTACCACTCTATAGAGTAGCCATCTTTGTAGTTGAGAAGTAACTCTGAGAAAGCAAAGTAGCATGTTTCCAATTCCGCATCACGTTGTGCGTCATTGCAATTTTTATTGAAGAAGATCAAGAGGTAATGCTTGGCGCTCACATCAAGAGGTATAGGTTCGATTTCCAAATAAATGGCTCCGTATGTAAATGGGGTAAAGACGTATACATCTTAACCCTCCCAAAATCCTGCATTATTGGTAGCCTCGTGATACCAGGATGACCATTAGATTCAATCACATCTTTAGCTTGCCACTATCAATACGCTGGGGCAGAATGTGAATACCAAAACTGATTTCCCCATTTTCTTCAAGTGAGTTATTTGCTGATTGTATGGAGAATTTTTCGTATCTGCATGGATTCCAAAATTGGTTGACCCCAGTCTAATAGAATGGTGGATAGTGTGAGCATTATTAACTTTTTTAGTTGTTGATTGGTTTCTAGTTTAAAACTCGAGTATATTCCTCTATTCTTTTATCCTAGTAAAAGGGAAGGCTAAGGTCAGAATCATCAATAATAAGGACATCATTTGTGATCAAGTATCAACCTAATTGATACATGACAGTACAAGTTGTATAACTTTGTTACAGTATCTATCTGTCCTATCTATATAAATGTGGATTTATTACTTTGAATTAGGATAATCTTCTTTTGAAACTATTTCTGTTTTGTGACATTATGCACTTATGAGGGGAGTTTCTTTTCTTTTCTTTTCTTTACTTTTCTTGAGACTGGAAGGGAGGAATTTGTTGGATATATTAGGGGCTTTGGTCCTTAAGGTCCTTAGTTTCCTAGTAAAACAGGTTTCTTAATTTAGGAAAAACCTGAATCGGTACAATTGAGAACGATATGGTTATTGATTTCTCTAATTATCTTTATCTCCAAAGTATCATCAATTCGAATTAAAAGAGTTTTCAAATAAAGCGTAAAGGTTATCAGAAAGAGAAATCTGTTGTATTGATGTTCTTCTAGGGGCATTGGTCCTTGAGGTTCGTGGAGTTAAATCAGTTTCCACCAAAACAGGTTTCTTCATTTTGGAAAAACATGAACGGTACAACTGAGAACCATACTGTTATTAATTTCTCTATTTTCTTTACCCCAAAGTATTATCAATTTGAATTAAAAGAGTTTTTCAGATTAAGTGTCCAGCTTATCCGAAAGAGATATCTGTTGTGTTTATGTTCTTCTTAGAGCTAAATGCTTACTATAAATTAGAACTCCATGAATAGATATCATTCATGAAATTGCATTCTAATTTCATGTGTTTTTTTGGTAATCAACAGTTGAATGAGATCTGATTCCAATTCCCTCTGTTTGGTTAACTTAAATTATAGATACGATTTTTAAAGGTGGGGTTGTCTCCCAACAGTAATAAAATCCTATTGATATAATAGCTACTTTGCGAGAACATACATACAACACGACCTAATACGGACACTTCACCAGTTTTGGAGTGTCCTAGTGTAATTTAGAGTGTCTCTATATCATCAAATATGTGTCTAAGGCAGCACACAACACTAAGAGGTTGTTTGGTTGGCTGTAAATGAAAATTCATGCAACATTTGTTGTTCCATTTCTACTAATTCCGGTGTTTGGATTGATGTAAATGGTGGAATTGGTGCAAGAAATGTTGCATCATTTCCTCCAACTGCCACAAAATTTGTTGCAGCCAAAATGGCCGCAATACCGCAACACCACTTATAGCAACAAATCCAACACCATTTACATGATTTCCAATTATTCTCTCTTCATTCAATATAATAAAATCACAACCAAACAATGAATTCCAATCACCAAAAAAGTTGCAACCATGCATGTCAAATACATCATTACGAACAAAAGATTTGTAAATCCCGCAACTTGTGTTCTAAAATGCGTTAAAAAGCACCGACTAGGCGCTATGCAGCTACCCACCGCTAGGCACCTAGGCGTTAAAAAGAGGCGCTTGGGCGCTAGGCGCCCCCTTGCCGTATAACAACCGCCTAGCGCTTTCTATAACATTGCTCACAACATCATATACATGCAATCAAACAATGAATTTGCAACACCATTTACAATAACAAATGCAATATGTTGCATGGGTTTTCTATTTAAGGCAACCAAACAGGCCCTAATTTTGAAATGTCCATGCTTCACAGTGCAATAAACATTTAGTTTTTAAGGTGCAGTTACCATGCTGACATGATCATCATTTGGGTTTCAATTCCTCACTTATTCTATAAAGAAGAGAATTCAAGTTTCCCAAGAATAATTCACAATTCCTGTGAAAGAAGGTGCCACTGTGACCTGTTCCAATATGTGGAAATTCCAACTCCTTGATTAAAATTAACAGATGCCAAACAAACCCTAACTGGAATTGTTTATTAGCTCACAAGAAAGAAAACTAAAAGACGTCTACTGTAATTTCTCATTTTGGTCTGATTTTATGACTTTGTCTTAATGGATGCGAGCTTCAGCAATTTATTGAAGTTTCATACTTTCATGTGGAAGCTAGATGCTTGACAAGGTGTTTTCCTTGAAAAGTGATTGTTTCTAGCCTTCTTAAATACCTCGTTTTAAACTTGATTGATAACCTTGTTGCATTTGACCAGTTGGTCCTTATCTTGGCCCAAGTTCAGTAGATTAGCGATCCTGTAGGAGCAGGATCCAAATACATGAATTAAGGGGATCAGGGTTTAGCTTAGAAATCATGGGGATTAAGAAAAAAAGGATTATTGGAATTTTCTTTCCTTTATCCAAACTTAAATTTTAAATGAATTCTTTCTAGTTTTGGATTTATTGACGTGCAAGAATTGTTAGTAGTTATGTAAACGTGGATTTCAAAAATTGTCAATTAAGATTGATACAGTTTTAGACACTTTAGAAGCTTGCCAGGGAATGCTGTTCCATGAACTAGATTGCTTGTGATTTGGATTGGAATTTTTTTTGCCACTTTTATTTTTTAATCTAGTATCAATTGCGTTAGAGCATTCTATCGTCTATGGTCTCCACCTGCTTATCGGCACCATTTTGAAAAGTATATTGAATGAATTCACTTTCTTGCACTGGCAAATGCTATTCTCATTCTCTTTTAACTTAGCAAACTTTTTTTTTTTTGCCACTCTGCTTCAGTGGAGATGCCTTTCTCTTTCTTTCTGCTTATGCTGGAATGAGATACTGGAAGATTTGTTTTTGACAAATTCTTCTATATTCTCCTGGTGTACCATAACATTTGCATGGACAGGTCGCATGCTTCTTTGTGTGAGGGAGAGGTCCCTCGGTGATAGTCATAATCATTCTTCTTTACAAAGGCAGTTCAGCAATGGACATGGTAGCCCGAGAGCAAGAATTGAAGATGGCGGATCTGGTAGTGGAACTCGTGTGTCTCATTTCTTGCCCACATCTCGGCGGATAGTACAATTTTCAAATGGGAAGGTATAACTAGTGGGGTCTCTAGAATAATGTTGTCTGCTTGATTATCTGTTAGTTATATCCATGCATTTGACAGTAAATTTTCACTAGCCTACTTTCACTCTTTAGGATCCCGTTTGTTGTACTGTTGATTCTTTTTCATAGAGCTATCCACTGATTTTCGTGGATGCTTTATCTGTTCAATGTGTCCATCCATGCTACACATGGATGAAGCAGTTGATGACTTCTGATAATGGAACGCATTATCTAGAAGATCTCAAGTCTCAACTAAACAGTATTCATATCCAAATAAATGCAAAATACTGCATATTTATAACATAATCACCCGAATTTGAAGTGACATTTCAATTGTTATTCATTTTCTCCTATTTGGGCTCAGGCTTAGTTTTATATCTATAATATACATATTTATGTTGACCTCTAGTATCTTTTTTAACCTTTTACTATTTTACCAAATGAAAAAGATGGGTTTTAATTTTCAAGAAGGGATAAGGTTGGGGACACATCATGAAAGCCAAATGGACGAACTGTACACGGGTACAATGAGGTGTATATAGAATATAGATACAATTTTGCTAGAATGTATGTTTTTCTTCTTCTTACACATATTTCTCAATTTGGAGTGAGAAACCTAGCGTTTTTCATTCAGGTATTCCGCATAATCTTCTATTTCTGCTCTGACGAGCTTATAGGACATTTATAAAGCATTGTTGTTCTTGGATAAGCAAAGTACTGGTTGGATTTTTAATCGTTGGGAAGTAAAGGAGAATTGGGAAATTAAAGTTTGCTTATAAAGTTTGAAGTCTTGAGATGATAACAGACATGAAAACCAGAGGGGTTGTTGCAATTTGGAACTCTGTTATTTCACTTGTTAGCTGTATCTATTGCTTTGATGTTCTTTATTTATTTCTTCTTTATTTATTTCTTCATAAGATAAGCGCCTGACGTAAATATGTCATAGAAGGTCAAAAGTTCCGTGAAATGAAGTATGTGGAAATGAATGGTTATAAAGCTGTTCGTAAAGGATTTATACTGTTTGATGATAATGCACTTGAAGATGCCTTGTTGATGGGTTCAGGGGAAGCCTTTTAGTGTATGATCATCTGGGAGATGCAACTCTAATGTGGTGTTTTGTCTAAATGTTTACAAAACCTGTTGGATGTGTAACATGTGTTATCAATATCTGTTTTCTTCTAGAATCATGCCTACTTTTTCAGGTGCCTAATGACAATAAAAGAGACTATAAGAGGGAAGGAGCGTGATGATCCTTTGCTTCACTTCGTCTCTCTACTAGCACAAATCATTGATTTATTTCTAAGAATATTTTTGTCAACTTCTGTCTCTAGATTGCCATAGTTGTCTCCAGCATGAATTTATTTGTATGTAATTGGCTGGGTTCAGTCTAGCAAAGACCATCAAGTTCTCTACGGTGGCATAAAACTGTTAGAACTGGTTCTCGAGGATATCTATGATTCTATAGCATACCAGAATGCTCAGAGCTAATTGTCCTGCTTGTGTTGTCTCCCCGGAGGTGCATAAGCAGCATAACCAGAAGCACTGATACTCTTTTGGACAATCAGACTTGCAAATACATAGATATTCATCTTTAAATACTGCTTGGCAAGACCACTTCCATAATAGTGTAGATTTTTGTGGTTGTGGTTGACAGTGGACACATCGTAGTAGGGACTTTTAAAGGTTAAGACCCTTGGCTGAAAAGTACTCGTGCAAACTGTAAGGCCTCCACACATTTAATTTTTAGGCTAAATTCGCTGTTAGATTAGTGATTTTGTGAAGGCAGGATCTGTGCAAAATTTTCCTTGATCATTAGTGCCCTATCTTGCATAATAATACAGATACGATAAAAACAAATTTGAAAAACTAGGATTCATTAGGAGGATATATCATAGTAAATAAATAAATATATAATGACATTTATTTCTTTATCTAAAATAGAAAATAAAGCTTATAAGTGAGAGATTTGAAAGCATAAATTTAATTTTGTATGAAATTATCGGATGCTAGGAACCGATTTTCGATAGGAGAGGGAAAGGATACTTTTGTGTTAGCACTTAACAGAGAAGGAATATTATGATAAAAAAATGCATCCATTCTCATGTCTTCCGTACATTGTTTCATCTTCTCACTGACATCATTACAATTTTAATCTCCTGTAACTCATTCCTCCGTTTTATATATGGAAATTAGTGTTTCGAAATCTAGGATATGTTAGGGAAGTGTTATCTGCTACACAAGCATGAGTGTCAAAGTATCCTATTATCCTATGAGTGAGAGTATTGGAATAACCATGCAACATAGTTCATGCCTGACATAGTTCATGCCTTATTTGAAAGTGGTTATATTCTGGGTGGCCTGTCGTCCTATAGGAATTCTTTCTAGGAACTTTAGGGCAAATTTGTGTTTTAAGTTTGGGTAACTTTCGGAGAGCATAAGCATTTGTGAACAATGTTATCTGCTACACAAGCATGAGTGTCAAAGTATCCTATTATCCTATGAGTGAGAGTATTGGAATAACCATGCAACATAGTTCATGCCTTATTTGAAAGTGGTTATATTCTGGGTGCCCTGTCGTCCTATAGGAATTCTTTCTAGGAACTTTAGGGCAAATTTGTGTTTTAAGTTTGGGTAACTTTCGGAGAGCATAAGCATTTGTGAACAATGTTATAGATTTCGTTAGGGGGAACCGGTGCGGCGCCCCTCCGCCTAGGCGGCCACACAGTTTTTTTTTTTAAATCTGATTTTTTTTTTAGATTATTTTTTGAAAATTGAAGTTTGAAATTTTTTACTTTTTTTTTTTTTAAATCTTTGAATTTTTTTTTTGAAATTTAAAATTTCAGTTGAAATTTGAAATTTTTGAAATTTCAAATCGGAAAATTTTGAATTTTTGCCTAGGCCAAACAGACCGAATAGACCCGTCTAGCGCCTAGGTCTTTCTCCTAGGGGGTTTCCGGTGCGGCCGGCGGCCTCCTAGCGTCTAGGCGTCGCCTAGGCCAATTTTTAGAACACTGTTTGTGAAAGACCGTCTTGGTAATCATTTGACAAAATGATTGAGCAACAAGAATGATTTATTCCTGTACAGGAATCAGTGTTCTAAAAATCGGACTAGGCGGCCGCCCGCTGCATCGAATTCGGCCAATTCGGCCTCCTAGGCGCCTGTTCGAGCCTAGGCGGGCCAGTTCGGCCTGTTCGGTCAAGGCAAAAATTTAAAATTTAAAATTTTGAAATTTTGAAATTTGAAATTTCAGATTTGAAATTGCAAAACATATTCAAAAAAATTCAAATTCCAAAAAAAAATTCAAATTTCAAAAAAATTTAAAAGTAAAGCAATAAAAATTCAAAATATCAGGAAAAAAATCTAAATATTAAAAAAATTTCAATTTTTTTAAAAAAAAATTAAAATTAAAAATTCAAATTTTCAAATTTTTTTTTTTATTGTTCAGCCGCCTAGGCGCTAGGCGGCCCTTTGGCGCACCGATTCCGCCTAGCGCAATTTATAACATTGACAGCAATCTACAGATCCTATTGGAGACATCTTCATTGGAGTACTATATTCAGCTTAAAATAGACTTTAGTCGCATAAATTTCACTTTTATCCTTCAGTCGCGTAAATTTCAGTTTAAAAGAAATTTTGGTGGTGACATTGTTTCTCCTAATTATCTGTAGCTTGTGATTGGCCTCCGTGGTCATTATGGTTGGATCTATTCACTTGATTTTTGCTAGTGATTTATTACTATAGGGTGAACACTTGCCTTTGTTGGGTGTTATTGGACCCTGGAATCTGTGGTTTGTATGTTTGTTGGTTCCTAATGTTGGTTTTGCTGTTACCAATATGGACCATTTGTTGGTAATGTATATATTCACAAACACACATGACAAACAACCATACAAAGAGTTACATACATAGAGTTGTATTTGCATTATATGTAATTCTTCATATGGTCATACATCTTAATGTAAGTGCTTATCGTACTATTCTACTATTTCTGTTGATTGCTTGTTGCATGTACAGGGTCCAGGTCCAGATGCTCGCATAGTTTACATAGATGGTGCTTTTGATCTGTTCCATGCTGGACATGTGGAGGTAAAACTTTTCTCTTGGATTAGTAGCAGCACAAACCCTTATGCATGGGACCTGATATCATGGGTGTTATAGTTTAAAGTATCGGCCGATACCGATCCGATACGGCCGATACCGATACAGTTTGGCATGTCCCGATCCGATACCGACCGATACCCGATACTGACAGATACCGACATTAGAGGTCTCTTTTCCAGTCAATTCGGCAAAAAATTTGAATTAAAAAGATCAATTAGAAAGGATGTAAAAGCATAGTAAGGTTGTAAAAACATATAAAAGAGGAAAACTTATCTATCGCATATAAATCAATCGACAAGGATGACTATTATTTCATTCAATATCAAAAATACTAAGAAACAATACTGAAAATACTTTAAATTATGCATAAATGTATAAAATATATTCTCTAAAATGTTAATAATTTACTAATAATTGTTTGCTTTCCGATACCAAAAAATCCGATACTCCGATCCGAAATCGCCGATACTACCGATACCGCCGATCCCGATACTCATAGGAATGGTCCGATACCGATTCCGATACCGATACTTTAAACCTTGGTAACCCCAAATATTATTGCATACTTTATTTTGATTATTCCTCATGTTTTACTATTCAAAACCTTATCTCCCAAGAATTGCTGTAGTGGGTTTAAGAGGTGCGCATTTTGGAATAAGATCGTTTTAAGATAATTGTCCCCTTTGTTATAACTCATCTGTCCATGGCGTCAACTGAGATTGCAGTTATCATCATTCATATAAACTACGTCTTATGGTGATCGACCATTAGTTACCACTTACCAGCCAACCATCAAAAAGAAATCTGAGAGGTCTCTACAGTCTTTGTGGTTCAGCCCTACTTAATTTTGTTAATATTTCCTTTCACCATCCTCTTATGGTTTTAGAACTGTGGTCTCTCCTTATGTCTCTAGTGCTTTCCTTTACATATTTGTCCTGTATCATGTTAGTGAAAATTAGCATTACAAGTCCTGCCATTTTACATAGCCAAATCATACTCTACTTTTAGTTTCGTTGGTTCCTAATGACGCTGTTCTCTGGTATAAGCTACTGATGTTTATATTACAAGTCATTTTGGAGCATGACAGGAGGATGGTTGACGGCCTTTTTTTCTCTTTTGGAAACCCTGAATTTAGAACGTTGAGAAAGAGGGATGGGTGCTGTCCTATTTCACAAAAAGGAAATAAAAAAAAGCAACCACAACAACATTCTGTTGATTTTCAGTTGTATCTTCCTTTTTTTGGGGTTCAATTTCAGCTTCTGAGCTTTATCTCATGATTTCAAAAACCCTTTTTTTTTATCAAATGACATTACTTCCATATAGATATTGCGGCTTGCACGGAAACTTGGAGACTTTCTACTTGTTGGAATTCATACCGATCAGACAGTCAGGTCAATTCTATGCTCTTTTGTCTGCCATACTTAAATACAAGTATGAATTTTTTGGTTTTGCAAAATTTAGTTTTAGCACTCTTTTTAGTTTCTAAAACAGTAGCTATTAGTTATTTGCGGTAGCTATTTATTTAATAATAAATCAGTGCATGAGTAGCTGGAAAAGTTGGACTGAAATTTTCATTAATATACACAAGGTTCATATGCAACCACTCGGTAATATTGAACTTTCAAGTACTTTAGATGAATTTTTTTGTGATTGATGATAGGGTGAGTTCTTTTGCATACTCTTAACATCAGAGGTAATTTTATTCGTTGAACAGTTTGCGGTGCTCAAATAGAAGTTCTAATTTCAGTATTTTCATGGCTATAGCTCTCAGTTGGATGGCCAACCACATACCATGATCAAGCAGCATGCGCCTTTAACCAATAAGAATGCTCATCTCTTTCTAGCCCTTGCATTAGAAAAAATGGAGACCACGACTATGACGATCCTAGTACAAATATAGAATATTGAGAAAGATATCCGTGGTTTCATTCAATAAATATTGTGTTTCAATAAAAGGCTAGCTTTCACTTTAATACCTTGAACTTTGCCCCATGTTCAATTCGAACCATGATTTTTTTTATGACTACGAAGAACTTAAAAGTAATTTAACTTTGCTACCCTCCGTTAGTATTACCATTAAATTAAACTTAACTGATTTAGGACCATGCTACCCCTATAGATAAAAAAGATTACATCCCCTCAACACCCAAATCCTAACTCTAAACCCTGACCAGGTTAGTGGAGGGTGGTGTGGTAGGGGCCTCGTCATTGTGTAGAGAGAGGGGGTCTGACCAGTGTGAGGGAACTCGGAGGGGAGGCAAGAAAGACGATGGTGGTGGGCAGGGGTGGATCCAGTAATTGTAGTCAGAGGGTGATTGAGCAATAGAAGGAAAAACTTTTAAAACAACTAATTTGGAAGTACCTTTGAACTAAGTACCTCCTACA
The DNA here is from genome assembly GCA_036927795.1 of Iris macrosiphon. Taxonomy (NCBI): domain Eukaryota; kingdom Viridiplantae; phylum Streptophyta; class Magnoliopsida; order Asparagales; family Iridaceae; genus Iris; species Iris macrosiphon. The sequence goes on from JAYESA010000020.1 coordinate 43,690,540, forward strand.
TATATCCTCATTGGTTCACCAATTGGGATAAACTTTGGTGATGAGTAAAGTAGTAGAAGCCCATATTTATTTGTATATTTTTGGAATGAAATACCTATAAAGGAATCCCCCATCCCCCCTCTGAAATCCAGCGGGAGCTTGAACCCTCACAACCTTCCATGTAGATCCACACCCGGTGGTTGTTTAGGGTTTAGGGACGGGGAAGGAGGAAGAAGTGGGTGAGGAAAGAAGCTATGGTGACGGGTTAGGGTTTAGATACGAGGTATGGCGAAGAAAATGGTGGTGGATATTATTTTGCTCTATCATGCATCTTCAAACAAAGGCACCAGTTTTTGGGGCTTCTGATCCCAGTGAATTGTACTCCATTTCCTAATAAAATGCTTAAAATGTCAAAGAAATATTCTTGGGAGTTTTTTTGTGAAACAATTACCTCTTTGTGGATAATCAATGCCAGCATTAGATCCATGGGTGACTTTCTAAATCCTTTGTGTTAATTTACGTGTCTCACGGTGTATTACTTATCTGTTTAACTAGCCTTATAAGTTCAACCAATTAAAAAAAAATCAAGAGCAAGTCCATATCTGATCTTTTTTATTGATACTAAATCCTGAACGCTGCTGTGATCTCTGCTGAAATCTGATCTTTTTATGCTCACTTGAACATCTTTATAATTATAGCATTTACTTGTGCATGTGATTTACTAGTTATGCTCTTGTAGTTAGAAGTGTTTTCCCATTTCAGGGGTATATTGAAGAAATTTAATATTTTCTATATGATGTGCAGTTCTACTCGAGGGGCCCATCGCCCAATCATGAATCTCCATGAGAGAAGCTTAAGTGTTTTGGCCTGCCGTTATGTAGATGAAGTGATTATTGGTGCTCCTTGGGAGGTTTCAAAAGACATGGTCAGTCACAATTGTTGCAATATGTTTATTAGTTTGTTTTTTGCTCTTGTATATTCTTCTTCTAAACCTATATACCCTTCTCTAATTCGAAACCAAAATCTTCCCAAAAATTAATGGGAAAGCTGTTTTCGTGATGATGATGTTGAATTTAACATTTCAAAATAATGCTGTGCGTTTGACATTTCAAAACTTAATTAACTTTAGGTATACAGACTCATTTATAGGCTCATTTAAAAGTATCTTAGCCAAATGAATTCAACATCATCATCACGAAAACAGCTTTCCCATCAATTTTGGGAGGATTTATAGGCTCATTTAAAAATAATTGTTCGGTTATGTCATGCAAATTCTTACAAGTAGCAGCAGCTGGGAGTGAGCATGATGATTAAAGAGGTATAAGAGGGTGAAAATTACCTTTAGGTATACAGACTCATTTAAATTATCTTAACCAAATGAATTCTGTAAGCATGTAAGCCGCTGGGAGTGAGCATGATTATTAAAGAGGGGTAAGAGGGTGAAAAATACCTTTAGGTATACAGACTCATTTAAAGTATCTTAGCCAAATGAATGCTTTAAGCATGTAAAATATGTCATGCTTTAGTTATTGGAATCTAAAGCAGGCCATCTAATAGACCTCTCCTAGCTGTTCTTTTTATTGCTTTGTAGACTATTTTACCATTCTAATTATATTTATCCTTGCTAATATCCTGGAATTTTATAATCAATTAGTCTAACATGCATTTTCTTGTATTTATTTGCAGATTACTACTTTTAACATCTCACTGGTTGTTCGCGGAAGAGTTGCTGAAAACAAGGACTTTATGATGGTATTTTGTATAAACTGTTACACACTTGCCTGGTATTATAAGACTGAATAATTGGATTATAATATTGGAATCTTTGGGGACTCTCTTTGCCCAGGAAAAATCCAATCCGTATGCAGTCCCTATGGAGATAGGTATCTTCCAGCAACTAGAAAGCCCTTTGGACATCACAACCAGCACTATTATCAAGAGGATTGTAGCAAACCATGAAGCGTATCAGGTTATACTTTAATATTCTTTTTCTGTTGGTTCTAACAACAAATATATTAGTGCTTCCACTTATCATTTGAGATATTTTTCTTTGAAACACAAATTAAACTATTATAGTTATCCATAATCCAACTGTGAGCTAGATAACATGATGGTGCAGTATCTGTTTGCCAGGATCCATGACCTGGTCATACAGGAATATCTACCTGATGGTGTGTACCCAGGAAGGACCATCATCTTTTTCCACTGATGAAACTCGGCCTCACAGGCTATATGCCCTCTAGGCAATTTCTTCTGCAGCTAGTTAGGAACATATATAAGAAGCGCAGACCATACTGAATATTGATATTCAGTGGTTCTCTGTACACGGGCTGACTATCTGCAGTGGATAGTACGCTATTTTTGTAGATAAATCAGAGTTCTGAGATAGTAATAGTGTTTGCTACTAATATCCTTCTTTAAAAGCTCTGTTGATTAGTATGCAAGTTTATGTTGCAATTCAGGACCATTTTTGCTGGCCATTCAGACTGAGATTGTGGTGCCGGATCACTATCCATTAATGGAACTTAGGGGTTGTAGAGTCTCACTGTTCTAACTATCAACTGTTCTTAGGGTCTCATTTTTACTTCTAACTATTAACTGTCCAAAGTTTGTGAATCGGCTACTGTTTAAATAGTGTTTTATGGTCAACATGTTTGCTCTAATTAATACCTGTTTCACCATTGAGAGTGAAAGGGTATTCATTAGTGGTTGAATAGAGAACTACCTGAAACTTGTGCTTTTGTTATTGATGTAAGTAATGCGGTTACTCTTTCCCTGAAAGCAGTTGCATAATAAAGTTCTACTGATGAAAGAGTTCCTTTTTGCAGAAACGAAATGAGAAAAAGGAAGCAAGTGAGAAGAAGTATTATGAGGATAAGAAATATGTTTCTGGAGATTGATTTTGTGGAGCTGAATCTGTCTGACCTCCTGGAGAATTACTGTTTTGACAAAGCTGATATGATGATCCGCTCTCAAGCATCATTTCATCTTTGAATGAACCAAATTTTGCATTGGTTTACCTTATCTTGGGAGTTTATAGGTGCTAAGAGAAGTGTAGATAACTGGTGATAGATGAAAAAAAATTATAGTGGACGGAATTGATTGAGTTTTTAGCTATACCTGTTTCTCCTCTGCTCTAATCATTGATTTTTTTACATATACCCCTTTGTATCCATTTTGAGTTGTACCCATAGATTACTTCTGGTATTTTTCCCTATAATGAGATTATACTGTATGACTTCCTCTTCATACTTGCATCTGTATGTAATATGGGCTTAGAGAAGTGGTCTGATCTCTCTTCTGTTTATGAAGAGGCTTGAAAACGGCTCATGAGCCGTATGTATACTCATAAAATTTAAATTTTTTAAAATAAATAATTTTTAAATAATTTTTTTAAGTATATAATATTATCTAATTATAGTTAAATACCTCTAACTCATGTGGTTAAAGCGGAAGGTATTTTTTCTGGCTGGGTGGTTCAATTCCTTATTTATAACAAATTTTAATTTTAATTATTTTTCAACAATTTTTAGTATCTCATATAAGTTGCCCCTTTGGTTACTTATTTATGATGCTGCCCCTAATTTAATTGTATATTGCTTTTGCGTACTGGAGCCTGTTTACTCGGTTCCAATGTTTGATTGCCTTCATTCGCTTCGTTGTATATGGTGCCAACTGCAATAAATGTTGCACTACTCGTCCCAATTCCTGCATCATTTGTTATACCCAGCACGATTGCAACACTAATTACTGACACTACTAAGCTTTTGTTGCAAGGGATTTCTATTTACGGCAAATAAACAGACCATTAATGAATGTCCCTGGTAGTATAAGCATATTTTGCCCATACCTAATTTTATGATCTATTTCCGTGAATATTAGTAATGCTGTCGACTTTTTGAAACTTTTGATCTGGTAGCAAGTTCTCTGAGCATCTCAAATTGCTGGTAAGGATGACCTTAACCTTTGCATCGGAGGTTATCACCTGCGATGCAAAGTGTCAACTTCATTATATATCGGTGTTGCACAATTTAAAATCTCAATGACTGTTGGTGTACAAGTGTGGGTTCGCCCGAGCCTCTGCTTGTTGGATAAGGCTCTATATGTGTGCCAAATAGACCTTTCGTTGCTCGTAGAGTCTTGGGCAATATGAGAAGCAATGTGGTAGCTGTAATGTAGGACCCAATACCCATATCCCAGATGTGCTAAAGTTTGCTATTTACATCATATAACATTTTGTTTTCCGTATTATTATAGCGTTCACTCTACAGTATTCTCAACAGTGGCTATACTTTTTCACTACTTTAGTTGCATCTTTAACTGGACAGGGTCCAGGAAGGATATAACAAGCAAAAAGTTTATATACATATGAAACCACCCGGCTGTAACATTGATTGTAACATAGGCTGTAGCATCAGTTTTAATCTCAGTCTTGCAATCCAAATCTAATGGTTGTAATATATGTTGGTTCCATAATATAAAATCACCAGACTGATTTTAGAGCATATATTTCAGAAATGCTCTAGAACCACCCATGTGATTTCATATTATGGAATCATCCCATTCTACATGTGTTGGATTGGAATTTGATGGTTGAGATAAAAACCACTCAATAACAATAATATATATATATATATATATATATATATATATATATATATATATATATATATATATATATATATGTTAGAAAAATTGTCGTTTTTTTATTGAAAATTTTGTGAATAAAAATTAAAATAAACTGATGTTACCGGCCTTTGGGGAAGTCGTGCACGAAGCACTGCCCTAGGAGTTGATTCGGGATCTGTGTGCAGACGTTTCCCAAAGCTCCTAGTGGTAAAACCCTCGCACTACCGGTATCTCGTAGCCGCACACGACTCGGAGAGAACGACCAGGACTTATCTCTGCCCAGAGCTTGTAGACGAGTGTAACGACGAAGATTGGACAGAATAGAATGGCAGCAATTGTTTGAAGAAAATATTCTGATCATTTTTACAAAGAGAACCACTCATATATATATATATATAAGAATCTATATACTATGTAACGGTCTGAATTAATTTTCTATTAAATCAGCCGATACACAGTCACAAGAGAATGAATCTGGACACAAAAGTACTAACGGTTCAAAATTAATTTTCCAACGTTCAGAAAATTAAATAAAAAATTGAAGAGGAGCAAAAAGAATTTTAGGGTCCCAGCCCGAACCCAAAGAGGAAATCGAATCGGCATTCGGCGTCCGCAGATGTGGGCGCGTACCCGCACCCGTTACGCGCGCCGAACCGAACCGAGCCGAGCCGGGCCGGACGGCAGTGGCGGCGCGCGCGTGTGGCCCAAGGGGTTCCCTACACAACAACTTTAAGAAAGCAAAGAAGAGGAAATAATATATGTACACAATGAGGGGTTGGCCCATCCGATGTTGGATTAAAGAAAAGAAAAAAATTGAGCTTTTGCTCAAGAAAAGCTAACAATCCCCCCCCCCCCCCCCAAAAGGTCAAGTTCCGAAACAGAGATAAGTGTGAAGTATATATATATATATATATATATATATATATATATATATATATATATATAGAGAGAGAGAGAGAGAGAGAGAGAGAGAGAGAGAGAGCATCTGGGCAGTAAAATACTATGCATAGATGAGATGGACTATAGCCTTGAATCTCACGTAGTGACTATTGCCTTAATCTGAAGAAGTTCTTGGTGGACTATGCCTTGAATCAGACTTCTTGAACCAGATTTAGAAAAATAGAACACATAGTATGCTAGAGGTCCTTGGTCTATCGGGTGTCGCTTTTAAATGGCCATGCGCACTTTTTCACATTCATGAGAGTTGTCTGGGATCGCCCTGTCCCATAGTCGCGGCCTTTACGACCTCTCATATAGGTAAGTCCTTAATGGTTGGTGATATGAATCAACCCAGCATTACATCCTGGACCTATTAAGAGTTTAACCTCATCCTAACTATATCACACAGGAACACTGTCACCATAGGGATGGGGAGTCATTGTACACATGTACAGCCGCTTGGGCTTTATTTTAATGAGACTTTAACCTCGAGTCAGTGTTCCATAAAGTCACCTAAGTTCAGCTTGTTTCTACCCATTGGACCGGCTTCTTGGGATCTCCAGTCAGACTCGGTTGGGTTGCCACTGCTGGTGACTAACTTATGGGCTTAACCCCATCCCCCTCGATGATTCTAGGATCAAAGTCCTAGACAGACCCTTCGTCAAGTGATATGCAAGGTTCTTTTCTGACTTTATATAGTCAAGAACCACATATTTGCCTAGTAGGCTTTTTATTGACTTAAAGCGCAGCTGCATGTGCCTGTTCATCTTAGCATTCACAGAATCATGCTTTAGAAGTTCAATAACAGATTTATTATCACAATTTATAGAAATTGCAGGAACATGACTAAGATAAACATGTATATGCATAATAAGATTTTTAAGCCATTCAGCTTCTGAGCAAGTTGTATCTAAAGCTATCATTTCGGAGTCCATTGTACTCCTAGCTATGATAGTTTGCTTATAAGAGCCCCAGGAGATTGCAGCTCCTCCTAGAGTAAATACATATCCAGTAGTAGGTTTTATATCATGTGAGTCAGTTACCCAGTTTGCATCTGAATAACCTTCTATGATGTCAGGGTGCCTAGTAAAATGAAGTTTGTAATCTAGGGTGCCCTTGAGATATCTAAATACCCTATCCAAGGCAGTCTAATGTGAATGATTTGGATTACTGGTATATCTACTTAGTCTCCCAATAGCAAATGCAATATCAGGTCTTGTCCTGTTTGTTATATACATAAGGGAGCCTATCATCTGTGAATATTTATGTTGTTCCAAAGGTGATCATTAATCCTTTTTTAGTACAATACTGCTGTCATAAGGAGTAAGGATAGGTTTCTTATCAAATAACTCAAACCTTTTTAGCATTTTTTCAATTGAATGAGCTAAGGATAGAGTATAACCCTCTTTGCCTTTGGTCACTTGCATTCCTAAAATTAAGTTGGCTTCTCCTAGGTCTTTCATATCAAACTAGCTAAATAAATAGTTCTTTGTAATATTAATCAATTCCAGTGATGAACCTAGGATAAGGATGTCATCTACATACAAGCATAAAATGACACAACTTTTACATGTACCTTTAGAGTATATACATTTGTCATACTCATTTGACAAGAAACCATATTCACAAATTACTTTATCAAATTTATTGTGCCATTGTTTGGGAGCTTGTTTCAAGCCATAGAGGAATTTTACTAGTCTACAGACTTTCTTTTCTTGACATTTAGCAATGAAACCTTCAGGTTGGTCCATATAAAGTTCTTCCTCTAGATCTTCATTCAAAAATATTGTCTTTACATCCATTTGATGGATTAGCATATCATGAATGGATGCTAAGGCCAAGAAAGTTCTAATGGATGTGATCCTAGCTACAGGAGAGTAGGTATCAAATAAATCTAACCCTTTCTTCTGGGTAAAATCCTTAGCAACTAATCTAGCTTTGTATTTCTCTATAGTACCATCGGCTCTGAGTTTTTTTCTTGAAAATCCACTTACAACCTATTAGTTTATTGCCTAAAGGTAGATCTGTTAGAAACCAAGTGTTATTCTCTATGATGGAGTTGTATTCACTGTTAATGACTTCTTTCTAGAAGGGAGCATCAGGAGAGTACATTGCTTCTTCATAAGTTGAGGGATCACCCTCTATCAAAAAGGTGAAGAATCCTTCTCCTAATTTTTTTTCAATCATATTTCTTTTACTCCGTCTAGGTTCTAAGTCTTGTTCAGATTGAGAGCTCAGTATTTGGACATGAGAACTAGTAGAGGATATGGAGGAAGAGATGGAACTTCTATCCTTAAAAGGAAATATGTTTTCAAAGTAAAGTGCATCTCTTGCTTCTATAATGGTATTGTTAGATATTTCATTTACTTCTGAGTGAGTCACTAGAAATCTATTGGCATAGCTGTCTAAGGCATATCCTATAAAAACAGCGTCTACAGTCTTGGGACCAATATTTCTCTTTTTAGGTTCGGAAATTCTGACTTTAGCAAGGCATCCCCAAACTCTAAGGTAATTAATCCTAGGAGCTCTACCTTTCCACAACTCATAGGGAGTTATCTTTTGTCTTACTAGGAATCCTATTAAGAATGTAACAGACAGTTAAAAAGGGCTTCTCCCCACAAGTTATCAGGAGCACCAGAGCTGATAAGCATGACATTCACCATATCTAACAGAGTACGGTTCTTGCGTTTAGTAACTCCGTTAGACTGAGGTAAATATGGAGCAGTTACCTCATGAATTATTCCATGTTCTTCACAGAAGTTAATCATTTCGTTTGAGGTATATTCTCCACCACGATCAGATCTAAGGATCTTAATCTTCCTTTCTAATTGATTCTCAGCTTCAGATTTGTAGACCTTAAATTTATCTAGAACTTCATCTTTGGTTTTGAGAAGGTAGATATAACAATACTTTGAAATCTATAAATGTAACAAAGTATTTTCTACCACCTCTGGTCAAAATTCTATTTGAGTCACATACATCACTATGGATAAGTTCTAGAAGGTCAGAATTTCTTTCTACAGATTTGAATGGTAATTTAGTGTGTTTGGCTTGAACACAAATCTCACATTTGTGTTTGTCATCTATTGGAGTATTGGGAATAAGATCTAAAGTCATCATTCTTTTAATAGAACCTAGGTTCACATGACCTAGTCTGCCATGCCAAATATTTGAATATTCTATATTAGAGACAATAAGAGAATAATCAGAAATTTTATTCATTGTGCTTAAAATGAAAAGACCGTCTTTTACAAAGCATTTTCCTATAAAGGAGTCATGCTTAGAAAATACTATTTTATTTGCCTCCATTACAATTTTGTATCCTAAGGCTACAAGAAGGGATCCACTAACTAGGTTTCTCCTGACAGACGGCACATGAAGAACATCATGAAGAGTTAAGATTTTTTCTGATGTCATCTTAAGGTCAACTTTTCCTCTTCCAATAATTTGTGCCGTTGAGCCATCTCCTAGGGTCACACCTCCTCTACTTGATTCCTGATAGTTTGAAAAATATGAGCGATCAAACGAAACGTGAACATTAGCTCCAGAATTCAACCACTAATCATCAGAATGGTAAGAGAGGTTAATAAAGGGTTGAAAGCTTACAGACCTGAAGGAACTCGAAGAACCTTTGTGAAGCATGTTCGCTTCTGGTCTAACTGAGTCCTTTCCTTTGTAGGAGGTCTGGACAGCTTCCTTCTTCCTATGGTAGCAGTTGGTGGCCATATAATTTATTTTACCACACACAAAACAAAATCTTTTTTGATCCCGAGTCTGACTGAAGTTTCTAGGTTTATGGTTTTGGTGATGATGGTTTTGATGGTTAGGCTGAAAGTTTTTCTTCTTCTTGAAGAAATTCTTTTTGGATTTATAATAAAAATTAGATTTGGGTTTTTCTTGGCCTCCTACAAGGTTTACCTTAGCTTTAGATTCAGTCTTAGGCTTAGACCTCAATCTAATTTATTCTTCGGTTCTAATTTTCTTTAGGACTTGATTGTAGGTAAGATCTCCTTGTGTATGGATAAGTTCCTTAGTAATATCAGACCAAGAGGGAGGTAACTTGTCTATTAGGCATGCTATTTTATGCTCATTGGAGAAAGATGTGCCTTTGGCTTGAATATGCCTAAGGTATTCTTGGAATTCATAGAGTTGGTCATTCATTGGCTTGTTATCTACCATGAAATATCTATTAAAGGTTGAAGAATTAAACCTTTCTATTCCGGTATCATCACAGCCGTATTCATCTTCCAGGGCTTTCCAAAGTTCTTTAGCGCTCTTGTATTCAAAAAATATATCATACAAGGATTCAGATAATGCGCTTAGAATTCTATGAAAGCAGTGGAAGTCTATCTCTTTAGGGGTTTTTGGTTTCGAGGAAGTGGACACTCCTATGTCAGACTCAGTTTTATCAGAATCATTTGTGATGGGTGTGGACCCATCAATGGCTGAAATAAGTCCTAAGGTCGTGAGCCAAAATTTTATTTGGCTCTGCCATCTTTTAAAGTATGAGCCATCAAACTTAACATGTTTTGCAGTAGAGGATTCCTTCTTACCAGTCATGTTTGCAGTCTGAAAAAATAAATTTATTTAATAACAATGTCTAAGATAATAGTTTAGGTGGTCTTTGCTAAACAATCTTAAAATCTTTAGTTTTTCAAGTGTTGATCAACTCAGGTTAGCTGTAGGGGCCGGTTCCCAGCTAGCGGCGGTCCAAAGACTCTTAAGTACCGTGTCGCTTAGGGCTATTTACACCCAGTTGACAGAAGGACCCTTTCGGCTTGTGCCCGAGTTTGTCTCTACTTTGAAACTTTAGATTTAAAGATTTTATTTGCAATTTCCTTTTTACTAAACTATTTTCTTTTGGTCCTAGATTTCTTTGAAAAAACTAAGTGATTATTTATGTTACAGTTGAAAGAAATTTTGTGATAAAAATATTGCAATTGACAAAATTATCAAATGTGCTAACAATCTTTAAAACACTTTAAGCAAATTTGTAATTTGACAGTATGGTAAGCAACTTGATAAGTAAACAAATAAATCAATGGAGGAAATGAAGCAAATTGCTAACAACTGTTTTGAGTTAACTATTATGGTCAAATAGTAAATATTAAATATGGTTATTTGCTTTGGTAAATATTAAGCAAATTAAAATTTCTAGAATAAAATTAAACTACTGCAACTTAACAATATTGGCTACAGTAAGAATAATTTTCTACAAGTTAAAGCTTGCTATAGTCAGAAATTTTTAAATGATAAATTATCAACTATGCTACAGTAACTATTAAGTTTTAATTTATTAATCAACTTTGTTCCAGAAATTTTTATGTTACTATGCCAATAATATGTTGCTACAATATTATGAATTAAACAATGCCCAAACAAAAATTCGGTTATGTAGCAAGAATATGCAACAAATATTAACCTAATTGATGAGAAATATATATATATATATATATATATATATATATATATATATATATATATATATATATATATATATATAATAAACCGTTAAATTTTTTTCTTTTTTTTTCCTTTAGCAGCGAATAAATAATGGTATATTAACAACATTTCTGAAGTTTTCTAGCAAGATTTAGATGAACAATTCTAACATAAAAATCAACTCTTAGATTGTTAGAAAAATTGTCGTTTTCTTATTGTAAATTTTATGAATAAAAATTAAAATAAACTGATGTTACCGGCCTCTGGGAAAGTCGTGCATGAAGCACTGCCCTAAGAGTTGATTCGGGATCTGTGTGCAGACGTTTTTCAAAGCTCCTAGTGGTAAAACCCCCGCACTACCGGTATCTCGTAGCCGCACACGACTCGGAGAGAACGACCAGGACTTAGCTCTGCCCAGAGCTTGTAGACGAGTGTAACGACGAAGATTGGACATAATAGAATGGCAGCAATTGTTTGAAGAAAATATTTTGATCATGTTTACAAAGAGAACCACTCATATATATATAAGAATCCATATACTATGTAATGGTCTGAATTAATTTTCTATTAATTCAGCCGTTACACAGTCACAGGAGAATGAATGTGGACACAAAAGTATTAACGGTTCAAAATTAATTTTTCAACCTTGAGAAAATTAAATAAAAAATTAAAGAGGAGCAAAAAGAATTTTAGGGTCCCAACCCGAACCCGAAGAGGATGCGCGCCGAGCCGAGCAAGGCCGGACGGCGGCGGTGGCGCGCTCGTGTGGCCCAATGAGTTCCCCACACAACAACTTTAAGAAAGCAAAGAAGAGGAACTAATATATGTACACAATAAGGGGTTGGCCCATCTGGGACTAAAGAAAAGAAAAAAATTGAACTTTTGCTCAAAAAAAGCTAACAATATATATATATATATATATATATATATATATATTGAAAAAGAAGAAGAATTATGTGGGTTGTTGTGATACCATATTATCAGGGATGGAGCTAACTTAGGGCCTAAGGGCCCTGGCCCCCCCTGAAATTTTAATAAAAATTAAAAAAAAAATCAAGTTTAAGGTTCTTTCCTATCTATAGAATATATATTGGTTACATACTTTATCATGGTTTCTATATTTTAGACCAATTTTGAAGTTCCTTTTGAAATTACATCAGTAAAATTGCTTCTATTCTGATTTTTATGATGTGATTATTGTTAATTTTTAATTTTTCTGGGTGCTTGGTTTCTGTCTAATGCAAAGTCCTTGTTCGTCCCTGCATATTATGTCCATGTTACATAAATTTTGATCTACAGGAGTGTGGTTACAAGCCTGAAACATAGTTTAATTATCATTTATCTACAGGATGACCAATAAATTCCGGAAAAAAAGAGAGCAGAAAATCATAGGGGGGATGTCGTGAAAAGTGGGTAAAGATCTGTACAATAGATTTGTCTCCTTCCAACCAAGTAAATGGTCCGGACGAAGGGGACCGGCGTCTCCCCCATCCGCAACCGTTCACATGCGCCTCACCCACCACCTTTCTCCGACGGCCCACACCTATGCATGCAAGCACTTAGGCTCGGGGCCCGCGGCCCGGGGCCGAGCCCATTAGACAAGATGGCGCAATTCTAACAACTGGATGTCGATATGTGTTGATTACTACTATTAGCTATTTTATTTTTATGTATCAAAGTGTGCAACTGTTAACGTTAGTTTGTGTGCACAGAAAGTGGAATTTGTCTACTTTTTAGGCAAAAAGAAATCCGTTATGCCATTGCCACGGGATAAAAGGAAAGCTAACAGTCTTCATCACATGCATGGCACATTTGAGGGTGCTGGTCAAAAGACGCATTGAACAGCCTTTTTGCTACCAATGGTCTCTCGGCAAATGGCGAAATGACTCGAAATTCGACGTTCTACTTATAAGAGGAGCGTATCATAAGAGCAATACTTTTCTCTGTCCCTTGATCGCCCTTTCGCAATGATAGTTGGGCCAAATGCGATGCACATGTACTATGTCTCGATATCGATATCGATATCGATATCGATGAAAATATAATTGAGAAGAATAAGATAATTTAGTGATACGTACCATTACTATGTTACCGTGGAATGCGCGTCCCATAGAAATTTGATATGCTCCAAAATTGTTGTTGGGACCTTGGGTTTGCACATTATATTTTCTTATCAGTTGTGCTATACGCCAACTAAGAGACTCGAGAGTAGAAACATGTGCAAACAATTTTAGAATTCTTCCAAATTGGACCGTCATTTTAATTTTGAAAGCAGAGACCGGAGGTCGAGGCCGACTACAATGGGAGTTCTACTTAGGATCAAATTAAGGTTGTCCAAGACGGGAGGAGGACGAATTGTTAAGTGTTTTCAAATACCAATACCCAATAATAAAGTTGATGTGTGTGAATGATCAATAAATGGAGTAACTGTTATGTACTCAGAAAAGCAAATACTACAGGACTCCATATTTTACTTAGGATAATCCATTACTCCAAGACAGTACAGATTTTTGTAATTTTTATTTAGGATAACTCAAAATTTACTCAGAACAGTCCATCCTTCAAACTTTTCCAAAATCCTTCTTTCTAAATTTTTACTCTCTCTCTTCAAATTTTCAAGCCTCTTTCTCTCTTTCCTTATTCAAATTTCTTTCTCCCTTTCTTTCCAACTTCAATTCTAAGCAATGGCATCCAAACCTTCCTCAAAATCTATGTATGTATCCAATATTCTTCCTCCCTTAGGATTTTAATTTTATTTATGTGTAAATTTGATTTAATTTTCATGAATCCTTGCTAATGCCTAAAATAGTTAGATAAATTAGTTTATAACTAATTTAATGTTGATATACGAACCGATGAACACTAAAAATCAAACTTAGGGTTTCAAAAAATTGAACAGAACCGACAGTCAGACTTCAAACCTACAGGACTATAGGCAAATTCTATAGTCCTATAGTATATATAGGACTGTAGGAAAGCATATAGTCCTATAGTATATGTAGGACTGTAAAAAAATCTATAGTCCTATAGTATACCAAAACCCAATGTTGTTTGAGTACTAGCACGTCTTCCAGCAAAAAATGTCTTGTACACTGCATTGGTTAATATGGTGAGAAAATAGTTTATAAATTTGAAAGATTTGTAATTGTTTACAAACTAACATATTTTTTGTCGTGTCATAATATGTGTCACGTCCCAATCCTAAAATACTGTGGGACTAGACACGTGGCAATGGCCAGCAGCACACACCGATGGGCAAATTCAATTTAATGGACCCATCAGGGTGTACTTAAGCTGTAAAACAACAATAAGGGTCTATGATGTCACGATCCGATTCCGTGGAATCGTTGGGACGTCCCCCGAATCGTGACCGTCGTGCGGGCCTGGGGTTGCGCCCGCACAAGGCTAGAGATATTTGCATTTGAACACATATTCAGAGTACGCAGATAAATTGAACACAAGTTGAAACATGGAAAAGTTCTCTTTATTGATAATGAACATCTATTACAAACTCTTGAACGAGTCAGCTAATTTGTCGCACGGGCTTACAAAAGTATTGACTCAAAATGAGATAACAGTTCTGTACATTACATCCCTTTACTAAACTTCAAAATGATAAAGACCTCCGGGCTGGAGGACAGCTTTGCCATGGAGCTGCATTGTGTATTGAGTTGCAAGCTCCTTCTTCAAGTACTTCAAAAATACGGCGCGATCAGGATGCGCCTATAGCTGGACTGGGTCGGAAAAGACGACTTTGGCTCCTCGCTCGGTTCGCCTTGGTGCGGGGAACCTGTTTCAACAAGGGTCAGTATGTCGAAACATACTGGTGAATGCGAGCTAACCCAACTATACCAATCAACACGTTGTTTATATGAAGCATGCATATTATTTGTGGTCTTTCTATCTTGCCTTAGTTTATTTACAAGTAAGCAGTATATAGAATTTACTGAAATGAACTTGCCACCGTTCGGTAGCTTTTACCTGTCCGTCTGAACGACCTGCACAATACTTACCATGTGTAAACCCCATGATTTTCAGAAATTTTTAATTTGGATTTTACACAATTTTTCTGTAATTTTCGGGAATTTAAACTAAGGTATTTTATGATTAAAGGATTTTTAAATAATGTTAATTAATATTAAAATATTATAAAAATAATATTTTCTAGTGTAAAATGAAAAACTGGATATAGGGTAATTTTTTGTGAATTTATTGGACTCCGGAAGCATTTTTAAAGCCCTAAAAACTAATGTATTTTTAAACCAAAATTTAACCCTGACTGAACCCGGTTTATTGGGAAATAAACCGAACCGAACCGCACTAAACCAAACTGAACCAAACCCACTCCTAACGGGTCGGGTCGGATCCGAATCGAACCCGACCCAGACCCGTTAACCCTAAAACGAAACCCTAATCCAAATCCTCCCCAAATTACTGTTCCGACGGCGCACCTATTTAACCCCTCGGCCGCCCGGGCTCGCCCCGCTTCGCCGGAACCCTAGCCCCTCTCCTCCACGAGTCCCACTGAAGCCCAACACCACCACCTCCCTCGTCGACCTCGCTGACCCACTGCACCCGCCCAGAATACCTCCGCCTGGCCGGCGAACTCGACCACGAACATATGGCCACCGTCGAGCAGAATGACCACCCTCCAGCCTCCCAAAGCTCTCGACCTCCACCGACTGCTCCGCCCTAATGTCCCTCCACCGCCGCGAGGACTCCATCGACCGCTCCGCCTCTGCCCAGCCGTCCTGACTCGACGAGCAGCCCCGCCGTCGCCTGAACGCTGACCCGCAGCCCCTCGTCGACGAGAACCGTCATTACCGACACCACCGTCATCCTCTCGACGTCCCCATGAGATGCACCTCGAACCCCCTCGACCACCATCCAGAAACCCCCACCACCTGTCATCGTCCTCCATCTGCACATCCTCGACTCCCCGCTGAACCCGCCGTGCTCCTCCTACCTCGCCGGAGCCGCCCGGTCGACCACCAGCCTCCCTCCTCCATCTCCTCCTCCTCGCCTGACGGCGGAACCCTATCTCCCTCGCCGGACCACCAGCAGAACCCTAACCCTAACCCAGGACACAGTGACCGGACACGGCAGACTCGACCCGGACACGAGAAACCCCGTTCCACGAAGCCCTGTTCAGGTAACCCGTTCTCTCTCCTTGTTGCTCCGTTTTTCGTTCTGTCAGTTGTGACGCGTAGGCTGTGTAACCCTCTCGATGCCCGTGCAACCCGCTCGGTGCATCGCGTCCTGTGGTGATCGCGAACCACGATCCAAAAACAGGAAAAACAATATCCTGTTTCACCCCGAAACTGAGTGTGCCCCGCCAAACGGGACGACTTGGTCGCATGCGGTCTTCACCGAAATGTGTGCGCCGTTGATACGGACGTGCAAAATTTTGCAGAAGTTGATTTGGATGTGCGTGCACACCGGAATCAACTCGTATCCACCGACAACGCCCCGTATCCGCCTGTTTTGGAATACATCGTAACTTTGTGTACACACGTCAGATCGAGACGAAACTTGCGCCATCGGACTCGTAGCAATACGTTGGTCCTGTGACCCAAGTTTGGTTCGATTCTGAGAACGTTGACAAAATCGCGTATCGTGGGCCCCACGGCTCCACTTGACGGGCGATTTTATGATCGGCTCATCGGAATCCAATTCTAGAAGTTCTGTTGGGTTCGTATCATCGTTTTGGACTTGTTGACACTAAGTTGGACGAATTTGGAGACCTTTGACCCTGACACGCTTTTCGGTGCAAAGTGGGCCATACGTGGACCCCACTTTGACCTGAAATTACGGTTTTGCCCCTGTGTCCAAATTGGACGAAAGGAAAGTGCTTTCTAGCTATTTTGCTTATTCTGGGAATGTTGGTGATATCTATTTCAGCATCCGGAGACATTTGTTCTGAGGCCATAGCTTCTGGTCCTGTGTATTGGACATCTGGACATGACATTCTGCAACTTCTTGCCAGGCAAGTATACCTTGCCATTGTACTGTTATTTATATTCCATATGTTGTATGCATCTTTATTTTCTGTCTTAGTTCATATATTTTAACTGTTATATAAAATGCGCACGACGGTGTCGTCGTGGTATATTTTTATTTATGTAATTGCATTGACCTTGTTTATGAGACTACCCCATTATCATGTAGCATCATTAGGTTCATTTGACTGTGACACATATTTTTACACAAGTTGTGAGTCTCATATAGATCACGGACGCACGTATTGACTGATCATCGGTACATGTGGGACGTACGTTAGGAATAACTGCTGTTAGAAACTTTGCATGCTAGTAGACTTAGCAGTTATTAGAGGTCTAGGGGCATAGCCTATTATAGTACGGTGGTCCCATCCTTGTCCTTGTTTGGTTGCATGATTGATCCAGGGTACTAAGAATAGGCTATGAACCAAATTGTGTCATGGATGGGACATGCTTAGAGCATGGGATGGAGAGAACAATAAGTACCGCATTTGAGCTCCTTTACACTTTTTCTATTGTGCGGTCGAATTCTCCGCTGGAGATACGGGCGGTGATGACCACTATATATTATATTATTATCAGGCGGGCCTCTGGTGTTCGAAAGATGCCATGCCTTTTTAGGCCCCTGGATCTCCAATAGAGAACCATGCCAAATCCCAGGTTTTCAGCCAGATAGCTCACTTGTGGGGAAAGTTATTCTTAACTGCATTCACTTAGACGGTTAGGCGACCCTTTGGATATTTATTTCAGTACTTTATTGACATGTGTTTAAGTATCTTGTTGTGTCCCTCTGAGGACCTGGTCCCCTGCCAGGTGTATCTGTTCTTGAGTATTCGCAGGAGCGCAGATTCGGATGGTTACAGATGTTTCGAGGATGTCTTCTCTTCGAGCCCGTGATTGTTAGCTGGTATTCTCATATTGTGTTTGATTGTGTTGTACTCATATTGTATTTGCTCTTATATTCGAGTTGGTAGTGGATTTGTTTCCATCCAACTATCATCCTTAGATACTTCTTATTGAGATCTAGTTTCATAGATACTGGTTATTTAATTATATTTAATTTTTGTGGATGAGATTTAGATTATACCCTGTGACTTGTGATACATTTATACCACTTATGGATTTGATATTCATATTACAGCGTACATATGGATTTGGTTTCCATATATTGGAGTTGTTATATCCATACGGCTGGCATGCTTATGTGTTCTATTCCTACGTATTTTGGGACTGGGGCGTGACACCATGTCTTTCCTGCCACGAAGACACAAGTTAGTTTGCAACAGGTTTAAATATACAAGAGATCACTGGCGTATGCCATAATGGACGATATAGTCTTTGACGAGAATGGTATGCAACGAAAGTACAAGAGGCGTTGCAAGCCATTCTGCCAAGAACAAGAGACTAAACAATAGGTCTCGTCCGGACCGGATCGATGCCAGTGCCCCAGCACTGTCCGCGAGACCGTGACCCTGTGCACAAGTTGTCCGTGATCGAACGGTATATTTACAAGTTAACAATTCATGCAGTTGAGGCAACAAGAGTACAAGACAAGCAATAATTCATGATTTATTCCCAAACGAACAAGCATGCAATATAAGCAATCGTTTCCAAGTTGAATGACAAGCAATGCAATCCAAATCTATTCCCTTTTTATCTTGACATCTTTTAGTTATTACTTGGTATCGTTTGATCGGGGCAAAGAAGAATGCAAGATTTTAGGTGTGAAGATTTGGAAGCAGGGCTAGCTAATCGGGATGGTAGCCACTCACTTAGATGGTTGGAAGGAAGAAGGAAAGAGGCGCTTCAAGACTCCGCTCATAAGCCGCCTACTGCTCGTTCACCTGCATTGCACGAACAGCTCGATCAATACCTCTTCCTCTCTTTTCAATCTTGGAATTGAAATGCAGTTCACGAACAAAAACAATGAAATCCATCGAAACCGTTCAAGAAAACAAGCAAATCCGAAAACCAACTCAAAGTACAAAAGCAACAAGTGACATCGAAATCCGAGGCAACAAAGATAACAACGGAGAGGTCCCTCCTGACTCTGCCGCTAAGTCGATCCCGGGGGCACGGTCTACTGAATATGGCAATCGATTCCGAAGAAACAAATCCATAACGAGGACGAGTTCTTGTTTCAATCTATCCCGATCGAACGATACCGTATAGTATTTCTTAGCCGCGCTCCTCGAATAAGAGGAACGGGGCACCACATCTTACCCAACTAATTGGAAGTTTCGTTCTCGAAACTTAGAAATAGAACCTACCGTTAGGGAACATTATGTTGAGGACAGCGCTCATGACTCAATGAACAATCACGAACTGAATGGTTTAATCCGCCACAGGCTAGGCATAACCCAAGTTTCAGAAGACATTTGTCGATTGTGTGCCCCAGCTTTTTGCAGAAGTTACAAGGTTGGTTTGCTTTCTGCTTTCCGCCGTCATTGTGACGCTTTGCAGCGTTGTTTCCTCTCTCGTTGCTTTGGCATTTTTGATTGTAGGTATGCACAGCACCGGCAGGAACGTGAGGATAATGCGGTTCAAGAGATAAAGCATGATTCATAACTCCCCTCATGGTCTCTTACTGATGAACGACTATGTGTGCATTGATGGCAGGGCATAGACCACCTTCAAACCTTTTAGCTTGACTCGCTGCATCAGGTAAATAGGCCCTAGCAAATTTGGAGAGTCGGTTGAATTCTGCGGAATACTGTTTAACTGACATGCTGCCTTGTCTCAGTTGCACGAACTCGTTCTCCATCTAACGTTGTACTGGAGGGGGTATAAACTCCTCTTTGAACGTGGCACAAAAAGTCGTCCATAAGATCGCCTCCTCTCCATGGTCAAATTGAAGAGATCGTCGATGCACGTCCCACCAATCGTGTGCGTAGAGGCGGAGCTGTAGTTGCGCGCATACGACGCGCTTCTCTTCGGGGACCTCTAGCAAAGCGAAGTGGTCTTCAAGTTCGGCCAACAAATCTAGAGCCACGATTGGGTCCTCAGTCCCGTTGAATGGAGTGTTGCAGACTTTCTTGAAGTGGCCAAAGTCGAAGGTAGTCACTTCCCTCGTCCTTAGAATTTGCGGCATCTCAACTTCAAGCACGGGCTCTTCCACCGGAGTCGCTGCTGTTGCCGCAGAATGGTTGGAAGCCAAAGTCTGAATGATCTGTTGCAGGGCATCTACCTGCTTCTGTTGGACTGAGAATCGAGCTTCTATATTGTCTTGAAACTTGAGCTGACTCTCCTGCGCTCGCTTCTCGGCCCATTCGTAGCGAGCTTCATCCCTTTGTTGGTTTGCCTCCAACATCCGCAATATTTGCTGGATGGGATCGACACGAGACATGGCTCGCTGGCTTCACGAACTTTCCGAAGTACCCGAACTACTTTCTTGGCCTTGCATTTTGTCCGGTGCTAGCGCTGAGGATTGTTCTGGTGCCATTCCTTCAAAAGAAGGTAAATTACATTAGGATCATAATGTATTATGGACTTATTGCATGAATGTATCTCATTTTGGCCTAGCGAGTTCAAGAGTTCGCACATGAATTGATCGTTAAAGGAACTTTTCCAGTACGAGAGTCTAAGAAACTTTAATCTGTGCTCTGATACCACTATGTCATGACCCGATTCCGTGGAATCGTTGGGGCGTCCCCCGAATCATGACCGTCGTGCGGGCCTGGGGTTGCTCCCGCACAAGGCTAGAGATATTTGCATTTGAACACATATTCAGAGTACGCAGATAAATTGAACACAAGTTGAAACATGAAAAAGTTTTCTTTTTTGATAATGAACATCTATTACAAACTCTTGAACGAGTCAGCTAATTTGTCGCACGGGCTTACAAAAGTATTGACTCAAAATGAGATAGCAGTCCTGTACATTACATCCCTTTACTAAACTTCAAAATGATAAAGACCTCCGGGCTGGAGGACAGCTTTTCCACGGAGCTGCATTGTGTATTGAGTTGCAAGCTCCTTCTTCAAGTACTTCAAAAATGTGGCGCGATCAGGATGCGCCTATAGCTGGACTGGATCGGGAAAGACGACTTCGGCTCCTCGCTCGGTTCGCCTTGGTGCGGGGAACCTGTTTCAATGAGGGTCAGTATGTCGAAACATACTGGTGAAGGCGAGCTAACCCAACTATACCAATCAACACGTTGTTTATATGAAGCATGCATATTATTTGTGGTCTTTCTATCTTGCCTTAGTTCATTTACAAGTAAGCAGCATATAAAATTTACTGAAATAAACTTGCCACCGTTTGGTGGCTTTTACCTGTCCGTCTGAACGACCTGCACAATACTTACCATGGCTTCCCTGCCATGAAGACACAAGTTAGTTTGTAACAGGTTTAAATATACAAGAGATCACTGGGGTATGCCATAATGGACGATATAGTCTTTGACGAGAATAGTATGCAACGAAAGTACAAGAGGCGTTGCAAGCCATTCTGCCAAGAACAAAAGACTAAACAATAGGTCTCGCCCGGACCGGATCGATGACAGTGCCCCAGCACCGTCCACGAGACCGTGACCCTGTGCACAAGTTGTCCGTGATCGAACGGTATGTTTACAAGTTAACAATTCATGCAGTTGAGGCAACAAGAGTACAAGACAAGCAAGTACAAGACAAGCAACAATTCATGATTTATTCCCAAACGAACAAGCATGCAATATAAGCAATCGTTCCCAAGTTGAATGACAAGCAATGCAATCCAAATCTATTCCCTTTTTATCTTGACATCTTTTAGTTATTACTTGGTATCGTTTGATCGGGGCAAAGAAGAATGCAAGATTTTAGGTATGAAGACTTGGAAGCAGGGCTAGCTAATCGGGATGGTAGCCACTCACTTAGATGGTTGGAAGGGAGAAGGAAAGAGGCACTTCAAGACTCCGCTCGTAAGCCGCCTACTACTCTTTCACCTGCATTGCACGAACATCTCGATCAATACCTCTTCCTCTCTTTCCAATCTCGGAATTGAAATGCAGTTCACGAACGAAAACAATAAAATCTATTGAAACTTCAAGAAAACAAGAAAATTCGAAAACCAACTCAAAGCACAAAAGCAACAAGCGATATCAAAATTCGAGGCAACAAAGATAACAGCGGAGAGGTCCCTCCTGACTCTGCCACTAAGTCGATCCTGGGTGCACGGTCCACTGAATATGGGAATCGATTCCGAAGAAACAAATCCATAACGAGGACGAGTTCTTGTTTCAATCTATCCCGATCTAACGATACCGTCTAGTATTTCTTAGCCGTACTCCTCGAATAGGAGGAACGGGGTGCCACATATGATACTAATCTCATCCACATAAATAAATACGATCAATATGGAATATAATGCAACATCAATTCTCAATAAAACATATCTCGGGGAACAACCCGATAATAAGTTTGATACATCAGTTCAATAAATAGAAAACAACAGAAATAACTGAGTATAGATAAGCAGATAATCAGGAGAAATCCTCGACGATCAACTCATCCTCTGGTAATGGTACTGCTCCAGTGCCTGCTCCTGTCCCATATATCTCGGGGTAGATCTCCTCTGCTAAACCTGGGGACATAATCCGGATCCAGGTCCTTAGGGGAGATAGCAAGGTACAAGAATAACTCAAGCCAAATAAATGCAGTATATGAAATGTATCAATAGGGCAAAATATGTAACCATCTAAGTGATATGCAAAATGAGAGCAACACTAGACTCAGGCTGAGACTACTACAAGCTCTGTGTCGGGGAGCCGGTAGCAGTTATAATATGTAGTTATACTATATAGTTATACTATGTAGTGGGCCTATGGCACTGTAATAAATATATATATATATAAAATCAGCCTGTAGCCTGTGTGTCTCTCTCCCCCCAATGTAATCACACGTCTCATGTCCATGACATCAAGATCATATCTAATGCAGCAAGTCATAATGATATATATGCATATGTATAAAGTCTATGTCACTAATCCTGTAACCTATACAGAATTACCATGAATATCTCAGGAAGATTCTGTCTCATGAATAGTGTCAGGTGTCCTGTGGTATGACGTACTTGATGATGCAAGCACGAAAAATGTATAGGTTCGCGAGATCAATCTCTAGGTGACGTTACACAACTCAGCGTACGGCGTTGACACCCGAATCTTGTTCAGACGTTAAGTAATGTCATACGGTCCTAGGTTGAACAGATACAACATATAAATAAATCAAAGGAATAATATGTAAGAAGAACTGCAAGATTGACAAGGTACACTTGCCTGGGATTTGGTTTCCAACTATTGCTCCAGTATCGGCGGGACCTGTAGGTACTCCTCTGGTTGCTGAAATAATCATTACCATCATGTTCAGAAGATATCAAATAGCTAAAATTTCCTGTCCATAAGTCCAATTTGGACACAGGGGCAAAAGTGACAGTTTTTGGTCAAAGCGGGGTCCACATGTGGCCCGCTTCGCACCAAAAAATGTGCCAGAGACAATGTTCTTCAAATTCGTCAAACTTAGTGTTTACAAGTCCAGAACGACGATACGAACCCAACGGAATATCCAGAACTGGATTTCGATGAGCCGATCACAAAATCGCCCGTCAAGTGGAGCCGTGGGACCCACGATACGGGATTTTGCCAACGTTCTCAGAATCGAACCAAACTTGGGTCACAAGACCAGCGTATCACAACGAGTCCGATGGCGCAAATTTCATTTCGAAACGACGAGCGTACACAAAGTTACAATGAGTTTCAGAATAGGGACGATATGAGGTGTTGTCGACGGATACGCTTTGATTCCGGTGTACACGCACATCCAAATCAACTTCCGCGATGTGCTGTAGCCACCTACGAAGAAGTTACGAGAAAATCAGGGTTTTAAAAGACCAAGTTTTTGGTCATTTTTACCCTCGAATAACATGCAAATTATAGCTCAATAAATTAAACTAAAATAGGGCTTTAAAACTAGGTTATATGGTGTAAATTATTATTTAAGAAATTTTTAGAATTAAATAACAGATTGCACGCAAAACAGTCGTGAACTGGGGAGTTCGGGATAAAATCTGAATTTCAGAAATTGGGAAATATTTTCCTGTTTTTGCGTCGTAGTTTGCGACCTACACAGGACGCGATACCCCAGTCTAATTATACGGGGTTAGAGAGGATCACGAGGTCTACGCGTACGATTCGACAGAATGGAAAACGGATCCACGTACATGGAATTATGCATACAGGAAAGAAGGTACCTTGATGCTACTTGCGACAGAACGACGAGGCACGACGACTGCGGGGTGACGGTGCTCGGCCGGCGGCGGCGGCGTTGTGCGGCTGTTGTGCTCGTCTGTGCTGGCGGCGGCGGAGGTCACAACGGAGGCTCGGGACGGAGGCATTGTCGGCGCTGGGGAAGCTCGGTGGTGCTGGAGGAGCTCGGTTGACGGTGTTGAAAGTGCTGGTGGGGATGATCGATGGTCGTGTGGGGTGACCGGAGGAGAGTGGAGGTGGAGACGGTGATGTGGTAGGGGTTTTATAGGGGAAGGTGGGTTGGCCGTTGAGGGAGGGAAGAAGATGGCCGGTGGGGAGGTGAGCTGCGGGTAGACAAAGGGTTAGGGCGGCGGCTAGGGAAGTCGGAGCGGCGGGTAGGCGGGGGTTTCAGCGGTTGGAGGCGCCGCGGAGAGGGGAGGCGATGCGACGGGGAGGTTGAACGACGGGGAGAGGAGAAGCTGGCGGCCATTGGCGACAGCGGGGAGACGGTGAGACGCGGCGGGGGTGGAGGAGAAACGGCGGAGGGGGAAGTCGTAGGGACTCGGGGGTTGAAGATTACTGTAGCTTCAGAAATAACGGGTCGGGTTGATGGGTCGGGTTTGGATCCGAATCTGACCCGCTAGGGTTGATTTGGGTTGGGTTGGTTCAGGATTTGGTTCGGTTTATATTGGTTTAAATCGGTTTAGGTTGGTTTATTTAGGGTTAAATTAAAAAACTTAGTTTTTTAGGTATTTAAAAATAGTTCTGGGATCCAATAAATTCCAGAAAAATTGCAGTAAGTCTAATTATTTATTTTACATCCAAAAATATTATTTTCATAATATCTTAATATTTACTAAAATCACAAAATTATTTAATTTTAGAAAAATATTTATTTTAATTAGTTAAAAATCACAAAAAATTCCCGAAAATTCATTTTTAAATACTGAAAAAATCTGGGGGTTTACAATCTACCCCCCTTAAGAGGATTGCGTCATCGCAATCAAAGAATAACGAATCATAACCGGTCAGAAGAGATGACACGGTTGCAAAATATGTTCGAAGTACGACACAAACAAAGAATCATGATCAAGGAGAATTCGAAGGATGAGGGTTAAACAAAACACATAGGGAAAGAATAAAGTATAGTTAGGTAATTAAAGAGTGAAGGAAATTTGGTTAGAGCAAAGAAAACTACAGCTTAGGAAAACTAGGTTACCAATTATTAATAAGTTCAAAATACTAGGTTTAAGACTAAGGTCATGAACTAACATGCACGTGCTAAAGCATTACTAGAAATAGATATATATGAATAACTTAAATCTTACGCGTATTCACTACTCCGCGAGTCTGCGCGTTCTCCATTGTCATCGCAAAAGCTTGTCCACGTACTTGCGGTGGTGCCCTTTGTTGTTGCTGGGCCTGCTGGAAAAGTGTTGCCTGAGGTGCCAAAGTTGGCCTCGTTTGATATCCTCCTGGAGCTGGTGGTCTGACTCATCCAACTCCCGTCTGTGGTGCTCCCACTGTTGGATAAACTGGCCTCGGTGCTAGTAAAGCTTGTCAGTTTAACATTAGCGCTCTCTCTCGATGCTAAGGACAATCCTTGGCTAAATGTTGGTTGGATCCACAAATCAAGCATAATTCCAACTTGAGTCTGCACTCGCTCTCATAATGGCCTTGTTTGCCACAATATTGACATGTAGGTAGTATCTGCGGAGATGTTCTGGGTGACTGGTGCATGTGAGATCTATTTGCAGCTTCTCCCTGTGGTGCTCTGGCTGGTGCTGATGTGAAAGGCCACTTCAGGCTGGACTCTCTCCTGGTGACACGCTCCATGCGTCGAGCTGCAGCAAGGACGTCTGAGTAAGAAGTAGGTACAACCGAGCCAATCTGTCTCTGTAGCTCAA
Organism: Iris macrosiphon; assembly: GCA_036927795.1. Classification (NCBI taxonomy): domain Eukaryota; kingdom Viridiplantae; phylum Streptophyta; class Magnoliopsida; order Asparagales; family Iridaceae; genus Iris; species Iris macrosiphon. The sequence goes on from JAYESA010000020.1 coordinate 43,716,654, forward strand.
AGTTTAGTCCGTCGAAGAACTTCTCAGCCTTCTCTTCTTCTGTCGGGATCAGGGTAGGGGCGAAGCAACTCAGACGAATAAACTCCGTATTGTATTCTTCCACTGTCATATTGTCTTGAGTGAGACGATTGAACTTGTCCCAAAGTTTTGACCGAGCAATAGCTGGAATGTACATCTCCTGAAAGAGTCTAGAGAACTCTTTCCAAGGGACTCGGTCTGGTCTGAGTCGTGTCTCCTAAGTTAACCACCAGAGATGTGCATTGCCCGTCAACTGCATCCGGACGACAGTCATCCAACGCTCTCTTGGAAGCTTAGCTGCTTCCAATTGGTGTTGAGTGTTTGTGAGCCACTCATGAACTTCAGTGGGCTCCTCCTTGCCTAAAAAGGTATGAGGCTTCAGCTGGCAAAAATTGGTGATAGATCCCGTCGAGGGCCGTCGAACTGATGGGTTCACCTGCTCTAATGCGGTCACTATACTGTTTCGTAAATTCTTTGCCTCGTGAAGTTGAGCCTCTTGTTAAATTTGTTGTTAAGCTTGCATCATTGCGTAGATCATTTAAAATATCTGATGTCCGTTCATAGCCTACCCTTGTGGACATACGGACATTGGTGGAGAAAACTGCGACGGAGGTGGAATATCATCTCGCCGAAATCTAGAATTTGCTTGACTGCTTCGGTGAGTGGAGGAATCTCCACTTAATGGCGTCACTTCATCTTCTTCGTAGGTGGCTACAGCACCTTGTGGTGTTCTTGTAGGAGTTTCTTCGTTTGCTCGTGGATCCATTACTCTGTATCCAAAATAAAATATAAGAGGCGCACAGAGGAATCAAAGCATGATGCATGTCAAGAATTTAATTCGAATCCGATATAGATATCAAGAACGATTCAATTAAGTGGTTGAGATCCTTTAACTTATCATATCCTTGTCGCAGGCTTGCTCGATTCCTAAGTTAAAATCGAAATAATTTAGTCGTTGACCTGCATGGGCCACAAAAAAAATCATGTCACGTCCAGTCCCAAAATACCGTGGGACTAGACATGTGGCAATGGCCAGCAGCACACATCGATGGACAAATCCAATTTAATGGACCCATCAGGGTGTACTTAAGCTGTAAAACAATAATAAGGGTCTATGATACTAATCTCATCCACAGAAATAAATATGATCAATATGGAATATAATGCAACATCAATTCTCAATAAAACATATCTCGGAAAAAAACTCGATAATAAGTTTGATACATCAGTTCAATAAACATGAAACAACAGAAATAACTGAGTATAGATAAGCAGATACACAGGAGAAATCCTCGATGATTACCTCGTCCTCTGGTAATGGTACTGCTCCAGTGCCTGTTCCTGTCCCGTATATCTCGGGGTAGATCTCCTCTGCTAAACCTGGGGACATAATCCGGATCCAGGTCCTCAGGAGATATAGCAAGGTACAAGAATAACTCAAGCCAAATAAATGCAGTATATGAAATATATCAATAGGACAAACTATGTAACCATCTAAGTGATATGCAAAATGAGAGCAACACTAGACTCAGGCTGAGACTACTAGAAGCTCTGTGTCGGGGAGCTGGTAGCAGTTATACTATGTAGTTATACTATGTAGTGGGCCTATGGTACCGTAATATATATATATATATATATATATATATATATATATATATATATATATATATATATATATATATATATATAGTCTGTAGCCTGTGTGTCTCTCCCCCACCCAATGTAATCACACGTCTTATGTCTATGACACGCAAGATCATATCTAATGCAGCAAGTCATAATGATATCTATGCATATGTATACAGTCTATATCACTAATCCTGCAACCTATACAGAATTACCATGAATATCTCAAAAAGATTCTGTCTCATGAGTAATGTCAGGTGTCCTGTGGTATGACGTACTTGATGATACAAGCACGAAAAATGTATAGGGTCGCGAGATCAATCTCTAGGTGACGTTACACAACTCCGCGTACGGCGTTGACACCCGAATCTTGTTCGAACGTTAAGTAATGTCACACGATCCTAGGTTGAACAGATACAACATACAAATAAATCAAAGAAATATTATGTAACAAGAACTGCAAAATTGGCAAGGTACACTTGCCTGGGATTTGGTTTCCAACTATTGCTCCAGTATCAGCGGGACCTGTAGGTACTCCTCCGGTTGCTAAAATAATCATTATCATCATGTTCAGAAGATATCAAATAACTAGAATTGTCTGTCCATAAGTCCAATTTGGACATAGGGGCAAAAATGACAGTTTTTTGTCAAAGCGGGGTCCACGTGTGGCCCGCTTCGCACCAAAAAAATGTGCCAGAGACAATGTTATCCAAATTCGTCAAATTTAGTGTCTACATGTTCAGAACAATGATACGAACCCAACGGAATGTGCAGAACTGGATTCCGATGAGCCGATCACAAAATCGCCCGTCAAGTGGAGCCGTGGGGCCCACGATACGGGATTTTGCCAACGTTCTCAAAATCGAACCAAACTCGGGTCACAGGACCAACGTATCGCTACGAGTCTGATGGCGTAAGTTTTATTTCGAAACGATGAGTGTATACAAAGTTACAACGAGTTTCAGAACCGGGCCGATACGGGGTGTTGTCGACGGATACGTGTTGATTTCGGTGTGCATGCACATCCAAATCTACTTTCGTGAAATTCTACACATTCTTATTGATGGCGTGCACCTTTCGGTGAAGTTTGCACACGACCAAGTCGCATCGTTTAGCGGGGCACATCCAGTTCCGAGAAAATCAGGGTTTTAAAAGACCAAGTTTTTGGTCATTTTTACCCTCAAATAACATGCAAATTATAGATCAATAAATTAAACTAAAATAGGGTTTTAAAAATAGGTTATACGGTCTAAATTATTGTTTAAGAAATTTTTATAATTAATTAACAGGTTGAACGCAAAACGGTCATGAACTGGGGAATTCCGGACAAAATCTGAATTTCAAAAATTGGGAAATATTTTCCTGTTTTTGCGTCGCAGTTTGTGACCTACACATGATGCGATACCCCAGTCTAATTGTACGGGGTTCGAGAGGGTCACGAGGTCTAGGCGTACGATTCGACAGAATGGAAAACGGATCCACGAACATGGAATTACGCACACGGGAAAGCAGGTACCTTGATGCTATTTGCGACAGGACAGTGAGGCACGGCGACTGCGGGGTGATGGTGCTCGGCCGGCGGCGGCGGCACTGTGCGGCTGCTATGCTCGTCTGTGCTAGCGGCGGCGGAGGTCACGACGGAGGCTCGGGACTGAGGCATTGTCGTCGCTGGGGAAGCTCGGTGGTGCTGGAGGAGGTCGGTTGACGGTGTTGAAAGTGCTGGTGAGGATGATCGGTGGTCGTGAGGGGTGACCGGAGGAGAGTGGAGGTGGAGGCGGTGATGTGGTGGGGGTTTTATAGAGGAAAGCGGGTTGGCAGTTGAGGGAGGGGAGAAGACGGCCGGTGGGGAGGTGAGCTGCGGGTAGACGAAGGGTTAGGGCGGCGACTAGGAAAGTCGGAGCGGCGGGTAGGCGGGGGTTTCAGCAGTTGGAGGCACCGCGGAGAGGGAAGGCGATGCGACGGGGAGGTTGAACGACTGGGAGAGGAGAAGCTGGCGGCCGTTGGCGTCATCGGGGAGGCGGTGAGACGCGACGGGGGTGGAGGAGAAACGGCGGAGGGGGAAGTCGGAGGGACTCGGGGGTTGAAGATTACTGTAGCTTTAGAAATAACGGGTCGGGTCGGGTTGATGGGTCGGGTTCGGATCTGAATCTGACCCGCTAGGGTTGATTTGGGTTGGGTTGGGTTTGTTCATGATTTGGTTCGGTTTATATTGGTTTAAACCGGTTCAGGTTGGTTTATTTAGGGTTTAATTAAAAAACTTAGTTTTTTAAGTATTTAAAAATAGTTCTGGGGTCCAATAAATTCCAGAAAAATTGCAGTAAGTCTAATTATTTATTTTAAATCCAAAAATATTATTTTCATAATATTTTAATATTTACTAAAATCACAAAATTATTTAATTTCAAAAAACATTTATTTTAATTAGTTAAAATTCACAAAAAATTCTCGAAAATTTATTTTTAAATACTAAAAAAATGGGGGTTTACAATAGGCTAAAAAAGTAAAGTATTTGGGAAAGTGTACGTAAGGAAAAAAAAGAAATCAGTGAAGAGTTGTAAAGCATCGACAACTCTGTTGCATATTTTGACTTCATCCTTTCTAGAGAGAAGCATACGAAAAGAAGAAATGATAAATAATTTGGTTGTAGTAACTTTCGTTATGAAACTTCTTTTGGATATTGTAATTTATGGTATAAAACTTTTGAACTATGAGACTTTGTTGGAATGAAACTTCTGTAATATTTTGTGATTCTATGATGTTTTGTGATCAAACTTGTGTGGCAACTGATTCTATGATGTTTTAGTATGAAACTTCTGTAATATTTTGGTATAGAACTTCTGTAATGTTTTGTAATAAAATTTCAAAATTATAGTAGAAAAACATGCATTTTTGGGACTGTCATAATTGAAACTCTCTGTCTTTACAATTTTATATCCCTGTCATTTAGGACTGTCAACAAGTTGACAGTCCTACATAATGCTAGGACTGTCAACTAGTTGACAGTCCTAATTGAAACTCTACGTCTTTACAATTTTATACCCCTGTCCTTCAGGACTGTCATCAAGTTGACAGTCCTAACCAAATATAGGACTGTCAATAAGGTGATAATCCTACATTTGATTAGGAATGTCAACAAAGATAACAGTCCTAAAAGGAATGGTGGGAGGGGGAGGGATACATATATACTAACAGAGGAGTCTAATCAGGACTTTCAACTTTGTTGACAGTCCTAAACTCTTATAGGATTGTCAACTAGTTGACAGTCATATAAGCATGTTGACAGTCCTAAAGGACATGGGTATAAAATTGTAAAGACAGAGAGTTTCAACAATACACTAAATACTATGGATTTTTTATTGATACACTGAAACTTTTAAAATTTTATATGAATTTTTCACTATATACAAAAGTGATTCAGCATTATACAAAATTATACAAAGTTATACTTGAACCAAAGTGATACAAAATTATACAAAATGATACAAAAGTATAAAATATAAATATTCCACTCGTATCAGTCGATTTGAACATCAAAGTGGCCAACGGGCATGTCTCTGGGCTCCTCCATATTCAACTACTTCTTATATAGATTTATTTTATCTGTAAAAGGTGTCGTCCAGACGATTACTGCGTCCGATGCATATTTTGTGTCCCGACCGATGTCGGGCCGATATTGATATCACAATGACTATTCTATTTTTTCGTCCAACTTCTCTGTACCACTGTAACGCTTGTTCGTCTGATTCAAAGCAAATATCGATCGAGAATAAATTAACTACATCAAAAAAATTATTTATCATTTCTTATTTTCATACGCTGCTCCCTAGAAAGGATGAAGTCAAAATCTGTAACAGAGCTGTCGATGTTTTCCACCTCTTCACTATTTTTTCTGTAATTTTTGCCCTTACGTGCGCGGAGACACTTTCCTAAATATTTTACTTTTTTAGCCTGTTATGACACGAAAAAATAGGTTAGTTTGTAAACAATTACAAATCTTTCAAATCTATAAATTATTTTCTCACCATTTTAACCAATGCAGTATACAATATATTTTTGCGGAAAGAGGTGCAAGTACTCCAACAACATTGTGTCTTGGTATACTATATGACTATAGGTTTTCCTACCGTGCTACATATACTATAGGCCTATAGGCTTTCCTACAGTCCATATATAATACAGGACAATAAGATTTCCTACAATCCTACATATACTATAGGACTATAGGCTTTCCTGCAGTCATATATATACTATATGACTGTAGAATTTGCCTACTGTAAACACCCAATTTTTTTCAGAAATTAAAAATAAATTTTTAGGATTTTTATGCTATTTTTATATAAATAAAATAAATATTTTCTAGAAATAAATAAATTTTGTAATTTTATTAAATATTAAAATATTATAAAAATAATATTTTTGAGTGTAAAATAAATAATTAGACATACTGTAATTTTTTTGGAATTTATTGGACCCAAAAAATAGTTTTAAACACCTAAAAACAATATTTTAAAATAAAACCAAACTGAACCGGATTAAACCAACTAAATAAACCGAACTGAACCTATACTAAACCCACCCTAATGGATCAGGTCGGATCCATACCCGACCCGAACCCGTTAAACCGACCCATCCCCTTAAACTTCTGCTACAAAACTTCTTTAACCCGATGACCGCCGACTTCCTGTAACCGTCGCCCGTTCACGCCCCAACCGCCCGTTCGCCACCTGAAACCGCCGCCGGCCTTACCTCTTCGCCTCCCCGCCGCCTCCAACCGTCGACCCTCCACCTACCCGTCCACCCTATAAAACCCCCACGGCCACCCCTCACTACCATCACCAACCACTACACCGATCCGGCCACTGACCACCACCCTTTGCCTCTCCAGCCCCGACGATCTCGACGTCATCGACACCGCCCCCAGACGAGCACAGCAGCCGAGGAGCACCGCTACAGCAGCGCCGCCACCGCCGGCCGAGCACAGCCGTGCAGTCGCGTATACGCGAAAAATAGTCGTTACCGACCCCCTATTCAGGTAAGAATTTCTCTCTCCTCGTCGCACCAATGTTCGAACAGACTGTTGCGACATGTTCGCTATGTGACCCCCTTGAACCCCATGCAAATAGTTTGGGATATCGCGTCCTGTGTCGATCGCAAACCGTGACACAAAAACAGGAAAATAAACTCCTATTTCTGAAATTCAAAAATTGGTCCCGAACTCACAAGTTCATGACCGTTTTGCTTGCAACCTGTTAATTATTTATAAAATTCACTTGAACAGCTAATTAGATATTATAACCGAGTTTTAAACCCTATTTTTATTTAATTTATTGATCTGTAGATTATAATTTATTTGAGGGTGAAATTGACCAAAAACTTGGTCTTTAACAAACCCATTTTTTTTTCGGAACTGGGTGCGCCCCGCTAAATGAGGTGACTTAGTCTTGTGCGAATTACACCGAAAGGTGCGCACCTTCAATACAGACGTATGAGATTTTGCGAAAGTTGATTTGGATGTGCGTGCACAGCAGAATCAATGCGTATCCGTAGAAATCGTCCCATATCGGCCCTGTTCCGAAACTCGTTGTAACTTTGTGTGTGCTCATCGTTTCAAAATGAAACCTACGCCATAGGACTCATAGCTATACGCTGGGCCTGTGACCCAAGTTTGGTTCAATTCTGAGAACGTTGACAAAATCCCGTATCGTGGGCCCCACGGCTCCACTTGACGGACGATTTTGTGATCGGCTCATCGGAATCCAGTTCTGGATATTTTGTTAGGTTCGTATTGTTGTTTTGGACTTGTAGACACTAAGTTTGACAAATTTTGAGGACTTTGTCTCTGGTACATTTTTCGGTGCGAAGTGGGCCACATGTGGACCCCACTTTGACCAGAAACTGTCAAGTTTGCCCCTGTGTCCAAATTGGACTCATGGATAGGCAATCCTAGCTAATTCAAATCTTCTGAGAATTCTTGTAGTATTTATTTCAGCAACCGGAGGAGTACCTAAAGATCTTGTTGTGACCGGAGCAACTGTTGGAATTCAAACCCCAGGCAAGTTTACCTTGCCAATCTTACAGTACTTGTTTTATATTATTCCCTTGATTTATTTATATGATGTATCTGTTCAACCTAGGACCGCGTGACATTGCTTAGCGTCCGAATAAAGATTCGGGTGTCAATGTCGTACGCGGAGTTGTGTAACGTCACTAGAGATTGATATCGCGACCCTTTATATTTTCGTGCTTACATTATCAAGTACGTCATACCATAGGACACCTGACACTATTTATGAGACATAATCTTCCTGAGTTATTCATGGTAATTCTGTATAGGTTACAGGATTCGTGACATAGATATTACTTATGTATATCTATCATTATGACTCGCTGCATTAGTTAGGGGTCATGATCTTGCGTGTTATGGATATGAGATATCATGGACATGAGACGTGTGATTACATTGGGTGGGGAGAGTATTACCATATTAAAGGCTGATTATATTATATATAGTTTTCTGGAGGTGCCTTAGACTCTGAACAGAGCTTTGGCACAAGTTCTGGCCCTTCGAGATATATAATAGTTTCAGCCATAGTATGATTAATGCTCCCACTTGCATATCACTTAGTTGGTTACTTAGTTTGCCCTATTGATATATTTTATATACTGCATTTATTTGGCTTGAGTTATTCTTGTACCTTGCTATGTCCCCTGAGGACCTGGATCCGGATTATGTCCCCAGGTTTAGCAGAGAAGATTTATCCCGTGGTATACGAGACAGGAGCAGACGCTGGAGCAGTACCAATACAAGAGGATGAGGTAATGCTAGAGGATTTCTCCTGAGTATTTTCTTTATATACTCAGTCATTTCTATTCTTGATACTATATTTAATATCTCATGGATTAATGTATTAAACTCATTATCGGGTTGTTCCCCGAGATATTTATTGAGACTTTTTGATTATTATTTCATCTTGATTATTCTGATATTGATTGTATTTATATTCTGTGGATGAGATTAGTATCATAGACCTTTATAGTTGTTTTATAGCTTAAGTACACCCTGATGGGTTCATTAAATTGGGTTTTTCCATCGGTGTGTGCTGCTGGCTATTGCATGCCACGTGTCTAGTCCCTCGATATTTTGGGACTGGGGCGTGACATGGCTTTTTTGGTGGTCCATGCAGGTCAACGACTTAATTATTTTGGTTTTAACTAAGGAACTGAGCAAGCCTGCGATTAAGATAGGATATGTTATAAGATCTCATCCACTTGATTGAATCATTCTTGATCTCTATCGGATTCAAATTTCTTGACTTGCATCCTGCCTTGATTCCCCTGTGCGTCTTTTATAGTTTATTTTGGATGCAGAGTAATGGAATCACAAGCAAGCAATGAGACTTCTGCAGGAATACCACAAGGTGCTGTGCTCACCTACGAAGATGAAGTGACACCAGAAGATAGGAGTCAATCATCTCAACAAAGCAATCAAGCAGATCATCTCGCCTCGAGGATACAACAAGGCGATATTCTACTACCACCACAGTTTACTCCACCGATGCCTACTTTTCCACCAGGACAACTTATGGACGGACAACAGATGTTCTAAATATTCTACGCCATGATGCAAGCCCAACATAAGGTTCATCAAGAGGCCTAGCAACAGCAGAGGATACCACCACAAGGACGCGGACAAGCTTTTGCGTTGACAGTGGAGGACGCACAGACTCGTGGAGTAGCGAATACGCGTAAGATTTAAGTTATTCTTAGCTATATATTCCTAGCATTGCTTTAGCACGTGCCTGTTAATTCATTTCCTTAGCCTTAAACCTAGTATTTTGAACTTGTTAGTAATTGATACCTAAGTTTTTCCAAGCTATAGTTTTTCTTGCTCTATCCAGATTTCTTTACTATTGAATTATCTAACTTTCATTGTCTAGGAAAATACTTTATTCCTTCGCTATGTGTTTTGCTTAAACTTCATCCTTCGATTTTTCTTTGGTCATGATTCTTTGATTGTGTCGTGCTACAAACATATTTTGCAACCGTGTCATCTCTTTTGATCGGTTATGTTTCGTTATTCTTTGATTGCGAGGACGCAATCCTCTTAAGGAGGGTAGATTATAAACACTCGAATTTTTTCAAAAATTTAAAATAAATTTTTGGAATTTTTTTGCTATTTTTAAATAATTAAAATAAGTGTTTTCTGGAACTAAATAAATTTAGTAATTTTACTAAATATTAAAATAAAATAAAAATAATATTTTTGAGTGTAAAATAAATAATTAGACATACTGTAATTTTTTTAGAATTTATTGGACCCAAAAACTAGTTTTAAACACATAAAAACAACATTTTAAAATAAAACCAAACTGAACCGGATTAAACCAACTAAATAAACTGAAATGAACCTATACTAAACCCACCCTAATGGATCAGGTCAGATCCATACCCGACCCGAAACCGTTAAACTGACCCGTCCCCTTAAACTTCTGCTACAGTAACTTTTTTAACCCGACGACCGTCGACTTCCTGTAATCGCCGCCCATTCACGCCCAAGCCACCCGTTCGCCTCTCGTAACCGCCGCCTGTTCACGCCCCAGCTACCCGTTTGCCTCCCGTATCCGCCGCCGGCCTTACCTCTTCGCCTCCCCGCCACCTCCAACCGTCGACCATCCACCTACCCGTCAACCCTATAAAACCCCTACGGCCACCCCTCACCGCCATCACCAACCACCACACCGATCCGGCCACTGACCACCACCCTCCGCCTCTCCAGCCCCGGCGATCTCAACGACATCGACGCCTCCCCCATATGAGCACAGTAGCCGAGGAGCACTGCCACCGCAGCGCCGCCACCGTCGGACGAGCACTGCCGCGTATACGCGAAGAATAGTCGTTACCGACCCCCTGTTCTGGTGATAATTTCTCTCTCCTCGTCGCACCGATATTCGAACAGACTGTTGCGACATGTTCGCTATGTGACCCCCTCGAACCCCGGACAAATAGTTCAGGGTATCGCGTCCTGTGTCGATTGCAAACAGCGACGCAAAAACAGAAAAATAGACCCCTATTTCTAAAATTTAAAAATTGGTCCCGAACTCACAAGTTCATGACCGTTTTGCGTGCAACCTATTAATTATTTCTAAAATTTACTTAAACAGCTAATTAGATATTATAACCGAGTTTTAAACCCTATTTTTAGTTTAATTTATTGATCTGTAGATTGTAATTTATTCGAGGGTGAAATTGACCAAAAACTTGGTCTTTAACAAACCCAATTTTTTCTGGAACTGTGTGTGCCCCGCTAAACAAGGCGACTTGGTCGTGTGCAAATTTTACCGAAAGGTGCACACCGTCAATACAGACGTGTGGAATTTTACGAAGTTGATTTGGATGTGCGTGCACACCGGAATTAATGCGTATTCGTCAAAATTATCCCGTATCAGTCCTGTTATAAAACTTATTATAACTTTGTGTGTGCTCGTCGTTTCAAAACGAAACTTACGCCATCGGATTCGTAGCGATACGCTGGTCCTGTGACCCAAGTTTGGTTCGATTCTGAAAACGTTGACAAAATCCCGTATCGTGGGCCCCACAGCTCCACTTGACAGACGATTTTGTGATCGGCTCATCAGAATCCATTTCTGGACATTCTGTTGGGTTCGTATTGTCGTTCTGAACTTGTAGACACTAAGTTTGATGAATTTGGAGGACTTTGTCTCTGGTATATTTTTCGGTACGAAGTGGGCCACATGTGGGCCCCGCTTTGACCAGAAACTGTCAAGTTTGCCCCTGTGTCCAAATTGGACTCATGGATAGGCAATCCTAGCTAATTCAAATCTTCTGAGAATTCTTGTAGTATTTATTTCAGCAACCGGAGGAGTACCTAAAGATCTTGTTGTGACCGGAGCAACTGTTGGAATTCAAACCCCAGGCAAGTTTACCTTGCCAATCTTACAGTACTTGTTTTATATTATTCCCTTGATTTATTTATATGATGTATCTGTTCAACCTAGGACCGCGTGACATTGCTTAGCGTCCGAATAAAGATTCGGGTGTCAATGTCGTACGCGGAGTTGTGTAACGTCACTAGAGATTGATATCGCGACCCTTTATATTTTCGTGCTTACATTATCAAGTACGTCATACCATAGGACACCTGACACTATTTATGAGACATAATCTTCCTGAGTTATTCATGGTGATTCTGTATAGGTTACAGGATTCGTGACATAGATATTACTTATGCATATCTATCATTATGACTCGCTGCATTAGTTAGGGGTCATGATCTTGCGTGTTATGGATATGAGATATCATGGACATGAGACGTGTGATTACATTGGGTGGGGAGAGTATTACCATATTAAAGGCTGATTATATTATATATAGTTTTCTGGAGGTGCCTTAGACTCTGAACAGAGCTTTGGCACAAGTTCTGGCCCTTCGAGATATATAATAGTTTCAGCCATAGTATGATTAATGCTCCCACTTGCATATCATTTAGTTGGTTACTTAGTTTGCCTATTGATATATTTTTATATACTGTATTTATTTAGCTTGAGTTATTCTTGTACCTTGCTATGTCCCCTGAGGACCTGGATCCGGATTATGTCCCCAGGTTTAGCAGTGGAGATTTATCCTGAGGTATATGAGACAGGAGCAGGCGCTGGAGCAGTACCAGTACCAGAGGATGAGGTGATGCCAGAGGATTTCTCCTGAGTATTTGCTTTATATACTCAGTCATTTCTATTCTTGATACTCTATTTCATGTCTCATGGATTAATGTATTAAACTCATTATCGGGTTGTTCTCCGAGATATTTATTGAGACTTATTGATTATTATTTGTAAACCCCCTAATTTTTCAAGAATTTTTAATTTGGACTTCTCATAATTTTCTGTAATTTTCTGGGATTTTTCTGTAATTAAAACCTAGGTGTTTGATAATTAAATGATTTTTAATTACTGTTAATTAATATTAAAATATTATGGAAGTAATATTTTATGGTGTAAAATGGAAAACCGGACATAGGGTAATTTTCTGTTAATTTATTGGGCTCCGGAAGCAGTTTTAAAGCCCTAAAAACTATTTTTAATTTAACCGAATTAAATCCCTAAAATAAACCGGGTTTATTTGAAATAAACCAAACCAACCCAGACCCGGTTCACTGAACCAAACCCAGCCTTAATGGATTGGGTCAGATCCGAATCGAACCCGACCCGGACCCGTTAACCCTAACCAAACCCTAAACCTAATCCGACTTCGATCCGCGACGGCGCGCCTATTTAAGTGCCTCGACTTCCGTGCCTAGCCGCCGCCGCCTTTCTCGACTTCCATGCCCCGCCTGCCGTTCCCCTCCGGCAGCGCCTGAGCCCACCTCGATGAGCCGCAGCGTCGCCCTCTCCTCTCTCCCTCTCCTCCGCTCGCCGTCTCCGGCCGCTCCGCCCCTAGCCACCTATAGCAGCCCTAGCCGCTCGACTCCGCTCCACCACCTCACCCTAGCCCCGGCCGCCCACTCGCTGCCCTAGCCCGCTGCCACGGCACTACCTCCTTCCTCAGCCCGCTCGAACCGTCCCCGAGACCCCATCTCCTTCATCTCCCAGCCACCCGACTCCCCTCGCCTCGACGCCAACCCACAGCCGCTCTAGCCCGGCCGTCCTCCGCCCATCCCCTACTATCGAGCCATAGCCGACGAACCCTCCGCCTCGCCGCCTCCGCCGTCCCGGTCCAGAACAGTCCCCTGCCTCCCTCCGGCTGCCAGCAGCCGTCGCAGCTCTGGCGAAGCCCCTAACCCTAACCCTAGAACTCGGACACGGCCAGGACACAGCTCGTGTCAAGGATACACACGGACACGTGAAATTCAAATTCATGGAGCCCTGTTCAGGTAGCGTTTCCTTTCTCCTCGTAATTCCGTTTTCCGTTCTGTCAGTTGTGTCGCGTAGACTGTATAACTCCCTCGATGCTGGTGCAACTCGCTCGGTGAATCGGGCCCTGTGGCGATCGTAAATCGCGATCCAAAAGCAGGAAAACCCATGTCCTATTTTACCCCGGAACTGAGTGTGCCCCGCCAAATGGAATAATTTGGTCGCACGCGGTCTTTACCAAAACGTGTGCGCCGTTGATACGGACGTGCGAGATTTCGCAGAAGTTGATTTGGATGTGCGTGCACACCAGAATCAACGCGTATCCGCCGACAACGCCCCGTATCCACATAATCTGGAATACGCTGTAACTTCGTATATACACGTCGGATCGAGACGAAACTTACACCATCGGACTCGTAGCAATACGCTGGTCCTGTGACCCAAGTTTGGTTCGATTCTGAAAACGTTGACAAAATCGCGTATCGTAGGCCCCACAGGCTCCACTTGACGGGCGATTTTGTGATCGGCTCATCGGAATCCAATTCTGAAAGTTCCGTTGGGTTCGTATTATCATTCCTGATTTGTTGACACTAAGTTTGGCGAATTTGGAGACTTTTGACCCTGACACGCTTTTCGGTGCAAAGTGGCCCACATATGGATCCCGCTTTGACCCGGAAATGTCATTTTTGCCCATGTGTCCAAATTGGACTCAAGGACAGGCATTTCTAGCTATTTGATATTTTCTGAATCTAATATTGATATTTATTTTAGCAACCGAAGTAGTACCTGCAAATCACACTGAGATCAGAGCTACAGTTGGAGCCAGAACCCCAGGCAAGTGTACCTTGCCAACATTGCAGTTCTTGTTACTTATTTCCTTGGCTTATATATATATATATATATATATATATATATATATATATATATATATATATATATATATATATATATATATATTGAGGTACATGCTTGACCTAGGACCGTGTGACTTTACTTAGCGTACGATTAATAGTCGGGTGTCAACACCGTACGCGGAGTTGTGTATTATCATCTAGACATGGATACCGAGACCCTATATTTCTCGTACTTGTCTTATCAAGTACATATTAACCCAGGACACTTGACACTATTTATGAGACAAAATCTTTCTGAGATATTCATGGTGATTCTGTATAGGATACAGGTTTTATGACATAGACATTATATTCCTAGACATTATATGACTTGCTGCATTAGTTTTGATCTTGCGTGTCATGGACATGAGACGTGTGATTACACTGGGTGGGGAGAGACACACAGGCTACAGGCTAATTTCATATATATATAAAATCCATAGTAAACACATAGTAAAACACATAATAAACTCCGCTACCGGCTCCCAGACACAGAGCTTGTAGTGGTCTCAGCCTGAGTTTTAGTGATGCTCTCAACTTGTATTTCACATAGATAGTTACATATTTACCCTGTTTATTTTCATTTACTATTTTACTGCATTTATGTTGGCTTGTATTATCTGTATCTTGCTATGTCCCCTGAGGACCTGGATTCGGATTATGTCCCCAGGATTAGCTGACGAGATATATCCCGAGGTATACGGGACCGGAGCATTAGCATTAGCAGAAGCAGGTGCCTACATTGGAGCAAAACCAGGTTCCGAGGACGAGATTATGCCAGAGGACTTCTCCTGAGTATTGGCTTGAGATACTCATTTTTTTCTGTTTCTAGTTATTTTATTTCCAGTCTATTGCATTGATGTATCAAACTTATTCTCGGATTGTTCTTCGAGACACTTTTATTAAGATTTGTTAGTTTATATTTATTGCATTTATTCTGATATTTGATCTGTGATTATCTGTTGTGGATGAGATTAGATTAGACTATGACTTGTATCACTGGACCTACTTATTATTGTACTACAGCTTAAGTACGCCCTGATGGATCCATTAAATTGGGTTTGTCCATCGGTGTGTGCTGCTGGCCATTGCCACGTGTCCAGTCCCTCGATATTTTGGGACTGGGGCGTGACATAATTTTTGTGGTGGCCCATGCAGGTCAACGAATAAATTGTTCGGTTTTAACTTAGGGACCGAGCAAGCCTGCAATAAGAATAGGATAAGTTTTTACGATCTCATCCACTTGCTTGAAACGTTCTTGATATCTATATCGGATTCAAATTAATTTCTTGACTTGTATCCTGCCTTGATTCCTGTACGCCTCTTATAGTTTATTTTTTGTTGCAAAGAAATAAATCCACAAGCCATTGACGAGACTCATCCAGGAACACCACAAGGTGTTGTGGTTAACCACGATGATGAAGTGACACCAGTTGATAAAGGTCAATCAGCTAAACGACGCAGTCAAGCAAGTCAGCATGCCTCGAGAATCCAGCAAGATAACGTTCCACCATCAACGCAGTTTGCTCCACCGATGCCTACCATTCCACAAGGGCAGGCTATGGACGAACAACAAATATTTCGAATGTTCTACGCGATGATGCAAGCCCATCAGAAGGTTCATGAAGAAGCTCAGCAAGACCAAGCAGAGAAGTTCATCGGCAGATTTAGCTCTGAACTATGGAGGTTAATCGGCTCCGGTACACCTACCTTAGACTCGGACGTTCTTGCTGCAGCATGATCTATGGAGTGCAACACAAGGATAGAGACCAGCTAGAAGCGGCCGTATGCATCAGCACCAGACCAAGCACAACAAGAAGGAGCTGTAAAGCGACTACAGATAAATCCACCACCGAGAGCAGCACCAAGAGCCTCATTCCTTCCTACTTGTTACTACTGTGGCAAGATAGGCCATATTAATAAGGAGTGCAGACGCAAGTTAGGATTATGCTTAATTTGCGCGTCCAATCAACACTTAGCCAAGGATTGTCTTCAGCATCGAGAGAAAGCATTGATGATTCATCAACCAGCCACATCAGCACCAGCCGGAGCACCACAGGAAGAAATTGTAAGGAAGTCTCACATGCACCAGCCACCAGAAGCACCTCCTCAAGTACTACCTATCTGTCAGCATTGTCGTAAGCGAGGCCATATAGAGAACGAGTACAGACGCAAAAGGAGATTATGTTTAGCTTGCGGATCCAGTCAGCATTTATTAAGGGAATGCCCTGAGCGTCGAGAAAGAGCACCAATGAAAAACCAACAAGCATTACCAGCACCAAGGCCAGCCTCTCCAGCATTGGAAGCACCGCAAACGAGAGTTGAAGGAGTCAGACCACCAGCCCCAGGAGGAAATCAGCCGAGGCCACCCTTGGCACCACAAACAACACTCTTCCAGCAGGCTCAACAGCAGCAGAGGAATCAACTGCAAGGACGTGAACAAGCTCCAGCGATGACTTTGGAAGACACACAAACCCATGGAGTAGCTAATGTGCGTAAGTGATTCGTAGTTATTCGTTTCTAGTATTGTTTTAGCTCGTGCCTGTTGGATCGTGACCTCAGCCTTAACCTAGTAATGTTGAACTTGCTAATAACCTAGAATATTTTAGAATTGATAACCTAGTATGTTCTTAAGTGATAACCTAGTTTTCTAAACTGTAGATTTCTATATTTTCTTCATTCGGGAAATTGCATAACTTTTAATGCTTAGGGAAAAGATTTTCCTATGTGTTATTCTTACACCCTCAACCTTGATTCTCCTCGAACACGATATGTTTTGAACAATGTTTTGCAACCGTGTCATCTCTGTTGACCGGTTATTCTTTGATTGCGAGGACGCAATCCACTTAAGGGGGATAGATTATAAACCCCCTGATTTTTCAAGAATTTTTAATTTGGACTTTTCATAATTTTCTGTAATTTTTTGGGATTTTTCTGTAATTAAAACCTAGGTGTTTGATAATTAAATAATTTTTAATTACTGTTATTTAATATTAAAATATTATTTAAATAATATTTTATGGTGTAAAATGGAAAACTGGACATAGGGTAATTTTTTATGAATTTATTGGGCTCCGGAAGCAGTTTTAAAGCCCTAAAAACTATTTTTAATTTAACCGAATTAAACCCCTAAAATAAACCGGGTTTATTTGAAATAAACCAAACCAACCCAGACCCGGTTCACTGAACCAAACCCAGCCTTAACGGGTCGGGTCGGATCCGAATCGAACCCGACCCGGACCCGTTAACCCTAACCAAACCCTAAACCTAATCCGACTTCGATCCGCGACGGCGCGCCTATTTAAGTGCCTCGACTTTCGTGCCTAGCCGCCGCCTTTCTCGACTTCCATGCCCCGCTTGCCGTTCCCCTCCGGCAGTGCCTGAGCCCACCTTGATGAGCCACAACGTCGCCCTCTCCTCTCTCCCTCTCCTCCGCTCGCCGTCTCCGGCCGCTCCGCCCCTAGCCACCCACAGCAGCCCTAGCCGCTCGACTCCGCACCACCACCTCACCCTAGCCCCGACCGCCCACTCGCTACCCTAGCCCGCTGCCCCGGCACCACCTCCTTCCTCAGCCCGCTCGACCCATCCCCGAGACCCCATCTCGTTCATCTCCCAGCCACCCGACTCCCCTCGCCTCGACGCCAACCCACAGTCGCTCTAGCCCGACCGTCCTCCGCCCATCCCCAACCATCGAGCCATAGCCGATGAACCCTCCGCCTCGCCGCCTCCGCCGTCCCCGTCCAGAAAAGTCCCCTGCCTCCCTCCGGCCGCCAGCAGCCGTCGCAGCTCTGGCGAAGCCCCTAACCCTAACCCTAGAACTCGGACACGGCCAGGACACAGCTCGTGTCAAGGATACACACGGATACGTGAAATTCAAATTCATGGAGCCCTGTTCAGGTAGCGTTTCCTTTCTTCTCGTAATTTCGTTTTCCGTTTTGTCAGTTGTGTCGCATAGACTGTATAACTCCCTCGATGCCCGTACAACTCGCTCGGTGAATCGGGCCCTGTGGCGATCGTAAATCGTGATCCAAAAGCAGGAAAACCCATGCCCTATTTCACCCCGGAACTGAGTGTGCCCCGCCAAACGGGACAATTTGGTCGCACGCGGTCTTTACCAAAATGTGTGCGCCGTTGATACGGACGTGCGGGATTTCACAGAAGTTGATTTGGATGTGCGTGCACACCAGAATCAACGCGTATCCGCCGACAACGCCCGTATCCGCCTAATCTGGAACATGCTGTAACTTTGTGTACACACGTCGGATCGAGACAAAACTTGCGCCATCGGACTCGTAGCAATACGCTGGTCCTGTGACCCAAGTTTGGTTCGATTCTGAGAACGTTGACAAAATCACGTATCGTGGGCCCCACAAGCTCCACTTGACGGGCGATTTTGTGATCGGCTCATCAGAATTCAATTCTGGAAGTTTAGTTGGGTTCGTATCATCGTTCCTGATTTGTTTACACTAAGTTTGGCAAATTTGGAGACCTTTGACCCTGACACGCTTTTCGGTGCAAAATGGCCCACATGTGGACCCCGCTTTGACCCGGAAATATCATTTTTGCCCCTGTGTCCAAATTGGACTCAAGGACAGGCATTTCTAGCTATTTGGTATTTTCTGAATCTAATGGTGATGTTTATTTCAGCAACCGGAGTAGTACCTGCAAATCACACTGAGACCAGAGCTACAGTTGGAGCCAGAACCCGAGGCAAGTGTACCTTGCCAACATTGTAGTTCTTGTTACTTATTTTCTTGGCTTATATATATATTAAGGTACATGCTTGACCTAGGACCGTGTGACTTTACTTAGCGTTCGATTAATAGTCGGGTGCCAACACCGTACGCAGAGTTGTGTATTGTCATCTAGACATGGATACCGAGACCCTATATTTTTCGTACTTGTCTTATCAAGTACATCTTAATCCAGGATACTTGACACTATTTATGAGACATAATCTTCCTGAGATATTCATGGTGATTCTGTATAGGATACAAGTTTTATGACATAGACATTATATTCCTAGACATTATATGACTTGCTGCATTAGTTTTGATCTTGCGTGTCATGGACATGAGACGTGTGATTACATTGGGTGGGAAGAGACACACAGGCTACAGGCTGATTTCATATATATATATATATATATATATATATATATAAAATCCATAGTAAACACATAGTAAAATACATAATAAACTCCGCTACCGGCTCTCAGACACAGAGCTTGTAGTGGTCTCAGCCTAAGTTTTAGTGATGCTCTCAACTTGCATTTCATATAGATGGTTACATATTTACCCTATTTATTTTTATTTACTATTTTACTGCATTTATGTTGGCTTGTATTATCTGTACCTTGCTATGTCCCCTGAGGACCTGGATTCGGATTATGTCCCCAGGATTAGCTGACGAGATCTATCCCGAGGTATACGGGACCGGAGCATTAGCTTTAGCAGAAGCAGGTGCCTACATTGGAGCAGAACCAGGTTCCGAGGACGAGATTGTGCCAGAGGACTTCTCCTGAGTATTGGCTTGAGATACTCATTTTTTTCTGTTTCTAGTTATTTTATTTCCAGTCTATTGCATTGATGTATCAGACTTGTTCTCGGATTGTTCTCCGAGACACTTTTATTGAGATTTGTTAGTTTATATTTATTGCATTTATTCTGGCATTTGATCTGTGATTATCTGTTGTGGATGAGATTAGATTAGACTATGACTTGTATCACTGGACCTACTTATTGTTGTACTACAGCTTAAGTACGCCCTGATGGATCCATTAAATTGGGTTTGTCCATCGGTGTGTGCTGCTGGCCATTGCCACGTGTCCAGTCCCTCGATATTTTGGGACTGGAGCGTGACATTATTTTATCTTGATTATTCTGATATTGATTGTATTTATATTCTGTGGATGAGATTAGTATCATAGACCTTTATAGTTGTTTTATAGCTTAAGTACACCCTAATGGGTCCATTAAATTGGATTTTTCCATCGGTGTGTGCTGCTGGCTATTGCCACGTGTCTAGTCCCTCGGTATTTTGGGACTGGGGCATGACATGGCTTTTTTGGTGGTCCATGCAGGTCAACGACTTAATTATTTTGGTTTCAACTAAGGAACTGAGCAAGCCTGCGATTAAGATAGGATAAGTTATAAGATCTCATCCACTTGATTGAATCGTTCTTGATCTCTATCGGATTCAAATTTCTTGACTTGCATCCTGCCTTGATTCCCCTGTGCGCCTTTTATAGTTTATTTTGGATGCAGAGTAATAGAATCACAAGCAAGCAATGAGACTCCTGCAGGAACACCACAAGGTGCTGTGGTCACCTACGAAGATGAAGTGACACTAGAAGATAGGGGTCAATCATCTCAACAAAGCAATCAAGCAGATTATCTCGCCTCGAGGATACAACAAGACGATATTCTACTACCACCACAGTTTACTCCACCGATGCCTACTTTTCCACCAAGACAGCTTATGGACGGACAACAGATGTTCTAAATATTCTACGCCATGATGCAAGCCCAACATAAGGTTCATCAAGAGGCCCAGCAACAGCAGAGGACACCACCACAAGGACGCGGATAAGCTTTTGCGATGTCAGTGGAGGACGCACAAACTCGTGGAGTAGCGAATACATGTAAAATTTAAGTTATTCTTAGCTATCTATTCCTAGCATTGCTTTAGCATGTGCCTATTAATTCATTTCCTTAGCCTTATACCTAGTATTTTAAACTTGTTAGTAATTGATACCTAAGTTTTTCTAAGCTGTAGTTTTCCTTACTCTATCCAGATTTCTTTACTCTTGAATTACCTAACTTTATTGTCTAGAGAAATACTTTATTTCTTTCCTATGTGTTTTGCTTAAACCTCATCCTTCGATTTCTCTTTGGTCATGATTCTTTGATTGTGTCGTGCTACAAACATATTTTACAACCGTGTCATCTCTTCTGACTGGTTATGTTTCGTTATTCTTTGATTGCAAGGACACAATCCTCTTAAGGAGGGTAGATTATAAACACCCAAATTTTTTTCAGAAATTAAAAATGAATTTTCGGGATTTTTTTACTATTTTAAATAAATAAAATAAAAGTTTTCTGGAATTAAATAAATTTTGTAATTTTATTAAATATTAAAATATTATAAAAATAATATTTTTTATTGTAAATAATTAGACATACTGAATTTTTTTGGAATTTATTGGACCCAAAAACTAGTTTTAAACACCTAAAAACAATATTTTCAAATAAAACTAAATTGAACCGGATTAAACCAACTAAATAAACCGAACCGAACCGATACTAAACCCACCCTAATGGATCAGGTCGGATCTATACCCGACCCGAACCCGTTAAAACGACCCGTCCCCTTAAACTTCTGCTATAGTAACTTCTTTAACCCGACGACCGCCGACTTCCTGTAACCGTCGCCCGTTCATACCTCAGCCACCCGTTCGCCTCCCGTAACCGCCGCTGGCCTTACCACTTTGCCTCCCCGCCGCCTCCAACCGCCGACCATCCACCTACCAGTCCACCTTATAAAACCCCCACGACCACCCTTCACCGCCATCATCAATCACCACACCGATCCGGCCACTGACCACCACCCTCCTCCTCTCCAGCCCCGGCGATCTCGACGACGTCGACGCCGCCCGCAGACGATCACAGCAGCCGAGGAGCACCGCCACCGCAGCGCCTCCACCGCCGGCTGAGCACCGCTGCGTATATTCGAAAAATAGTCGTTGCCGGCCCCATGTTCAGGTGATAATTTCTCTCTCCTCGTCGCATCGATGTTTGAACAGACTGTTGCGACATGTTCGCTATGTTACCCCCTCGAACCCCATATAAATAGTTCAGGATATCGCGTCCTGTGTCGATCGCAAACCGTGACGCAAAAATAGAAAAATAAACCCCTATTTCTGAAATTCAGAAATTGGTCCCGAACTCACAAGCTCATGACCGTTTTGCGTGCAACCTGTTAATTATTTCTAAAATTCACTTGAACAGCTAATTAGATATTATAAACGAGTTTTAAACCCTATTTTTAGTTTAATTTATTGATCTGTAGATTATAATTTATTCGAGGTAAAATTGACCAAAAACTTGGTCTTTAACAAATCCAATTTTTATCGGAACTGGGTGCGCCCTGCTAAATAAGGTGACTTGGTCGTGTGTAAATTTTACTGAAAGGTGCGCACCGTCAATACGGACATATAAAATTTCGCGGAAGTTGATTTGGATGTGCGTGCACACCGAAATCAATGCGTATCCGTCGAAATTGCCCTATATCGGCCCTGTTCTGAAACTCGTTGTAGCTTTGTGTGTGCTCATCGTTTCGAAACGAAACTTACGCATCGAACTAGTAGCGATACGCTGGTCCTGTGACCCAAGTTTGGTTCGATTCTGAGAACGTTGACAAAATCCCGTAACGTGGGCCCCACGGCTCCACTTGACGGACGATTTTGTGACCGGCTCATCGGAATCCAGTTCTGGACATTCCGTTGGGTTCATATTGTCGTTATAGACTTGTAGACACTAAGTTTGACAAATTTGGAGGACTTTGTCTCTGGTACATTTTTGGTGCGAAGTGGGCCACATGTAGACCCCACTTTGACCAGAAACTGTCAAGTTTGCCCCTGTGTCCAAATTGGACTTATGGATAGGTAATCCTAGCTAATTCATATCTTCTGAGAATGTTGATAGTTTTTATTTCAGCAACCGGAGGAGTACCTTAAGATCTCGCTGTGACCGGAGCAACTGTAGGAATTCAAACCCCAGGCAAGTGTACCTTGCCAATCTTGCAGTACTTATTTTATATTATTTTCTTGATTTATTTATATGATGTATCTGTTCAACCTAGGACTGTATGACATTGCTTAGCATCCGAATAAAGATTCGGGTGTCAACGCTGTACACGGAGTTGTGTAACGTCACTAGAGATTGATATCGCGACACTATATATTTTTGTGATTGCATTATCAAGTACGTCATACCATAGAACACCTGACACTATTCATGAGACATAATCTTCCTGAGTTATTCATGGTGATTCTGTATAGGTTACATGATTCATGACATAGATATTACTTATGCATATCTATCATTATGACTCGCTTCATTAGTTAGAGGTCATGATCTTGCGTGTTATGGACATGAGACGTCGTGGACATGAGACATGGGATTACATTGGGTGGGGAGAGTATTACCATATTAAAGGCTGATTATATTATATATAGTTTTCTGGAGGTGCCTTAGACTCTGAACAGAGCTTTGGCACAAGTTCTGGCCCTTCGAGATATATAATAGTTTCAGCCTGAGTATGTCACGCCCCAGTCCCAAAATATCGAGAGACTAGACACGTGGCAATGGCCAGTAGCACACACCAATGTGCAAACCCAATTTAATGGACCCATTAGGGTGTACTTAAGATGTAAAACAACAATAAGGATCTATGCTACTAATCTCACCCACAAAAATAAATACCATCAATATGAAATATAAAGCAACATCAAGTCTCAATAAAACATAATTCGGAGAACAACCCGATAATGAGTCTGATACATCAGTCAATAGACAATAAATAAAGAGTATAACAACAACAAAGACTGAGTATAGATAAGGCAGATACTCAGGAGAAATTCTCAGCTATCACCTCGTCCTCGGGTTCTGGTACTGCTCCAATGTCTGCTCCTGTCCCATACACCTTGGGGTAGATCTCCTCTAATAAACCTGGGGACAATCCGGATTCCAGGTCCCCAGGAGACATAGAAAGGTACAAGAATAACTCTAGCCATAACAAATGTAGTGTAGAAATAAATGAATCAATAGGATAAACTATATAACCAGCTAAGTGATATGCAAGTTGAGAGCATCACTAGAACTCAGGCTGAGACCACTACAAGCTCGGTGTCGGGGAGCCGGGTAGCAGTGATATCATGTCAGAGCCTAGCTCGGAGAGGCTACGACACCGCAATAATATAATCAACCTGTAGCATGTGTGTCTCTCCCCACCCAATGTAATCACACGTCTCATGTCTACGACTTCTCATATCCATGTCACGCAAGATCATATCTAATACAGCAAGTCATAATGATAGCTAAGTATATGCAATATCTATGTCACAAATCCTGTAACCTATACAGAATCACCATGAATATCTCAGAAAGATTCTGTCTCATGAATAGTGTCAGGTGTCATGTGGTATAACGTACTTGATGATGCAAGCACGAAGATATATAGGGTTTCGATATCCATCTCTAGGTGACGTTACACAACTCCGTGTTCGGCGTTGACACCCGAATCTTGTTCGAACGTTAAGTAATGTCACACGGTCCTAGGTTGAACAGTTACAACATATAAATAAATTAAAGGAATATTATGTAACAAGAACTGCAAGATTGGCAAGGTACACTTGCTTGGGGTTCGGACTCCAACTGTTGTTATGGTATCAATGGGATTTGCAGGTACTCCTCCGTTTGCTAAAATAAACGGTACCATCATGTTCAGAAATATCAAATAGCTAGAATTGCCTGTCCATAAGTCCAATTTGGATACAGGGGCAAAAGTGACAGTTTCTGGTCAAAGCGGGGTCCACATATAGCCCACTTCGCACCGAAAAATATGCCAGAGAAAATATTCTCCAATTTCGTCAAACTTAGTATCTACAAGTCCAGAACGACAATACGAACCCAACGGAATGTGCAGAACTGGATTCCGATGAGCCGATCACAAAATTGCCCGTCAAGTGGAGCCGTGGGGCCTACGATACAGGATTTTGTCAACGTTTTTAGAATCAAACCAAAGTTGGATCACAGGACCAGCGTATTGCTATGAGTCCGATGGTGCAAGTTTCGTTTCGAAATGACAAGCACACACAAAGTTACAATGAGTTTCAGAACATGGCCGATACGGGATGTTGTCGACGGATACGCGTTGATTCCGGTGTGCACGCTCATCCAAATCAACTTCCGTGAATTCTCACACATCCGTATTGATGGCGCACACCTTTTGGTATAGCTCTCACATGACCAAGTCGTCTCGTTTAGCGGGGCGCACCCAGTTCCGAGAAAATTAGAGTTTTATAAAGACCAAGTTTTTGGTCATTTTCACCCTCGAATAACATATAAATTACAGCTTAATAAATTGAACTAAAATATGGTTTTAAAACTTGGTCACATGGTCTAAATTATTGTTTAAGCCAATTTTGAAAACATTTAACAGGTTAGTCGCAAAACAGTCGTGAACCGGAGAGTTCGGATTATTTTCTGAAATTTCAGAAATATGGGTCATTTTTCCTGATTTTGCATTGCAGTTTGCGACCGACACAGGACGCGATATCCCGAACGAGTTGCACGGGGTTCAAGAGGGTCACACAGTCTATGCGTCATAGCAGACAGATCAGAAAATGAGACAGCAAGGAGAGAGAAAACCTCACCTGAACAGGGCGTCAGAAACATTTAAAATTCGCGTACTCGCGGTGGCGCGACGATCGGTCGGCGGCGGGTGGCAGTGCTGCTGTCATCGCTGTGCTCGGTACTGGCGGCGGTGGAGGTCGTCAGCGGATCAGGCTCGTGGAGGCGTCGTCGGGGCTGGGCTAGCGGAGGGACGGAGGCCGGAGAGGCCATGGTTGGCGGTGGAGGATAAAGGGGGCGGTGGTTCTGGTGGTGATCGGTGGTAGTGGAGATGGGGGTTAGCGGCGGAGGAGAGATTGGTGGCGGAGAGGCGGTAGCAGAAGCTGGCTAGCGGAGGGGCTCGGCCGGAGGCGGCCGGAGCTGTGGTGATCGTGGTGGCAGGGGAGATCGGGGTTGTCGCCGGAGAGGTGTCGATGGTGGCTGTGGACTGGTGGTGATGGTTCGGTGAGGGCGGAGGTTTAAATAGGGGCACAGCGGCAGTTACTGGCGGAGAGAGGAAGGGCTAGGGGCAGCCGGTCAACGGGGAGGCGAGCGGCCACGTCGGTCGCGGGTGAAACGGCCGGAGAAGGGGAGCGGCCGGCGTCAGTTCGAAGGATTTCGATTACTGTAACATTTCCTAACGGGTCGGGTTCGGGTTTGGGTTGTGGATAGGATTCAGATCTGACCCGACCCGCTAGAATTTGGGTCTGAGTTGTGGTTCGGTTCGGTTCAGCATGGGTTCGGTTCAATAAACCGGTTTGTTCATGTTGGTTTATTTAGTTTTGTTTTGGTTTAATTAAAATCTTAGTTTTTAGGTCTTTGAAAATAGTTCTAGGGTCCAATAAATTCCAGAAAAATTATCCTATGTCTAATATTTTATTTTACACCCAAAAATATTATTTTCATAATATTTAATATTTAATAAAATTCCAAATATTATTTAATACCAGAAAATATTGATTTTAATTAGTTAAAAATTACAGAAAATTCCCGAAATTTTATTTTTAAATTCCTAAAAATTTTGGGAGTTTACAGAGTATGATTAATGCCCTCACTTGCATATCACTTAGTTGGTACTTAGTTTGCTCTATTGATATATTTTTATATATACTGCATTTATTTGGCTTGAGTTATTCTTGTATCTTGCTATGTCTCCTGAGGACCTGGATCCGGATTATGTCCCCAGGTTTAGCAGAGGCGATTTATCCCGAGGTATACGGGACATGAGCAGACGATGTAGCAGTACCACTACTAGAGGATGAGGTGATGCCAGAGGATTTCTCTTGAGTATTTGCTTTATATACTCAGGCATTTCTATTCTTGATACTCTATTTCATGTCTCGTGGATTAATGAATTAAACTCATTATCGGGTTGTTCCCCGAGACATTTTTTAAGACTTATTGATTATTATTTTATCTTTATTATTCTGATATTGATTGTATTTATCTTCTGTGGATGAGATTAGTATCATAGACCTTTATAGTTTTTTTACTGCTTAAGTACACCCTGATGGGTCCATTAAATTGGGTTTGCCTATCGGTGTGTTCTGTTAGCCATTGCCACGTGTCTAGTCCCTCGGTATTTTGGGACTGGACGTGACACCTATAGTCCTGTAGGTTTGAAGCCCGATTGTCGGCTCTGTTCGGTTTTTTAAAACCCTATGTTTGATTTTTAGGGTTTATCAGTTCGTATATCAATTCTAAATTAGTTCTTAACTAATTTATCTAACTATTTTAGGCATTAGAATAAAGAGTTTTAAAAATTGGAAGAAATTATTTTTTGGAAGAAGGAAGAAGCATAATGAGATGAGAGAACATAAAAAAAAAGTCATCGACTTTTATACCAAATTTTGGGCTTCCCTCAAGCAAAGAAATTGGATGACTAACTTGTAAATAAACTAAAAAAATTGGGCTGCCTTAAGCAATTTATGTAGTGCCTATAGAATTATCCACTGAGAAAATAAGAGAGTAACTATTGTTACTAGAGAGTAAATCCCAATATTATTTAGAATAATGTTACTTGTACCTTCAAAGTATTTCTCCAAACAATTCCTTCTTATGTGGTAGATTGCGTGACGGTTAATGTGGCAACTGACATAACAAATAATAAAAGTAAAATTAAAATTAAAATTAACATTAACATTAACATTTACATTAAAATTAATATTAATATTAAAAATTAAAATTAATATTAACATTAACTTTAATATTAAAATTAGCATTGAAATTTTTTGGTGATTAATTTTTTGAGTTAAAAATTGCCATGTTAGCTGCTACATAATGTTATTTATGTCACGTCAGCGGCCACAAAAGGAGGAATGGTTTAGAGGAATATTTAGAGGTATGAATAGCATTATTCTACTATTTATTATGTCCCTCCTCACTCTGCTATGCAAGAAAATTCGGATCAAAGAATATTGACCCTCGTTTGGTTCACGTAAAGGAAAGGAAAGAAAATCAATTTCTTGTGTTTTTTTCCTTTTCTTTGGAAAATTGAAATTCTCATTAATTTTTCTTTTCAGAGTTTGAAAATGGCAAGACAATTGAAAGGAAGAGTGAATACTTATGGTGGGAAAGTGAATCCTTGGGTGGGTTGTGGAAACCATTTTATTTCCTAATTTTTTTTCCATTGAGAATTACTTTTCTTTCCTCCTCCATTCCTTTGACGTCCAAACATAGAAAAGTAATGACTTTCCTTTTCCAACGTCATGATTCTATGAACCAAAGGAGGCCTTAGAGCGTAAATATTTAGATCTATGTCTTTTTGAGTAAAGTCATATTCTTTCACTTTTAATGCGTATGCCTTTACTTGAATAATATGCCGTTTCTGAATGGTTATGTGAAAATACTAAAAAAAAAAAAAAAAAACCTCTAAAAAATCTAGTGAACTTACATGTGTTGCACGTCAAATGAATTTTCTCAATATGATATTATTGAAAAATAATTTAAATATTTATGAAAATAATAAAAAAAATTACTTTTTAAACCACTAAAAAAAACCTAGTGAACTCACATGTGTTGCACGTCAAATGAATTTTCTCTTTATGATATTATTGAAAAATAATTTAAATATTTAAATATATTTGAATTAAGATTTGTTATATACATATTTATATTTTAGTTAAGATTTATTAAAGACTTAGTTACATTTTAATTATAATTTTTAGGTATATATGTGAATAAAATCAGGGTATTGAATTATACGAAAGAAAAAAAAGAAAAAAAATTAAAATTAAAATCTTCCATATTTTTTTAGTAAAATAATTGAAGATTTACGAATGGCTTGGACGGCTCATTTTTGAGCCATTTCCAAGTCGTGTTATAATCGTAGAGATATTGTACAGATAGATCAATTTTTTAGATGTTGTAAATGAAGACGGATTCTTTTATATAACTCAATACAACTCAACTTATTAGAATGTAAGGGTGTTACATTTAAACATAACTCAATTTATCATAAAAATTTAGATATACCCATAATAAATTATCATAATTACTCAAAAAAATTTGTTATGACGATAATATATTTAATTATATTAGCTAAAATAAAAAATGTTTGGAGAAATTTGGAAAGAAGAAATTTTTCGCCATATGCTATGGCGAAAATAGAGCGTTCACGGTTTTGAAGCATGATCGTTTAATGATGGG
The DNA here is from genome assembly GCA_036927795.1 of Iris macrosiphon. Taxonomy (NCBI): domain Eukaryota; kingdom Viridiplantae; phylum Streptophyta; class Magnoliopsida; order Asparagales; family Iridaceae; genus Iris; species Iris macrosiphon. Next base: position 43,746,099 of record JAYESA010000020.1, read on the forward strand.
GCCGATTTAATGCAGGCAGATGGAGTTGGAGAGGAAAATGTTTAATTGGGGGTTGTTAGGTTGGCAGTTGGGAGTTGTGGGGTAGGAGGAGAGTTATTAGGGTTGGCAATTGTTGGGTAGGGGGAGTTATAAGGAGAGAAGTAAGACATAACCAAAGCAAGAACAAGTAAATCGAGAGAAGAAAAGAAGAGAAAGTGAGAACACGAAGTAGGAAGGAGAAGAAGTGAACCTGAGAGGAGTATTCGCCATGAACAAAAGTCTTGTAACTTTCTTTTTACAAACTTGATTACTACTCTTGAAGGATATAAAGAATCCTAAACAAGAATGTCTAAGTACAAGTAATAATAGAAAATTATGGAAAGTAATAGCTATAGAGATCTGATCTGCACACGATCACTTTACTCCTTGGACCACCTGAAGTGAGAACAAAAAACATCCTAAGTCTCAAACAATGAAGAAACTGACAGCAAGAACGCTCTGGCACAAGACATGAAGCTTTAGATGTCCTAAATAGCACAAATCCTAAATTATATATAGCCATCAACACTGTAACGACTGTCTGCTGAGATTCTATGCAGAAAAGTAATATCCATTGTGTTTGTTATTTTTTGTGCATATTTTTGAACCATTTCCATAAATACTCGTACTTTTCAGATCTGAACGCATGTACATATTTTGGTCTATATGACACGTGACAACAGTTACGAGGAATATATTAAATCCTTTTTAATGGTAACCGTTGTCGCTTTAGTACTTTGAAACACACGCCACAATCTTCGCAATAAATGTGCGCGATCTCCTCGAATTCCAAACCGTATACTGACAACTCATGAATTATAATTAAATAAAAATACATTTTCTCTCTTATCAGAGAAAATTGTAGCTATACGTGCACTTTTTCTGCTAATCTCCTCTACGAATTGTCATGTGACTTTTCTTCTCAAAAAAGGAGTTAAGAGCCATTATAACTGATGTGACTGCCTCGATTTCTGAAATAAATCTCTGTACACTGCAGGAATGTCAGACGTCATGCACGTTTCTTGATGACAATTGTCATTAATTGGAAGGCTCTTGTGCGCACATTTTTCTTCTGCTGAGGAGAAATAAAATATGCGCATTAAACTTCTGTTAAGAGGAGATTTTTTTATGTGCCCAGAGCTGAAATCTTATTTTTGTGCATGTTTTAGTTAGGAGATTAAAAGAACGCATATTTGCTTTTGAAGGCTGTTTTCTCCCAAACTACCCATGGGATTGTTTTTCTGCTCTTATTTTCTAAGCTTGTACAAGCAGTCCTTCAAATTTTTATTTTTTATACGAATTCAAAATACTTTGAACCAAGATGTATAGGAAATCCAACTATCCAATTTTTGCGTGCAGATCTTGCTTTGGCATAAAATTTGGCCTTATCTTAGCTGTCAATTTATGCACAATTTTTGTGCTGCCATTCTGTCAATTAATTAACTTTGACACAAGATCTGAGGCATCATCAGCATGATCAAGGCACGTTCACAGTACAAATTTTGAGGCTCCATTTCATCAGCTTTAATACGATCATTAAGTCATAAAGATTTCCAAAGCATCATTAGTGTGCGATTTATGAAGAACCGTCACCTTTAGTGCACACAGATTCTTGGGCACTGTAGAAGCATAAAAAGTATGCCTCCAAAAGAAGAATACTTTCTTACAAAACAGATACAAAAGAGAGATGACGTACTTTCTCACAAAACATGCTCAGCAGAGGAGTTGCGCACTTTCTTAAAAAATAGAGCAGAGGTACAATTTCTAGTCATTCAGCCCATTCCCCATAGGCGGACGTATAATATTCTTGTCTTTCCCCTATATTTAATACAATGAACTAACATATGGCAAACGTAGTAAACGAGGAGATCAGAGTCATTAATGCGGAAGATCTCTGACACGCAGACCCAGGTTGTCGTTTAGTGGACAGACTGACCAAAACTCTATCAGAGGGCGCCAGTGTGCTAAACTATATCAGAGTACACCAATGTGCTAAACTCTATCAAAGTGCGACAGTGTGCTAAAACTCTATCAAAGTATGCCAACATGGTTACTGTCTTCAAATGTTACAAAGGTGCGCCAGTGTTGCTGAGATCCTTTAATAGTGCGCCTATGATCCTAAGTGACAATGAGCAGTTAAGATTACATGTCTCCAATGCCATGATCCATGCAGAATGTGTACATGCAGTTGCTGCTACTACCCGAGCTTTTCTCGTACAAGGAGCCATGTATCAAGTTGACAACAAATTGTGCACCCACTTAGCAAAACGTGGGTTGTGAATTCTCAAAAGTGCGCGCACAAAACAACAAACTCAATGCTAATTTCTTAATTGGTGCGCCTAGCTTCTAATAATCGTCCCAGTGCTGAATGGTTATAAATATGAGACCAGTGATGTCTTACACACAAGGACGGACAAAGAGAAGTACAGAAGCTCTAAGTGCCAGTGTTGCCAAAGCTTTCTTGTTTTCGAGTTCTCTAGTGTTCTAGTTCAAGTTCTTGTATTTCTTCCTTTGTGTCGAGTGATCCAAGGAATAAGGTGATCGACTGCAGATCAGATTCTTGAATTAGATTTATTGTACTTTTTCTTTCAAAGTTTGTAACACAAAAGTTTGTATTTTTTTTTATTGCAAACAAAATGGTGACTTTAATTACGACGACCTTCTCCTCCGATGAGAAGGTGATAGCACAACACGACACCATGTTAGTTGGAATAACTCAGAAGACTTTGGTCATTCAATTTGACTAGCAATCCTATGAAGAGATGCTCTCTGGGGGTAGTGCTAGCCCCTCAACTGCACCCAAGTCGATGAAGATCCGCAAGACTTGGCTACCCAAGCCTAGCTCCTCTTATCCTGAAGTTGCTATGAACAAATGGAAGTGTGTGCTGACTGCTGCCAACGAGGATTCCGTCGTTATGGACTCTGTTTCTCTGTCACCAGTCTGTGACTCGGTGGATATCCCCCTTAGCACCGCCAGTGTGCTAACTAAGGGGAATAAATCACAAAGCTCTCGCAAAAACAAGCGAAAGATGAACCAATATTTTCTTGGAAGACGAATTCACTAAAATGCTAAGGGGATTATTGAACCTCGTACTGCCAAATCCTTGTACGTTCAGTGCAACGTGCAAAGCAAACCCAGTAAGGGCTCTGTTATCCAAACCACCCTAAATACAGAAAAAGTGTAGGCACACTTTCTTTCTCATTCAGAGCTCGTGGCAAGAAAGTTGTTCAACAACCACGCCACTGGAAGAAAGACTTCTTGCACGTACAAAATAAGTCAGCAGAGAAAAATTTTCTGCCGCATCTCAAAATTGTGCGCCCGGCAGAGAGAAAAGTATTCGCCTCTATGCCTGAAGTTGCTGATTGTACGCACAGTAGACAGGATCTGCGTGCAAAGTTATATGTACAAAGACAAGAGGTGTATATTTTTGAAATAAGTGCGCTCAAGCCAGAGTCTGCCTTCTTCTACTTCCTTTCCTCCTTATTCACCTCTATACCTCACTTTATACACGGGGTATTAAAAATGTGTATGTAAAATTCAATGCACATAATGTAAAAAGGCAGAGTCTACCTTCTTCTACTTCCTTTCCTCCTTATGACTTATACGAAATTCTCGTAAATAAGTGTAAAGATAGGGAACTATCTGTGCCTGGAATGGTGCTTCCAAAAGAGCATCATTGTAGTTGCCACAATATTGTAATCAACTGTTGTTGTGCTAAAATAGTTGAATTATCTACTAAACGGTCTATGTTCGATCGGTTGAGTTATATTTTGCCTACTAGACAGCAATCTGGAAAGTAAACTGATAACCAAAAAAGTGATGATGCTTTTGGCTCCGGTATACATGGTCTCACGGCTTCCTCGTGGTGGAAGACGTTCAAGACGAAGTAATTCGAGGACACCCAGTCGGAGGAGGTTCAACCAGCTCGTCGAGTCCTTTAAAGGGGTATACCAAACAACCAGTTCTCGGAGGCAAAAACTTTCTCTCACTAGGAATAACCATTCCTCATAATCTGAAGATGACCTTCCTGGGGGTAGTAATCCCCTTGGGTCTGAAACAAGATTCCAACTACACAAAGCAATCCACTACCTCTTCTATTATCCACATGGATATTAGTGTATATATTATTGGTGACGAGCATTATGCTTTCCCATCAGGATCTTCGAAGTAATCTAAAGGGTAAAGTTCGTACGACACTTTCCAACTTTTTAAAATGTGGTAGCCCTCACTGGTGACAACTCTTATCTTTATAACTCCATCCCTCTATCCACCCACTTTATTTAATAATCTCGCAATTTTATTTAATAATTTAACTTTTCTTTTAAAAATATAAAATTGTTGTAGTCTAAAAGATTAAAGGGTTCTTGAGGAACTCTATTAGAAGAAAAGAAGGAAGAAAAAAAAGAGAAATCTTGTTTTTATTAAAAAAGAGAATGCTTCTTTTTATATAAAACTTTTTAAGTTGGTACGAAAGAATCCTAAACATGCAAAGGAATTCTAAGTACAAGGATAATCTAGGAAAGTGTGACGATGGAGATCAAGTCTTCGGTTGGCTTCTGTGATCCTTTGACGATCCGAAGGCAAATACTGGAGAGAAAACTAGCTAACTCTGACTTACTGGCAGAAATGGGCAGTAAGCAGGCTCAATGCACTCAACTTTCAAAGGGTTGGGAAGCACGTCCCTACTATTTATAGCCATTCATATCATGATGGCTATGCACTCATGGAACTGAAAATACACTTTTTTTTGTTCCATGCGCATAAGAACTACATGCGCATAGAGTTCTGCAATAAATCTAGCGCATATAACGGATCTGAATGTATGTGTACAACACGGTCTACCCGATACGTGGCATGCGTTACAAAACTTTAAAAGTCCATATTAATATGGTTGCTATCGTCTGAAACGTATGTGCATTCAATGCACATATGAACGTATGCACATTAACACACGTATTCAATGTGTATATTTATAACTGCTCTCCTAAACATAGTGAGGAGAGAGAAGACTTTGAATAGTCACTAGCACAACTTTAAGTATCCGCAGAGCCATCATTGAGTAATCGTAGAAGTAACTTTGATTTAGAACTTACCGAGTCTAAGGACGCATTAACCGTGCTCTGATACCAATTTGTCACGCCCTGGTTCGAAAGAACCGAAAGTAGCCACGAGCGTGATACCGTACAAGCATAGAGTGCACTTGTACAAGGCAAGAAGATAGACAAGGCAAGGTATATCTCAGAAACAAGGACATCACAGTGTAATTAAGCAGACAAATTGAAGTCAAATGAATATAATGAAAAGCTTCTCTTTATTGAATATGATAATTGAGTACATGGCTTACAAAAGATTTACAAAGCTCTCAATACAACTGATACTTGCCCAATTAGCTTACATTGATATTTTTCGTCTTGGCTTACACTCTCACTAATATAACTGAATTCCACTGTTCTATATATTATGCCCTTAGTAACAGAAGATACCTCCAATGGAAGAAGAGCTTCTGCACGCCCTAACAATGCTTTGATGCCTCAAAACCATTCTAGCCACCTCCCAATGTTGAGTACCTGGGAATGCCCACAAACTTGGGTCAGTACATATCGCGTACTGGTGAGCAGAAACTAGCCCACTCGTCTAAACCGACACTAAGTATTTATGTGAAGAGCATGCATATTAACGTAGTGATCTTTCTATTAAGAACTAGGTTCATTTAAATGATCAGAATATTCAGCAGAATAATGAAACATACTTTGGAAACAGTAGGATAGATTGAATATATGTAAAATATGCACATATCGCCTAACGGCGATTCTTACCAACAACCCACTTGTTGTATCCCTACAAAACATGGATTAGCCACAGCATAATTAATATGAATCATTCTTAACCGAGATAACGTTAAGCTTGTATAAATATTCTCGTTAGTATGCAGCCTAACTACATGAGGGTCATTGGTGATATGCTTTCGCACCACGAGGGATATGCCATATAGGACTTCAAAGGACGTACGAAGCGTCATTCATAAGGTTACGATCCCCAATGAATATCTCGTTTATACCCAGTGCTACCAAAGCACTATGTTTCCTCCTAGGCCAAACAATCCCGGTGTCCCGGTGCATCTTGTTCGAGAAAACTAACCAAACCATGTGCACAAGTTATCCCTGCCATGCAACGACTATGCAAATAAAATCTAAGAATAAATTGTATGATAAATAAATGTAAGTAAAGCCTCACATTATTGATATTTCTCATTTAGTTCATTCTCATAACAGTTGCTGACCCGTTGGTCCCAAATTACAGACCTTCTCGTGAACCGATAGTACCAAACCACACTAATATTCGCATATGAAGCATTTCCTTCATAATTACTGTATACTGATACACTTATACCTGTATCGATGTTTAATGTTCTATTCTCAGTGTTACCAGGATATGAACTAAATTGCATAATATTACTTTTTTCTCATGGCAGACTTACTTTATAGCATTCTTATATCTATAATACTAGCAGTTCATTATTCATGTATTTTATTACAGTCAGCAACATTGAACATAAATTATTATTATTATTGTGCGTACTAGAGTAGCATATAGTTATGACATACAACAAAGCAACACTAACATTCATTTTATTAGGGCATGAAGGAGTAGAGGAGAAGGGACGGATCCACTCACTTATATAAATATTATTTTCATGCCACGATCCCACATGAACGATCCGACGTGATGCACAGTCTTCTAACTTGGCATAATCATACATTCGAACCACGCCGTATAAGATATCCCATCCGGCCAAGTTAAGTAATACAACATCATCACAACAAGCATCTCAAATTTCTGTACCACTTGTATTCCATCGGTCTGATCTATCTATAATTCCAGCATAATACCTTTCCGCGGAGCAGGGCATTACAAAGAACCTCCTTGTGCAATGCTCCACTCGGCACACATAATCTGGTACCGTGCCACAATGATCCATCCTCTGTAATACTGAAGTCCTCTGGCAATCCCATTCGGACCTGTGCTTTGATGCTCCTTAGAGACTTATCCTCGAACTGTGCGGCTTCGATCTGGTCCATCAACTCTGACTGTACGTGAAGTACCTACATCTGTGCCGCAACTCCAGGAACTAATACCTCAATACCCAAGCTATCAATATCGGCCAGCAAATGTCTGTCCCTCTTCAAGTACATAGCCATTGGATACCTGCTCAAGGTATCAACGACTACGTTGGCCTTCCCTGGATGGAACTCCAAAGAAATATCAAAGTCCTTTATCAACTCCAACCATCACCACTGCCTCATGTTGAGCTCCTTCTGTGTAAACAGATACTTCAAGCTCTTGTGGTTTGTAAATATCTCCATACGCTCTCCGTACAAGTAGTATTTCTACAACTTTAGAGCAAAGATGATTGCTGCCAACTCCAAGTCATGGGTAGGGTAATTCTTCTCATACGAGCATAATTGCCTGGAAGCATAGGCAATCACATTTTTGTTCTGCTGTAAAACACATCCCAAACCCTTATCCGAAGCATTGTTGTATATAAAAAATCCACATGTCCCCGATGGCAACGTCAATACTGGAGCTGTAGTCAACCTCTTCTTCAACTCCTCAAAGGAGGCCTAACACTCCTCAGTCTAGATGAACTCCACGTCCTTCCTGGTTAGCCTAGTCATCGGCTCTGCAATCTTAGAGAAATCCTGAACAAATCTTCGATAATAGCCTGCAAATCCAAGAAAGCTCCTGATATCTGCCACTAAACTCAGGGTAGACCATGACTCAATTCTTGAAATCTTCTTCAGGTCTACTGAGATCCCGTCTCCTGTAATCACATGTCTGAGGAATTCAACCTTATCAAGGAAGAACTCACACTTATAAAGCTTGCCAAACAGTTTCTCCTTTTGAGGGTCTCTAAAACTATCCTCAGGTGCTTCTCATGCTCCTTCGGGGTCTTTGAATATATCAATATATCATCAATGAATACCATAACAAACTAATCCAGGTACTAATGAAATAACTTATTCATCAGGTTTATGAATACCACCGGGGCATTATTCAACCCAAATGACATCACCAAAAACTCAAACTGCCCATACTGAGTCCTGAAAGCTGTCTTCGGAATGTCTTTCTTCTTCACTTTTACCTGGTGGTACCCCGACCTCAAGTGTATCTTGAAGAATACCTTTGCTCTGCTCAACTGATCAAATAGATCATCAATTCACGATAATGGGTATTTATTCTTGATAGTGAGCTTGTTAAGATCCCTGTAGTCGATACACATACGTACCGACCCATCCTTCTTTGGTTCAAATAATACCGGAGCACCCCACGACGATGAACTGGAGCGGATGAAGCCCTTGTCCTGCAACTCATCCACCTGCTTCTTCAACTCTGCTAATTCGCTGTTGTTCACCCTATAGATGTGTTGTGATATTGGCTCTGTGCCTAGTACCAAGTCTATAGAGAACTCTACATCTCTATCTGGTGGCAACCCCAATAACTCCTATGGAAAGACGTTCATATACTCGGCAATCAACGGATGTGGCAGCTCCTGCTCTTCCACCATAGCTCCACAGAAGTCCCCCTCGCTCTGCTCTGCTGCTTCTCTGATGAACTCAAACTCTGGTTCTTCTGTCATCTAAAATAAAACTCTGTCTCATTATAATCGATTATAGCATGGTGCCTACTCAACCAATCCATCTTGAGTACTATGTCATAGCTCGAAAGTGGCATTACGAGTATACACGTGCTCAACTCTTGGTCTCCTAAAGAAACTCTTCGATCCTTGCAAACATCACTGACCAGGACAATGCCACCCCCGGTCATGATCTTGCAAGTCCTCGCCAATGGTTCAGCCTCAAGATGATGCTTCAAAGCAAAAGATAAAGATACAAAGCTATGTGAAGAATCAGAGTCAAACAAAGTATGGGATAAAAAAAAATCAAGATAGACTAAACCTGAAATGATATCACCAACTGGCTCCTCCTCCTCGACGATCAAGGCAAAAGCTCGCCCCTGCGAAGCACCTTTCTGCTTATGCTGGTGCTGTACGCACCTCTGCTGCTGTATTGGCAACGGAGGTCCTCTTTTCTATCCCACTGGTGGTCTCGTGAGTGCTCTCTGTGCCTGGGACCCGCCTGAGCTGGACGAGCCAGAGCCCTAGGACAAGACCTCAACTGGTGGTCTCTTGATCTACAGAACAAACAATAGTCCAATATCATCCTGCACGCATCCCATCCATGTCCCGACTTCTTGCAGAATAGGCAAGGAATAACCGGCTGAGCTGGCCTCTGAATCTGGTGCGCCAACTGTACTGGCGCTCTAGCTGGTGCGGGAAACTGCTGTCTCGGCTGCTGAAAATGTCTCTGATGTTGCTGCTAAAAGTGAGGCCGCTTTGCTGAGCCCGCACTACTGCTAGCTCCTGAAGGATCCCTCATCCTCTTGGAGCCAAGCTCCAAATCAACCTTTGCCTAGTGTGCATGTGCCATGATCTCCTCAAATGTAGTGGTGCGATGTCCGCTAGTATAGGATTTGATCTCCCTATTCAGACCCTTCCTGAACTTCCGAGCCTTCCCCCGAAGATTTTTTCCCTCTACAAAGTGACATAATCTACCATACTCTACTGCGTACTCATCCACTGTCATGCTACCCTGGACGAGATACTGAAATTGGCTCTCTAGAGAAGTCAGAGCCACGTCTGGAAAGAAATTCTCTTTGAAAAGCTCCTTAAAAGCTTCCCAAGTAAGTCTAGGCGTTGTGATCCTCGGGTTTGTCCTGAACCATGTCAAAGCAATATCATACATCATGCTCCCTGCTGTCTTCACTTGTAGGCTCTAGAATATGCGCCAGCCGTAGGTTCCTCTCTATATCTTTGATCCAGTCATCAGTATAAATAATTCCTTCTATGCCTTTAAAGTCCTTAGGCCCCATTCTCTTGAAATCAATGATAGTCCCCGGCCTCGGCTGATACGGGGCCTACGGAGGAGGAGCTACCTGTGGCTGGACCAAGACAACTCTCTCGACTGCGGTGAGTGCAAGCTGGTGGCTATTCTCAATGCCCTACCACATCACCTCAGATTGACGCTGTTGTTTTGGATAATATAAACGAGAAAAGATTTGATGAATGCGGAAAACGAGATCTTGTACGAAGACCCGCCCTTCTTTTATGTTTACAAACAAGATTGTACAAATTTGATCCTACATGAGGATGTCTAAGTATAATTTATTTAATCTGGTTGAATATTGCTATAGGTATCTGATCTGCAGTCGATCACTTTAGCCCTTGGACCACACGATGTTAAAGAAGTGCCGTGGAAGACAGGTAGCAGCTTCGAGGGTTGCTAAAGAGGGTGGATGCCCGATGCCAAAGTCTTCGATCCCTTCTCTTTGCCTGAGCTCTGGATTCTCCTCTCTCTCTCTCTCTCGACCGTCTGACCTTCGAACTTTATGACCGTTGGATCTGATACTGGATTTCTTGATCAGTTTTTAGACCTAATTTCTTCGACCTTGTCCTCTGTTGATAGAGGTCTCTATTTATAGAGTTTTAGTGACAGTGACCACTCAATCGGTGTAAAAATCGAGTAGTGGAAAGTACAATACCTTTTTACACAACGGTTAAAATAACCAATGCCTGCGTATAGATGATCCTTTGAATGAGCGTGTGACGCGGGTCCAACTAAGGGACAAAATGCGTATAATCGCTACGAAGATCACGGCGTAGAAGCCACGTAGGTAGGTATCCATCGTGTAGAAGAGGTTGGCATAGAAGCTAATGTCTGTCACCATGGCATATAAGCCAAATAGTTATCAAACTGGCATAGAAGCCGAATAGGCGTAGAAGCCGAGTGGTCATAAAGGACGAGTAGGCATAGAAGCCGAGTGGTCATAGAGGCCGAGTAGGCGTAGAAGCCGAGTAGGCACAGGAGGCCGAGCAGGCACCGAAGCTGAATGGACGTAGAAGCCGCTGCGTAACGTGCCAGAGTGATGATGTGGACGTTTTAGCCGAAATTACGGCTCTTGGAGATAATCAGATCTCTTGCATTAAATACAGAGATCTGCCCCCATCCTGTGCATTAAATGCAGATGCTTGTCTTTAAGATTTGCCATCATTCTGTGCATTAAATGCAGATACGCACCTTGAATCCTGTGCGAAGAGTAACTGCTGTCGTGGCAGTCTGTTCGTCTTCTGCGGAGCGTAAGGAGCTCATGTTCGCCTGTGTAAAACTAGGCAGCGTATTCCCTTGTATGCGTAGGAGCAGCTCTCGCAAAGGGGATGTCACTAAACGACGGTTCGGTGACATTTAATCAAATCTCCTGTATTAAATGTGGAGATCCGCCATCATCCTGCGCATTAAATGCAGAGACATATTTTGAAGGTCTGCCACCCTTCTGTGCATCAAACGCAGAGACGTGTCTCAGGCATCTGTCAGTATTCGGCGCATTAATTGCAGAGACGTGCCTTGAGGGCCTGTCACCGCCCTGTGCATTAAATGCAGAGACGCGCCTCGAGTCCCGTACGGAGTGCATCTTTTGCGTGGCAGACGGTTTGTCTTCCGCGGAGCGTAAGGAGCTCTCATCTGCCTGTGTAAAACTAGGCAGCGTATTCCTCTGTGTACGTAAAAGCGGTTTTACGCAAGGAAAATGGCAGTAAATGACAGCCTGGGTTGCAGTGCCGCGCCATCATTATAGCCGTCGCCTGGGTAGTCGAGCAGTATCCCTTTGTCAGAAGTCGAGACGTCAGGTTTATTGCAGGATCTGACAGGTTCATTGTAGAGAATACGAAGCGTCCCTCGTACACTTCAATGCTGCATTGAAAGCGGATGAGTTTTACGCCATAAAGGTGATGACGCACCCTGTTTACGCCGAAGCAGCCTGGACATACTGCCCAACGCGGATGGTCCTCGAGCCTATATTTCACGCTGCGCTTGGAGGAGAAGCTCTGATTGCACGTTGAAGGCTCTGAAGTCCTCTGTTTACGCTGTTTTGCATCAATATGCTGCGTAGAGCTATCCGGCGTATTTTTCATGCTTCTATAAGACCCCCTTCAAAGCTTTTAAATTTCTCGTAATTTGAAATGCTTTGAATGAAGCATGACCCGCTCCTCGTAACTCGAAACGTTTCTGAATGGAGTTTTGAAACGGTCGAGGCTGACTTTATAGCAGATTTATTGGGGATCGGTGCTCTCTCTCGCCTATAAAAAGGCTGAGGAGTTCTCCTGTTCTTCCCACACTTCCTTCATCATACAGGGATAATGGCCGGAGTTCGTCGGGTCGACTTGAGAAAGAAGGAGATCATGCTCTTCCAGCATGTAAGGAGCCAAAAAGACGGCATCTTCGAGCAAATATCCTCTACAACGATGGATCATGGAAGGATATCATAGCCTTCTTTGCTCGGGATAATCAGCAACTTTGTATGGTGGTTCTTCGGGAGAGAAGAAGGGTCACATTTCGCCATACCGCTTGCAAGCGGTACCTTCTCCTGTTACCTCCGTGGCGCGGGATGTAGGTAAGCAGATTTACTCTGCTTTTCTTCTGTTGGCGGTATGGGTCCATGCCCAGTTCTGTATCCGCCCGCCACTGATCATCTTCTTGTTCATCGACTGTGGATGTCGACGAACCATCTTGGAAGAAGAGGAAGACCTTCACCAATGTGAGAACCTGTCAGAACAGCTTCTCGGTGCGATCTTCAGCCGACGATGAGGAACCCCTTTATAGACGAGATTCCCCTCATATGTAGTCATGAAAAAAAAAAAAAAAAAAAAATCCTTGTAGACTGGATTTTCCTCATATGTAATCATGACTTTAATCTTAATAAAAATTATCTTTCTTCTTCATATGATCATCTTGCCATACTTTGCTGTGAAGTCTGAATATGTGTAGCTTTGACACATCTGATTCTTTACGTCGACTCTGTTTAGAAAGAGTGCTAGGTCCTGTCCTGTCTTTTACGCATAACTAGGGATGCGTAGAAAGCCGCTTTAGCATTCGAGTGTTCGAACTGTCCTGCTATTTTAGGAGTGAGAAACCGCGTAGAATTCTGAACTGTTACTTCTGATAACAGAATTTCTTTGTTCAGATATCATCTTCAAGAATGATTTCTCGAAAATCCCTTGGAACAGGGCGAGAAATGGCTGTCAAACTGATTTGCCATCTTGGTAGATGAAATATTCAGACTGGAGTCTAGATGAACTTCGAATCGACCCATGAAGAAGAGTAATTTTTTAATGTTTAAACTCTGTATGCTTCGGGTACTTGGGATATCTTGAGATCAAAAAGGAGTATCTTCTGTGTGAACTCCTGTAATTGACCGCCTTGAGGATCGTTCAGATGTACGCGTACTCTGGCCTGCATATCTTTCAGTTTTGCGGAAGTCATGGAGCGTGAAATCATAAGTTGGCAGCCTCTGAGCATAAACTAAACATCATCGAGCGTAAAATCATAGACTTGTAGTTCCTGAGCATGAAGTCGTAGGTTTGTAGCCTCTCGAGCATAAAAGCTACCGAGCACAAGGGCATCCGGGCATAAAACTCGACTTGTAGCTGTCGAACGTAAAGTCATAGATTCGTAGCTGTCGAGCGTAGAAAGTTCCTTAGCGTAGAACTGTAGATTTGTTGCTTCTGAAAAAAAAAATTTTCGAGCGTGAAGTCGTGGATCCGTCGCCTCCGAGCGTAAACTAAGCTCCACCGAGCGTGAGATCATCGATTTGGTATCTGCTGAGCGTGAAGTCGTAGGTCTGTAGCCTCTCGAGCATAAAAGCTACCGAGCACAAAGGCATCCGGACGTAAAATCATAGACTTATAGCTTGCGAGCGTAAAATCGTAGATCTGTAGCTGTCGAGCGTAGAAAGCTCCTTAGCGTAGAAACCACGAACCTGCTTTGCGCGAAAAACTTTTCGAATTCGCCGACTGTCCGCCTTCTCTGAATAAATAGGCTGACGTGGGACCCAATCATAACCGAATATTAATTAGGAGATTTGGTTCGGGGTCCGAGGAGTCCATCCGAACTCTATATATATCCCAAGTTTCTGAGGGGAAAAACTTTCCATCCGTCTTCTGCGAGAGAAAGCTTTCGACTGTTCGAGTTCTTCTTCGTTTCTTCTTTAAAGTTTCCAGTAATGGCTTCAAAACAAACTTCCTCTGCTAAGAGAAAGAAGGTTGATTCTTCTTCTCGTTCTTCGGCCCAAGCGAGAGCGTCTCTGGTTGGACAAGGCAAACTTCATTCTGAGCGGAGCATCCCGCCGACGAGTAGTGCACCCGGCCTGGAAGGTAGAGCTCTTGGAAAAAAGAGAGAATGACTGAAAATCCTTCGCACACGTTGAACGTGACCGCGCTAGGTCGTCTTCTGTGCTGATAGCCTCTTTGAGAAAGATGATGCACGGAGACGTTTCATCTTTTTACGCCCATATTCCTAATGTGTCAGCGTAAAAACTCTATTTTTTCCGCAGTCGAGCATAAAAGCTTTGACCATCGAAAACTTGGTGTATACTATTAAAATTTTAGTTTTATGCTTGTAGATAAAAATCCTGGCGTAATAACTCAATTTAATCAATCTGGCGTAAAGCACAGACCGTATACTGCCAATCTTTACATTTTAAGAAAATGGATTCCAGCGTAAAGGCTCAAGTTTCACAGTCTCGGCGTAGAGCACGGACTGTTGATTTTTTTTTTTTTGCGGATGCTGCAAGTCCCGAAATATCTAGTTAGGAACTGACGTGTTTCTTCTGTGCTTTTTCAGTTAACTTGCATGAGTCTTCGCTGGCTGAAGTGATGGGCTCTGCCGCCGGGATGCTGTACTCCAACTATTTGGAGGATCTGTCACACGTGACATTTTCTATCTCCGGGCCCCAGTATCCCGAAGGAAGGGCAATTCTGATATCGGCTCAGGACGAGCGAATGCTGCTGAGCATGATCAACGGGGAGCCCCTAACGTACGTAGACGGGGAGCAATACCTGAAGCCGGCTTTCCTCTTCGGGGACATGATTGACAAGCAGTCCCAGACAAAGCCCAAGAGAGAACTCTGGGTTTTTCCTGCCGAGGATTTGGTCTTGTATCTGCCCAATATGCCGAGAGACTACCCCATCTCGGCCTTCTTTCATGCTACGCATCCCAGGAAGATATCGTGGACACTGACCCCCGATCTTCACGGCAAGCCAGGAAAGATCTTTCATCTGAGAGGAGCTGACCAGTGGTCGTTTGTCAGCCGCCTTTCTGGCTCTGTGACGCTGTTCAGGGGCTGTACCCGGGCAATGTCCCGAGTGAAGACAGTTTGGTGATCCAGCCGGTCCAGTTACCGACTTTCTGTAATAATTTTATGGGGCATGGGGGAGTATACCCTAAGGTGAACCCTCGGTATGGCGGGTGGATCACCCCTTCAAACCTTCGATGGGCTCGCTTAGTTGATTGGGCCCTGAAGTATTTTCAGACCGAGTTGGAGAACATCGGTCTGTTTGCAGCTGTGAGTGCTACCAGTGTTGGGTTACCTCCTAACCCTAACCTGTTTCTGGCACTAATGGAGCGATATATTTCGCTTATCGGGACCTTCGCCACTCCACTGGGGGAGTTGGGATTGGCCCTGCATGAGATGGCAGAGATCTCAAGACTGCCGATGGGGGATACTCCATACGAAGAGTATGTTCCCACAAACCGGGAGCTGGGGGGTTCAGACCCTCGAGTAGTGGAGGTCTATCAGGAGCTGATGTGCCACTACCTTGCTTGCACCGCTTTTTATGACGAGCCCTCAGATTTGGCTCACATCAGCAAATGGACGTCCTACCTCTTCTTTCAACGGTCCAGGACTGCTAAGCCGAAGAAGGTTTTGGAGGGCAAGGATCTGCCTGTGAATCCCCTGAGTGCGCTTAATGCTCAGGTAGTTGACGATCTCATTGTGGATGCTGGGGCTCCAGACCGGTTCCTCGACGAAGGGACAGGAAAGTATCCTGGAGGCACTAATGCCTATAGTTATTTGAGACGCTATCGCAGGCCTCTGTCCAGGGAGGCTCAACTGGCTGGCTTCCTTTCCATATGGCTGCGCCGAGTAGTAGTGCCTGGCGTCGCATCTGCGGACCGTATTCATCGCAACACGCTATGGCCTGCAGTGCGTCTGGTGTTCGGGGCAAGACTGGGCTTACTCCCTGCCATAGTGTGTCGTATACAAGCTGGCCTGAGGGCCATGATTGACGGGCTGCTCGTTGATGAAATTCGGCGTGATAGCTTTTCCATGATAGAATTACCATATATGTATTTGATGGGGTGGTTAATTCTCCATAACCCCCGAGTGATGTCTCCCGGTTCCGGCAGTAGTTCGAGGGGTAGTTTCTTGTTGAACTACCGGAAGTCTTCCTGGAATGTGAACACAGTTATAGACTGTCGGCGGGCGCTAGGCTTCAGTCATAGTTGGAAGCTTTTCTACACCGTCCCTCCCGTACATCGCAATCAATCGGGGATTAGGCTCGAGGATTCGGGTAGAGAGAAGACCATTCTTTCTCCCGAAGCTTTTAATTGGTTGGTCTGTATTAGACCATCCCATCTGCTGTACCAAAGCGAAGATCATTGCTTCTTGGAGCCCTACTTGCCCAGTCGGTTTGTCCGGCAGTTTGGGTATGATCAGTTGCACGTGGGCAATGCCGTCACCAGCTTCAGGTCCATAGGTGGACTCATTGATGGAGCGCGGGGATGTCGATATTTTATCATGGGCTGTACTGGGGCAATTTTTATTGTGTCCGTCATTATACTCTCCACGGAGCTGCGAACTCTGCATTCGTATGCCCAGTTCTATGTGGCAACGAACACCTTCCATCGCGATTTTGATATGCATGGAAGCTTTAGGGTGCCCTCTTCCAAGCATGGGGGAAGAGTTGAAGTCCCCTCGGTTTCTTCCGACGAGGGTGAGGAGTACGTTACCCCGGATGAGCCTCTGGTGTCGGTCCCTAGGGGTGAACTACCTCTGCCTGCAGGGGCTTTGGTAGTTTTCTGGGAAGCGAAGGGCTCCTGCTCCCAAGGAAGCTTCCCCTCGTAAGAGGAAGAAGAAGACGGTAAATTGTTCTCTCCGGATTCCTGGCATTGATGCTCCTGGAGGTGAGCTTGCATCTCCCCGTGCTGGGGACGATTCTTTGATTGGAGGTTCCTCGCCTTTTAGAGAGGGATCTTCCACAGTTCCGGCTGATGGTGTCGGAGAATCTCAGCTGGATGCCGTCATCGCTGCTACTGCTTCAGGTAGTGGAATGAGGTCGCCTTCGGGGCTGAGTATAATAAAGTTTCGTATACCTCTAGTCGGATCAGCATCGGGAGGGACTTCTGCCGTGCCTGCGAGCGCACCTAGCACGATTCCAGCCGATGAGCCTCGGTTGGATTTTGAGGAGGACCTGGAAGACTATTTGCCAGTGTCAGTTCACAGACCCCTTTCTCCAGGTATGACAGCTCGTCTAGCATTATTAAGAAATGATTTAGCTGTACAGGCTGCAGATGCGAAGTATATGCCGTCGGCCAGGGGTAAAGGTTGTCTTTTATGCCTTTTCTTTGGGAAAATTAATATTGTATTGATATTAACTTCCTTTTGTCTTCTTTTCAGGGAAAGACCTCTTCGGAGAGGGTGATGTAGACGCGTCCGTTGGCTTTGTGTCAGGTCCTAGTGGTAACACGGAGGTACCTGATTTTGAAGAGGAGACCTCTTCGGGTGCTGGCTTGCCTGTCGAGGAGACTTTTGAGATATCTCAAGAGGAGGACGAGCCTGTCATTGCGATAGTGCCTCTTTTGAGCATGCTGGTCACTTCGTCCGGTGTTGGCGATTCTTCCTTCGTTGTACCTTCTGTTGAGGCGACGGCCGTGGCGACATCATCTGTGGTGATTCCTGGGGGGAAGTCGCCACCATCGCGGACACTCCCCGCGTTCATGCGGACCTAGTTGAGCTGACCGAGCAGTACACCAGGATCTTCTACACCACTTTGAGAATGCTAATATCAATGGTGTTGGCAAAGAAGCTGGATTTTGCATTGCTGAAGAGGTCCTCTCGGTTCTCGATAGAGGCGGTCAGGAAATTCAGTGATGCCGGGGTAGCTGACGCATTGGAGGCGATGGTTAATGGCTTGGAGCAACCCATTAACGAAGACCTGCAGCTAGCTCGAGGCAATATTGAAGCTCTGGTCCAGGCCAGATATGACTCCTTGACTGCGTATCTTGTTGAAAAGAAGGAAGGTCTGAATAATTTCATCGAGACCAATCAGCAGGAGATGGATAAAGGGAAAGTCGTCTTGGAGGAGACTCTCGCCCTTCAAACGAAGTGCCAGGCCGAGCATGACGGCAATGTAGCGAGGGTCCGCAAACTGGAGACAAAGCTTGCTCAGGCAAAGGAGTGGGCTTCTCAGTCGTCAGAAGGTCTAGATGTGGTGAATGGCCGACTGGTCGCAGCACAATAGAACTTGGCGAGTGCAGGAGTCGCCCGTGCCGGTCTCCTTCGGGCTAGAGCCGAACTGTCCCTCCTGATAGATGACGAGGCATGGTTGGAGCGGGTCCGCACTGATGTCTTGGATTCCGGGGTTGAGAGGATGGCCGTACTGGCGCAGCAGCTTCGCGACCTGACCGCTCCCCCTTCATGATGTACTTTTGCTTTTGCTTTTCAATATACTTTTGCTCTTTTCTAGGAATAATAAAGAGGCTTTTTATCTGACTTTGTGGACCCATCATTTTGGAATGTAAATGACAGGTTTGGGTAAAAGTGATATCAGAGGTAGTATGGACGTGATATACTTTTGGTAAGTTTTAGCAGAGCAAATCTATTCAGAGGTCATATGGACATGACAGAATATGATCCAACTAGTTTCGTTTTGGAAGTAGTTTTGTCAGAATGAGATCACCTTATTCCACTTGAGCAAAGGAGGTTTAAGCATAGTACTTTTTCAGGAATTTGTCATTGATAGGAGCCATTAGCAGGTCTCCATTAGGCTGGGCTAACCTGTAAGCGCCGTTTGAGAACGTTGTCTCGATCACGTAAGGGCCTTCCCATTTGGGCTGGAATTTGCCTTTACTCCTATGAGTAAGAATCATCGGCTTTCTTACAGCCAAAACTAGCTCGCCGGCTTTGAACACTCTTTCCTTTACTTTTTGATTAAAAGTTCTGGAAATGCGTGCTTGGTAGAACGCGATACGCTGCTGAGCTTGAAGGCGTTTCTCGTCTAATCCTTCTAGCTCTTGAAGCCTTAACAGGTCGTTCTTTTCTTGAGTCAACTCGTTAGCCATGGCTATCCTGAGTGACGAAATTTGAATTTCGATAGGAAGAACTGCTTTACTCCCGTAGACCAATAAGAATGGCGTGCAACCTGTCGGTGCTCGGACCGTTGTGCGGTATGCCCAGAGACATTCTCTAAGCTTCTCATTCCAATCTCTCTTGTTTGAAGAGATAAACTTCTTCAAGAGTTTGATAATGGTTTTGTTGAAGGCTTTCGCCAACCCATTAGCAGCTGGATAATATGCCGTGGAGGCCACATTTTGTATCCATTTTTTATCGCAGAATCGGTGAAATGCATGGCTGATGAACTGAGGCCCGTTGTCATGGATTATCCTTCGGGGGACCCCGGAGCGGTAAATGACGTGATGCTTAATAAAGTTGGTCACATTAGATGTCTTTACCTCAGCAAGAGGGATCGCCTCTGCCCATTTGGAGAAGTAATCCGTGATGGCCAGTATGAACCGGTGACCTCTGGAAGAAGACGGATGAATAGGACCAATGATATCCATACCCCATGCTTCGAAAGGCCAGGATGCAACCGTAGGATGTAGATGTTCGGACGGTTGATGTATGAAGTCTGCATGGACCTGACAGGCCCTACATCGTCCGACATACTGGATTGCGTCTGCGATCATAATGGGCCAGTAATAGCCCATTCTCCTGATACGATCCTGTAGCTTAGGACCGGATTGATGCGCCCCGCACACGCCGTCGTGAGCTTCACGGAGAATCCATTGTGCTTCATCACCGGAGAGACATCATAATAATAGCCCGTCATAAGACCGGCGATATAGGCATTGTGACGATGCGTCGAAATAGAAGCGTAATGATCGTCTTTTGACAGATATTGCTTCTTTAGGATCTTCTGGTAAGGTTCCGTATGCTACGAAATCTATAAAGGGACTTCACCAGTCTCTCCTGCGAGGATCTGTGTCCACCGTGTAGCTGTATTCGATATGAAAGTTGTTTTTCACACAGAATAGGTCTCTGTTAAGAAGGATTACCGAATTCTGTCTTCTTATAGGGGTAGCTAAATCTGCAACTAGACTGGCTAGGGCATCAGCTTCCAGATTCTGAGACCGAGGTACATGCTCAAGGAAGAATCCTTTAAATGTCATGGCTATCTCGACCGTTGCTCGGTGATAGGGGATGATGATGCCACTTCCTATATGTACGGATGATAGAAATCTATAGCTGCCAAGAATTTTCGTGCTATAGGCTCTATATCGTCCTGGGGAGAGGATTCCTGATTTGGAATCCGAGCGTCGATATACTGGAAAAGAGGTCCTTTATTATTATCCGAAACCGCACTCCTGGTTGCATTTACATTACTCGGCTGCTTGTTGCGCCGAAGGTCGATGATTAAGGGCGGAGGCTGCTGTCTGCTCAGAGGTAATATGGACATGGCAGTTTTTATGGACTTAACACTCTGGTGTACTTATGGCTAAGCACGGATATTAAGTGTAGATGACAACCGACATCAGAGGTAATATGATAGTCGATAGCCGAAAGTTTATTCAGAGGTAATATGAACATGACAAACTTTTGATTGTGACTCCATTGGGGATGGAGGTACACGTCTGCTCAGAGGTAATATAGACATGGCAGTTTTTGTGGACTTAACACTCTGGTGTACTTATGGCTAAGCACAGATATTAAGTGTAGATGACAACCGACATCAGAGGTAATATGATAGTCGATAGCCGAAAGTTTATTCAGAGGTAATATGAACATGACAAACTTTTTGATTGTGACTCCATTGGGGATGGAGGTACACGTCTGCTCAGAGGTAATATGGACATGGCAGTTTTTGTGGACTTAACACTCTGGTGTACTTATGGCTAAGCACGGATGTTAAGTGTAGATGACAACCGACATCAGAGGTAATATGATAGTCGATAGCTGAAAGTTTATTCATAGGTAATATGAACATGACAAACTTTTTGTCCGAAAAAATTACTATAGAGTAATTTTTCTTCTGAAGGATCCACTGGGAAAACTTTTGAGGGACTCATCATCCGGTATTTTTTCTGTAGCGATTGTCCCCTTGTTTTATAGATGCAAGGTGATGAACTTGGCATCGATCAACTCCTGTATTCTTCTTTTTAGCACATAGCAGGCCCTTGTAGGGTGATGAGTGTACCGATAGAAGAGACAATAATCTGGGTCATCAACTTTGCCGGCCCTCTCAGGGTATCTGATATTGAGTAGCTGAAGCTTGCGTTCCTTTCTCAACATATTGAAGATTTCAATGATGTCATCTTCTTTGAAGGAGAAAGTCCTTTTTGGTCGTAGGGCTCCTGGTGCCTGAGTTTTACAGTTTTTTGGGAAGATTGTCGTCGTTGCATCATCGTCGGATCTTGAGAAAATTCTACCCCCGGCCTCGGAAGCCGCCTTGTTCTGTCGAGGTAAGTTACCCCCAGACATGCCGTGGCCTCCGGCCATAGAAACTGATTTAGCAGGAGCTGTCTCTGGTTGTACAT
Source organism: Iris macrosiphon (assembly GCA_036927795.1). Classification (NCBI taxonomy): domain Eukaryota; kingdom Viridiplantae; phylum Streptophyta; class Magnoliopsida; order Asparagales; family Iridaceae; genus Iris; species Iris macrosiphon. Next base: position 43,767,819 of record JAYESA010000020.1, read on the forward strand.
GATTAGATTTTGAAGTTTTGGGTCTTGTAAGAGATGCAGTATATCCCAACCTGAAACGAGCTTGTTGATGGTGAGAATTACCACGTACTGGTGTTCGTCTACCTTTTTCATAGTTGAGGCCTTGTTTCAGCTTCAAATCATAACCCATGCTTTGCATAATATTTAATGCTTGCGGGCTATATCTGTGGGTTTGTATCCTGCCAGTTTCAGACTCGCAAAATTCTTCCTGTATGATCGGGGTGTTCCGTCTGCGACCGAAGATTATTGGATGCTGATCATCGCGAGTTGGTGGAATAATAAAGATGGAATCTTCGTGTGGTCCACCTGTCATAACGACATTAGACGTTGATGTATCTTCCCATAAGATCTTCCCGTGTTTGACCGTTAGGGGAACTGAAGTCTATTTATGACTTTTGTCTTTGCGTTTCTGGATCAGATAATCCCGCAGGTCAGGAGGAGTTGCAGAAGAAGAAAATAATGCTTGTTCCTTCTGTTCCCATTGGTGGGCATGCGGATGATGGGAACCATAGTCTTCCCTGTGCCACCCGTATATAACAGGTTGGCCATCTGGGTGGCGGATAATCCCCGATGAGGGTGTCTTTTTGCGACTGGAGCCTTCTTTACGCCTAAGAACTTCGCCTGGCATAATTTGGAGCTTCGCTCTGGTTGGCGTAAAGCTGAGGATGTCCTCAGTCGGCCATCAGCGTCTCGCGTAATTCGGAGGGCGTGCAGATTATTCCCTTGTTGGCGTAAAGGCCGAGAAGTTGAGTAGTTCGCCGCTCGCTTTCCCTTGCGGAGATCACAGGGATCATCTGGTTCTCCGTAGAGGTCAGATGTTGTTTTACGCGCGGAGCATGTCTTGTACTTCTGATTTGGCGCTGAGGCTTTATCATAAGTTTTGTCTATTCTGCCAGGGACGGGAGACTGAATTTCACGCGCAGAGCGCGGAGTATACTTCTGGGTTAGCGCTGAGGCATTGCCAAAAGTTTTGTCGGTTCTGTCAGAAACAGGCGACTGAATTTTACGTGCAGGGCGCGGAGGGAGCAATGCCACAACCTCATTGGTCGGAGAGATCGGAGAGTCCACAGGAATGGTAGAGGATGTCTTGGGCATCCAGACCTTACGCAGCTTCCTGTTGTTTTGGACAGAGAGAGAGAGAGTGAGAGCTGCCCTTTGTTCGGAGCATATCTTCGTAGGCAGACTGGTCGAATTAGACGACCAGTGTCTTCTTCACGGATCCCACGGATACCGTATCGTGTTGAGCAATAGCTTCCTCATCAAAAGAGAAAGATGTCGCCAGCAGAGTCGCCATCTTATTTTGGATAATATAAATGAGAAAAGATTTGATGAATGCGGAAAACGAGGTCTTGTACGAACCCGCCCTTCTTTTATGTTTACAAACAAGATTGTACAAATTTGATCCTACACGAGGATGTCTAAGTACAATTTATTTAATCTGGGTGAATATTGCTATAGGTGTCTGATCTGCAGTCGATCACTTTAGCCCTTGGACCACACGATGTTGAAGAAGTGCCGTGGAAGACAGGTAGCAGCTTCGAGGGTTGCTAAAGAGGGTGGATGTCCGATGCCAAAGTCGTCGATCCCTTCTCTTTGCCTAAGCTCCAGATTCTCCTCTCTTTCTCTCTCTCGACCGTCTGACCTTCGATCTTTGCGATCGTTGGATCTGATACTGGATTTCTTGATCAGTTTTCAGACCTAATTTCTTCGACCTTGTCCTCTGTTGATAGAGGTCTCTATTTATAGAGTTTTAGTGACAGTGACCACTCAATCGGTATAAAAACCGAGTAGTGGAAAGTACAGCACCCTTTTACACAACGGTTAAAATAACCAATGCCTGCGTATAGATGATCCTTTGAATGAGCGTGTGATGCGGGTCCAACTAAGGGACAAAACGCGTATAATCGCTACGAAGATCATGGCATAGAAGCCACGTAGGTAGGTATCCATCATGTAGAAGAGGTTGGCATAGAAGCCAATGTCTGTCACCATGGCATATAAGCCAAATAGTTATCAAATCGGCATAGAAGCCGAATAGACGTAGAAGCCGAGTGGTCATAAAGGCCGAGTAGGCGTAGAAGCCGAGTGGTCATAGAGGCCGAGTAGGCGTAGAAGCCGAGTAGGCATAGGAGGCCGAGTAGGCACCGAAGCTGAATGGGCGTAGAAGCCGCTGCGTAACGTGCTAGAGTGATGATGTTGACATTTTTGCCGGAGTTACGGCTCTTGGAGATAATCAGATCTCTTGCATTAAATGCAGAGATCTGCCCCCATCCTGTGCATTAAATGCAGATGCTTGTCTTTAATATTTGCCATCATTCTGCGCATTAAATGCAGATACGCACCTTGAATCCTGTGCGAAGAGTAACCGCTGTCGTGGCAGTCTATTCGTCTTCTACGGAGCGTAAGGAGCTCATGTTTGCCTGTGTAAAACTAGGCAGCGTATTCCCTTGTATGCGTAGGTGCAGCTCTCGCAAAGGGGATGTCACTAAACGACGGTTCGGTGACATTTAATCAAATCTTCTGTATTAAATGTGGAGATCCGCCATCATCCTGCGCATTAAATGCAGAGGCGTGTTTTGAAGGTCTGCCACCCTTCTGTGCATCAAATGCAGAGACGTGCCTCAGGCATCTGTCATTATTCGGCGCATTAATTGCAGAGACGTGCCTTGAGGGCCTGTCACCGCCCTGTGCATTAAATGCAGAGACGCGCCTCGAGTCCCGTACGGAGTGCAGCTTTTGACATGGCAGGCGTTTGTCTTCCGCGGAGCGTAAGGAGCTCTCATCTGCCTGTGTAAAACTAGGCAGCGTATTCCTCTGTGTACGTAAAAGCGGTTTTACGCAAGGGAAATGGCAGTAAATGACAGCCTGGGTTGCAGTGCCGCGCCATCATTATAGCCGTCGCCTGGGTAGTCGAGCAGTATCCCTTTGTCAGAAGTCGAGATGTCAGGTTCATTGCAGGATATGAAAGGTTCATTGCAGAGAATACGAAGCGTCCCTCGTACACTTCAATGCTGCATTGAAAGCGGATAAGTTTTACGCCATAAAGGTGATGACGCACCCTGTTTACGCCGAAGCAGCCTGGACATACTGCCCTACGTGGATGGTCCTCGAGCCTATATTTCACGCTACGCTTGGCGAAGAAGCTCTGATTGCACGTTGAAGGCTCTGAAGTCCTCTGTTTATACTGCTTTGCATCAATATGCTGCGTAGAGCTATCCAGCGTATTTTTCATGCTTCTACAGCTGTAGGGCCTCCGCCTAGGCCCTATGTGCCTCCATAATCTGCTAAAAGAGTGCAAACACCTGCGCCGGATCAACTTCTAGTGGTGGTGGTGGTAGCTCCTCTGAAGCTTTAGGCACGGTCCTCTGTACTAGAGGTGGAGAACCCCCGAAAGATGCTGCAGTAACGCCTACCTGGACCGGTAAAGCGACCCTCTGAGCTGGAGCTGATGGAGTAGTGTCTTCTGGTACTCTCCTTTGAGGAGACGAAGTGACCGACCTCGCTGGTACTGCGCCTGGGCACTGGGATCGCATCTTCGACGGCATCCTGAAGATAGATTGATCAAAAGAATCAAAATTGAGTAAGATACGACATCATCAAAGAAGGACAAAATTATTCAAGTAAAGCAAGCATTCAAATTGATAATGATAGCAAAACAGATATTTTGGAAATGTTTCCTAGTTGTGATTGAGTATACTCTAAGCCTATATCCTATATTTTAAAGTAGGCTTGTTGTAGTACTCTAAGTCTGAGCACCACTATAAAATTACACTACTTGCGATCTCTTGACCTGCATGGGCCACCACTAAAAATGTGTCACGATCCACACCCGGAATGAGGGTACAATTATGTGAGCAACGTCCAGCTTATGCCACGACATCGGCGGTAGAACGCTGTCTAGGTCCACAATACTATCTAAACATCTCATACAATAAGGTACCTGTCATGCCATCTCAACTCTAAATGAAGGAACAAATATGGTATATGATAATGAAACCAATACTCAATCACAATATCAAACTAGGGGATGAAATAGCCTGATATGGAATAAAAAAAGAAGTACAAGAGTCACAAATACATCCACAAGTCCACACTATAAGTCTATGCACAATTCAAGTCCGAAAATAAAATATATACATTCTATGAGTATAAAATAAGGCTAATACATTGTTTAAACAATATAAGTCTAAGCCTCCTCAGTCACTGGCACTAGGTTCTCCTGCTCTAGGGGAGTATCCTCTAATGTCTCGTCGGCCTGCGGTCCGTAGTAAGTGGGATACTGCTTCTCAAGCCAATCATCAGAAAAATATATCCAATCAGGATTAGAGCGAAGTACAAAACTCTGGAAGCAGTTCCAAATACATGGTAGAACATATATGACAAGTAATAGAAAAGAATACAAGATAACTAGTAATAGAAAATGGAAATGAACTAAAGTAAATAGATAATGTACTGGAAAGAAAGAACGGGAAATATGGAATAACTGCATGTAATAGAAATAAATAAACTATCTAATGTGCCTTAGAGTAAAAGTTTGTTATGTGATCAGTTGGGTTGAACACGAATATAATATGGTAACTCGATTACACGTGTGATATATAATTGACATATACACGAATACACTGGGCTTGATCAACTCCTACTCTTCCGTCCCCAACCAATACTCATGGATCCAATCACGATACGTTACGAATATGAATATAAGCACACTGAACACGATCAGTGTGTGAACACGAAGTACATGATAATTAAAATTTGATACACATGATAAAATACATGTGAAGGAGTACCCGCTGAACACGGTAGGGGATAACATCCCATGAAAGGATCCATTTAGTACCAATTTATGTAGCTACTATGTCGGAATCAAGTAAACAGTTCTAGAACATATGATATATACACTATCATGATTGAAAACTAAAAGAGAGATGTACTCACCTTTGGTCCTGAGCAAAAGAAGAACTTGGTATCCGAGCTGGCATCACACACACCTATATGTGAATATCAAGTCAATGGGTGTACAAAATAAAAAATAAATAATAAATGTACTAAATATGATATTCTAGGACATTTTCAGGGCATAGAACGCGACTTCTTGTCCTGCGCAGTGACAGAGCCAACCAATTTGTTGCCCACACCAGCAGTAACTTGGTTGTCTGTAGCATACACATACTGGATCTTCTGAACACCATGCATAGGATGCCTCTACGCATAAAAAGGCTTATTCTAGCCATGGGCAGCCAGAGAACTTGGAGCGGCCTGCACATATATAGGTTGTGCAGCAGACAACACCTTCATTGGGCTAATGTCTTCTGCGACATTGGGGTATGCAATACGAGCTTTAGGAATCCATGTCTTTAGTTATCCTTCGAGAGCATCACCTCGAAAGCTTGTTGGTTGAATTGTACGAACAATATCTTCTGTGTAAAACTAATCTTTGTTACGTTGGATTGCGCTAATACCTTCTCATCGGTAGAGAAGGCCATCCCCAGTAGAGTCGTCATTTTTTTATTACAAAAGAATAATTTTTTTATATAAAACTTTTTAAGTTGGTACAAAAGAATCCTAAACACACAAAGAATTCTAATTACAAGAATGATCTAGAGAAGTGGGGCAATGGAGATCAAGTCTGTGGTCGACTTGTACTCTGTTAACGATCCAAAGGTAAAGACTGGAGAGAAAATGCTAACTCTAGTTCACTGGCGGAAATAGGTAGCAAGTAGGCTCAATGCACTCTGCTTTCGATGGTTTGGAAAGCACATGTTCTTATTATTTATAGTCATTCACATCATAAAGGCTATGCGCGTATAGAACTGAAAAGACACTATTTTCTGGTTCCATGTGCATAAGAACTGCATGCGCATAGAGTTTTGCAATAACTCCAACGCATATAGCAGATCTAAACGAATGTGCACAATACGGTCTATCTGATATGTGGCATGCGTTACAAAATTTCAAAAGTCCACATTAAGATGGCTGTTGTCGTTTGAAACGTATGCGCATTCAATGCGCATCTGAATGTATATGTGCATTAACACGCACGTTCAATGTGCATATTTATAACTGCTCTCTTACGTATAGTGAGGAGAGGGAAGTTCAAGGACTGTACGCGCATGCATCCTTATGCACTTCTAGCCGATCAATCGCGCTTAGTGCTACGTGGTATCGATTTGCTATATACAAACAAAACATAATAGTTATTGGTGACGTAGACGCTGACATTTCCTTACTTTGAGTGCAACCGTCGTCTGTACGAGTTACGGAGAGGCACAACTTTTAATGAGTTGTCAGCACGCGTACTGACCATATGCGCATATGCATGAGCACATAAAGCTAAAATCCATTGTCATCTTCTGGAAAATGGCGAATGTTGAATAGGCTTCTGTCTAACACCCATGACCATTTTCTTTGGCGCATAGACACCGAAGTATATCCATTAGCGTATAGAGCATGGGTTTCTTTATAAAGTCTCAAAGTTTCACTGTCTCTGGCCACTGGTGCACATGGAGTTGGCTTTGCTGAACTAGTAGCTTAAGCGCATGGTTACCCTACGTATGGAATTTTTCATGCTTCTACAAATCTCTGACTGTTTTTTGTATTTAATACATGGTTCTCTCTAGGTTGGAACAAGGAGATCTGTTGAGATATTTAAAAGATAAGGATGTCTCTATTTAATTGTAGTTGTCACAATCAACTAGTTAATTACAAACTAACTACAACAAAAAAATGACTATAATGCTCCTCTATTTAAACATAAGTTATGCGCCATCTCATGTCTCCCCTATGTCCATAATTTCTTGTTAATTTATTACAAAGTTATATGTTTAATTTCTATTTCTCCAACTAAAACAACACTATTGTAACCATTTATAACCTATAACCACATATTCCTATTTATAACCATTTATAACTATTTATAATAAACAATTATAAACCATTTATAATATATTTTGGAAACTATAGCGGCTATCCACAAATTGTGTCAATTATTATAACCATTTTGGCTATTTGTAACCACATGGAAAAAAAACTAAAATTATAATGTAAAAACGATTAACGAGCCTGATGACCGGATAATATGTTGTAATTGTGACGACGATTTACTATAACCAAATAAACATAATTGTAACATACAAATCTAAAATATAACTAATTATTGTAATTTGTAACATGTATAACCAATTATATCCAAGTTTTTGGGAACCTCTGTCAACAAATGCCATTTATTTTTATCCTATCTTGTGTAGGGCTAAGATGAAATGTTATATATCGAATGTCATGTAATATATCACACATTACACAAAATGCTAAAAAAAACATTAAAAATATTCAAATCAATGAAACTCTTTCACATGGTAATATATAATTGTTCTAATTGTTTCATCCTGTTAAAGTTGGTTTAATTTGGCTATAGTTGACTATCATAGTTCAACATAATGATTTCTACACTCGAGTGATGGATCATGTTTAGCTTATGATACTCCTTGATGGGAGCATTGCATGTTTTGTTATGTCTAACTTGTTTGCAATAACTGCAACTTAATATTTTTTCTAATTATAAAAAATTAAATCACATCACATCACATCACATCACAAAGTGAAAGACAATGAAATAACATAACGATATGTCATACATAACATCCTTCGGACAACCACGCACTTATTGGTAATTGGGAGATAAATTTTCATGATATATAATCCTCAAATTTATCATATTTTTATACTATCACTTTTTTTATTCGTTTTCAATATGATTATAAATAAATTTAGATAGTTATTTTCAATGTAGTAAGAACCATTTATTTTCAATGATTGGCACGATGAGAGGAATGCTTACAACACTAAAATCATGAGGGTCATTTAAAAAGGAAGAAGAAAGATATAAAGATCATTTTAGTTTAATTTAAAAGCAACTGAATTATGAAATAAAATGGATGGAGAAAGGAGATGGTAAGAAAAAGAGTTATTCAGGTTTTGAAAAGTTGAATGATGTCGTACACAATTTTCTTTAGTTGAAAACTCGAATAAATATCACGTGTCATAACTTAATATATGAAAGCTAAATTGGCTGTTAGCGGGACATTGAACACCTATTTACCAACAATACTAAAAAAGACGAATGTTAAGAGCACTACAAAAGTTAATAGAGACAACATATTTTTGGTAAACCTATGCATATCCAGGACTTCCAAATTAGTAGAGAAGTTTGGTATCTCGCAAGGCTCATAACCTTGAGACCGTGGATCCAAATCTTGTCCCTGCAACAATTTTTTTTGACAAAAACAAAGCAAAAATATAATCTAATTTTCTTTTTGGGGGGATTATGTTACCTAGAAATTAATGACTTTTTGTTTTTGAACGGGGGCAAAGAAATTGTAAGATGGAACTAGTATATAGTATTATTTTTTTTACGGTCCTTGTTTTTTAGAACTACCAAAATTTTGATAGAGCAGTCCTGAATATGCATAGAACTGCCATTTTTTTTTACAGTTTTGGATATACACAAGTATGTCAAAATTTTGATAATTCTAGAATTGTCAAAAATATATTATTCTGAGTAGTTTTGTAATGTGCTTTAACATTTACCTTAAAAAAAAATGGTTTCTGTTCACTAGTGAATCTGTATGAAATAAAATCCAATAAAATATGTGTTGAGCACATGTACTTGCATGACACTGAGATCGTCGCACAATAAAATCCAACCCGAACCTCAGTGGTCGTGATTGAGAAAATCTCACTGTATCTTTTTCGAAAGTTTTTGTCCCAAAAGCCAATGGCAGTTTGGTGATACATTCATTCCCCAAACTCGCTCCCCTTCCCTTCCCTTCCCTTCCCTCACACACACAAGGGAATTCCTTCCCCCCAATTAAAGTGTGCAGAATATTTGTGAGTGAACTCTTTCTTGAAACCAATAAATAAATATTAAATATATATAAATAAAATAAGAGGAAGAGGAGGAAGAAGAGGAGTTGGGGGAGGAGACAGTGCTGAGAGGGGGTGGATGATGAGAGAGGGCTCCCAAGATGGGCAATTGTGGAACCAGAGAGGAATCTGCTGTGATTGCTGCTCATGCCCAAGGTCTCAATTTTTTCCTTCTTTTTTCATGAATTTTTTTTTTATAGAAAATTTGTGATGTGGGTTTTATTGAAGATGGGATTTTGTTAGGATTTGGCTTTGGGTTCAGTTGCATTTCTGGGGTTTCTCAAATGTGTCTAATCTTTCACCTACATTTACCTTTTTTTTGGGCAAATGTTCCATCTTTTCTTTGAAATTGCAAATTTTGAGATGTGGGTTTTCTTGATGGTGGGATTTTGTTACGATTGGGTTTGGAGATGGGTGGATTCAAATTGTTTTTTTTTTTTTTTTTTTGGGATTTCATTTTCACCCACATTCCATTTTTTGTTTGGCAATTTGCCCCTTCTTTTCTTTGAAATTGCAGATTTTGAGATATGGGTTCTCTTAAAGTTGGGATTTTGTCAAGATTTGGCTTTGGACATGGGTGGATTCAATTGGGTTCATGGGGTTCTCAATTCTGAGATATGGATACATTTCCCCTTTTTTATTTAGTAATTGCAAAATATTTGAGATGTGGGTTTTCTTAAAGATGAGATTTTGTTAGGATTTGACTTTGGAGATGTGTTGATTTAGTTTCGGTTTATGGGGCTTTCTTTTCTTGGGAAAATTCACTTTTGTTTTTGTTTTTTGTGGAGGTGTGATGTTGTAAGGAATAACTGACTAATAATTACTGAAGTTATCATTGTTCAGTTATGCATAAGATTGTTCTTATTTCAGAAATTTGGTTCATTTCCTTCTCCAGATCTGGTCTTAATAGCAGATACAATGATCCCTCCTTTTCCCTTATCTTTTTCAAAATCTATAGTTAGTAATAAATCATTGAGTAGTTTCATTTTCTGATAGACATTAGAAGAGATTTGTTGAGCGTTACTTGAAATTTCTTATATATAATTGTAACAATTTGGCAAATTGTTACATTGAACTGTCTCTTTTGCAGTTCAGCAGCTGCAGACATTCCAGCCAGCTAGTAGGAACACTTCACTAGAGAAGAAGCACTACCGGACGTTCTCGGACATGAGTGATGCTTCTGCCTGTAGGAACATTGAAGACGCGAAGAACATTTCGATATACACCAATGTGATTGCCTTCACATTGTTCGAGCTTGAGACTATTACGAAGAGCTTCCGATCTGATTATGTTCTTGGTGAAGGAGGGTTTGGGACTGTCTATAAGGGATACATTGATGAGAATGTTAGGGTCGGGCTCAAGTCTCTTCCGGTGGCCGTAAAGGTTCTTAATAAGGATGGTCTTCAAGGACATAGGGAATGGCTTGTAAGTAAGAATTTTATATTGTAGGTCTTGTTTTTTTATTTTATTATTCCTGCTGATTTTGCTAATTTATGCTTTTCTCGCAAGCTTATGTTTGAAGTGAAAGATCCATCTAAGATTGTAAATGTCTATTCATCTTTATTAGGTTGAGATGTGATCATGCATTCGGGAAGCATGCCTAGTGTAGATTTCTAACTAGAGCAAGATAAAAATTATCCATGACTCCTATTTGAGATGCTTTCGCCTTCGGCAGTCTCATTTGTTTTGATTCAATCATCCTTAACGAATATGATTGTTTCACTAAATACTGAGATCTATATCTTTAGTATACAAGGTGTGACATCCCAAGGCATGGCTGCAGATGAGTGCGAACTGTTTCCCACCTGCTACTGTCTAGTTCTTTTGCATTATCTGGGATTTTCCAACTTTAAATAATTGGACGGACATCACAAAATGTAACTCGCCTTGCATGTGTTTATATATGCATATCTAAGGAATTTTCTCCTCTTTTGGCGACTGAAAGCTTTAACTATAATACTTATTTACTTGCTGCTGCCGTGAAGGCTTACCCTTTTATTCAGGCACATGATCCTATCATTCGTTGCTTGCTCAGTCTTAGCTTCTTGGTTCTCTCTTTTCTATTGCTTGCTAGGCATATATTTATTTGGTCTATAAAAGATAGAAAGGATCTGAACGATCCAATTGACATCGCTTTTCCCTATATGGTCATGAACTGCATCATTAAGGTCTAACCTTAATAGGAAGGATAATTAGTGGTATCGGTGCTTGTAGAATGTACTCTTTCTATTTTCATATGATATATTTCATTCTACTGACATTTATGTCTTTGTTTATACAGACAGAGGTTAATTTTCTTGGACAACTGAGGCATCCTAATCTAGTGAAGCTGATTGGGTATTGCTGCGAGGATGATCACAGGCTACTTGTCTATGAGTTCATGTTCCGGGGCAGTCTTGAGAATCACCTCTTTCGAAGTAAATAATTTGTGAATGCCTATCCTACTTAGTTATTTGACTTGCATATAAGTTCTATGCTTTTATAATTTACTTTATTTCATTTATTTTGAAAACTTGAATAACTTATCCTACTTGATTTTGTATTCTGTTTAGCAACATTTGATATGGATTACCAATAGGAACCCTGGCTGCCACTGCCGTAGGTCTAGTATGAAGTTGCACCCTTAAGGAATTGACTATTTTGAAGCTGATTTTGAAGTGATAAATTGTATAATCTCACCTCTTCATCTACATCCTCGGTCCAGGGAACTTGGATTTGGAGGGTACTCCTTGGTTGCACGAGCAGGTAGGCTACCTCCTGCCAACTGCCTGCTTAGTTTTATGACATGACCCTCTCATGCACCTAGCTCCTGGGTTGATGTCGCCTTTATTCAAAAAGGTTGACGTAAGTTGATATCCTGTCATAAAAACTTCATCAAGTCATTTATGGAGCTTTCTTATGCTCCATATCCGACCTTATTTTGATGGGAAAACACTTGGATAATGATAATGAAATCAATCGAGTCTGATTCTGTCATCCTTTGACCATATCTTTCATTCCTTGTACAGATCTAAACTCAGTTGAAAATCTCAACATAGAACATACATTTGTTACCTTAGTGACCTAGAAAACAAACAAGACAATGCCCCTAGGTTGTACAATTATTTTGTGATTCTTAGTTGGAGTTGAGGCAGGTCTGAAAATGAAAGTATTCTTTACTGTTGATTGGTGGTAATGCTCCATAGGCAACTACATCGTGATAAGAAATGTTCAGTTGATTGGTTAAGTTTGTTATTGGCATCAAGTGATGGTGGCCCTTGAATTTTATTTGTATTTTTATGTTTGGGATTATAAAATAATTGTACCTGGAGTTTGTTCACAATTTTGTTCTCCCCGATGTTCTAACAGTAGTTTGGATACTACACAGGCTTTAGATGTATCTCCTATTTCCTAGGATGCACCAATCTCCAAGTAATGTTCTTTTGATGAACTATCAAGTCTATATAACCTTAAGTCATTATACCATGCTGGTTATATGGATATGATGCTGAAGTTAATACTATTGTGGCTTTCTTATCATTTTTTTCATTTTCTCACTCCAGTTACATCACCGTCGTAAATCTATCTAGTTCTGTTGCCCATAAATCTAGTGAGCTGTGTTTCTCGTAAATTGGTACTGTTTGGTGGGGAATCTTCAAATGTACAATGTCTAGTTCTATCTGCAGCTACTGTACATAGATGTCAAGGCTGTAACACAGATAATTGGTTTTGTATCTCAGTTCCAATCTAGGATGTCAACTCACGTATCGTGTATCAATTTGCTTGTGTATCGTATCATGTAGCAATTTGCTTGTGAATCGTATTGTGTACCGTATGATATAGTAACTCTAGGAATTTAGGTTTTTACTTCTAAATCCAATTTAGGGCTGCAAATGAACAAAGCAGCTCATGAGCTCAACAAAAGCTCGACTCGGCTTGGCTTTGGTTTCCTTCACGAGCGGAGCTTGAACAAAACTCAATCTCGATTCCCTTAATGAGCCGAGCTTGAACATAGGAATCTCAGCTCGAGAGTTTGTGAACAAGCTCGACTCGTGAAGCTCGAAGAGTACTCGGTTCGACTCGACTCTTTTGATTTGAATATGACTCGACTTGGTAGAGCTCAAGTAAGTATTATTTATTACTATTCGATCTGAGATCTTAAATGGGCCAAAGCCGCGATGTGAAATGTCATTTTCTGATCGAGCTGAAAAGCTTCAGTTAAAAGCTCTCTCTAGTTGAGCTCACAAGCTGCAGTTCTCAAAAGCTGGAGTGAGTTGAGCTGTATATGTCAAGCTGGAGCTAGCGGAGCTAAAAAGCTCGAGTTAAGCTGTAATAGAATTCGAGAGCTCGCGAGCTGCTCGAGCACGAGCCGAGTTGTTCGTCTTCCTTAACAACTCGAGCTCAATTTGTTAACTTTTTTCACGTAAATAAGCTGAGCTTGAACACGCAAAGCTTTGACCGGCTCGATTGCCGCCCTATGACCCTATCTATATTGGAACATGATTCAATATAATTTTCTCATAATTCTTTTTCATTTGTTTTATCTTTATAAGTCTTTCTAGTTCCAGAATCCAGATTCTTAAGTATACATAACACGACTCTAGTAAAAAAAAAATGATACTATCGCCTATATGTTTTGTATTGTATCGTATAGTAAGATACGTATCGTGTATTGTAATGAAGTTGCTAACGACATAGATTCCAATACTTTTTCCAATACTTTTGTCTGTTTTCGTGGCCAACATATGGACATTAGCAAGACAGCCATACATTTTTTCCCTCGGTAAATCTAGATGGTCAAAATTTATTGTGCACATGTCATGAAAAATGTGAACTTACAGAATCAGATATGATGAGTCGCCAAGTAGGACGCACATACACTCCAAAATTAGTGTTGTATGTGTCAAACACCACAATATAACATATAACATGTGTCTTTAACTTTGCATGCACCAAACACAATAAGGAGACTCCAAAATACTCCAGGGGCCTTCCCAAATCAATACCTAGGCTTATCTGTCTCAAGGTGATGAATATTGATTAGCTCGTTTCTTATCTTGTACTTTCTTTATCAAGGTACGTAAAGGTTGCTCAACAATGATTATTTTTTTTATTAGTTGCATATTTTTTTAACTAGTACTTTATTTAATTGCCTATCTTGGCACATTAGTGCTTTTTGTATAATTACTTTAAGTTTAGTCTATGAACTTTTGTTTTAATCATAGTTTTAGACTCTTTTTTGAGCTTCTAAAAACATTTATATATCTATATAATTTTTTTAATATCTGAAAAGTACTTAACGCCTCATAGGACCGTTTAAGCGCTGTCAAGAACCCATCCCCACCCCCACCCCCACCCCACCCCCCACCCCACCACACACACACACACACACACACACACAGCTGCGGGGAGACAACTTCATCTTTCACAATGTTAATTGCATCACCACCTGAAAGCAAAGTTGTTTATCTATTTTGTAGTGCTGAATTTTGACAACCACAATAGAGAAAAAGGTTATCACATATTTGGAAACCTTCTATTCTTGAAAGGTGGAGCTCCTCATAGTTAAAGATCATATCAGGAATGATCTAGTGTTTTTACATTCTTTTTAATTCCATTGCAATAGCAAATTGACATATCCTTGTTTCTGGTAGAAAAAGACTATATATCCTACGATACTGGAGCATCATGGTAGGCATGGCACAAGAGAGCTGTAAGTACAGACACGGACAAATTTGAGAAAAAATATTCTACTGTGGATTCACTTTCAAGCATGGAAAAGATCCCATCTTCAATTTACATTGTTTAACTAACAGTCTATATAGAAAGAGGTTCAAGAGAGAACTTAAATTCTTGACTATTATGTTCTATGACTCATGAAAAGTCACGAAACTTCAAATTTTTTTAGTCTACTCACTTGGATTCTTAAGGCCAGCTAAAGATGTCTCCTTGATGAAACAAACAATTTGTGGCTTCCCCCCAGCCGAACTTAGTGTATTTTATGAGCAAAGGCTTTGCCATACATTCCTTATGAAACGTTCTTGGTGGTTGTTTGTTCCTTGTACATGAATTTGTGATTGCTGCTGCTTTACCACTATCAGTAACAAACTTGATTTAGGATTTTTTAGTTTCAATGAATGGTATTGCATAATATATCAACTAGTCCCTTGATGGTAATTTGTTCTGACCTAGTTTTTCTTTCTTCCCATTCAGAGACTGCAGCTCCGTTGTCTTGGGCAACAAGAATGATGATTGCTCTTGGTGCTGCCAAAGGGCTAGCTTTCCTTCATAATGCAGAAAGGCCTGTTATCTACCGAGATTTTAAAACCTCAAATATCTTGTTGGATTCTGTTAGTAGAGTTCCTCTTACTACTTCTTACCATTTAGTTTCCTCACTGCAACAAGAAAATAGGATTTTTAGTCTCCTGCTTCTTTCTTCGTCTTACAGGATTACACAGCTAAGCTTTCGGATTTTGGGCTTGCAAAAGCTGGCCCACAGGGTGATGAGACTCATGTGTCAACTCGGGTGATGGGCACATATGGATATGCAGCCCCAGAATATGTAATGACTGGTACTGCCTACTGACCTATTTGAACATTCTGTTTGTACTTTGTATTCTTTTTCTTCCCTCCAGATAAAAAATGCACCGTCTGTTCCTTGAATTATTAATATGTCGTCTATATGCCATATTCTTAGAGCCCTCGTGTATCATGTATGATTCATCGATGACTGAACTTCAACTATTGTGTCATACCCATAAGGTGTTGGGTTAAGTCCCGCACTGCCGTGCTAACCAGTATGATGAATACAAGAAACAGTTCAGTTAGGGGGAAGGCATGAAACAATTAAGATTCGTTTTCAATGGAATCCTATGTAGTATGTAGTCACAGGTTCTGTCAGAAAGAATACCTATAGTTTTGTTTTTGTTTTTTTTGAAGAATACCTATAGTTAAAAAGATAAACCCTAACAAAAAACAGAAGGTATGTTGCTGCCAAAGTTGTCTGGTGGGCAGGACGCAATCTCCCATGGACCAGTCTAAAATTCCTGGTTCATGGCACATTATGACATTGGAATAAAAGTATGACCCATTATATATATATATATATATATATATATATATATATATATATGTTCTTCAAAATGATTAGGAAAGGAAAACCATTTGCAATTGTTTTATGATCGATCATACACGTGGGATGTTTCCAACGTTTCATCTACACCGGCACACCATATATAAAATAAAATAAATAAAATAAAAATAATATATGTTCTTCAAAAAGATTAGGAAGGGAAAACCAATTGCTATCGTTTTAAGGCCATCCAAGTGGGATGTTTCCACGGATTTCATCTACTCAGGCACACCAAATATAGAATAGCAGGGTTGTCACCAAATATAGAAGAACAGTTGCCACGAGTCACTGCTTATGTCCTTAGATTGGCTTTAGATGGAGAGAGAAAACGAGGTTCTGTCATACAGACCATGATATTTATGTGATTAAGAGACCAAAAGCCTCATAGCGGTATTGAAAGTGTATTATTTACGTTGGGGTAAATAAATAAATAAAAATTAGAAATATATTAAATTCTTGGTTACTGAACTTCATCCCGATACTGAAATCTATTATTTTCGGAATTAATTTGCTATTTTGTTTTAAATTCATCATTTATTGATATAGAATAAATTTCTACATGATTTGCTTCCGAAACAGGCCATTTGACTGCTAGGAGTGATGTCTACAGCTTTGGAGTCGTTCTCCTTGAGCTCTTAACTGGACGTAAGTCGGTGGACAAGACTCGACCAGGCAAGGAGCAGAGTCTTGTTGACTGGGCACGCCCCAAGCTCACTGACAAGCGGAAGCTGCTCCAAATCATTGACCCAAGGCTGGAGGATCAGTACTCTGTGAGAGCTGCCCACAAAGCCTGCAGTCTAGCTTACTACTGCCTCAGCCAGAACCCGAAAGCAAGGCCCCTCATGAGTGATGTTGTCGAGACGCTCGAGCCGCTGCTGGGCAGCAGCAGCACTGCAAATGAGGGTGTATCTGTCGTTCCGATCAATCATGGCTTGCTCCCCGATTATAGGATGCACCCAAGACTGACACCAAACGTTGCGGTAGGATGCCGGGCAAGTCCGAACCCAAAATGTTCACCCAGTGCTGCAGTACCAGCTTGCAGGGTGAGGTGAATGGAACCTTTTAAATTAATCCAATGTATATTAAGCTTTCTAGCGGCGGTTGCTTGCTTGTTTGTGGATTTTTGTTTTCATTTTCCCTTCATGTTGTAGATGTAAATGAATCCGATGGTTTGTAGACTCTAATGTGGGAAACCTTGCAGAAGGGGCACGGTTTTGTTTACAAGTTTATCCTTGCTGACCTTTTAAGATCTTGTTTCGCTCTCAAGAATGAGATCAGTTTGTATGCAATGAACTTCTTAATTACTTCGTCCTGTGTTGTTTGCTGTCTGCTAATGAAGATTTACAGTCTTACTTGCACACTGGTGATTAGTCTCTCTCTTTAAATTGGCCCTTTTAAAACTTGTGCAGAGACTTCAGGCAACTGGTTTCTGATATATATATATATATATATATATATATATATATATATATATATATATATATATATATATATATATATATATGGTAAACGGGATATGAACTATAGTGTTCATATTCCTATATGAGTCATGCACATGTGGACCAATATGTATAGATTTTTACATCCCATGTGCACTAGTACACTCTATTCCTATTGGTTCACATGAGCATGGTTCATGTAGGAATATGAGCACTATAACTCATATTCCGTTTACCCATATATATATATATATATATATATATATATATATATATATATATATATAGTAACATCATGGGTACATATGGGAGAGGTCGGGGGATCGAACCCGGAGGGGAGTGGGAGTTGGAGTTGGGGCCTTCACACAAAAAAAATAAAAATTAAAATAAATTAAAATAAATAAATAAATAAATAAATATAAATATATATATATATATATATATATATATATATATATATATATATATATATATATATATATATATATATATGAGGAGGGATCGGGATCCCTTCATCTTTTATTTCTCCAAGCATCTCCATGATCACAACCGTTGGATCTTGTTTAAGTCATCTAATCTTAACCATTAATTTGAATGGTTCAAAGCAATGGCTAAAATTAAATGACTTAAAAAAAGATCCAAAGGCTGTAAAAGAGAGGATGCTTGGGGATACAAAAAGTGAGGGGATCCCGATCCCTCATCTAAAAATAGGGGGATGCCTATCCTTCCTCTAATCTTAACCGTTGATAAATCAATAGTTAAGATTAGATACTTAAAGCACCATCCAATGGTGTTAAGTACACTACCAAAATATGATGAAATAGCGACGTTTTTAGCGACGTCATAATAAAACGTCGCTAATATTAAAAACTTGAGCGCCTTCTAAAATAAACGTCGCTATACGTCCTTGTTGGCGACACATAGCGACTGTACTTCGATTTTTAAAGAATAGTCGCTATAAGCTTCTTTAACGTCGCTAAACGTCGCTGAGTTTTTTGATTTAGCGATGTTTAGCGACGTATTTACAGACGTGTTTTTTGATTTTTAGCGACGTTTTTAGCGACGTCGCTAACTTCACAAACTTTTAAATTAGCGACGTTTAGTGACGTCTATTGATGACGTCGCTAACTTTTTTTAATTAGCGACGTTTAGCGACGTCTATTGATGACGTCGCTAAACTTTTTAATATAGGGTTCATGGTTTTATTTTCCCCCATTCTGTCGATCTCCTTCCCAAAATTTTGAAACCCCCCCTCTCGCCCCCCTCCGGCGAAGTACCCCCCCTCCGGCGTCCTCCTCCTCCCCCCGTCCCTACCCCCCCACTGGCTCCCCGACAGCCCCCCTACTCTGGCTCCCCATCCCCCGAGCGCCCCCCTCCCGCACGACTCCTCCCTTCCGACGTGGCTCCTCCCCTCCGACGACCTCGGGCTTCTCCTCATCCTCCTCCTCTAGGTAAACCCTAACCCTCTCCCTCTCTCTCTCTCTCTCTCTCTCTCTCTCTCTCTCTCCCTCACTGATACAGACACGATATGACACTGACACAGACACGACACACACAGACACAAACACGACACATACACTGTCACAGACAAACCCTGACACAGACAAACCCTGACACAGACACGACACACACTGACACAGACACGACACATACATACACTGACACAAACATGACACACTGTCACAGACACACACACCGAGACAGATACGACAGATACATACTGACACAGACACGACACGATATATATCCATGTAATTAATTAATTTACCATATTAACACACATTTTTGTTGTAAAATAGTACTGTATGTGTGTATTTAACTTAATTGATAAATGATAGGTGTGATCATCCTAAATAGGGTTTCTATATATGTATCTGAGAATCAAGTCGGAGATTTTACTTATGCATTAATGTAATGTACGTGATAAATTCATAGAGGGTGTAAACCCTAACCCGAACCCTATCTCTCTCTCTCTCTCACACACACACACACACAGATACGGACACGATATTTGATAACAGACACGACATATATACTGACATAGACACGACACAGGATACGACATAGACAGATACACTGACATGATATATCACTGACACGACACGGGACATGACACAGACCCTAACCCTATCTCTTTTCATTGACACGACACATGATATGACACAGACCCTAACCCAAAGCCGAGACACGACACAAATTCTAACCCTATCTGAGTTAATTAGATGCAGTCTTGGGTATTAAGTGAGGTGTTGTGCACAGTGCAGTGAGGGTGTGTGTGTGTGGATATCTCGGTGCTGCGGATACTAACCATATCCTAATCCTAACTCGGAGACACACACACGCGCGGACACTAACCCAAACCCAAACTCGGACACACGAACATACTAACACGCATACACTAACCCTAACACAGACACGAACACACACACACACACACACACACACACAATATGTTTGTATCATGTCATCTCGTGATACATATGGTGAAATTGTATGACACATGGATATGAAAGGTTAGGACCCGATATCGAGGATAAGGTTGTAAGCATTTTATCATACACGGACACACGCATACATGTCACCACCCAATTCTAGAAAATAGAATTATTTTTTTATTTTTATTTGGTAAATTGTGTATTGTTTATAATTAATTATATTTATATTTAATTAGTGATTGTATTATTTTTTTATGGATTATTTTAGGGTTTTGGCTAGTCTGGACCCATGTCAGACCCTAGTGGACCCATGTCCGACCCAACCAATACCCTTGTGAGGCTTATTTTTGGGTTTAGAATAATTATTATATTTTTATTTTAGTTAGTTGGGTTATTTTGGATTAGTGGGAGTATGTTTAGTGAACCCTATTTTTAGCATGTTAGTTTGGAGGGTATTTTAGACTTTAGAGTTAACCACAAGCCCTAACCCTTTAATTACACATGGCCGGCCCCCCTTCCAGACCCGAACACAGCCCCCCCATTCTTCTTCACTTCTTCTTCTTCTTCTTCTTCTTCTTCTTCTTCTTCATTCTCCACTCTTCTTCTTCTTCTTCTTCTTCTTCTTCTTCTTTTCTTCTTCCCACTTTCATTCCAAGTAAGTGTTCTCATTTTCTTTTCTTCTTTCTTCTATTTCTTCTATTTGTGTTAACCCTAACCCTATACTTTTTCCTAACCTAGGTGTTTAGAGCCTAGACTTAGTGTAGAGGCTTGGAAGCTTGAGGGTGGTGATTTCAAGAGTTTTGGAGACTTTGGCCTTGAGATTCCAACTCCCAAGAGGTAAACCCTAATTTTCCTCTTACTAATTGCTCTAATATAGTGTAATTAGTGGTTTAGAACCTTTCTAGACCCTAAGGATACCCGTGGGAGAAAGTTAGAACTAGTTTTGTTGTGTTTGGAGACTTTGACATTAGGTTTTGTGTCAATTTCGGGTGAAATCCAAGATTGGCCCAATTTTGGGTGATGTCCTAGGTTAGACGGACCTAGGTAGACGTTGTCGGGTGTCTTGAGGGTTAGTACGTGTCTCCGTTCGGACACGTGAAGTCGTGTCGCGAAGAAATTGACGTTTCGGACGTTTTAGGGGTTTTCGTCGTCGTAGGTTCTATGTGCATGCGTATTTTTGCCACGGACCTAGAATCAACGAGTTAGCATTTTTTCTAGGATCTAGACATTGATTAGAACCCGTGGATAAATTTTGGGCCGATTTCGAGTAGGTTTGGTGTGCGTTTCAGGAGGTTTTGCGAACCGCACACCACGTGTTCGTCGAAATGACCGAACGGCCATTTCGACTTAGTTTCTTGGTTTTGGGCTTGTGCGCGCGTTGGGTTAGGTTCGGAGAGTGTGTGCTAGAGTTCTCGGGTTATATTTTATATATATATATATTTATAGGTGTATGGGTCGTTGGGCCTGCGTTGGTGAGTGTTGTGTGTGTTGTGTATTAGAGTGTGTTTATATATATGTATATGTGTTTATATATATATATGTATGTGTGTCTGTATATATATATATATATATATATATATATATATATATATATATATATATATATATGTGTGTGTGTGTGTGTGTGTGTGTGTGTGTGTGTGTGTGTGTGTTTGTATATCTATATGAGTGTGTGTATTTATAAATATGTGTTTGTATACATATATATGATTGTATATATGTGTGTATGTACCTATATATATTTGTGTAGGTGTGTATATATCTATATCTATAAGTGTTTGTGTATATAGATATATATATGTATGAGTGTGTGTGTGTATGTGTGTTTATATATATGTATGTGTGTTAGTATATATATATATATATATGTAAAGTGTGTTTATATATATATATAGATATGTGTGTTTGTATATATAAGTGTGTGTGTGCTTGCGTGTTTGTATGTGTGTGTGTGTACTTATATACATATGTGTATATGTGTGTAAGTATATATGTATAAGTGTGTGTGTATATATATATATATATAGTTGTGTGTATATATATATGTATATATGTTAGTGTATATATGTATGTGTGAATGTGTGTGTCTATATGTGTGTTTGTGTGTGTGTGTGGTGTGTCGAGGGGGGAGTGAAGAAGGTTGAGCAGCTTCAGTAGCAAAAGGGAAGAGCAGCAACTGCAGTGCACTGGCAGCAGCAGTGCACTGGCAGCATCACACAACAGAAGCATCCTCCTGCAGCGCAGCAGCTTGGCGAGACATTGCTTTAGCAGCCAGGCGTAGCACTGACTAGCAGTAGCAGGTAGCGAGCGGGAGTGAGAGATCTATATATATATATATATATATATATATATATATATATATATATATAGATGGATATATATATATATATAGATGGATATATATATATATATATATATATATATATATATATATAGATAGATGGATAGATAGATAGATAGTTTAGTGTATATATATATATGTATGGATATGGTTATATATATATGTGTTTATGTGGATATATATACATATAGATACGTAGGTGTATATATATATATGTGTGTGTATATATATATATATATATATATATATATGTGTATATATATATATATATATATATATATATATATATATATATATATATATATATATATATTAGCATATATATATATATATAGCTAGGTATATATCTATGTGCTTAGATAGTTAGTTAGAAGAGTGTTAGAGAGGGGTAGTGATACCTCAATACCTTGAGATATCAAGGTATCTTAATACCTTGAGATACCCAAGGTATTGAGTATCAGAGCGGGGTTTTTGAGCGAATATCTAGGAATAAGTTTAGAGTTATTTTTATATGTGTATGTGTATATATTACGCATGCTAGCATAGGTTTTAGCGGGTATAGGCGGGGTGCGTAGCCTAGGTTGAGATATTGGATACCGAGGGTATCCCGGTATCTCGAGGAGGCGAGTTTGAAGGTTTACTAGCTTAATGAGCTAGTTTTGACCTAGAATTTTAGGGGCACCCTAGTTTGACCTAGCGTTGACCATAATTGTCCTCGTTGACCATAAAAGTCAATGTTTGACCTAGTTTTGACCCAGAGTCGACTTTTTGGACCCCAGGTTGACTTTTTGACCCAAAATTTACCGGTTTGACCTGTCCGACCTAGAATACCCCTAGAACCTTATTTTTAGTTATTTTATATCAGTTTAACTCTTTAGAATCCCGTTTAATCTTGCTTTTTGCAATAGGTTCTTGCGACGCCAGTCCGGATCTCGATCCTCATTAGTTGCTTAGGACGTCAGGCGAGTACCTACCTCTGATCATTTCTATTTCATGATAGCGTTTATATCACCTGTTCTAGAACTGTAATACTTGATTCTGACACATTGTTACACGAGCTGGTACTAGTAGATCCCGTCATGAGATGTTATCCCCCTTACCGTGTTCAGCGGGTACTCTATCACGTGTATTTCATCATATGCTTCGGGTATTGATTCTCATGTGCTATTATCTGCTTCTTGTGCTCTTGCCTTCATGTGTGCGAGTTATTTATCATGTACGTAGCGTGTCGTGATTGGATCCAAGAGTATTAGTGGGGGAGGGGAGTATGAGTTGGTTATGTGATCAAAGTCAAACAGTATTCATGTGTATGTCGGTTATGCAACTCACGCATAACGAAGTTATCGTAGATTATTCATGTGCAACCTAAGCCGATCACATAACGAACTTGTGCTCAAGGCACTTAGCTACTATTCCTGTTTTTTCACATGCAGTTACTTCTCTACTACTTGTATTGTTCTCCAGTTTATATTGCAGCTACTTTATCTGCTCCACAATGTATTTATTTTCCTGTGCATCTTGTATACTTTTCTATTGCTAGTCATATACTCCTTACCATGTATTTGGAGTTGCTTTCAGAGTTATGTACTTTGCTCCAGTCCGGACTGGGCATATTTTTTCCAGAGGATCCTGAGGATTTTTGCTCGACATTCTATGGGCCGGGCGCCGAGGAGTGTTGTGACCCGGAGACTGAGGAGGAGCCCGTCGAGGAGACGCCGTTAGCACCCTAGTTAGCTAGGTGGGTTTTCCTAGGTTGTTCCCAGTTGCTATTTTGGATGACTGTATTTATTATTTTGCTGCTGTGAGATATTGTAGACTTTAGACTTGGACTGTATATTTTGGATATTGTATTGCTCTCTTTGGTTCTTATTTCGTTGTTGATATCTTATCGTGCTTTTACTCTTCTCCTAGTTATTGTGATTGAGTCATATATATATTGCGTGGTTGCCCTCCTTTTGGAGAGGTTATATTGACAGGTTTTGTGAGTTATAGATTGTGACCTAGAACGAACCTTTACAGCGTTCTACCGTCGATTCTGTGGCGTAGGCTGGACGTACCCACGACGCATATCCAATTTTTTGGGTGCGGGTCATGACACATATTTGGTGGTGGCCCATACAGGTCTAGTATGCAGGTCTAGTATGCAAGGTCTAGTTTGCAGGTCTAGTTTCTAGGTTTACCTGCGATAGGATATAGGATATAGGCTGAGGGAGTGTGCTCAATCACAACTAGGACCCTTCCTGATTTCTTTTGCTATCTTTAATTTTTTCAAAATTATTTTCTTTTGCAATATTACTGTCCTTCCTTGATGATATCGTATCTTGCACCGTTGGTGATGTGATCTCAGGTTCGGTTCTTCTTGATTCCATTCCAGCACTTTTTTTATTTGATTTCGGTGCTTCCCATAGCTTTGTGTCTGTATCTTTTGCTGTTAGACACCATATTATTGCTGAACCTTTAGCTAGACTCTGCAAGATCACGACCGGGGGTGGCATCATCCTAGTCAGTGATGTTTGCAGAGACCAGAGAGTTACCTTGGGAGGTCGGGAGTTGAGTGTGTGCCTACTCGTAATGCCACTTTCGAGCTACGACATTGTACTCGGGATGGATTGGTTGAGTATGCACTGTGCTAGTATAGATTGTCGTGGAGGCAGAGTATTGTTTAGTCCGTCGGGTGAGCCAGAGTTTGAGTTTGCCAAAGGAGCAGCGGAGCAGAGCGAGGGAGTCTTCTGCGGAGCCCTGGTGGTAGACCCGAGGTTGCTACATCCACTGATAGCGGAGTACATGGATGTCTTTTCGGAGGAGTTACCATGGTTACCTCCAGACAGAGATGTGGAGTTCTCTATAGACTTGCTGCCAGGCACGGAGCCGATATCCCAGCACGTCTATAGAGTCAGCAATAGTGAGCTGATAGAGTTGAAGAAGCAGGTGGATGAGCTTCAGGACAAGATATTTATCAGATCTAGTTCTTCTCCGTGGGGTACTCCGGACTTTTTGTGCCAAAGAAGGATGGGTCGATACAGATGTGTATCGACTACAGGGCTCTGAACAACCTCACAATCAAGAACAAGTATCCGCTGTCGCGTATTAATGATCTTTTTGACCAGTTGAGCGGAGCGAGGGTATTTTCCAGGATTGATCTGAGGACAGGCTACCACCAGGTGAAGGTCAGGAGGGAGGATATTCCGAAGACAACTTTTTGGACCAGGTATGGACAGTATGAGTTCATGGTGATGCCGTTTGGGTTGACTAATGCCCCGACAGTGTTTATGAATCTGATGAACAAGATGTTCCATCAGCATCTGGACAGGTTTGTGGTGGTGTTTATAGATGACATCTTGGTGTATTCGAAGACCCCAGAGGAGCATGAGGAGCATCTGAGGATAGTGCTGGAGACTCTCAGGAAGGAAAAGCTTTATGGAAAGCTTTCGAAGTATGAGTTCTTCCTTGACAAGGTTGAATTCCTTGGTCATGTGGTGACTGGAGAGGGGATCTCGGTAGATCCGAGGAAGATCATGGCAGTTGAGGCATGGAGTGATCCGAGTTCAGTAGCAGAGGTCAAGAGTTTCCTGGGGCTGGCAGGCTACTACAGAAGATTTTTTCAGGATTTTTCCCGGATTGCAGAGCCGTTGTCTAGGTTGACTCGGAAGGACATGGAGTTTGTTTGGTCAGAGGAGTGCCAGATCACCTTTGATGAGCTGAAGAGGAGGTTGACGACAGCTCCAGTGTTGACGTTGCCATCATGATCTGGAGGATTCACTATCTATAGTGATGCATCGAGGAAGGGACTGGGTTGTGTGTTGTTGCAGAATGGGAGGGTGATTGCCTATGCTTCTAATCAAATATGCCCTCATGAGAATAACTATCCTACCCACGATTTGGAGTTGGCAGCGGTCATCTTTGCTCTGAAGTTATGGAAATACTATTTATACGGAGAGCGCATGGAGATCTTCACAGACCACAAGAGCTCGAAGTATGTGTTTACCCAAAAAAAGCTGAACTTGAGGCAGAGGAGATGGTTGGAGTTGATGAAAGACTTTGACATATTATTGCAGTACCATCCAGGGAAGGCGAACGTAGTTGCAGATGCGTTGAGCAGGTATCCGATAGCTATGTGCCTGACTATAGATCGTTATCTTCTGGCAGATCTAGAGAGCTTGGGCATTAAGGTGATAGTGCCTGGAGTTGAGATGCAGATGTGGGGACTGCAGATTCAGTCAGAGTTGGTAGACCGGATCAGGGCTACACAGTTTGAGGATGAGTCCCTGAGGAGCATCAGTGCGCAAGTTCAGATTGGATTATCAGATGACTTCACCATTGCTGATGATAGTTCATTGCGACACGGTACCAGGTTGTGTGTGCCGAGTGGGTCATTGCACGAGGAGGTTCTTCAGGAGGAGCATCAATCCCAGTACTCTATGCATCCAGGTGCCAACAAGATGTATAGAGATCTAAGAGAGCATGTATGGTGGTACGGGATGAAGCAGGAGGTAGATCGCTTCGTATCCCGATGCTTAGTGTGCCAGCAGGTGAAGGCGGAGAGACAGAGGCCAGGAGGATTGCTCCAGCCGTTACCCATTCCGGAGTGGAAATGAGAGCATGTGACCATGGATTTTGTTTCGGGACTTCCCCGTTCTCCCGGGGGGAAGGATGCGATTTGGGTCATCGTAGACAGGTTGACCAAATCGGCCCACTTTCTACCATTCAAAGTGGGTACATCTACAGAGAGACTAGCAGAGATGTATGTACGCCAGATAGTCAGACTGCATAGAGTTCCTGTGAGCATAGTATCAGATCGGGACAGTCGCTTTACTTCGTATTTCTGGAGGAGTCTGCAGGCTAGCTTGGGCACCCAGCTCAAGTTTAGTACTGCATATCACCCACAGATAGACGGTCAATCAGAGAGGACCATCTAGACACTCGAGGACATGCTTCGCACTTGTGTTTTGGATTTCAGAGGCTCTTGGGAGGATCACTTGTACTTGGTAGAGTTTGCTTACAACAACAGCTACCAAGCCAATATCGAGATGTCACCATTCGAGGCGTTGTGTGGATGGAGGTATCGCACTCCGTTATCATGGGATGATGTAGGCGAGAGAGCTTTGCTTGGCCCAGAGATGATGGTGGATGCGACGGAGAAGGTCAAGCTCATTAGAGATAGACTTCGGGTGGCGCAGGACAGGCAGCGGCATTGGGCCGATAGCCACCGGAGACCTTTGGAGTTCGAGGTATAGCTTAGAATCTAGATTTTGTTCTTGTGTTTGCTTATGATTGCTTGTTTTAGATTAAGTGCTGAGACCTTGTTTGTGCTAAGTTGGTGATCTGGTGTTCCTGAGGATTTCTTTGACGCGGGGCACTATTCGCTTCGGTGGAGGCGGAAAGCTTAGCCCACGTTTCGTCGGACCCTTCAGCATCCTTGAGAGGGTCGACGCTGTGGCGTATAGGCTAGATTTGCCGCCTACGCTAGAGGGAGTTCATGATGTGTTCCATGTGTCACAGTTGATACGGTACGTGGCGGATCCCAGTCACGTATTGGATCACTCAGAGATCGTGGTGGGCCCTACTCTTAGCTATCCAGAGCAGCCGGTGGAGATTCTAGATCGACGAAAGAAGGTGTTGAGGAACCAGACTATTTCCTTGGTTCGTGTCGCGTGGAGGCATCACTCTCTAGGTGAGTCGACCTGGGAGAGGGAGGATGAAATGCCCGAGCGATACCCTTATCTTTTCGAGCCCTGAGGTATGATTCTTTTCTTTTCCTTGCATTCCTGTCCTAGTTTCGTCTTTTTAATTTCGAGGACGAAATTATTTTAAGGAGGGTAGGCTTGTCACTACCCAATTCTGGAAAATAGGATTATTTTTTATTTTTATTTGGTAAATTGTGTATTATTTATAATTAATTATATTTATATTTAATTAGTGATTGTATTATTTTTTATGGATTGTTTTAGGATTTTGGTTAGTCTGGACCAATGTCAGACCCTAGTGGACCCATTTTTGACCCAACCAACACCCTTGTGAGGCTTATTTTTGGGTTAGAATAATTATTATATTTTTATTTTAGTTAGTTGGGTTATTTTGGATTAGTGGGAGTGTGTTTAGTGAACCCTATTTTTAGCATGTTAGTTTGGAGGGTATTTTAGACTTTAGAGTTAACCACAAGCCCTAACCCTTTAATTACACATGGCCGCCCCCCCTTCCAAGCCCGAACACAGCCCCCCCATTCTTCCTCACTTCTTCTTCTTCTTCTCCATTCTCCACTCTTCTTCTTCTTTTCTTCTTCCCACTTTTATTCCAAGTAAGTGTTCTCATTTTCTTTTCTTCCTTCTTTCATTTCTTCTATTTGTGTTAACCCTAACCCTATACTTTTCCTAACCTAGGTGTTTAGAGCCTAGACTTAGTGTAGAGGCTTGGGTTGGAGGCTTGGAAGCTTGAGGGTGGTGATTTCAAGAGTTTTGGAGACTTTGGCCTTGGGATTCCAACTCCCAAGAGGAAAACCCTACCTTTTCTCTTACTAATTGCTCTAATATAGTGTAATTAGTGGTTTAGAATCTTCTAGACCCTAAGGCTACCCGTGGGAGGAAGTTAGAACTAGTTTTGTTGTGTTTGGAGACTTTGATATTAGGTTTTGTGTCAATTTTGGGTAAAATCCGAGATTGGCCCAATTTTAGGTGATGCCCTTATTAGACGGATCTAGGTAGACGTTGTCGGGTGTCTTGAGGGTTAATACGTGTCTCCATTCGGACACGTGAAGTCGTATCGCGGAGAAATGGACATTTTGGGCGTTTTGGGGATTTTTGTCGTTGTAGGTTCATGTGCGTGCGCATTTTTGCCCCGTACCTAGAATCGATGAGTTATCATTTTTTCTAGGATCTAAACATCGATTAAAACCAGTGAGTAAATTTTGGGCCGATTCCGAGTAGGTTTGGTGTGCGTTTCAGGTGGTTTTGCGAACTGCACACCACGTGTTTGTCGAAATGACCGAACGACCATTTCGACTTAGTTTCTTGGTTTCGGGCTTGTGCGCGTGTCACGATCCGCACCCGGGGTAAGGGTACTAGTCGGAAACAATGCCCAGCCTACGCCGCAGAATCGGCGGTAGAACGCTGTCTAGAAAGTCTATCTAATATAATGAACCACCAAAAGATAGTGTACTCAATCACAGAACTAAGATAGAATGAACACGAATCAGATAAGAATAGAATAGTCATCAACTCATGAGTTTAAAATAATACATCAATGAGTCTGTAGAGTAACAAAATAAGCTGGAGACAAATCCAGTACAAAAGAATACTATCATACTACAAGCTACACTCCAGGGTCAACTGTCTCAGTTGGGATAAGTCCCTTTTGAGCCAGGGTCTCCGAATCTAAACCCACAACATCCTGGGGTCCATAATAGGTAGGGTACTCCTCAGTGTCATCTGGAAAAATATATCCAGTCAGGAAAGGAGCAGAGTACATCTCTAACAGCAGTTCTAATCCATGATAAAAACTATGTAACAGTAAATAGCTGTGGATAAACAAGATGCACAAAATAGATACAAGAGATATATAGACAATAAGGAAATACTGGAAAGAAATACAATAATGAACAATATGCCAATGAAACAATAATACTAATGACTAAGTGTGTGAGTACTAGCTTAACATGTGATCGGCTTGGGCAAGATACAATGCGGCCTGGCTAATCATACGTGCGGTGCATGATCAACACTATTCGCTTACCAATACTTTATTCAATAGGGATTTGATCACATATCTATACTAATACTCCCCACCCCCAACTGGTATAATAGATCCAACCACGGTATGCTATGGCACTAGATTCCCCAAGAAGATAGCTAGTCTCCCCGAGAATCGGTGTCTGTACATGTACAAGATAACCAATGAAACAATACTTGCACCATATACACCATATACCAAGGAATAACATCTCATGACGAGATCTGGATATACCAATCCGTGTAACCATAGTGTCAAGAGAACATGGATATCTATACTAGATACAGTGAACATAGAGGATATCATAAATGAGAAACTATCAGAGAATGTACTCGCCTGAAATCCAAAGAACAGTCTCACAGATGTCTGACTCGGTGCCTCGAAGACCTAGATATGGAATACCACATTAAAACAAGGTTCCGGAAAGAAAACAAGTCAAACTAGTCAACTCCTAGGTCAATAAATAAATTCTAAGTCAAAAGTCAACTATGGTCAACTCTAAAGTCAACTAAAGTCAAACCAAGGTCAATCTCACAAGAAATCTATATAAATAATATAGAAATAAAATACAACAATTTAGGAATAAAAATTAGATCCCAAATCATACTCACACAAAGTATACTACTAATACAAATAATATATACCCTAAAATAATATATATAAAAACCAATATGTATACAAATAACATAATATATTATTACAAATATTATACAAAACACATATATATACACACATATATATATACAATAATAATATATAAAATATAATTTAAAACTGTCAAAGCGTCACTGAAAACAGTGAACAAAATAAGATAAAATAAAAACAGGTTTAATAGTGACAGTCTTGACTGTCACTGAAAATTCGTCGCAGAAACTCCATATACAAAACCGCTGCTGTCACAGTTTGCTGACAGTTTCAAACTGTCAAAAAAAACGTCGCTGAAAGGTTGCCGCTCAAAACTGCCGCAGCATTAATGACAGATTTGTCATTAATGCTGACCACTGTACAGCGGCTGCTGTTCAGACCAAATAATGACAGTTTCACTGTCATAGAAACCACTGTCACCAAAACAAATAAAAATATAAAAAATATATATATATATATATAAATATATACATGCAATAATAATCACAATACATATATATAAATAAATAATTATATACTTATATATATATGCACATATAAACTTATAATTAAATACTAATAGTTACAACACATGCACATATTAATGTTCATATTTTACATGGCTAGAAGCACACCTAAAATATATACATTAATATACAAATAATTACATAATAATTATAAATAATATAATTACACAATTAAACACATAAATATATTTTATAAAACATTTATGTATAATTTATACTATTAACATAAGTACATATATAATTACATGCAAGAAAGCTACATATTATATTTGTACATCATATTAGCACACACAAAAATATATAGATCTATGCTACAATAATTACTATAATAAATACACAAAATAAATATATATTATCTATATATATTTACTAATTATAATTGAAGAATTTAAACCATACATAATTAGATCTATTCAAAAATCCACACAATTGGAGAGTATCACACCGTATCCCACTAGATCTAGGATACGCATGTGACACGAGTCCAACACACAACCAATTGCACCCCGAAGGATACAAACAAATCACAAATAATATTTATGAATAAATCAAAGTGTCAAAAGTAGATCTATATGTCCGTGTCAAAATACGACATGTTCAAAGCCCCGTGTCGGAGGAAAAATCCCCAAAATGATACGTATCACCAAATAGTTGGGATACGAACCACATGTACCAAATTATGGACACGACACTATCCCCAAATACATAAGCTCATGTCCAATTGATCTATAGGATCAATTGATACACACAATAAAATATAAATTCGGAATTCCAACAAAATTAACACAAAAAGCACCATAACTTTCTCCATGGGTCTCCTATGAACACAAAACAAAGTCCTATGGGTAGTACATACATATAGGTTGATTTTACATAATTAAATCTCAGATTTAGAAGCTATTTTAATGGAAAAAACTGAATTATACCTATTGGGAGATGGATTCCCAATGAAACCTCCAATTGAGATGAACTTGCTTCCAAATTGTAGATCCTTGCTTCCTCCTTCTAGATCCTTGCTTCCTCCTTCTAGATCCTTGCTTCTCAACTTTCTAATGGTGAATTGGGAAGAATTTGGGATAATTTGGTAGAGAATTGGAATGAGAATGGAGGGAATTTGGGAGTGGGGAATTCTAGATCTAGATTTGGAATGAGAATGAGAGGAGAGAGAAATTTCTCCCCTCTTTTTATAGGCCGGCCTTGCCCCTCTCCCAAGCAATTGTAAAATGTCCAATGTACCCCTTGGGGCCTCTCATGAAGAAATAATTAAGGAAGAAAGCTTCTAGTCTAATCACTTAATTAATTTAATCCATCTCCTTAACTATGGGCTTTCTAAATGGGCCAAATCTAACTATTTAATTCATGTTGGTCCATGGGTCCAAACTACACTAGTTGGGTCCACTAAAATAAGTCCAAAATAATTAAATAACATCCAACAACAATTAAATAATACAACAAAAATTATTTACCATGCACAATATTTATTTAAATAGGAAATTACTAAAATACCCTTTTTCCTAAAATGTGGTAGTGACAAGTCTACCCTCCTTAAAATAATTTCGTCCTCGAAATTCAAAGACGAAAACTACCCCCAAAAAAACACAAAACAGAACTAAAGAATCACAACTAACTAATGAACAGAACATAACAATGAACAGAACATAACTAGAAATAGCATACCTCAAGGTACAAACAAATATGGATAACGCTCTCGCATGTCATCCTCTCTCTCCCAGGTAGACTCCCCCGGAGAGTGATGCCTCCATCCGACGCGCACCAAAGGAATAGTCTGGTTTCTCAGCACCTTCTCTCTCCGATCCAGAATCTCAACTGGCTGCTCTGGATAGCTAAGAGTAGGGCCCACCTCTATCTCCGAGTGATCCAATACATGACTAGGATCTGCCACGTATCGTCTCAACTGCGACACATGAAACACGTTGTGCACTCCCTCCAATGCAGGTGGCAAGTCTAGTCTATAAGCAACTGCACCGACCCTCTCTAGAATAGTGAAAGGTCCGATGAATCGCGGACTAAGCTTTCCGTCTCCACCGAAGCGAATCGTGCCTCGTGTCGGAGAAATCCTCAGAAACACCAAACCACCCACCTAGAACAAAATACCATCTTAAGAACTTAATCTATAACAAACAAGAACAAGCACAAACAAAATCTAAACTATACCTCAAACTCCAAAGGTCTCCGATGGCTATCGGCCCAATGCCGCTGTCTGTCCAGCGCTACTCGAAGTCTGTCTCTGATCAAATGAACCTTCTCCGCTGCATCCACAACCATCTCTGGCCCAAGCAAAATTCTCTCTCCAATATCGTCCCAAGACAAAGGAGTACGACACCTCCGACCATATAGAGCTTCAAAAGGTGACATCTATATACTGGTCTGGTAACTGTTGTTGTAAGCAAACTCTACCAAATGGAGATGGTCCTCCTAAGAACCCCCGAAATCTAGTACACAAGTGCGCAACATATCCTCGAGAGTCTGGATAGTCCTCTCTGACTGCCCATCTGTCTGGGGATGATATGCAGTACTGAACTTGAGCTGAGTGCCCAAACTCTCCTGCAAACTCCTCCAGAAATGAGAAGTGTAACGACTATCTCGATCTGAGACTATGCTGACGGAAACTCCGTGTATCCTAACGATCTGCCTCACATACATCTCTGCCAGCTTCTTCGTAGACAAACCCACTTTGAAAGGCAAAAAGTGTGCCGACTTGGTCAATCTATCAACAATGACCCAAATCGCGTCTTTCCCTCCTGGAGATCGTGGAAGTCCGGACACAAAATCCATAGTAATGTGTTCCCACTTCCACTCTGGAATGGGTAATGGCTGAAGTAACCCTCCTGGCCTCTGCCTCTCGGCTTTCACCTGCTGGCACACTAAGCATCTGGATACAAACTGTGCCACTTTCCTCTTCATGCCATACTACCACACACTCTCTTGCATATCCCGATACATCTTGTTAGCACCTGGATATATGAAATACTGAGAGCGATGCGCTTCCTGCAACACCTCCTTGCGCAACTCCCCACTAGGCACACACAATCTAACTCCATGCCTCAAGGATCCATCCTCTGCAATAGTGAAATCATCCTCCAATCCTGCTCTCACCTGAGCTCTGATACTCCTCAAAGATACATCATCATACTGTGCTGCCTGGATCCTGTCTATCAAATCTGAGTGTATCTGCAATCCCTACATCTGTATAGCGCACCCAGGAACAATCACCTCAATGCCCAAGCTCTCCAAGTCCACCAACAGATATCGATCCTGCGTCAAGAACATAGCTACCGGATACCTGCTCAAAGCATCGGCAACTACATTGACTTTCCCAGGATGATATTGTAAAGAGATATCAAAATCCTTCATCAGTTCCAACCACCGACGCTGCCTCATATTCAACTCCTTCTGCGTGAAAACGTACTTCAAGCTTTTGTGGTCTGTGAAGATCTCCACACGCTCTCCGTACAAATAATGTTTCCACAACTTCAGGGCGAATATGACAGCTGCCAACTCCAAATCATGGGTAGGATAGTTCTTTTCATGAGGATGCAATTGCCTGGATGCATAGGCAATCACTTTCCCATGCTGCTGAAGAACACAACCTAAACCCTTCCCCGATGCATCACTATAAATAGTGAAACCTCCGGACCCTGATGGCAACGTCAAAATAGGAGCAGACGTCAACCTCTTCTTCAACTCCTTAAAAGCAACCTGACAATCCTCCGTCCAAACAAACTCCACATCCTTCCTTGTGAGTCTGGTCATCGGCTCGGCAATCCTCGAAAAATCTTGCATAAACTTCCTGTAATAGCCTGCCAATCCCAAAAAACTCCTGATCTCTGCTACTGAACTCGGAGTCTTCCAAGATTCCACTACTGAAATCTTCTTCGGATCCACTGAAATACCATCACCAGTCACAACATGCCCCAAGAATTCTACTTTGTCCAAGAAAAACTCACATTTGGACAACTTCCCATACAGCTTCTCCTTCCTCAGCACATCCAACACAATCCTCAAATGCTCCTCATGCTCCTCCGGTGTCCTCGAGTATATGAGTATGTCGTCGATGAACACCACCACGAACTTATCAAGGTACTGGTGGAACACCTTGTTCATCAAGTTCATAAATACCGCCGGTGCATTAGTCAAACCAAACGGCATCACCATAAACTCGTACTGACCATACCGAGTTCTAAAAGCAGTCTTCGGTATGTCCTCCGGCTTCACCTTCACCTGATGGTAGCCTGATCTCAAATCTATCTTAGAAAATACCTTCGCACCACTTAACTGATCAAACAGATCATCAATCCGTGGCAAAGGATACTTATTCTTGATAGTGAGATTATTCAAAGTCCTGTAATCAATGCACATGCGCACCGATCCATCCTTCTTCGGTACAAACAATACCGGGGCTCCCTATGGTGAAGAACTCGATCTGATAAACCCCTTATCCTGCAATTCGTCCACCTGCTTCTTCAACTCGACCAGCTCGCTGTTGTTTACTCTATAGACATGTTGCGAAATTGGTTCTGCACCTGGAACCAAGTCTATAGAAAATTTAACATCTCGATCTGGTGGCAATCCTGGCAATTCCTCAGGAAACACATCCAAGAATTCTGTTATCAACGGATGTGGCAACTCCTTGTCTTCTACCATAGCTCCACAAATAATGCCTTCTTCCTGCTCCGCAGCTCCTCTAGTAAACTCGAACTCTGGCTCTCCTGGCGGACCAAACAAAACTCTACCTCCTCTACAGTCTATGCTAGCACGGTGCCTACTCAACCAATCCATCCCAAGTACAATATCATAGCTTGGAAGTGGCATTACAAGTAGACACGCACTCAACTCCCGGCCTCCCAGAGTAACTCTCCGATCCTTGCAAATATCATTAACCAGGATAATGCCTCCCCCGGTCATGATCTTGCAAGTCCTAAGCAAAGACTCAGCTACCAAACCATGCTTCAGAGCAAAAGAAACAGATACAAAACTATGGGAAGCACCACTATCAAACAAAGCTAAAGCTGGAATGGAATCAAGAAGAATAGAACCTGCGATAACATCTCCGGTGGGTTCCTCCTCTTCGACGGTCATAGCAAATGCTTGTCCCTGTCGAGCACCTCCCTGCTATTGATGCTGGACAAAACGCTGCTGCTGTGTCGGAAGCGGTCCCCTCGGCTGTGCTGCAGGTGGTCTCGTCTGTGTCCTCGAAGCTGGAGCTGCTCCTTGAACTGCACGACGAGGACACTCCCTCGATTGATGCCCTTCAGTACCACAATACAAACAAACTCCTAGCCTCCTCCTGCAAACTTTCCAGATGTGGTCGGGCTTCTTGCAGAAGTTGCATGGGGCCTGCTGTAACTGCCTCTGCTACTGAGGTGCCTGGTGAAAAGGCGCTCTAGCTGGAGTCTGGTTCTGCTGTGGCTGCTGGAAAGGTCTGGACTGGAAATGAGGACGTTTGGCAGATACTGCACTGCCGTTGGCCCCCAAAAAAGAATCACGGTCTCTCTTGGTCTTCAAACCCAGATCCCGCTCAGCCTTGCGTGCCTCCGCAAGTATCTCTGAGTATGTCTCATAAAAAGACGGAATGAGAATCTTCACTTCCCAGTTTAGACCCTCTCGGAAACGAATAGCTCGAACCTCCGGCTCCCTCACCAAGTACTCTGCAAATCGGCTCAACCTACCGAACTCCGTAGCGTATTCCTCCACAGACATGCTTCCCTGAATGAGACTCTCAAATTGTCTCCCCAAGTCAAGCCTGTCTATCCGAGCAAAAAACTTTTTCTTGAAAAGGTCCTTGAATACCTCCCAAGATTGTCCTGCGTCAACTAGAACCGGCTCATTCCTGAACCAAGTGCGAGCGACGTCGAACAGTTGAAGTCCTACCGCCTCAACCTTCAGATCTTCAGAAAGACGGGACACCCTCATAAGACGCTCAATGTCCTCGAGCCAATCATCAGCATAGACGATGCCCTCCGTCCCTTTGAAAACCCTAGGCTCCAGTTTCTTGAAGTCCTGAATGTTGCCTGGCCGAAGCTGAGCAACTTGAGGAACAACCTGCTGCTGGATCGGAACTCCTCTCTCAACTACAGCACGAGCAAGCTGATGAGCACTCTCGATGCCCTGCCGTAGAACATCGGTCTGCCTCTGATGTGCCTCTGACTGAGCCCTCTGTGCCTCGAGCATCTCACGAAACAGTGTAAACATCTGTGACGCCTCTGCTGGCACAGGAGGTGGAGGTGGAAGCCCCTCAGATACAGCTGGCACAGTCCTCTGAGTAGGTGGTGGACCTCCGAAAGCAGCTGACACTCCAATCACCGGAGAAGTGACTGGTGCAGGCCCTCGGGATGTCGCAGACCTCTCAGAAGCTGCTCTCCCCTGCTGTGATCTAGTCTTAGGCGGCATCCTGAGACAAAGCAAAAGAAAGAATCAATATGGCACAAGATGTAAGACATCAAGGAAAGGACAGTTTAAGAGATCAAGTATCAATATCAAAGGAGAATAGTTGAATTAAAAGAATTTTTCTAGATGTGATTGAGTATCTCAGCCTATATCCTATATCCTATTGCAGGCTCGCAGTAGTACAACTAAGTTGTCGCACTACCACGACATCACATACTTGTGAAGCTAGACCTGCATGGGCCACCACAAAAAACGTGTCACGACCCGCACCCGGGGTAAGGGTACTAGTCGGAAACAATGCCCAGCCTACGCCGCAGAATCGGCGGTAGAACGCTGTCTAGAAAGTCTATCTAATATAATGAACCACCAAAAGATAGTGTACACAATCACAGAACTAAGATAGAATGAACACGAATCAGATAAGAATAGAATAGTCATCAACTCATGAGTTTAAAATAATACATCAATGAGTCTGAAGAGTAACAAAATAAACTGGAGACAAATCCAGTACAAAAGAATACTATCATACTACAAGCTACACTCCAGGGTCAACTGTCTCAGTTGGGATAAGTCCCTCTTGAGCCAGGGTCTCCGAATCTAAACCCACAACATCCTGGGGTCCATAATAGGTAGGGTACTCCTCAGTGTCATCTGAAAAAATATATCCAGTCAGGAAAGGAGCAGAGTACATCTCTAACAGCAATTCTAATCCATGATAAAACTATGTAACAGTAAATAGCTGTGGATAAACAAGATGCACAAAATAGATACAAGAGATATATAGACAATAAGGAAATACTGGAAAGAAATACAATAATGAACAATATGCCAATGAAACAATAATATTAATGACTAAGTGTGTGAGTACTAGCTTAATATGTGATCGGCTTAGGCAAGATACAATGCGGCCTGGTTAATCATACGTGCGGTGCATGATCAACACTATTCGCTTACCAATACTTTATTCAATAGGGATTTGATCACATATCTATAATAATACTCCCCACCCCCAACTGGTATAATAGATCCAACCACGGTATGCTATGGCACTAGATTTCCCAAGAAGATAGCTAGTCTCCCCGAGAATCGGTGTCTGTACATGTACAAGATAACCAATGAAACAATACTTGCACCATATACACCATATACCAAGGAATAACATCTCATGACGAGATCCGGATATACCAATCCGTGTAACCATAGTGTCAAGAGAACATGGATATCTACACTAGATACAGTGAACATAGAGGATATCATAAATAAGAAACTATCAGAGAATGTACTCGCCTGAAATCCAAAGAACAGTCTCACAGATGTCTGACTCGGTGCCTCGAAGACCTAGATATGGAATACCACATTAAAACAAGGTCCCGGAAAGAGAACAAGTCAAACTAGTCAACTCCTAGGTCAATAAATAAATTCTAAGTCAAAAGTCAACTATGGTCAACTCTAAAGTCAACTAAAGTCAAACCAAGGTCAACCTCACAAGAAATCTATATAAATAATATAGAAATAAAATACAATAATTTAGGAATAAAAATTAGATCCCAAATCATACTCACACAAAGTATACTACTAATACAAATAATATATACCCTAAAATAATATATATACAAACCAATATGTATACAAATAACATAATATATTATTACAAATATTATACAAAACACATATATATACACATATATATATACAATAATAATATATATAATATAATTTAAAACTGTCAAAGCGTCACTGAAAACAGTGAACAAAACAAGATAAAATAAAAACAGGTTTAATAGTGACAGTCTTGACTGTCACTGAAAATTCATCGCAGAAACTCCATATACAAAACCGCTGCTATCACAGTTTGCTGACAGTTTCAAACTGTCAAAAAAAACGTCGCTGAAAGGTTGCCGCTCAAAACTGCCGCAGCATTAATGACAGATCTGTCATTAATGCTGACCACTGTACAGCGGCTGCTGTTCAGACCAAATAATGACAGTTTCACTGTCATAGAAACCACTGTCACCAAAACAAATAAAAATATAAAAAAATAAATATATATATATAAATATATACATGCAATAATAATCACAATACATATATATAAATAAATAATTATATACTTATATATATATGCACATATAAACTTATAATTAAATAGTAATAGTTACAACACATGCACATATTAATGTTCATATTTTACATGGCTAGAAGCACACCTAAAATATATACATTAATATACAAATAATTACATAATAATTATAAATAATATAATTACACAATTAAACACATAAATATATTTTATAAAACATTTATGTATAATTTATACTATTCACATAAGTACATATATAATTACATGCAAGAAAGCTACATATTATATTTGTACATCATATTAGCACACACAAAAATATATAGATCTATGCTACAATAATTACTATAATAAATACACAAAATAAATATATAATATCTATATATATTTACTAATTATAATTGAAGAATTTAAACCATACATAATTAGATCTATTCAAAAATCCACACAATTGGAGAGTATCACACCGTATCCCACTAGATCTAGGATACGCATGTGACACGAGTCCAACACACAACCAATTGCACCCCGAAGGATAAAAACAAATCACAAATAATATTTATGAATAAATTAAAGTGTCAAAAGTAGATCTATGTGTCCGTGTCAAAATACGACATGTTCAAAGCCCCGTGTCGGAGGAAAAACCCCCAAAATGACACGTATCACCAAATAGTTGGGATACGAACCACATGTACCAAATTATGGATACGACACTAGCCCCAAACACATAAGTTCATGTCCAATTGATCTATAGGATCAATTGATACACATTACAAAATGTAAATTCGGAATTCCAACAAAATTAACACAAAAAGCACCATAACTTTCTCCATGGGTCTCCTATGAACACAAAACAAAGTCCTATGGGTAGTACATACATATAGGTTAATTTTACATGATTAAATCTCAAATTTAGAAGCTATTTTAATGGAAAAACTGAATTATACCTATTGGGAGATGGATTCCCAATGAAACCTCCAATTGAGATAAACTTGCTTCCAAATTGTAGATCCTTGCTCCTCTTTGTAGATCCTTGCTTCCTCCTTCTAGATCCTTGCTTCTCAACTTTCTAATGGTGAATTGGGAAGAATTTGGGATGATTTGGTAGGGAATTGGAATGGGAATGGAGGGAATTTGGGAGTGGGAAATTCTAGATCTAGATTTGGAATGAGAATGAGAGGAGAGAGAAATTTCCTCCCTCTTTTAATAGGCCGGCCTTGCCCCTCTCCCAAGCAATTGTAAAATGTCCAATGTACCCCTTGGGGCCTCTCATGAAGAAATAATTAAGGAATGAAGCTTCTAGTCTAATCACTTAATTATTTTAATCCATCTCCTTAACTATGGGCTTTCTAAATGGGCCAAATCTAACTATTTAATTTATGTTGGTCCATGGGTCCAAACTACACTAGTTGGGTCCACTAAAATAAGTCCAAAATAATTAAATAACATCCAACAACAATTAA